>VDFB02000007.1:104361262-104575688 GCA_007258455.2 Sequoia sempervirens | reverse complement strand
ATATGTGGATTAAAGAATCATTGTGAAAAAAATGTGTTTGAACAAAAATTGGAAGAATGAATCAATGGCAGGATACATGAAAATGGACCGTGGATGGGTCTATGGACCAAGTTGGAAGAAGATCACAAGTATGATCAAAAGATTTTTCAAGTATGGGAATTCATGTGTCATCAAAGATAGAAAACAAGAAAAGTTTGATCATTGTGTTGTAACACATTATGCAAACAATGAGTGTAATTTTGGAATGAAAATTTAAAAATCAATAGTTTGAACATTTGAGAAAAGTGAGATAACTTGATTTGGGAGATTATAGTTTTCAAAAAGGGTGCATCTAAGATTCAGGTGATCTAAAAATAAAATGGAAGTGAAGGTGCATGAAGAAACCAAGTTTGATTGACAAAATGATGGAACTAGATTATTGCAGCAAAGTGTAGTATCATGAAGGAAATTACTTCCAAAAAGGAAGAAATTAGATTGCAAATCAGAAGATTAGTGAGCAAGCAACAAATTTGCAAACAAGAAATTGTCAGAAAAATAAAATTTGAATGTTTGATGGCCATCATTGAAAAAGTGATTGTAAATGGGTACCTAACAACACTTTAGGCTGGGACCCATCCTTTAAAAAAACTGATACAGTGAGTTTACAAACTTGAAAGACAACTAAAAATGATAAAATTATGTGTGGTCAAAATTAAGGGGGAGTGTTGGAATATTTAATTTCTCCCATGCATCCACATTCTAGAGGCTTCTCCAGTCAACTATGTTCTGGAGATTTCTAGCAAGACCATTCATCTAACCAATAAGCAACAGGTAAAAATATTAAATGCAAACTATATTCAATGGATGTTCTAGAGTTTTCTCTGTCGGTTCCTACTGTTTGGAACCTTCTGGAAATTTATGTGCTCCTCTATAAAAGAGGATCGATGTAAAGCTTTTTGTAAGTAATAAAATCAAATGTGTGTGTTGCAGCAATGATTGGGCTATTAGTTGAGTCTGTGTTTTTCATCATCCTGGAACTATTTAACTTCCTGCCTAAGTTCGCCCCATTGACACTTTTCCCACCTGGCTATTTAAAATGATGTAGGTGGTGATTTTGTAAAATGGTGTAACTCACCGTCCAAATGATCAAAGCTCATCAATCTGATATCATCACCAAAGCTGAAATTTCCCTTGAACACATTTGTTACATAGATATAATTGGAGATTTATGCAATGAAGTCGGATTGTGGGAGCAAGTCGCAATAGTTTTATTTTGATCAATGTATATGTGCCAAATGCTAGTGAACTGCCAAGAACCTGTCCTCAGCTAAGTTTTAAGCTTCCTTTCTTCAAAGATTTGAAAAATAGATGTTATGAAATTTTGAACTCAGGAAGGATAGTAAGGTAAATGGATCAATCATGTTGACTAAATGCAAAGTAAGTAATGAAATTTGGATATTGCATAAACTACGACACTGTAAGATTCAAAATGGAAATGATAAGGGTAGACTTAGAAGAAAAATGAGGTTTTTGCTTCACCAAATGCAAATGGATCATTTCGCATGTGCTATGAAAGTCTGGAAGAAGAAATTGAGACTACGGGAAAGGTGAAGAAACATCAGGCATTGACACATGAGTAACCAAGGGAATACTAAAAGATTATTTTCTTAAGATTAAAAGAAATTTAGGGAAATCATCTAGAAGCAGTTACAAAAGGATAGGAAATGTGAAAAGGAAAAAAGAAGCCAAAAGGCTCTCCATAAAAAGGGGGCAGTATAAAATACCAAGAATCAGTTACGTGAAGTTGAACAAAGAGAACTCACTAATAAAATCTATAAATATGTAATTTGTATTATTTAAGGGGATATTTTTGTTGTAAAATAGGAGCCCCTTTGAAGGTTGTGAGATTGTAGTAACTAATTTGTGTTTTGTTCATTTAGGGGAGAGACATAATTTTTGAAAGCTCGATATTATTTTAAACTTTGTTGCTATTATTGTGAATGAAATCACTATTTGTCTTTGTGCATTTAGTTTGTGAAGTTGATCTGGGTTCTTAAATATTTGTGTTTGAGAGTGTCTTAATGCAATATCTTATCTTTGTATAATTGATGCAATTTTCTTCATGATAGACTTCAGTTTCCGATAATATTGAGTTCATTTTAATTCCTCATGGTTTACAAGTTAAGTTGGTATTTGTGTTCATATTTTACTATCTAAATTTTGCATCTGATATTGAATTTTTTTTGATATTGGGTTTGGCCTTTTCTACTTTTTGGCTAAAAGCATACATGATATTTGATTTTAGCATTTAAATTCCTTGAAAATCATATGAGGGAGTTGTACCTCTTCAATTCAGAGGGTGATTTCTTTCTCAAAGAGAGCATTCATTGAGAGCTATTAGGAAAAGTGGCACCTTTTCGAGGTAAGAGTTATCATCATCTCAAGGTACCCAATCTATTTGCTAATAGATTTTTGGGAACTCCACTAGGGAGAGGGTTGAACTGCCAGTGTCTTTCTCTTCTAAGAAATCTAAAGGTACCTCCCCATAGATGGAGGTTGGTGACTATGCAATATGGAACATGCTCATGAAAATTTTTTTCTAGGAAAGTTCTAGTCATTCTTTTTAAATTTGCATTATGGTGTTGGTTTCAACCCAACCATGGTGTGCTCAATTTGGGCCTCTAGCACTACCACAATATTCAGACTTGCCTGCAAGTTCAAGAGAGAATTTTCCAAATTTTAATGGAGAAGACTCGTAGGTTGCAAATGATAACATTCGAGCCTTTATTGTAGCTTGTGGTATTTTGGGGGTAAGAGAAGAAAATATTTTTGTAGGTTATTTGTTGAATCCCTAATTAGAGCTACTGCATTTTGGTTTCAATCCCTAGAAGATGGATGCATTACAAATTGGGGCAACATGAAGAATAAGTTTCTTGGAAGATTTAAACCAACAGATGATGTGTGTGCACTTATATCTCAGTTATTTAGCATTAAAAGGAAAGAAGATGAGACAATAAGGGAGTTTTTGAAATAGTTTGATAGATGTTTAACAAAGATTCCTCATAATCTTCAACCAAGAAAGGAGCTATAGCTAATCACTTTTTTTGTAGCATTCCATCCTAATGGTGGATTCCTCTTGAAGCAAAGTATAGTAAGTGACCTTGAGATTGGAAAATAAGAAGTTGTTAATATTGAAGATGATTTTATTCTATCTAGGGTATGGCAGAAAGATAAAGTTGAAAGGTTTGCACAAAATTATGTGGTTCAAAAGCATAAAACTTCAAATTTTCAAAAGAATAATTCATCAAATCTTTTATGCCCTTTGGCTGAGTATTCCAATCTCATCTTTTTCAATCAGAATTTTTTCTAGAAAAATGAAGTAAGTGATTTGAAGACTAAATCATTTAATGCTGAAATATATAATCTTAATTGTGAGATGGATAAAGATGATTCTAATTTCAAATTCATATTTAGATGTTGGCTTGTGATATTTGAATTTTTGGATATATTAAGGTTACTTACATATAAACATAAGTTTATTTCACTATGTTTCACCTAGCACCTAGAATATTTTCATGAGCACTTAATATTTTCAAGAGAGAAATTCAAGAGAAATTCAAGGCATTCAAGAGCAGATTTAGTGAAGAATTATTGTAGTGATCAAGATCCTATCATCATGTCAAAGTCTTCATGCATCATGCATGTTGTTTGAACTAATATGGTGATGTAGAGTTCATGATTCATTCAATAATTCAAAGAAATAATTTAAAATCAATCTTCAAGATCAAGATCTGCATCCATTAAGGTTATTTCATGCTAGTTGTGTATATTCATTCCAAGGTTTAATCAAGCATTTGGTGAGTTGTGGCATTGCATTTTTCATTCATCATTTCCTTCATACTCTTTGATTTCATTTCAAAGTTTAAATATTCAAATGAGGTTTGACCAAGGAAAACCCCTGATCACCAAAAACAATATTTTTCTCCTCTTGTGTTTGTCTTTGCGGGATTTAGGTGGAAGATACTTTGAAGAGAAAAATTAAAGAAAGGTGCAAAGTTGTAAGGAAAGTTATCATCTCACATACACTTTTCTACAAGATTTATTTTCAGCTATCCGACTATGAAACTCAGGAATCTAGGAGTGCAAACATAGGAGCAGAGAACCTA
Organism: Sequoia sempervirens; assembly: GCA_007258455.2. Classification (NCBI taxonomy): domain Eukaryota; kingdom Viridiplantae; phylum Streptophyta; class Pinopsida; order Cupressales; family Cupressaceae; genus Sequoia; species Sequoia sempervirens. The sequence continues at coordinate 104,571,543 of VDFB02000007.1, read as the reverse complement.
AAAAGCATTTTTACAAAGCCCAAGCTAAGCCCCATTCCCCATAGGGTGAATGAGTCCTCAGTGAGCTTCAAAAAGGAACATTTTGTGATTGGTACACATCATTTTCCATTTCTTATATTTTCCTTTTGAGTTTTGATTCCTTTAGGTTTGAGTATAGTCTTTCATTTGCACTTTATAGCTTGCATTTTGGAGTTTATTTGATAGTTTTAATCTATATCCCTAAAGTGTTGTTTAACCTAGACCCTCATCCTAGTAAAAAAAGGAAATCAATAGACTCACACTTTGACTTGATTCACCTAAGGGTTGATAGTCATTTCATTGTGTTGATCTCATTTCCTAATGAAATAGAGGAAAATAGGTCCATTCATACCCCATTAATTGTGGGGATCGAAAAGCAACCTATTTTCCAATGTTTCAAGTATCAATCTTCACATTGATTTGGATCAATACTCTACTCTGCTCTGCATTTGCACAATTTTGGTCTCAACATTCATAACTTATCTCTACTCTGATCAAATTCATGTGTCACACATCTTGCATATATGATCTCTCTACTTTTCTACAAAACAACAAAAATAATCTAGCATATATATTGGCATCAAGTGCAACATCAATTAGGTTAGCATAATTGGATGCAACACACAAAATTCAACATTTTGGCCCAAAAGCATTTCAACCAAACTTCACACCATAATTCAAAATTCAAAACTCCTTAAAATAGGTTAGGATGGACCAAAAATAGATCCCATATAAAATAACAACACTTATTAACCATTCACATACACATCAAATATGTTAAGTTGGCACATGTTAGGACCTAAATAAAAAAATCCTTCAACTATTTATCCAATTCTCAACACGTAGACCTCAAAACATGATATCATCTAGAATTCACACTGATGTAACATCTACAAATATAACTTCAACAATGCACAATCAAAGACTCATCCATGGAGAAGTGTGGAATCTCCTACATCGACACATTATATAGGAAATGACTATGAAATGTCAGACCGAAATCTATCATTCATATCTCCCAAAATACTTTGTCAAACTAGATAAAATCTTGGATTTAGACTCTTCTAAAAACCACAAAAATTAGGTAAGAAGTGCAAAGAAAAATATTCCTTTGTGAAGTGGTGCGGACCCAAAAAATGATACACTATAACATTGAACTGGCAGTTTTGACACTTAGATTTTCACACTCCTAAAATTTATAGACCAAATATCCTTACACAAATGACTTCTTCAATGCCTCGAAAACATGTTAGGATTAATCAAAATAGTCCACAACAATTTTGATATCAATGACAACACTATATTACATTGCTATGTGCATTCTCCATGCTCATGTTGTCAAGCAGTGTCAGTAATGAAAAAATCCTCAAACTTCCAACACTTGCATATTATCATTCAAGGAACTGTAGGAAATAGAAAGTCTCACCTTATTTCTTGCATAATAAATGCACTTCAAACTAAGCTACTAAAACAAAAGAGGCAATTGCTTTCTTTAGCTCCTATAGGAATTGTTGCATTTAACATACATACATTGACTATACTTTCAACACTTAAGATTATAATAAAAAAAATGAAACCATTATAAAGACAAAAACTAAAAAAATTTCAAGAAGAAATGAAATGCATAAGATACATCCTGATTGATGAAATGAGATTCATAGGGCCAAAGAAACTATTATAGATAGATAGAAGACTACATAAAGCATTTCCCCACACAAAACATCTCTCCTTTGGTGGCCTATCTATAATTCTTATAGGTGAACTAGCACAACTACCACTTTCCATAGACAAACCTATCTACACATCACACTCTAATGCCAAAATATTATGGGAATAATTTAATACAATTGTTACATTACAAACAATGTTTCATCAACAATGTGACAATCCAACTCAAGCACACTTTCGTGACAACACTAAAATCATACATAATGCAGAACCAACACAACAAGATTAGGAGATGTTAATGAGTTTCACAAACAAACTACTTAATAAAACTGAAAAAAAAGAATTTGACAACTCAATTCACCCTTTTGCTATAAATGACTTAGTGAGACTAAACAACAAAAGAATTCTCAATCTACTAAATGTTCTAGTTGGAGTTTAAGTATTACAATAAACACAAAAGAATAAAAAATTGATGTTAATGATGACCAGTTTAGAAAACAACTCCTTTTATATAAATTCCAATAAATCATACTAACAAAAAACTTATGGACTCAAGCATGACTACAAAATGGAACCCTTGGGGACATTTTTGATATTGTTTACAATCTTGGCTCTAAGCAACTAGATGTTTCCATGTACATTGTAGTCAGGATCAATAACTATAGTGGGTCACCATGGAACCAAAATGATCCAAAGGCTATACCTATAATACCTATATCACTAAGTAATCGTAGCCAAATACCACTATCCATGGCATGGGCAATTACTATACATAAATCCCAAGGCCTAACACTGTAAAGAGAAAAAATTGATATTGGTAAACTACAAAGACAAGGACTAGCATTTACAACTATATCAAGAGTGAAATCATTAAATGGTAGGTTGGGTCATCCCACAATAGTGGTTTAAACTTTTTGGCCAAACTTGACATTGAACTAATTTTTTAACTAAATATTCACTTTTAGGCACCTATAGCTACTAAACCATGAGGAATTTGAAGATGACATAAACTAGTTATTTGTGACACTTTGTCTCTAAATTCTAAATATATATTTTAAAAAATAAATGGAATCAGATTGCATTTATTTCTCCATCTCCTTCAAAAATTAGTTTTTAACAGTAAACACCATTTTTAAAGAGTGATGTTCACTATAAACAATGTAACTTTTTTTTCTGTGAAGGATAAAATTATGATTTTTACAAATTTAGATTTGTAACTATGATATCTAGCATGCTCATTTGGTTTCATAATGTTTTATTGAATATTTTTTCTTAAGTAAGAATTCAAGTCAAACCAATTATAATATAGACATAGGTAGACTATATACAACATAAATTTTTTTATATATATTGAAATTCAATTTTATTTTTTTCTAGATCAAAGACATCAATACCTAGCATAATTATTTTTTTAGATTTTTTTTGGTAATCTACTATTTTTCCACATGTGCAGAATAGAGAGCTTGATTTTTAGTGAAAAACCTACATTCACAAGAAATAAAAAATAAATATAATAATTAAATTAAATATATTTAAAATTATACATTTTGGGAAGCTTATAATAAGGACTACATTATTAGAAAAAATAAATTTTAAATGAATTCATTTGATCCCCCAAAAGGTAAATCAAAAGTGGTTTTTTATCAGCATTTTGATAGGTGTAAACGATACTCCATTATAGGTATGTTTTAAAACTAGCGGGGTTTGATCTAAGGTGGTTTGATCAAACCCTCTTCAATTGAGATCCTTTAAATGGAACTTTTCAAGGCTTAAATCATTATACTTTCTAAAAATATGTGATTTTAGAAAAATTTAGGATGTCCCAAAAAGTGTAAACCACTATTGTGGACCTACCTTCGTATTCAATGAGTATTCATTTTTGAGTGGTACTCGAGAATGAAAAGCAATCCATATACAATTATCAAAAAGAAAGAGGAGGGTTGATTGCAATTACTCACTATGAAAATTTGAGGTATACACTTGTCAATCTAATCTCATTCACATTAAATTTCAATTTAATTTTTCACTACCCAATTTATACTATATGTCTTAAGAAATATTTTCCTCTTGACTAACTCATTCAAAGTTTTTTGTTATAAAGGTGGAAACTCGCTAGGCAATCACAACCCAACAAAAGATAGATTTTTCCTTCTCATCGAAATTATCTTTGCTTTAGTTATTTTACATAAAATAACTTTTTTTTGTTCATGCTATATCTTTGTACTAAACTAGGCAAAAAAGGTAATATTTTCTAAACAAAATTTGCAGTCTTACTCCAATAGAAGTTTGCAAAGGTTATAGATAAGGTGATAGATTTGAGGTTCAAGGTTCATTCCTGGTTGACATCACCTAATGGAATAACTATTCATGGTCAACATCAATTGTAGATTTAATTATTTTGTTCTTACAATATCATTATATAAAAGATGCACAGATGTATGAATTTTGCTTTGTTCTCTACTCTAACTCGATATTACTTGTTATTGTTGAACCAATTCTATTCTCAGCCAAAAACATATTTTCTATAAAAAAATTACAGAATCTTAGTCCAATAGAATTTACAATGCCTACAAATCAAGCAATAGATTTGAGGTGCATAGTTGATTCCTACTCAACATCAACTACATGTAATAACTGTTAGTGGTCCACATCAATTGTAAATTTAATTATTCTATTTCTAGATTATATTTGTATAAAAGATGCACAAATGTATGGATTACACTCCCTTCTCTACTCTAACTCTATATTACTTGTAATTGCACAATCAATTATATTCCCAAAAATTATACAAAGTTTTCAATTACTACTAATAATTTCTTTTATTGACCTCATCTAAAACATATTTGATATAAAATATAACCGGTGTAACCATTGTACCTCCTTTCGGTGCAAGTGCTAGTTATAAACATAGTGTAAATATCTACTAATATGTGATCATAGCTGATTTCAAAACATAAATATTCAAATCTATAAGTATGAATATCAAAATTAGTCTATCAGATATAAATAGAAATTCCCAAGAAAAATGGGCCTCACAAGACTATCATATTCTATACCTAATGTCAAAACATTCAGATTTCACTACCATATTAAACTTTTGATCATTTTTCATTCATAAAATTAATTATTATATATCTATGAATTAACTAAATTAAATTAACATAGAAAATATTATTTTTCTTTAATATCTTGTTCTATAAAATTTTAAATGTTAAAAAAACACAAATCTAAATGTATAAAAAAATTATCCCTTAATTACATTAAAATTATATATTATTTTTATTATTTATTATAATAACTGATTGTATATTATTTTATTATTTATTTATGGTAATTGATTTTTTTAGATCCATGAGTTGAGTTGAGATGAAGCGCCAGCAATGGGTATGTTAAGCTCAACAATCTGATCACGCATTGATTTCCCATGTAAAGCCACCCTAATATTATAAGTTTGTTCAACATTATATTTGTTTAAAAATACTGGAGAATTCTTGATACAACCATTTTTCTCAGCCCCTTGGGTGAGACCATGTATTTTGTAACACCGTCTCATTTATTTAGTTTATTTCCTACTTACAACTAAGAGCAACTAGAGAAACTAGTTCTGATGCAACATACTCATAAAGCATTAGATCATAATAATAGATATTACCAGTTTTCCGGAGCTACACAATGAGCGTGGGTGGAATTTTAGGGTCCTTTTCTTTGTCTTCTACTCCATCAGTTTCTCCAGAGATTTCTTCAAGGGATCTGCCATTTGTTTCAGGCACCAGAAACGTGAAAACAAAACCCAGAGAATTCGAAATGGCGAGCAATAACAGAGCCGTAGGGAGGTGCTCGCTGTCTTGAGCAAAATAACCAACCCCGAAAGCACCAACAATGGCTCCTGCCTTTCCCCACGCAGCGGATATACCGTGGCAGGTCGACCGAAGTCTCGCCGGGAAAAGCTCGGCCGGGACAACGAATGTGGTGGTGTTGGGGCCGAAGTTAGCGAAGAAAAAGGTGAGTGCATACATAACGACGAAACCAATCTCGTTATGTTTCCAATAGTCGTACCTGAGAGCCAGTACGAACATGAAGATGGACATGAAGAAGAAGCCCATGAGCTGAATGGCGAAGCGGCCTATGCGGTCGATGAGGGCTACCGTGAACCAGTACCCCGGGATTATCGATACAACCGCAATTAATGCCTGCGCGCTTGAGATCTTGTACACTTCTTTAATGGCTTGCATAGTATTGGCAGAGGGGATCCAGCCGACGGCCTTGAACATATCCTTTTGAAACAGGTTTTGGCTGTAGAAGGCGATGTCGAGGAGGAACCAGGTGGAGGTGGTGCCCAGAAGGTGCAGGCCGTGGCGTCTCAAGAACTTGGCAGAAAACAATCCAAATTCATTTTCGTTCGACTGCATTTTGCTTTGGTTTTCTTCGATGTCGACCTTGAGAACTCTCGACATGTCAGCTGCCGCTTGGTTTGCGTTCTTGGCAACCAGGGCCGTGTAGCGAGCGGTTTCGGGCATCTTCAGGCGCCAATAAAACGTGAGCATCGCCGGAACAGCGCCAAGCATTAAGATAATTCTCCATACATAGTCTGCTTGATGGACTGGTATGAGGTTCGGATTGTCCTCCTCATACTTTCTAAATGCAGCGGACACGATGAGGGATACTACACCACCAGCGAGGATGCCGAAGCCCTGCATGGCGAACACGGCTGCGACGAAGGCTCCTCTGGTCTTCTTGTTGGCGTACTCAGACATGATGGTAGCGGACAAGGGATAATCTCCGCCTATGCCGAAGCCCAGCCAGAATCTGAAGAAACACAGCGTGCTCATCACGCCTTCCTTGGTATGGCCGAAGGAGAACCCTGATGCGATGGAGCACAATACCATGACCAACAGGGTTATACCGTACACTTTCTTTCACCCAAGTTTGTCGCCCATCCAGCCAAAGAAGAGTTGCCCAGCTAAGGTTCCGCACAAGGCCACCCCGGTGACTGCAGACAACGCTGAGTACGGTAGAGTGCCGGGTTTGTCGGGCTGCGAGACGTCTGCGTAATAAATTCGTCCCAGCAGTTTGGTTACAGTCGTGATGCAGAAGAGGTCGTAGGCGTCGGTGAAAAAGCCCATTCCGGCAATTACAATGGCCGTGAAATGGTACCACTGTGTTTTTGCCACGTCCAGAGCCGTAAGCACCTCCAGCTTCTCCTTCGCCATGATTGGAACTCCAATTCCCCGCAAAAGAACACCACGACCAAAGAAAAACAAAGCTTTCAGATCGAAGAAAATAAAACAGTAACTATTGGGTGAGATTGCCCTATCTATTAGCACAGATAAACATACCCCTCAAAAATTAACAGATCTCAGGCTTCCATATCATTTACTTACAGAATTCCATCTACTCATGAAGATTTATAAAGAGCTTTTGTTTTACTAGAATATACTTCAATTATTGATGGCAATGGCTTGTCCTCCTTGGTTTTCCCGGTTTCACGATCAGAATTACAAAAACTGAGTATATATGTTCGCATATACTTTTTCCTCTTCGTTCGCGACGTAGCTCGTAGACTTTTACTTTGTGCTTTCAGCCGTTCCATAGATAATTACACTTTTGCATTGTGTGCTCAGACATTGTATATATTAAGATACAACTCAGACATTAGCGTTTTACTTTGTGTTCTCAAATTGCATAGATCATTACACTTTTGCATTGTGCTCTCCGACATATATATATCTCGTTACACTTGTGAATTCTTTTTGTCATTTTGTTTATGTATTGATATTCAAAGAAATTATTTGAACTCCAAACCGAGCACCATTCTCGAAGGGATACAACGACGTTAAATCGAAGTGAAGAAAATTGAATGCATCCATTTGAAGTCGTCTTATCAACTTATCTAGCCATCCTTCCATAATTATTTATAATTTGGAAAACGTATTATTGAAAATAGAATTACACTTAACTAGAGTAAATCAATAAATAATACAAATCTTTCAAATCTTTTTTTAATAAAAATATATTTATTGGTTTATTAATATAAATCAAATTGAATATTAAAATAATAGTGTTTAGTTAGAAATGCAATGTAGATCATTTTTAATAGTATTTATAAATGATCTTTTAATATAGGAAATTTAGTCATGTTCAAATAAATATTTTAAAATCAATAAAGTTTTCATATATCATTAGTGACATTTTTATAATTGCAAGAGAAATTATGTATCAAGGATTCTAATTTATGCAAGTATGGATATGATCTTTGTAAATCTTCAAATTTTTAATTTCAATTTTAGATTCAATTTTTATTTCAATGTTTGTATTTGTGTTAGTCTTTGTATAAAATCTTGATTTTCTAATTATGAATTTGTACATGCTAGGGATAACTACCCCCTCATATCAAATCCCATAAGGATATTGATTCCATATCCTAAATGATTATATAATTAGAAATGTAGTAAATACTCTAAATTCAATACAAAATAATAAGTTATTAATGCTATTATTAGAAAATTTTCCATGTACCATGTACATTTCAATGAAACTAGGGTTACATTTTTATATGCAATCCCAAGGGTCATAATTGAAATGTTTCACTTGTCTAGTTAGCACATACAAGACAAGTGGGAAGTGTAAGGCTAACCCCAAAATTTGAAATTGAGAACGAAAAGGTTAGGGGTTATTAACACAACTACACATCTAACCAAAGCCACTTAGGTAATTCTAGATTTGGTTGAGGCTAGAAGAGGCATGAACCTAATGTTCAATATTGGTCCCTTGTTAGAAAAGGTCTTTGAACCTTACACCCTAATGTTAATAACATAAAAAATCTAACCTTTTAACTATAGAACACAATATTATTTCTACATTGTAAAAGTCAATTTTAGCTTTTAAAAATATTGAATTCAACTTTAACTAGATTAAGTGGATTAAAATGACATATATCTCCTTTAGTGCATTCAATTTAATAAAATTGCCTTCATCAATTTCCTAAGAGTGAGTTACACTTATTCATGAACTTATGAAACATCACAAGGCACCTTTAAATGGAGATAATCAATCCAAAATATAGTGTCCATGTTGATGTTGAATAATGATGGAATTCTAATCATTTATGATAGGTGTAAGAAATATATTTCTTTTATCTTTCAAATTTATCTCAGGATTTGGGATTTGGAATTTTAATAGGAGATTTGGGCATGAATTTTGGGTGATATTAGGTCATGGTTTTCTTAATTTCCCTATAGTGTTTTCATGTATTAGTTTTTTTATTTATCAAGCACTTTAGATGGAGTTTACATAGTGTATTTTATAAATATTAATGTTATCATGTTGGATTCTATTGTAACTAATATTATTGTTGTCAATTAATACATTGGTTTAAATTTTGGAGGTTAAGTTTCTCCCAAAAGACCTTTTAAATGATACAACATTGTGTTATGGTGAATAATTTCATTGTGTTTATTATTTCTTGTAAATTATTTTAGATGATAGATTTTATTCATCTATCCTCTTAGATTTGTGTATCTAGAGTGGTTTTACACCTTGTATTCTTTCCATTTTTGTATCACATCCTAATAAACCTTAGCCCCATGTGGTATATCAACAAGGTTTTCTTGCTAGTCTTGGTTTGAGTAAGAGTATACATAGTTTTTTTTTTTTTTTAATAATTAAAGCACATCTATACTAGTGATAAAAGAATTGGTCACATTAACTTTAAGCCATGAAATCATAAGATAATGGATTTACTCATTGATCAAGATCTATAGTTTGTACTAGTTAGATTGACCAAAGTGAGAAACCAACTACAATGTCACTACAGGATTGGGTGGTGTTGGACAAAAAGGAGAGAAACATTATCAATATTTCTTGATAAATTCTATGTTATTGTTTTTATTACGAATCCATCTCAAATCTATTGGTGTCAACCACCAAGCCCAAGATCACACAATATACAAATATTTCACTAGAGATGAAAATATTAAGATGATATGATAAATTACATAGTATACAATCCTTTTAAAGGCATGAAATATATGATAGGAGAGAAAAATAGCAAATATGGGAAAAAACCACCTAGATAATTAACCCTAAGGTAAAACTTAATACTACACTAACACCCCCCTTAAGTGAAAACTTAGGGATAATTATTATGCAAAATGAAAATGTAATATGGATCTTAACTACACAACCATTTTCAATACCCATTTAAAGCTACAAGAATAAAAAGAAAAAAATCTCTCACAATCGAAGAAAGGGACAAAAACTCTATGGGAAAAAACTACTCTTTGAAAGAGAGAAAAGAAAAACAAGATGCATGGATGGAGGACTCAATAACACCCCCAATAAGAACTACATACATCGTGTATATACAATCAATAACTCACTCATAAGAGGGAAAGAGAGAGACTATATATCCCCCCACAATGTGTAATCACTTGCAAAAATGGTAAGTGCTTGAAGAAAAAATATGATCCAATGTTGACAAACAACTTGTCTCCCTTTTGGAAGAAACAAAACCAAGTACAAATGTAGGAATTTGCTTCCCATTCTAGATAGAAATTAGCAAGTGAAATCCAAATGTAGGATGATAATGTCTCTAAAATCTACTCATGTGTCACCAAGACCTTGGAAGATGATGCCATGAACCAAGAAGGAACATGCCCAATCACAATGGAAGGTGTGAAACAAGGTACTATTGGAAAGATTCTGAATATTCTCCAAAGAAAAAGATGGAGTGACAAAAATTGTACTGCAAACATCATCAAATTTAAAAATTAATCCCTCAAATGTGTCTTTCAAGTCTAAAATATGAGATTTCATGAAGAATGAACCAATGTCCAAAAAATAAAAATCTCAATTAGGAAGACAATGATAATCATATTACCTAGGAATAATGGAAGTACTAAATGAAGGTGGATAAACTATCTTTGGAAAAGAATCGGGAACCTTTGAGAAAAATACAGCCTCATCAAAAGTCTCAAAAACCTCCAAAGGATTAGAAGTATGGTTTATCTTCTCTAGAAAACAAAGAGACACATTGGTATTAGGAGGGTCATCAAGAGATGGTGAAGTATCAGGATCACCATATGATTCTCAAATGTAATTCCAAAGGTATGAGGGCTCTCAAAATGAACAAGTGAATCCAAAAGGTCTTCATCATTTATATGCTAAAAAATAACTCAAAATATTTGATCCTTATATCCTTTCCAAATCATATACCCACCACATGTGTTTGGAATAGGAACTTCATTATAAAAATATGGAAATGGATTTTACTCACTAAGATGAGTGAGAATAAAATCACTCCATTTCCTAAAGTTCCCTTTCTCCAAAGAGACCATTATAACTTAATTCTTCAAAAAAAATCAAAGATAGTGCTTTCACAAGTATAAAAGATTCCAATAAAGAATTAAAATTGATTTGGTGCAAAAGTTGGTGAGGCCCATTTCTTGATCTCCATGCCAACACTAAGTAAACTCCACCAAGCAAAAAAGAAAGATAGCCCCCCATGAGAATTTTTCACAACAACCAAAGACACTACAATGCTATTTAAATAGCAAAAAGATACCCCACACTACCAATGTGGGATAAATGTTCCCAAAAAACTTCAAAAACTTGTGGCCTACACACTTCAATTGCATAGAAGCCCTAAAATGAAATATTTTTGTTGAAACTTTATATAAAGTTTGATACCAAGCTTCATGTCCTCGAGTGAAGAAACGTTCCTTCAAACTAACCCAACAGGTCTCCAATGTCAACAATAGCAAATAGAGCTCTAATTAAAAAATTTGTAATTGCCTTCAATTGGAAATTACAACCTGCAATGATTAAATTAGTCTACAAAAGGAAAACATGGCTCCTCTTTAACTAAATTCATACCCTCTAGATAGAATTAGGCTTCAAAATATTTCTCTTCAAATCACTACCTCCAAACACCTGGTCAACACACATAGGAGTAAAAATCACACACAGAGAAACAACCTCTCCAATCACCCTCTCAAAAATGTCTTGCATAATGAATGTTGAGAAGAATTGGCCTCGTGGTCTCAATTGGCTCCCAAAATAGATATTGTTTCAAAATGAAAAAATGTGCCTCCTCAACCCAAAAAATCATGGCATAAGACAAACAAATTGTGCCCTCCTTCACAAAATTGGGCCTTCTTCAATAGGAAAATGGGTTGTGTGAATGTGGTACAACCGATGAGGAATCACTCCAGCAATAAAGGATATCACACTTGGAACAAACGCCATTGAATTGGGTCTACTAGCAAAGAAAATAATGTTGCACAACAAATGAATTGTACCTCCCAGCATAGAAATCAATCAAACAACAGGAAAATGAAGAATAAAGGAAACTTTCAAATGCTAGAAAAAAACTTTTAGAAAATAAATTATGTCAAATTAACTCAGATGAAAACACTCAATGGAAGAAGAAGATGCATATTAAAGGATCTAATACCATTTTGGTGTCAACCACTGATCCCAGGATCACAACCTTCAAATAGATCTCCACAAATTGGAGAAGCAACACAATGATATTTTACCAGAGATGCAAATATTAAGATGAGATGATAAATTACATAGTATACAAGCCTTTTAAAGGCATGAAATATATGATAGGTGAGAAAACTACCTGATACAGGAAAAATCCACTCAAATAAATAACCGTATGGTAAAACTTAATACTACACTAATAAAATCCTATTGGGAAATTTAGGAAAACTACACAAAGTTAAATCCTTTGTTGATATTTTTCCTATGCAAGAGGTTTTACACATTAAGAAGGGGTGATGGTGATTCTATTAATGAGAATAAAAATGGTAAACATAATTATATTATAGTTACAATATATTGACGCTAATATGGAAGAGGAAAATTAAGGTATGATAACTCTATGTTCTTTTCTAGACTCATGTGATAACTTAATCATGCCTATTGTTGGAATATTTCTATACTATTGAGAGAGTTTTTTTCCCAAACTATAGATGGAATCTAGTGAAACTAAGGAGTGCTAGAATATTATAAATTATGTATTATTTTATTTCATACTTCACACCCATATGGATGAAACTTATTGATATTGATAAAAAAATATATAGTCAAATATATTATATTTTATTTCATGTTCTCTACCATCATTAGATGAACTTGTTAGTGTGTATATTTGCATGTGATGGTTGTTTGATGAATCTTAGGCCCATGCCATTGGCTAATTTTTTATTGTATTTTTTTCTTATATGTGGTTAACTTCTAAGAACTTTTCATTTCATTTTTTGGAGTATTGACGAGGGAGCAAACCCGAGACATGGAAATAATGCACACAACCAGAGAACTTTATTATTATTCGGAAATGGAAATATTACATGTAGAGGATTTCAAATACTCTAGCTCTGCAATACATGTAAGCTATAAAAAATTATAGAATACCCATGTTTGCAGCATGCGAACTTTTCCCCAAAAAGCTATCAAAAGTTCAAAAAATACTGCCCATAAATAGGTCCTTTTCCCTTTTGGAGAAAAACAACATTTGAATTATGATTTTTGGTAGTTTGGAACCAAAAATTACAATTTGAAATTCAAAAATTGAGTCAATTCAAAAATTGACAATTTTCAAAAAATTGGCCAACTTCCGGAAGCCATAACTTTTTATTCGAGACTTCATTTTTCGAACCGTTTGAATAGTTGGAAAGTTATTAGAGTGAAGAATGTGCTCAAAAGAACACGCCATGAACCCACTCCACTGGTTTTGATGAATTTTGGTACTGTACAAGACCATTTAGTGCCTCAAACTGGACTCAGAAGGTTTTTCAAGGCAAAAAGCAGAAACTAAAAATTGAATAAGTTTCAAACCGGAAATGATCTTGACCTAATTCTTTAGCCAAAGTTATTTTTTTTCTTGAACCTTCCCTTAAATTTTCTCCTTGTCACACCTTCAAATTCAAAACTACTAAAAATAACAGTTGAGTAGAAAAATAAAAAAAATAGTTATGAAAGTTGGAAATTATTATTCGACAAAAAGGGTATCCAAAAATGCAGACATCTACCGAAATGAAACAAAAGGAAAAATAAATGGAAAGCATATTTTTGGGTGATGCAAGATTTCCCTTACACCACTAGTTTCTTCTACTTCAGACACCCAAGGTAATTTGAGAAGTGACCCCGTCATGTCTTAGATGGTTGAGGAAAACCCAAATGGTCAACCTCTGCCTTAGAGAACCAGGATGAATCTTCCGTAGGCCTTCCTCTCCACTTCACCAAATATGCTTCATATTTACTATTTCTGGTACACCTTCCCACACGACTATCCATGTCTTCTTCAATCTCCTCCTTCTCTAAAGTAGATGCTAGAATGCCACACTATTCCCATACTGACACTTCCTCTGCACCACCCTCATGATACTCTATCAAATATGAAATGTTGAACACAAGGGAAATGTTGACTCCATCCGAAAACTCTACCTCATATGTGTTCCCTGAATCATGCCTCTTCAAAATTTTATAGGGATCAAACTTCTTCATCTTCAATTTGTTATAGGTTCCCACTAGAAACCTTTCTTTTCTCAAGTGGACCATCACTTCATCACCAACCTGAAACTCCTTATTCCTCCTCTTCTGATCTACTTTAGCCTTATACTGCATATTCATCTTGTTAATATGTTCTCTTACCTTCTGATGTATATTCTTGATGTGCTCTGCAAAGTATTTGGCTTTAGAACTTCTCTTCTTCTCTTGGTCCATCTTTCTCAATTTTGGAGCAGTTTTGGGGCTGCCTCCATACACAATTTGGAATGGTGATCTTCCCATGCTCCAGTAGACAAAATTGTTGTAAGAAAATTTTGTCTGGGGTAAGATTAGGTCCCATCCCTTGGGTTTATCTCCTACCAAGCATCTCAATAGGTTACCCAGACTTATGTTCACAACCTCAGTCTACCCATCATTCTGTGGATGGTGTGCAAAACTGAACTTCAACTTTGTCTTAAACTTTTTCCACAAGGTCCTCCAAAAGTATCTCACAAACTTGGTATCATGATTTGAGACTACACTCTTTGGTAGACCATGTAGCCTCACCACCTCTCTAAAGAACAAGTCAGCGATGTGGACTACATCACGGGTCTTTTGACATGGAATGAAATGCACCATATTTGAAAATTTGTTAGCTACCATAAACACTGAATCATTCCCTCTCCGTGTTCTTGGAAAACCAAGAACAAAGTCCATACTTATATCATCCCATGGCTTCTCTGGTATAGGTAAGAGCTGACACAACCTTGCATTCTAGCTCACTCCTTTAGCCATCTGACACACCAAGCAACTCGTCACAAACTTCTTCACATCTTGTGATAACTGAGGCCAATAATAATGCTCATTGATAATGGCAATGGTCTTATCTTGACCAAAACTTCCTACCATTCCTCCACTATGCTTCTCCTTTACCAGGTTCTCCCTCATGGAACTCCTGAGAATACACAATTGACTTCCCTTAAACAACATGCCATTTTGGATTATGAAATCTAGCCACTTTGTCCTATCAATTGTAACAGGCCCCTTGCAAGCTTCCCAAGCCTCTAGTAAATCAGGATTTTTAGGATACAACATCTTGAGTTCATAGAACCCAACCACTTCAATCTACATCTCTGTGAACAATGTATGCCTCCTACTTAGGGAATTTGCAACCATATTCGACCTCCCACTCCTATGCTTTTAAAAAAAGGTATAGCCTTGCAAAAAATCTACCCATTTCCTATGCCTCTAATTTAATTTTCCTTGAATATTTAGGTACTATAATTCTTGATGACCAGTAAACAAAAAAACTCCTTCGGCAATAGAAAATGTCTCCATTTCTTTAATGCTTGAACTATTGCATAAAATTCCTAATCATATACAAAATACTTTCTCTTTGCATCATTTAACTTTTCACTGAAATAGGCAATGGGCTTACCTTCTTGGCTCAACACTACTCTAATGGCACAACCACTGGCATTAGAATCCACCTAGAACACCTTATTGAAGTCCGGGAGGACTAGAATAGGTTGTTCTATCACCTTCTACTTCAACATATCAAAAAATTTCACTGCTCTTGTACTCCACCTAAACTACTTCATATCCCCTCTCATTGTTTGAGTCAGAGGTGCACAAATACTATTGAAGTTTTTGATGAAATTTCTATAAAAACTAGCCAAACCATGGAAATATCTCACCTTAGTAGTAGTTCTTGGGGTAGGCCATTCCAGAATAGCCTTCACCTTCTCTAGGTCCATCTTGAGACCTTCCACTGAGACAACAAACCCCATGTCACTAACTCCTTCACAAAACTAGACTTCTTCAAATTAATCAACAATTTCTCTTCTCTCAAATTTTCAAATATTCTACAAATATGCATTAAATGGTCACCCAAGGACTTACTGAATATCAAAATATCATCTAAATACACAATAAAAAAACTACCCAAAAAATCTTTCAGTACCTTGTTCATGAGCCGCATGAATGTGCTCGGTGCATTTGTTAGCCCGAAGGGCATGACTAACCACTCGTATAGGCCCTCTTTGGTTTTGAAGGTGATCTTCCATTAATCTCTCTCACGAATTTGAATATGGTGATATCTGTTGTTTAGATCAATCTTTGTGAAGTACTGTGCTCCACTCAAATAGTCCATCAATTCATCCATCCTTGGTAGGGGAAATTTGTACTTGATTGTTATCTTGTTTATGGCCCAAGAGTTTGTACACATCCTCCACTCCCCATCCTTCTTCGGTGCTAGTAATGTAGGTACTACACATGGGCTCAAAATCTCTCGAATCAAACCATTCCTCAATAACTCCTAAACTTGTATGTTCAACTCCTCATTTTCTGCAGGAGTCATTCTGTGAGCTGCATTAATTGGCAAGCTGTCTCAAGGGATTAAGTCAATATGATGACTGACCTTACTCACTGGTGGTAAACCCTCAGGTACATTATCAGAAACAATATCCTGAAACTCATCAAATAATCTAGAAACTTCTAGAAGAAAATTCTCACTATCCTCTTTATCGATTCTAGGAATCAATGAATAACAAATATGCTCATGCTTCATGCCTTCTAAAAAATTTCTTCCCTCAACATAACAAACCCTAGCACTACTGCATACCTTTTCTTCGACCTCCTTTAGGGGTTTCAACTTATGTCAGACTTCATCCTTCATCAGGGAATAAGTGTTTGAATGGACATCATGTATAACTCTCCTATCAAACTACCACAACCTCCCCAACAACATGTGGCATGCATCCATAGGGATGATATCATAGATTACCTCATCATGATAGCTCCCGATCTTGAATTTCACTAGGCACTAGTCATTGACAAGAACTTTGTGGTCTTTCTACAACTAGGAAATTTGATACAGATGTGGATGCCATTCCCACTTCGACTTCAACTTTTCAACTGTCTATTCTCACACTAGATTATCAATACTCCCATTGTCAATAATGACATCACAAAATCTTCCTTCACATTTGCACCTTGTGGGAAACAAATTCTTCCTCTATTCTGGCTCCTTCTCTTCAGTCACCAGGGCTCTTCTAACCACTATGGCTTCTACCCTTTCATCATCATCTGATTACTTAGATTGAGCCTCCTCATCTTCATGTGCAACCCTACCAAAACCTTTTGGTCTCCTATTTTTCCTTCCTTGCTGATGTGGACATTCAGGGTCAATGCCCTTCTTCACCACACTGGAAATAAGCTCCTCTAAAACAACCTCTTCTAGATCCTTATCTAGATCTACCTCATCCTCTACGTCTTTGATCACCCCTATTTTGATCATGAGGATGGTAGAAGTTATCATTCTTCTGGCCTCAGCTAGTAACTACATCTCCATTTTTCTTCTCATCCTAATTTTAGCTTCTAGAAGATCTTGCACTACCCCTTCCACTTTGACCTCCTCATCCTTTTTGCTTGCTGTCAAATATTTTGTTCATCTTCTCTTCAAATTTTAGAGAAAACTGGTATGCATCCTCAATGGTGGTCATTCTAACCAAGCTTAACTCCTCTTGAATGATTGGTCATAACCCATTAAGATAATGAGCTACCTATTCTAATGATAAGAGAAAACTGGTATGCATCCTCAATGGTGGTCATTCTAACCAAGCTTAACTCCTCTTGTTGGCCTTTGGATAGCCTATTCTAATGATCATCTTGTGAAAATATTTTTTGTATTATTTGAAAAATCTACTTCCTTGCTTCAACCCTTGTAATTTCTTAAGCAGATATAACTCGTAGTCCACTAGTATGAACTGCTTCTTTAGTTTCTCCACCATGCAATCCCAACTGCTGATCTTTCCTTTTCCTCTTTGATTTCTCTCCAACTATACCTCTTTCCACCAAATATTTTCATTGCCCTTCAGCTTCGTTGTTGCAAAATTAACCTAATCTGGGTCCTCTACTTCTTCATACTCAAAATACTCTTCTAGCTCATTGATCCAGTCGATCAATTGTTCTGAGTCCAAACTTTTGGAATAATTGAGGACTTCTATTCTGGATCTTTTTTTATCATTGAAATGGACCTTATTAGCCACATTTGATCTTGATAAATTTCTTCTTCTTCCTCTTTTAGCTCTATATCTCCCATCTCTTCTTCATCCTTTATTTCTCCTCTTCTTCCTAGGTTTAACCCTCTTCTCATTTGTTCATGCAATGCATCAATTTGTCTCTAGAGGGCTCTAAAACCCTTGGCCGCCAATGGATCTCTTCCACCAAATTTTTTTCCACCTATACCACCTCTAGACACCATGCCTACCAGGCATCACTCTTGGAAACATCTTGAATATCTCGAACCCACAACCATGGTCCTGGTGCGAACTGCCCACACACTCAAGAAAACCCTCTTTAATACTGCCTGATGAGGGAGAAAACCTGAGACACATAAGTAATGCACACAACTAGAGAAATTTATTATTATTTAGAAATAGAAATATTACATGCAAAGGATCTCAAATCCTTGAGCTCTGTAATACATGCATTGTACAAAAAATTACAGAATACCCCTATTCGCAGCATGCAAACTTTTCCCCAAAAAGCTATCAAAAATTCATAAAACCTTGCTCATAAATAGGTCATTTTCCATTTTGGATCCAAACAACATTTTCATTATGAGTTTTGGTGGTCTCATACCAAAAATTACAATTTGAAATTCAAAAATTGAGTCCTAATTCAAAAATTGGCAATTTTCCAAAATTGAGCAACTTCCAGAAGCCATAACTTTTAATCTAGGACTCTATTTTTCAAACCATTTGAACCATTGGAAAGGTATCAGAGTAAATAATGTGCTAAGAACCCACTTTTCTAGTTCTAAAAATTTCTGGGCTCGCACGAGATTGTTTAGTGCCTCAAACTAGACTTAGAAGGTTGTTTAGAGCAAAAAGCAGAAATAGAAACTTGAATAACTTTCAAATTGGGAATGATCTTGACCTGATTCTTTTTCCAAAGTTATTATTTTTCTATCTTTAACCTTCTCTTAATTTTTTTCCTCCTCACACCTTCAAATTCAAAACTGCTAAAAATAATAGTTGAGCAGAAAAAGTTGAAAAGTAGTTATGAAAGTTGGGAATTTTTATTTGACGAAAAGGGTATCTAGAAATGAAAAGACATCTACAAAAAGAAAAAAAAAAGGAACATAAATGGAAAGTATATTTTTGGGTGATGCAAGATTGCCTTTATACCACTGGATGCTCCTGCATCAAGTATTCTATTATTTATACTAGAATTAGATGTTTAATGCTTCTTATTAATTTATCTAAATATCCTTAAATATTACAATTTTCTTATGATATGATGAGTAATCTAGTATAGTAAGTGATACTTACTTTAAAAATTTATCTATTTTTGCATTTATATATTGCAATGAAATTTCAAACCCAAGATATTTCTAAACCCTCCCCTTACTTTTTCTATTTCATTCAACCTCTAGTTTATTTAGGACTTAAAACACTATAATGAATATATAATTAATTATTTATAGCAATAAAATTATATACAAATTAGTGCTAGGAGATCTCTCCAATGTCATGTATCCCACTAACTATCTAGAGCTAGAAGATTATAAGATAAAAGGTTAGGGCTAGAAATATTTTGAATGTATTTATCTTCTATTCTAAACATCTTTCTAGGCTTCCAATTATTGTGTAAGTTCCTTTTTGTTTTACCAAGAAAATACAATGATGAACTGAGCTATCTTATAGGCTAACACTTGACCATTAGAAACCTTGGGATAGTCATTTTTCATCCTAGGACTTGATTTCCTTTCAAATATGATGAGATTTTTGAGTATTTCATCTAGAAGTTGGAAAACATGCGAAAATTTGCATCAATACATACTAGACTTAAGAAATTAGGGGAGATTTTTTCATTAAGGTATGAGTAACATTATAGAATTTTATGTGGAATCAAAATCTAATAGTATATTAAGTGACCACTTGTAGGAACAATACATGTATAACTAGAGGGGATTTTCTCCCATGATTTTTTATACTAAATCCAATATAATTATTCTCTTTTGTACATAGAGGCATGTGTATTTCATAATTTGGCCCCAAGCTAATAATTTACTTCCTACATTTAAATTATTTGAATTATTTAGCCCATAACAAATTGAATTTTGAGTTAACAAAGAGTAGAAATAAATTTATTTTTAAAGAAGTTCCTTCAAGAAATTTAATATAAAATGAAGTACTTGAAGGAGGATTTGAGGAGATGGAAGGTGTATGATGAATTTAGGAAAAAATAAATCATGAATTATAAATATGAATTCTTTTAATGAAATCAATGTTGGTTCTTTTATTGCTAAAAAAGTTGTCATGTAGTTTTATATGTTTTAATGTGTCAATTTTTAATATCAAGTTTCATTTCTTGTGTTTTTCATGTTTGTAACATTTAGAGAAATTGATGATTCAAGTGTATGTGATTAATCTTGGCATCCAATCTTCCATCTTTGTTGAGGTGGCAGTGATGTTCTATGGTATTTGGATTACCATGAATGTTATATTTTCTACCCTAGAAATCGAGGGTGACTATAGAAAAACCATTCTTTTTCTCATGGGGAAGGCTAAACCCTGTTGGTCCCTCCAAGACCCTATCCTATTAACTCACAATCTCATTATTTCTCTTAGAAATAGTATATTTTTTTACATGTTTAGAAATTGCAACAAAGTTACGGATGCACTAGCTAACCTTGGCACTTTTACTCCTAATTTAGTTATGTGGGATAATTTCTCACATATCCTCTAGCATGTTGGTGAATTAATTAAAAGCATTGTAAAAGTACTACAAAAAAGAGATTTACCATTATGGAAAATTAACTTCTCTAAGCTATCTCTTCACAAGCCTTTTTATTCTTGGCTCTAGTATTATTCTCGACATTTCTATAGAACTATTTCTCTTTTCTAACATTCTAAGAATTTTGCCATAGGAGGTGAGCTAGTATAGGGCCAATCCACTAATTACAATATGTGGAAGTAGGATAAGGAGGTTTGGCCTCATTTGTGGAGGGCATGAAGGGGCATGACCCCAAACTATTTGTTGAGTTTGAAAACTTCTATAAGGATAGTAACATCACCATTAGTAGGTGCTCATTCACTGTGAACATTGAGTTGATTATAGAGGTGGCAGGGCTTTCATTGGATGGTGATTACATCTCTCGAAAGCCTAATGGCACTACCAAAAATATATGTTGATATTTTTGAAAGATGGCCCGAAAAGGTTAACAAACTTCAAAATGGATACAATAGGGCTAACCTTCCCAAGGTGTGGAACAAAATTGCTGAGGTGTTGATGTGGATGTTACACTTGAGGTTTGTTTCTATCATTTTGATTCCCATCTCTTTCCCATGCTCAATCATTTCCACTATAATTAAAAAATAAATGTTTCTTTCTAAAAAAATTCATCGCTTGTACAATCTATTAAGAATGTCTAGGGTAAAGGTAAAAATCTCCCTATTCACCAAGGTTTAATCTTCTACCTCTGCCATCACTAATCTACTTTATTACCCTATGTAGCCACTATCAAAAGGAATACTTTGGTTATTAGAAACCCCACTAGTCCCACATTCACCTTGGATGAAATTTGGCCCACGAGTCACCACATCATTTGTGCCTAGAGAAAAACCCTAATAATGATGAAACCCCTCTTGACCTCATTAAAAGTGTGTCATTTCTCATGGATTCTCCTATTTATACCTTTGGATCTAAGAACTTGGATAATTCAAATGACAAGTCTTGGCATCCTAGCTCTAGAAATTCTCCTACATGTTCTCTTGTACATGTAGAGGTGTCTAATGTCCCCAACACCCCTCCTAGCTTTAACCCTCCTAGTCCCTAAAACTCCCCTAAACTTTGCATTAATTTGGATGTGACCTCTATTGATCCCAATGTGGAAAATGATAATTTTGCTACTTGTGATCCCCTTTGAAATAAAATAAATGAAATTTTGATGACTATCAATGTCAAGAATGAAATCCACAAGTGGACTCTAGGTTAGCTTATTATTGCTAAAGGAAAAATATAGGTGTTGGAAAACAAGGTGCTTGACCAGCAAGCTTCATGGCTGAGTGAGATTGAGGATAGTGGGCATTGGTATGTTTTTTCCTCCCTTGATAAGTCATTTGATCATTGGTCCAATTGGTACAAGGAGGTAGATGAGCTCAAGGCTCTTGTGGGAACGAAGGAGAAGAAAATAAAATTTAAGGACAATATTGCTACTATTCACAACTAGGACAAAACCATGCAATGTCTCCAAGAGATTATTGATTAAAACAAGGAGACCATAAAGAATACCATTCTGATCATCTAGGATTTTCAATAATAAATTAGGAATAGTCATGGTAAAAGGGTGGAAGAGGGTTATCTTGATGACAACTACATGTAAAAGAAGGGAAGGTGGTGGGAAATGCAACCGAGGACATTGCCATGGAGACCTAGGCTATTAAAAAGGGACACATATCATTTGAGGAGAAGCTCCACTTCTTGGCTAAGGAGTGGCAAGAAATTAGTGGTCTCAAGATTTTGGGAGACCAGTGACTATTTTGGTTCCCTACTATTTTCAAATTTTGTTGTTTTTTTCTAGTCAGTTAGTACTTTTTCTTTACTCTTTACTTTCTAGGCATTTCACTTCTCGTGAGCCCCTCATTTTTCTTCGGTGACTATTTTATAAAAGAGTATAGTCCCTTCCTATCTTAATCTAATCAAAACATTTAGAGAAATTTTTTGCATCTAAAAAAATTCTATTCTTGACTTGAATGCCTCTATTTGACTAGAAATTTTAAGGGGAAACATTATATAATTCAATATATTCAATTTCTAGTTTGTTGTTATTTTTATTAACTTACTATCATATCAATTAGAAAATTTTCTAAAATATTTGGGAACTCTTTTAATAGTAGCATGGGGGATGCCCTTCATTAACTATGGATTGTTAAAATAGATTTTGTTATGTAAAAAAAAATTATAGTTCTTGAATTGTATGTAGATGAATGGGATACTAATATAAATATAGTAGTAGAGATATCTTAAACACATCTATCTAAAAAATACCCAAAGATATAGAGTTGAGCACTTAAGAATTACTTTATTTTACTTTAGAATTATTATTTTTATTTTATTTATGTATTATATATAGATCCAAGAGCTATTTTTATTTACTTAAGAGTTATTTTATAGTTTTAATTTTTTAAGTATCATATTTAAATAGAAAATTTATGAAATATAATTTTTTTATATCCTTGTAGAATGCCTTTATGCATAATTATTTATTTCTTAAATTTAAAAAATGTTAAGTTTTAATAATATTAATATCTACTACACTTTTCAAAATTTTGAAAAATGTTAATACAATGAATGTTAAATTCTGTAAAAGTAAAATTTAAAATTACATATAGAAATAAGTAACTCTTCCAATAAAAACAATAATATACATATATATATATATATATATCTATATATATATATATATATATATATATATATATATATATCTTAACTAAAAAATATAAACTTATTGATTAGGATGAAGCATCACTAACAAGCATCTTAATCCTCAATACTTTATTTGCAAATTAATTTCCAATGTAAAAGCCACTCAATCGTTATAAGATATCTTAAATACATCTATCTAAAAATTACCCAAAAATATAGCCTTGAGTATTTAATAGAACTTTACTTTATTTTACTTTATAATTAGTTTTTCTATTTAAATTATATACTAGTTGAAGAGCTATTTTTATTTACTTAAGTTTTATTTTATATTTTAATTTTTCTTTTAAATATCATGTTTATCAAAGAAATACATGCCAATATTTTCTCATAGCATATGCCAATATGATCTACAAATATATAGGCTAAAAAATAGTGAACTATGTGATTTAAAATAATACTCATGGTTTCAACCATATAAAAATTATACACACATACTAAAAAAAAACAAACAAATAAATAAAAAACTAAATACATAGGTAAAATGATGGAATTTGAAAATAATCCCCCTTATTACATCATTATTTTAAAGTATTAATACTTGAAAATCTTGAAATGTATGAAACTTCACATGTCCAAGAGGCTTGGTGAACATGTCAACACATTGTTCTTGAGCAAAGCAAAATTGGAGCTAAACATTCTTTTGTTGAACATGTTCTCATATGAAGTGGAAATCAACTTCACTATGCTTAGTTTGTTCATGAAACATTGGATTGCGAACAAGATTTAGAACACACTAATTGTCACAATATAGGATTGTGGGTTGATTTTGAGTTACTCCTAATCCTAATAATATGTGACATAGGAAAACTACTTAAAAGTTATTGCACTTCCTACATAATATTCTACTTCTAATAAGGAATGACAAATTGTATCTTGTTTCTTTCTTCCTCAAGAAATAGGACCAAAAGTGCCTCAAAAGAAAGTAAATTTAGATGTGGATTTGTTATCATCAAAAAAGCCTACATGATTTGCATTTATATATCATGTAAAGAAGAAGTGATCATTCCTTTTATATTCCAAACCATGATCCATTGTGCCATGGATATACCTTGGTACTCATTTTTCTTCTTTCCAATGAAATATCTTTGGTTCTTTCATGAAACTTGAAACATAATTAATAAAATGGTGATATTTAATCTATTATAACTTAATTAAATCAAACCTATAATCATTTTTCAATAGAGAGTTGCATTTACCTGAGGAGATAGATCATATAATGATAACTACAATCCTAATTCCATAGTTTTAAACATGAGTTTGGAATCCATCATTCTAAACTTCTTTAAAAGCAATGTCCTAGTGTATTTTCTTTCTGATACAAAGAGATGGTGATTCATTTTTGTACCTCTAAGCAAAGAAAGTAGTGTAGTAGCTCAAGATCTATGATATCAAATTTCTTCTTGAAATAATTTATGTTGTTTCAGATAATGTTTTTGAGCTTCCTATGATGACTAGGTCATCAACATAAATATTAATAATCACAATCTCCCTTCTTTTTCCTTAAGATGGAGTTTTGGATCATATTGATGTCTATTGAATTCTTGTTGTAGTATATCTTCATCAATTTTAGTATACTAGGCTCTAAGAGCTTGTTTGAGACCATAGAGAGACTTAAAAAAAATTCATACCTTTTCTTATTTACAAGGTGTAATGTATCCCTCTAGTTTTGTCATATATACCCTCTCACTAAGGTATCCATTTAGAAAGACACTCTTTACATCCATTTGATACAAGTTCCCTTCAAATTGAGTAGCTAAAGAAAAAATCATTCTGGTTAGTTTGATCTTTGTTGTGGGAGAAAATATTTCCTTGTAACCAAACCCTTCTTTCTGGGTATATCCCTTAGCTACAAGTCTAGCCTTCTTATTTATATTTCCATTTGTCTTATACTTGGTTTTGAAAATCCATTTACATCCAATGGCTTTCTCACCTAGTGGTAGATCAACCATCTACCAAGTTTTATTTTTCATTAGGGATTGGAGCTCTCCATCCATAGCCTCTTTTGAAGTCTTCTTATTCTAGTGATTCCTTAATATTATATGGAATAATATTATCAACTATTGGAATTCATCTAACTTTGCATTGAAAACAGTATTAGTATACCACTTGGGTATATGTCTTGTGACACTTGTGGGTGTTGTATTAAATTAATTATCAACATTCCCATTACTTTTTTCATCCAAGTTAAATTTTGGATCAAGTGATGACATGGAAAGTGAACTTAACTCACTCTTCTCATAAAAAATGACAATTTTGCTAATATATATCTTATTTTTGGTATGATCCATAAAACAATAGACCTTAGACTCACTATTATAGCTAAGAAAAATAAATTTTATGGAGTTTTCATCAAGGTCATTTCTTTGTTGGTTAGGAATGTACCTACAGGTATGTTGTACAACTAAATACACAAAGATAATATAAAAAATAATCTTGACTAAACATTATCCATGAAGCATCATTGACGAGTATCTTAAGCCCCAATAACTTTATCACACATTAATCTCCAAAGTAAAACCTAGTCAAATATTAAAAGTTATACATGTAATTTTTTTTCAATATTTATTTTCTAATACTTTGTCATAGGATTATTTTGCAAAATTTATAGTATGAGCTATTTCCTTTCAACTATGGCTTTTATAATTCCATGTCTCATTTATTTTTTTCATTTCCTTCCTACAACTAAATGAATAATTTGTAATATTCTCCACACTACTATACATAGATAATAATATATACTACTGGTTATCGAGAAATAGAGAATTTAGCTACATAGTGAGTGAGGATGGAATTTTATGGTCCTTGTCATACTCTTTGAATCCATTAGTTTCTCTAGAGATTTATTCTAGGGATTTTTCATTTGTTTTAGGCACCAAAAACTGTTAAAATAAGAAAAATTTGTATTTTTATATTTCTAGTTGGGAATGTTTTCCAACATTTATGTTTTAGTTTTTGTTGTCAATGGGAAAGTTTCCCATGGCATTTTTGTTTTAGCTTGTTTGAGTTGGGAAAGTTTCCCAACATGACTATTGGAAAAATTTTAAGTAGTTGTTGTTTTATGTATATATATCTATCCTTTTTTCTCAATAAAGTGAAGACATTGGCTACATGTTTTCTGAGTAAATATAATGTTTATAAGCTCCATGCCTTGTGAATTTAATCATGATTTCATTATTGAATATTATAATTTTTGTTTTAGTCGTGTACTAGCATTTTTTGTTTTTTAGTTGATTGTTTCTAACACATGATATCAAAGAACGTTTGAAATGGAAATGAATGCTAATAGTACATAGCTGCAAATTCCTAAATTTAATAGGAAAAACTATGATTTTTGGAGTTTCCAAGTGAAGATTTTGTTTAGATCATATGAGCTATGGGATTTTGTGTAGAATGGGTATTAAGAATTGGTAGATGCAACAACATTATCATCAAACACAAAAAATCAAAGAAATTTATAGGAGAATAATTGGAAAAAAGATCATAAAGCATTATTGTTCATTATGTAGGGTCTTGATGAAACTCTCCTTCCAAGACTTACAGTTACTTTGACAACCAAAGAAGCATGGAATCTTCTTGCACAATCATTTCAAGGTACATAAAGAGTAGGAACAGTTCATTTACAAATGCTTAGAACTTTTTTTGAAATTTTACAAATGTTAGATTTTGAAAGTTTAGGAGATTTCTTTACTTGTACAATGGGGATAGTTAATTAGATGAAAATAAATGGTGAGGTTATTACTAACCAAAAAAATATTAAAAATATTTTAAGAATTTTTCCTACAAAATATGATCCTGCAGTTATAGCTATTGAAGAATCAAAATATCTAACATCTTTATCTATAGATGAGCTTATGGGTTCACTGTACACACATGAGCATAGAATAAATAAATTAGCAAAGGAGCCACTTGAGAAGTCTTTAAAGAGAAAAGTTTCCATAAAAGAAAAATAAGTTTTACTTGAATCATCTTCAACACAAAGAGGAAGAGGAGGATGTTTTCAATGAAGAGGAAGAGCTCAAAGAAGCAATAGAAGTGATGAAGAAAAAAAATTGTAGTTACACTCAAGAAAGAGGTAGAGCCAAAGAAAATTTTCAGCAAAGAGGTAGAGGTTTTCAGAGGTATGATAAATCATCTATTCAATGTTATTATTATCAAAGGTATGGAAATATTGCAATTGAATGTAGAAAAAAAGATTGCAGATGAAAGTAAACAAGAAGCCCAATATGCAAATGAAGGTAAAGGGTAGGAAGGATATGTCTTGCTAACATGTAGCACAAAGGAGGAAGTAAATGATGACAAATGGTATGTTGATAGTGGGTACAGTAATCATTTGACAAGACAAAAAGAGATATTTCAGAATTTTGGATGAGTCCATCAAATCTTAAGATAATATGGGAAATGATACAATTGCATCAGTCATGGGGAAAGGGAGGATATTAATCACAAAAAAACAAGGTGAGAAAAAATGTATTGGCTATGTATTTTATGTACGAGGATTAATATCAAAGCATAATTTATTAAGTGTAGGTCAACTTGTGCAAAAAGGCCACACTATCAAATTTGAAAAGGGTTCGTGCATTATTGTTGATGGTAAAATCAAGCTGATAACCAAAATACCCATGACTGATAATATGATGTTTTCTCTTAGTATCATAAACAATATGCATTTAAGTTTCAATTTTCTTGTAGAATATACAGAGTGGTTTTGGCATCTTAGATTTAGTCATTTGAATTCTGGTGGACTAAATATTTTGCACAAAAAGAGCATGGTAATAGGTTTACGAGTTATCAAAAGACCGGATGAAGAATGTGAAGGTTCTATTGCTAGAAAGCATCATAGAGAACCCTTTCCAATAAGGGATTCCTGAAGAGCTTCAGAGCCATTAGAGCTAGTTCACTTAAATCTATGTGGACCAATTGAGATTGCTTCATTATCTAGTATGAGATACTTTTTAACATTTATTGATGACTATAGTAGAAAACTTTGGGTGTATCCTTTGAAAAATAAATCAGATTCTTTCAAGAAATTTAGAGAATTTAAAGAATTAGTTGAAAATTTGGAAAGTGGTTATTTTCTCATAATTTTAAGGACTGATAGGGGTGGAGAATATATTTCACATGATTTTCATAATTTTTGTATTGAAAATAACATAAAAAGGAAGCTAACAACAAGGTATACACCTCAAAAAAATGGCATAGCTAAGGGAAAAAATATAAATTTTTTAAATATGGTGAGGAGTATTCTTAAAAAATTTACCAAAAGATTTTGGGTAGAAGTAGTTTGTTGTGCAGGTTATATTTTGAATAGATGTCCCTATGAAATCAGTTTTGGGCATGATACCAAAAGAAGCCTGGGAATGATACAAACCTTAGGTAGATTGCTTAAATTTTTTTGGTTGTATTGCTTATTCTCATGTTCAAGATGCACTCAGAAGTAAATTGGATGATAAGGTAGAAAAATGTATCTTTGTTGGGTAGAGTGAAGAATCTAAGGCATATAGGTTGTACAACCCCGAGAAAAAAAAGTTGGTGATAAGTAGAGATGCAAATTTTCTTGAAGATCATGAGTGGTGTTGGAATCTGAAAGAGAAATATTAGCAAGTTAACATTCAAGATGAAGTTGCAAATCAAGAACCAATTTCAGTTGTTAACACAGGAGCTAGTAGTAGTAGCATTCAATAATCAACACTAAGAAGAAAATATTCTTCATCTCCACCAAGTCATAGAAATTTTTCATCAAATAGTTCTTCCATCCATCTTAGTGTCTCCAAAAAGGTGGCAGAAAACAAGGAGCTTGTCTGACATATATCAAGAAACAATCGAGGTAAATGAAGATATTTGTCATTTTGTATTTTTTACTAATAGTGATTCTTTTACATTTGAAGAAGCTATAAATGATGATAGATGGTTTAAAGCTATGAATGAAGAAATTGCAGCCATAGAAAAGGATCAAACTTGGGAAATTGTAAATCTCCCTGAGCATAAGAAGCCAATTGGAGTAAAGTGGATGTATAAAACAAAGTACAATGAGCAAGGTAAAGTGAATAAATACGAGGGTAGTTTGGTAGTAAAGGGATACAAACAAAAATCAGGTATTGATTATAATGAAGTTTTTGCACCTGTTGCTAGAATGGATACTATTTGTATGATTTTAGTTTTTTCAACAAAAGAAGGTTGGAAATTTTTTCATATGGATTTAAAATAAGCATTCTTGAATGGTGTATTGGAAGAAGAAATTTAGATTGAGCAACCACTTGGTTTTGAGATGAAAGGTCAAAAAGGTAAAGTGCTCAAACTAAATAGAGCTTTGTATGTTTTAAAATAGTCACCTAGAGTTTGGTATGAAAGAATTGAATCATATTTTTCTAAAAATGGTTGTGAAAAATATCCTTATGAGCCCACCTTATTCATAAAACTAAATCAACAAGGGGGTGTTATGATAGTTTTCATTTATGTTGATGATTTTCTTTATATTGGAAATAATGAAAACATGCTTAGAGAATTTTCAATGGCAATGAAGAGTGAATTTGAGATGTCTGACCTTGGGTTGTTGCATTATTATCTTGGTCTTGAAGTAACTCATAATAGTGATGGGATTTTCATTTCTTAAGAAAAGTATACAAATGATATTTTGAAAAGGTTCAAGATGGAAATTAGTAAACCAACAATTACGCCTATTGCTATGTGTGTCAAGTTGAGAAAAAGGGATGAAACAAAAAAGGTAGATTCTACTTTGTATAAAAGTTTGGTTGGAAGCTTAATGTACTTAACTGCAACAAGGCCAAACATCATGTATGGAGTAAGCTTGCTAAGCAGGTTCATAGAGGATCCACATGATACTCATCTATAAGCAAGTAAAAGAATACTAAGGTATGTGAAAGGGACAACAAATCATAGAATTTTTTATAAAAAGAAGGGTATTTTGAAGTTAACTGGTTATACAAATAGTGATTGGGCCAGAAATCAAGATGATAGAAAAAGTACTTCTAGGCATATTTTTACTCTTGGTTCAAGTGTAATTTCATGGTCTTCAAAGAAACAACCCATTGTTGCATTGTCCTTGATAGAAGCAAAATATGTGGCAGCCACTTCATTAGGTTGTCAAGCAATTTGGTTAAGAAGAATGTTTGAAGCGTTGTTGTAGCCCTAAATAGAATAAATAGTTATATTTTGTGATAATCAATCTGCTATTGCACTTTCTAAAAATCCAGTCTTTCATGGAAGAAGCAAGCACATAGACATCAAATTTCATTTTATCAGAGAGCTAGTTAAAAATAATGAAATTAAACTTTCTTATTTCAGGTCCAAAGATCGAGTTGCTAACATTTTGACAGAGCCTTTGAAGAATGAAGATTTCAATGGACTGAAGAATCTTTTAGGGATGAGAAGTTGTCCCACAAATCAAATTTGAGGGAGGATGTTAAAATAAGAAAAACATGCTTGTTTCTAATTTTGGTTGGGCATGTTTCCCAAAGTTTTTGTTTTAGTTTTCGTTGTCAGTAGGAATGTTTCCCATGCATTTTTTGTTTTAGCTTTTTTGAGTTGGGAAAGTTTCCCAACGTGACTATTGGACACTTTTTAAGTAGTTGATTTATGTATATATATCTATATTTTTTTCTCAATAAAATAAAGACATTGGCTGCATATTTTCTAAGTAAACATAAAGTTTATAAGCTCTTTACCTTGTGAATTTAATCACTGTTTCATTATTGAATATTATAATTTCTATTTTAGTCATGTATTGACATTTGTTGTTTTTTAGTTTATTATTTCTAACAAAAACGTGAAAAATAAAATGCAAAGCATTTGTAAAAGCAAGTATCATGAGAGCCATCGTGAGGTGCCCCTATTGAGGATCAACAAGATAACCAACCCCAAAAGTGCCAACGATGGTCCCTTCCTTTCCCATCACCCTTGATATATCGTGGCAGGTTGACTGAATTCTCGCCAGGAAAAGCTTGGCTGAGACAACAAATGTGGTGCTATTGGCCAAAGTTAGCAAAGAAAAAGGTGAATGCATAGATGATAACAAAGCCAATCAATGCTTTTTCAAATAATCATACTTAATATTGAGCACAAACATGAACAAGGACACAAAGAAGAATCCACCAAGCTTAATGACAAAGCGACCTATGTGGTCGATCAAGAATACTGTGCACCAATACCCTAAGATTATTGATATAATAGAAATTTGTACATGTGCCTGTGCGATTGATGGTGGTGGATGGATATGGAATAAATCATAACACATAACATATCAAACGCATAAACTCATAATTATAAATAATCACATAGAAACACAAACATATAATCTGCTCAATCTCTTGTTGCACTTCATGAATCTCTTGTTGCACTTCATGAATTCATATAACGAATACGACATTCTCATGATCACTTGATCATGCTATACCTTGATGCCTTGATCTATTACATGATGCCTCATTATATAGAGTTCTTTAGACATTACACAGTACATTTTAGAACTTAGACTGGCTTGTCATCACTCGACAAATATTAATATTTTTCAATGTTTATCCTATCTATTAATTACTCTAGGCCGACTTGATCGTAACATTAGGGTGGGAGAAATTACTACTCCAAACACGATCGTTTGTACTTCTTCTATGGCTCTCATGTCAGTGGAACGATCGATCTATAAGGTGGCGCTGAGCATATCCTATTGAGATATTTTTTGGCTATAAAAGGCGATGTCGAGGAGGAACCATGTGGAGGTGGTACCCAGGAGGTGTAGACCGTTGCGCTTCAAGGACTAAACCGAAAAAAGTCTGAATTTCTGCTCGTTCGACTGCATTTCCATTGGACTTTCTTGGATGTCGACCTTCAGAACTTTTTACATGTCCACGACCGCTTTGTTTGCGTTCTTGGCGACCAGAGCTCTGCAATGAGTGGTCTCCACCATCTTCATTTGCTACTAGAACGTAAGCACTACCGGTACTGCGTTGAACATCAATATAATTCTCCATATATAGTCTACTTTATGGACTGCTATGTAGTGTGCAACGTTGTGCTCATACTTTCTAAATGCAGCAGAGATGATCATCGAAACTAGGCCACTCGCGAGGATGTTGAAGCCCTGCATGGCGAAGACGGCGGCAAGGAGGGCTCCTCTGGTCTTCTTGTTCGTGTACTTAGACATGATGGTGGCGAACAAGCGATAATCTCCACCTATACCGAAGCCCAGCTAGAATCCAAAGAAACATAGCATGGCCATCACGCCTTCCTTGGTATGGCCGAAGGAGAGACCTTGTGCGATGGAGCAGACCACCATGAGCATTAGAGTCATCCCGTACACTTTCTTTTATCCCAGTTTATCGCCCATATACCCGAAGAAGAGCTGCCCCGCAAAAGTTCCACACAAGGCCACCCCCGTGACTGCAGATATTACATTTCTGGGCAGGGTACCGAGCTTCGAGTCTTATTGGTGATAAATTCGTCCCAGCAGTTTGGTCACTATTGTAATGCAGAAGATATCGTAGGCATCAGTGAAGAAGCCCATTCCGATAATTACAATAGTCATGGAATAGTACCATTGTGTTTTTTCCGCATCCTGAGCCATCAGTACGTCCAACTATTTCTTCGCCATGGTTGGCAATCCACTTACCAGAAAAAAAAGTAAAACGAAGCCGTCACAAAGAAGAAAACAATCAGAATAAGATAGAGGATGATCTTCCCGCAACTGCATCACTGTTGGGTGGTATTCGTCTATCTATTACTGCAATAGACATACCTCTCAAAAGTTATGGAGTAAATCTTAGTCTCCCAAAACATTTGCTTGCGGAAATCGATGTATTCATTGAGTTATATAAAAAAAATTGTTCTCTTAGAATATACTTCAATGATTGATGTTGATAACATGTCCTCTTAATTGGTTTTCTTGGTTTTACTGCCGAAATTGAACGCATTGAGAAAACTTGCTTGCAAATACTTTATGCTCTAGATTCGAGTCATAGCCCATTAGACTCTTTCCTTGTTTTCTTTGACATAAGGTAGACCATTCCACTTTTTGTATTGTGTTCTTACTCATTCTTTATATATTTTACACTGAAGGTGTATTCTATATGAAGTGAGCAACGAGTTTTTTGAAATCAATGGTTATAAATTGAAGATGAACATGGAAGATGATTAAAATACTCTGATTCATCAGATTTTTTTGTAATTCTATTTTTGTTCATCTATTTTTTATCACCACAACAAGAGCGACACCCAACACTACTAGTACTTAAATTTTCATATTTTATACTCAAATGAATCTCTGATGCAGGAGCATCCAGTGGTGTGAGGGCAATCTTGCATCACCCAAAAGATGATTTCCATTGTATTCCTGTTGTTTTCTTTTTGTAGATGTTTTTGTATTTTTGGATACCCTTTTCGTCAAATAAGAGTTTCCAACTTTCAGAACAGTTTTTCTACTTTTTCTGCTCAACTGCTATTTTTAGCAGGTTTGCATTTAAAGTCGTGGGAAGACAGAAATTTATGGGAAGGTTCAGGATAGAAAAATACACAGTCTGGTGAAAGAATCAGGTCAAGATCATTTACGACTTGAAAGTTATTCAAGTTCCAATTTCTACTTTTTGCCCTGAAAAACCTTCCGAGCTCAGTTTGAGGCACCAAACGATCCCGGATGCGCCTGAAAATTTGCAGAAACGCCAAAGTAGTCCACCAAAGGTTTACTTTGCGGAAAATCATCTTTTCGAGAGCTTTCCGAAAATGTATTATCATTGAAGATCCGACAGTCGAATTAAAAGTTATGGCTGCCGGAAGTTGGTGCATATTTTAGAAATGTGCTAATTTTCAACTATGAATTTAAACTTGAATTTCAAATTGTAATTTTGGCGCCAAACCGTCAAAAATCTTATCTCAAAGGTTGTTTTTGGTTCCAAACCGAAATGGGTCTATTTAGGGGCTTGTTTCTGATTTTTGGGTAACTTTTTAGGGAAAGAAGTTCGCATGCTGGGAAAGGGGATCTAGGTAATTTTCTATAAGTTAATAATTTGCATGTAATATAGAGCTTGGGGATTTGAATCCTCTGCATGTAAGAAGTTCAATATTTATGAATAAAATATTATTCTCTATTTTGTGAGTGTATTTTTGTGTCTCGGGTTTGCTCCCTCGTCAGGTGGTATCAGAGCGGGTTTTCTTGAGCGTGTGAACAGATTACCGATCATGAGGCAGTTTGCACCAGGACTGTGGTTGTGGGTTCAAGATCTTCAAGATGCCTCCAAGAGTGATGCCTGGTAGGCGTGGTGGTGCTAGAGGTGGCTGAGGTGGTAGAAATGCTAATGGAAGAGATCCATTGGTAGCTGAGGGTTTCAGAGCCCTCCAGAGACAAATTGATGCGTTGCAAGAACAGATAAGAAGAGGGTTAAACCCGGGAAGGAGAGGAGAAAGTGAGGATGAAGACAAGGTGGAAGATTCAGATGTAGAAGAGGAAGAAGAATTGATCGATCAAGATCAAATGCGGTTGATAAGGGCCATTTCAAAGATCGGAAAAAGACCCAGAATTGAAGTCCCCAGTTATTCCGAAGTCTGAACCCGGAAGAGTTGATCGATTGGATCAACGAGCTAGAAGAATATTTTGAGTATGAAGAAGTAGAGGACCCAGATCAGGTTAAGTTTGCAAAAACGAAGCTGAAGGGCCATGCCAATATTTGGTGGAAAGAGGTCCAGTTGGAGAGAAATCGGAGAGGAAAAGGAAAGATCAGCAGTTGGGATCGCATGGTGGAGAAACTGAAGAAGCAGTTCATACCAGTAGACTATGAATTAGATCTGCTGAAGAAATTGCAAGGGTTGAAGCAAGGAAGCAGATCTGTGAAAGAATACATAGAAGATTTTCACAAGATGATCATCAGAACGGGCCATGCAGAAGCCAACAAGGAGAAGGTAGCCCATTATCTTAATGGGTTACGACCGAGCATTCAAGAGGAGCTAAGCCTAGTCAGAATGACTACCATTGAGGATGCATACTAGTTTTCTCTGAAAGTTGAGGAGAAGTTGAACAAAAGATTTGACAGCAAGCAAAAAGGCCGAGGAGGTCAAAGCGGAAGAGGTAGTGGAAGATCTTTTGGGAGCCGAAATGAGGATGAAAGAAAAAATGAAGATGTGGGTACCAGTCGAAACCAGAGGAATGATAACTATTACCGCCCTCGTGATCAAAACAGTGGTGATCAAAGAGGTAGAGGACGAGGAAGATCTGGGCCAGGGCCTGGAAGAGGTGGTTTTAGAGGAACTTGTTTCCATTGTGGTGAAGAAGGGCATCGAGCCTATGAATGTCCAACACCAAGGAAGGACGGACAAAGGCCAGAAGGTCATGGAAGGGTTGCACATGCGGATGAGGAGGCAGTCCGAGCATTCAGATGATGCTGAAGGGGAGAAGCCCTAGTGGTTAGAAGAGCCCTTGTAACTGAAGAGAAGGAGCCAGAACAGAGGAAGAATCTGTTCACAAGGTGCAAGTGTGAAGACAAATGTTGTGAAGTCATTATTGATAGTGGAAGCACCAATAATTTGGCGTCAGAAGATGGTTACGATTGGAGCTGAAAAGGAAAAGGCATCCACATCCATATCGTTGCTGGTTGCAGAAAGACCACAAAGTTATGGTCAATGAGCAATGCCTGGTGAAGTTCAAGATCGGAGAGCTATCGTGATGAGGTACTCTGTGATATCATCCCCATGGATGCATGTCACATGTTGTTGGGGAGGCCGTGGCAGTTCGATAGGCGTGCTGTACATGATGGCCATGCAAACACTTATTCCTTGATGAAGGATGGAATCCGCCATAAGTTGAAACCCCTGAAGAAGGACGAAGAAAAGGTATGCAGTAGTGCTAGAATTTGTTTTGTTGATGGAAAGAAATTTTTAGAAGGCATGAAGCATGAGCGTATGTGTTATGCATTGATTCCTAGAATGGATAAGGAAGGTAGTGAGAAGGTACCAATAGAAGTTTCTGGACTATTGGACGAGTTTCAGGAGATTATTTCTGATAACGTACCTGAGGGTTTACCACCAATGAGGAAGATCAGTCATCAGATTGACTTGATCCCTGGAGCTAGTTTGCCAAATAAAGCAGCTCACATAATGACTCCTGCAGAGAATGAGGTTGAGTGACAAGTTCAAGATTTGTTGAGGAAGGGTTTGATTAGAGATGAATCCCATATGCGATTACTGCGATTACTAGCATAGAAGAAGGATAGAAGTGGAGGATGTGTACTGCAGGAATCGAGCCATAAATCCAGGCAACGATGGTACAGATTTCCTTGCCAAGGATGGATGACTGATGGGTATTTAGTGGGCGTAGTACTTCACAAAGATTTGATGCGAAGGCGGATATCACGGATCCAGTTCATGAGGAGATGAATGGAAGACTGCCTTCAAGACCAAAGAGGGCCTGTACGGGTGGTTAGTCATGCCTTTTGGGCTAACCAATGCACCGAGCACATTCATGCGGCTCATGAATGAGGTACTGAAAGAGTTTCTAGGGAATTTTGTCATTGTGTACTTAGATGATATTTTAATATTCAGTAAATCCCTAGGTGAGCATTTGATGCATATTCATAGAGTCTTTGAAAAGTTGAGAGAAGAAAAATTGTTGATTAATCTGAAGAAGTGTAGTTTTGTAAAGAAAGAGTTAGTGTACTTGGGGTTCGTTGTCTCGGCAGAAGGTCTAAAGATGGACCTGGAGAAGGTGAAGGCTATTCTGGAATGGCCTACCCCAAGAACTGCTACTGAGGTGAGATCTTTCAATGGTTTGGCAAGTTTTTACAGAAAGTTCATTAGAAACTTCAGTAGTATTTGTGCACCCTTGACTGAAACAATGAGAGGGGATAGAAAAGAGTTCAAGTGGAGCCTTTGGGTAAAGTTTGTTCTTGAAGCGAGAGGTAATGAGCAACCAATTTGACCTCCTAGATTTCAATAAAGGTGTTTGGAGTGGATTGTGATGCACGTTGTGCCATTGGAGCGATGAGCCAGAAGGTAAGCCCGTACTATTTAGTGAAAAGTTAAATGATACCGAAAGTACCATGTATGATCGAAATTTTATGCAATAGTTTAAACATTAAAGAAATGGAGACATTATCTATTGCCAAAAAGAATTTGTTACATTTCTTGATCATCAAGCATTCTGATGCTCTGGAAGTGATCGAGAAGGCATATGAAATGGGTAGAATTTTTGCAGAGTTATACATTTGTTTTAAAGCATAGGAGTGGCAAGTCAAATAGGGTTACAGATGCCTTAAGTAGGAGGCAAACATTGCTGACAGAGATGCAGATTGAAGTGGTTGGGTTCATGAACTCAAGACATGTGTTGTTTAAGGGAAGCCAATTGTGTATTTCGAGGAGTTCCATGAGGGAGAACCTGGTAAAGGAGAAGCACAGTGGAGGAATGGCAGGACACTTTGGTCGGGATAAGACCATTGCCATTGTCAGTGAGCATTATTATTGGCCTCAGTTATCACAAGATGTGAAGAAGTTTGTGCAGAGTTGCAGGGTATGTCAGATGGCTAAAGGAGTGAGCTAATACTGGGTTGTATCAGCTTACCTGCAGAGAGGCCGTGGGAGGATATAAGTATGGACTTTGTTCTTGGTTTGCCAAGGACACAGAGAGGGAATGATTCAGTATTTGTGGTAGTTGATAGGTTTTCGAAGATGGCACATTTCATCACATGCCAGAAGACCCATGATGCAGTCCACATTGCTGACTTGTTCTTCAGAGAAGTGGTGAGACTACATTGTCTGCCAAAAAGTATAGTCTCAGATCGTGATACCAAGTTCGTGGGATACTTTTGGAGGACCTTGTGGAAAAAGTTGAAGACAGAGTTGAAGTTCAGTTCTGCACACCATCCACAAACTGATGGGCAGACTGAGGTTGTGAATAGAAATCTAGGTAACCTACTGAGATGCTTGGTAGGAGATAAACCTAAGGGATGGGACTTGATCTTACCCCAGGCAGAATTTTCTTACAACAATTATGTCAATAGAAGTACTGGTAGATCACCATTCCAAATTATGTATGGAGGTAGTCCTAGGACCGCTCCAAAATTGAGGAAGATGGACCAAGAGAAGAAAACTAGTGCTAAAGCCAAAGAATTTGCAGAGCACATCAGGAATATACATGAGAATGTCAGAGAACATATCAACAAGATGAATATGCAGTATAAGGCTAAGGCAGATCAGAAAAGGAGGTATAAGGAGTTTCAGATTGGTGATGAAGTGATGGTCCACTTAAGGAAAGAAAGGTTTCCAGTGGGAACCTATAACAAACTGAAGATGAAGAAGTTCGGTCCCTATAAAATTGTGAAGAGGCATGAATCAGGGAATGCATATGAGGTAGAGTTGCCAGATGGATTCAACATTTCCCCTGTGTTCAATATTTCAAATTTGACAGAGTATCATGAAGGTGGCGCAGAGGAAACACCAACAATGGAACAGTTTGGCATTCCAGCACCTACTTCAGAGAAGGAGGAGATTGAAGAAATCCTAGATAGCCATGTGGGAAGGAGTACCAGAAATAGGCAGTATGAAGAGCATCTGGTAAAATGGAAAGGAAGGCATGTGGAAGATTCTTCTTGGTTGTCTAAGATAGAGGTTGACCGTTTGGGTTTTCCTCAACCATCTGAGACGTGACGGGTCACTTCTCAAATTACCCTGGGTGTCTGATGCAGGAGCATCCAGTGGTGTGAGGGCAATCTTGCATCACCCAAAAGATGATTTCCATTTTATTCCTGTATTTTTCTTTTTGTAGATGTTTTTGTATTTGGATACCCTTTTCGTCAAATAAGAGTTTCCAACTTTGAAAGTTTTCTACTTTTTCTGCTCAACTGCTATTTTTAGCAGGTTTGCATTTGAAGTCGTGGGAAGACAGAAATTTATGGGAAGGTTCAGGATGGAAAAATACACAGGGTGAAAGAATCAGGTCAAGATCATTCACGACTTGAAAGTTATTCAAGTTCCAATTTCTGCTTTTTGCCCTGAAAAACCTTCCGAGCTTAGTTTGAGGCACCAAACGATCCCGGATGGGCCTGAAAATTTGCGGAAACACCAAAGTAGTCTGCCAAAGGCTACTTTGTAGAAAATTGTCTTTTCGAGAGCTTTCCGAAAAGGTATTATCATTGAAGATCCGACGGTCGGATTAAAAGTTATGGCTGCCGGAAGTTGGTGCATATTTTAGAAATGTGCTAATTTTCAACTGTGAATTTAAACTTGAATTTCAAATTGTAATTTTGGCGTCAAACCGTCAAAAATCTTATCTCAAAGGTTGTTTTTGGTTCCAAACCGAAATGGGTCTATTTAGGGGCTTGTTTATGATTTTTGGGTAACTTTTTGGGGAAAGAAGTTCGCATGCTGGGAAAGGGGATCTAGGTAATTTTCTATAAGTTAATAATTTGCATGTAATATAGAGCTTGGGGATTTGAGATCCTCTGCATGTAAGAAGTTCAATATTTATGAATAAAATATTATTCTCTGTTTTGTGAGTGTATTTCTGTGTCTCAGGTTTGCTCCCTCGTCAATCATAGTCACACTCTAGATTTTCTCTTGAAGATTTTGCAATTTCAGAAATGAAAATTCATAGTACATACGATTTTATGATTATGTTGGACAGGGATTGACATAAATACCATCTTCAAAATATGCTTTTGAATAATTTATTTATTTTGTATCCATGTTTAAAAAAATATGAATCACATAGATAGATATCAAGCACAACAAAATAATATTGCATAATAGTTGACCTATGATATTGGGAAAATATGTGTTACATAAATAGGCAAGAGATAGTCAACCAAGCTCCATGAAATAAGGACATGACTCCTCACAAGTAGAGTGGTCTCAAGTTTCCTACCACAAATGAAGGAAGAGGTGTCAAACATGTGTTGACACCTCTCAAGACACCTATCATCGTCGACACCTCACTGAGAAAGGTTCAATAGACACCTAAATAGGCTTAAGTAAGCCACGTGTATGCAAAATGTAATAAATTTCAATATATACACTAACACCCCCCATAAGCATTGCTTAGGTGGGCATGAATGAAATGGATCTTGGCTACTAGCCTAATAAGGTACTCATGTACAATGCAATCTCTTTAAAAAATAGAGTAACATAGAAAACCTGGTGGGAAAAAACTATCCTTGAAAAAGAGAGAAGATTAGGGGAAGACTAGAAAAACCCCCCCAAGGATGATGATGCTACTGATGTAAACCTAATGCCAAGAAAATCTCATAGATGAATGAACTTTCCCTTTGTAAAGGGTTTGGTGAAGATGTCAACAACCTGCTCTAAATAGTAGCAAAAGACTAAGTCGATGATCTATCCATGAATCAACTCTCAAATGTAATGTATTTGAATCTCTATGTCTTTGGTTTGCTAATGTTGAAATAGATTCCTGCATATCTTAATGGTGCTCTGGTTGTCACAATAGACAACTATAGGCTACCTGAAAGGAACAAAAAACTCATAAAGAATGCCTTAAAGCCATATGGCCTTAGTAGCTGAGTTGACAGTTCCCCTACTCCATCTATGGATGATATAGAAATATCATTCTACTTCTTGCTAGACCAACTCATAAGACCTAAACCAAGTGAAAATTTGTAACCTTAAGTTGACTTGTGATGCTTAGTGTCACCATCCTAATCTGAATCTATATAACCAACCAAATCAAGTGATGAACCGACTCTATAATGAATCCCAAATGCAAGAGTACCATGAACGTAAAGAAGAATCCTCTTAGATGCTTTCCAATGCAACTCATAAGGCTCCTGCATAAATCTCAAAACCATGCCTATTGCATAGGAAATATTTGGCTTGATATGAGTAAAGTATATAAACTACTAACAATTTTTTAATACAATGCAACATCAACCAATAATGTAGTATAGGAAGTCTCAAGTTTGACTCTAAAAAGAAAGGGAGTCAAAGATGGTTTGCAAGTAGTCATGTGAAATTGTGGAATTAGATCAAGAGTGTACTTAGGTTGTGCAAGATTAGTTTCTAAAGTTGACTACGAAATCTCAATGCCAAGGAAGTAGTGTAATAAACCCAAGTCTATCATGTCAAATTTGTCTTAAAGTGGTGTATTCACTAGGGCAATGGTAGATGAAGCACTCCTAGTGACCAAAAGGTCATCAACATATAAAACTAGTATCAAAAGTGAATCCTTCTACCATAGTAGATACACATTAGGATCACAATGGAATCTAGCAAAACCTGAAGATAGGAGGTAGGAATCCATCTTGGCATACCAAGCTCTAGGAGCCTGTTTAAGGCCACAAGGGGATTTCCTAAGTCTAAAAACTAAGGATGAATCTTAAACAAACCCTAGTGGTTGTTCCATGTAGATTTCCTCCTCAAGGTGTTAGGGTTTAGGAAGATTGGAGTAGTAAACATTAACAATTATATGTATATTAAATAACCTATAAATAACAATGAAGAATAACACAAAAGAGATCAACACAAAATTTCAACATGGTTCACCCAATATGGGCTACATCCACAATTACTTAGCTATCCAATGATTTTATTATCTAGCACAAAATAGATTACAATCTCGCAAATATAATATCACAACATTCATCCCAACCACTTATAACAAGCTTTTTAGAAGCTTCTACAATTAGGGTTTTACAAAAAAAAATCATTTTGGTTAACAAAAGATTAAATACCAACCCCTTGATGGGAAAACAAGGGGGAATTGTTTTTGGGGAGTTGCACCCCTAAATCCCAGCAAGGATACGTAAAGATTGTACAGTATTTGCATGACTAGTCACCACATACTAGCACAAGGCCTCCTAAAATAAATGCACTCTTCACATCCATCTGATGTACATCCCATCCATGTGTTGTGGCTATAGAAAGTGTGAGTTGAATTGAATTCATCTTAGTGACTCGTGCAAAGGTTTTTGTATAGTCAATGCCTATAACTTGTGAAAAACCTTTGGAAACCAACTGTTCTTTATACTTATCAACTGACCCAACTACTACAAATTTAGTTCAATATATCCACCTACATAAACTATCTTAATTACCTTAGGAAGTGAAATCAAATCTCAAGTTTTATTTCTAATCAAGGAATCAAATTCCTCATCCATAAGAATATTCCACTCTAGTATTCATGATGCCTCTCTGAATGTTTGTGGATAAAAAAATTGAAGCAAAGTAGACATGCGCCCCCTCAAAATTTTCTTGAATCTATCTGTCATCTGCTAAATATTGTACCCTTGTATCTACCTTATGTAGAGTGTGAAATGTGGGTGAGTCTAGTGCAAAAATATCAACCTCCAATGCAATCATTGAATTATTGTAGTGTCAAAAAATGGGTTCTTTGAAATTTTTACACTCATTTAGGACCTCCTTGTGGATTTTTCCTTAATGTTGTGTTGTAATGTGGATAACACATTCACATTAGGTCTTGGTCCCTTCTAAACTAATGAAACTTAATGGCGCCTTGCTAAAGTGTTGTGAAGTGTTGTAATATACCTTCACACTTTTCAAGTTTTTTATCTATTAACTAAGCATAATAAACATGTTTTTAATCATAATCAACCTTAATCTTTCCTTATTTGGAGTGTTGTAAAGTGTTGTAACACAATTTCACACTTCTCCAGGCTTATCATTAATAATTGGGATTTCTTATGCTTTAATTGGCCCTATTCTACATCCACAAGCCTCATTTATTGCATCTTTTTTAGGATAATCCTAACACCAATTAGTAACCAATCATAATTTAGGTGTTCTTGGCTTGTGTGACCTCATTTATTTTGATCTTCAGATCTTTAGGATTTTGAGTTTTGGTGGTCCTAAGAAGTGTGTTCTATGGAGGGGAGCTAGTTTCGCCAAATCTCTAACTATTTTCTTTGTCTAGTGTTTGGATAAATCCAAGTGGAAACTCAACAAATATTGTCTTTTCTATCCTAGGGTTGTACAATTTGTGAGTCAGTCAAACACATTCCTTGAAATCTCAAAACTTGGAAAAACATTCAACAAGGTCATCAAATTTCAAACCCTTTGGAAAAAGAAAATACCTTTGAAAAATCCACATATTACTGCTTGTTCTTGGGGATTCTATCCTTAGAGGCTTCTAAATATTTGAGCCTATATCTAATTTTTCTCTCTCTAAAGTCAACCTAGGGAAACTATGGCCTTGACTCTTTGATTTTCACATAATGGACCTTGCAAAATGAAGAGGAGCTAAGACATAGACATTTAGTTTGGAACTAAATCAAGACAAGTGTACATGGTAAAAGCAATTCATTATTGTGGGAATAGGGTTTCAGGTTAGCAGGTTGTGAGTAGGACAGAGAAGGGACACTCCTACAGTAGGTGTCCAACCTGGGGTACAAGTGCGTGCACTCAGGACGATCTTGGCTAGGGCATGGTTTTGTGGCACGAGTGTTGAGCATTGTTCTCGTGGAACCAACACTCGTGTAGAGCAGCAAAGTTTTCTTTCCTCCCAGACTGCTCACAGACGGAAGAGGCTGAACTAAGGACCATTCCAACAATAGTTAGGATTTCTTCTGCACATTTCAAAAGATAAGTATTAATGTCTGAGTAATTATCTCAGCGATAAAGTTGTTTTAATTATTTAAGTTCATTGAACTAATAATTTATTTACGACATGATTGAATATATTTAAATGTAAATTGTTGTTTAATTTATTGTATGGAAGTAATTTCAAACTATTGAATTGGGAATTAGTCTCATTTCATTTGGTATCAGAGCCTTTGATCCTTTCCGCATTACACAATTGTGTTGCATATTTGAAAATAAACCATAAAGTAAAATAAAATAATAGTCCTTTAATTTAGGGTTATAAAAAAAATCCATAAGATGCAATTATTTCTTTTAGCAATCTCGATAAATTTTCCTTGCTAATATTAATATTTTAT
Source organism: Sequoia sempervirens (assembly GCA_007258455.2). NCBI lineage: Eukaryota > Viridiplantae > Streptophyta > Pinopsida > Cupressales > Cupressaceae > Sequoia > Sequoia sempervirens. Next base: position 104,526,970 of record VDFB02000007.1, on the reverse strand, counting down.
TTTGATAATATTTTGAATAATATTTTTAATTGATACTTGAGTTGATATTTTTAAATTAATATTATTGTGAATAGTATTTTTAACTTAAGTGGAAATGTGAAATTTGAAATAAAATTTTATCAGCTTATAACAAATAATATCCTTCCTTGCCTCAATTGAAATAATTAATTAGGGAGACAAATTTTAAAAGGGATAAAAGAAACGGATATGCATTTTTAACTTAGCTAATAAAAAAAAACTTTTACTCTATTTGTAATTTGATTGCACCAAAAAAATAATTTGGAGTTAAAAATCAGGGAGAAAGAAAAAAAATCCTATTGTCACATTCCAATAAATCCATATTAGAAATTACAATTCACTTGCTTGAAACCTTATGCTACAGTTTATTTTGAAACATTACACTACCATTTTTAGTGTAGTATTGTTTTCTTTATTAATCTTTTGTGGTTGGAGGTGGACGCATTGTTTCTATTTTAACAAATTTATGCATCAGTGAAAGCAGTAATAAGATGTACAATATACACTCTTTCTTTTCTTTGAAAAACTCAATATAGAAAAGAGGTCATAGCAAAACCAGTAACCAGTTCCCAAATTATTTAACACAAAAGAAATCAATTACCACATTGCTGAAAAAAACATCTGAACTCATCATATAAGTAGTATCAGAATATCTTTTTTTTTTAAGCATGTAGACATTGTAAATTCCTATGATATTTTGTTGCTAATACAGTTAGACATGCAACAAAAATCAGTAATCACCATTTGGATTGATTGTGGAGACTTAATTTTTTTTCCATTTGAATGTTGGCCTTTAATAGGGTCCATATTATGAGGGTACTATCAAGTTTTTATGCACAGGACATGTTTCATAAAAAATGTAAATTTGGATTTGTTTTTCTTGGTGGATTGATTTGAGTTGTTTTCTTGCTCCCGCTTGTGTTTTTTGATGTCAGTTAGGATTTTTTTGTTTTCTACCAGCTATACAATACATCTACACATTGCTTACTCACTAGCTTGGGTAGAGATGCAAAGTGCTGAAATGTAAGATTCATCTTATATCATTTTTTGTAGTTTTTTCAATACTTTCTTATCAAATATCAGGTCTATTTAACAAACAGTTTGGGCATTCCTGATTTTTTTTTTTTGGTTCAAACATCTGACTTAGTCACAAATGACCATAAACAAAGGCTTCATGTCAACAAATGAAACATTTTATAATTTTAGACCACTATATAGGTCCAAGACAGTCAGTTTCTAACTAAGAATGCTGGTCAACAAAAATAATCATCTCTAAAGATGGGCAATGAAAATATTCAATAAATTAATTTTAGAGTAATGATGAAGAAGGATTAAGGGTATTAATTTGTTCTGTAGAAAGCACAACTGTTTTCCCTTAGCTTTGTTGGAAAAGAAATTTATCTCACAATTTTATACTACCAACAGAACTTATGCACTAGAATTTTTCCTTAGCTATGATTAGTGTGAAGATTGAATAAGATTGGAAATGGGTACAAAGATACAGGTGCACTTGTTCTATGATTTATAGTATGGCGAAATTGTGGATGATAAATAAATGACAGAGATAAAAGTTTAAGACAGGTTGGAACATGATATTTTCTTTAATGTTATAGGAATCCACTATATATACAATTGGGGATTGTGCATATTTTGTAAGTATTTGATGAAACGCATTTATGAAAACTTATGTGCATTAGATTAGTTTCAAAATGAACATTGAGATTTGTGTAAACATAACTTATATATAATGGTCCCATAACTCACAAGTCCTTTCATTCACATCTTAAACTTGGACAATTTAAAAATATGTTGTGAGAATAACATAATTATAGTTATGAAATAAAATAGGATCTTTAGGGGGTCAAACATGAGGACATGTCATTCTTTTTACAAGGGGAGAAACTACCTCAAAAAAAAAATAATACACATTTTCATAATGAAAAATAGTCATATATAGTTATACCATCTATGTGGGCTAGATTGATCAAATATATTTAAAACTTCAATTTGATGATGCAACAATATTAAAAGATGTAATGAAAACCATAACAAGTTAGAATTCATTTATAGAGATCTCAAGACTAATCATATTTTGGTAGATAATAGTGTCCTAGTCATATTGACAAATATTGGATTACTTTGTGGATAAAAATGAGAAGTGTGACAAAAGGATTTTGTATGATTTATTGGGATCACTAATATAGAGAATTCTTGTGATGAACCTCCTTACATGAAGGAAAACATAAGGGAATAAATTATTGAATGAATTTTGTTGCTTTCTTGAAACAACATTGCCTCTATTCATTATTTGGAGGTCCCAATGGCCTTGTCGAGTCTCATATCATAGGACACATGTGTCTATGCAAATCATCACTATTCTAGTCAAATTATCATTTTTAACCAATATTTTCTCTTGTGTTAACAGTGAAGGAAATATTAGACCTGATATTTTTCTATGAAAGTACTCAATGTATGATAATAGTTTACTATCATTGTTAAGATACCTAGAATGATTACCATGCTTTATTTTATTGTACCTTGTTATTGGACTTGATCAACCCAATAACTTTGTGCATATATTGAAAGATATGAAGCTTTTTTTAGGGATACTTTTTACTTGTTTTCCATTCAATTAAACTTGACATATAGGAAAAGAGGATACTCGTGTAGTCCGGAATGCATGATTGTCATCTTAGAATATATTTTAAGTATATCAATTATATAGTTCAAGAATGAGTGACTACATAGTATGGGATATGTATGTCGTTTCACTAGATATATGTTATGTCAACACATGATTTAATAATTTTATACATTTAATGTTGAAGTTACATATATAAGATTTAAAATATCTATACTAAAGAAAATTGGTAACATGAAAGAAAATTGATAAGGTTGAAATATATGAGTAAAGACATAGACTACCATTAGTTTCTTTGATTGTAAATTCCTAATATTTATGTATGGACAACTCTTGTCATTGGAAAAAAAATTATTTCTTGTAATTACTTAACTTAAAATAAAATTAAAAAAAGGGCAGATATCTATGAATTAAGAGAAGAAAAGGATATAGATGAAGTAAATATATGTACAATATTATGAAGAATAGTTATATTCAATATTAGTTTCTTCAATTATTGATTATGTGTTTGTTGATTTGTGATGTAGATGGTTCACATGTGCTACTAAGGATAGTAGCTAATTTATAAGGGAGGAATTGTTATGTGACTTTTTCCCCATGAAGAAAAAGTTATGAAATAACCATTTAAAATTAAAGGGAGAATAAAGGATATTGTGATCCTTTGATTAAATGAGATATTAATAAAGCATATTTGTAAAAGCTCTCTTAAGGAAGTGGAAACATAATTATTTATTTAAATAATTATTAAATTCAACCTCTGTGAAAAGGTTTGATGGTTTGGAAACCACCCCCTAAGGCTTATATAAACATTTATGTGAGACCTGGAAAGAGACATAAAAACATAGACGAAGAAAAAGAAAAAAAGGAAAGAGGAAAATCAAGTGGAGCACATTGTGGGAATAGGGTTTCAGGTTAGCAGGCTGTGAGTAGGATGGAGAAGGGGCACTCCTATAGTGGGTGTCCAACCTAGGGTACAAGTGCGTGCACTCAGGACAGTCCTAGCCAGGGCATGGTTTTGTGGCACGAGTGTTGAGCATTGTTCCAATGGAACTAACACTCATGTAGAGCAGCAAAGTCTGCTTTCCTCCTAGACTACTCATAGACAGAAGAGGTTGAACCAAGGACCATTCCAACAATAGTTGGGATTTCTTCTGCACATTTCAAAAGATAAGTATTAATGTCTAAGTAATTATCTCAATGATAAAGTTGTTTTAATCATTTAAGTTTATTGAAATAATAATTTACTTACGACATGATTGAATATATTTAAATGTAAATTGTTGTTTAATTTATTGTACGAAAGTAATTTCAAAATATTGAATTGGGAATTAGTCTCATTTCAATATGATATCATCCTCTTTCACTAAAATATTCTCACAAGCAAGGGATGAGTGTAAACTAGGTAAGATGATGTTTAGAAATGTGTCTATGATTTGATCTTCTTGTGTTGTAATTTATTTCATAGAGTAAAGATGAGAGAGACAACAAAGAATCTCATGATTCTCATTAATTGCATTTTCTTTCACCAAGATACCTTTGTCACTAGTAGGAGAGGTACTCAAAGAAGAAAAATTATGGGTTCATGATTGTCTATTCTTGTATCATACCATCATCACTAATGGGCAATGTAATATTAAGGATTGTGTCAATGGTTTGATCCACTTGCTCTAAGATGTTCTAATAACTATGAAAGATGTTAGAAGGATGACTAATATGTTACTTAGTGACCTCATTTTTTTACTCTAAATTGAACTCATAAGAGGGGATGTTGTACTTATGCAATCCATTCTTAATCATATCAAAACCTCATTGCTTAAAATGAAAAATACTAATATGCAAAAGTAAACTATCTAATTTATGGAATTCTTAAAAAACATAAACAAATGTACCACATATTTGAAGACTTTTACCAATGAAATAAATTTTTGCAATGATTTTAAAAAAATATGACTACACCACATGGATGATTTGACCTAGATACATAAAACAAGAGTTATTGAAACTTTCCAAATTGATACGATATGTTACCAGCAAGCTTAGGAAGCATATAAATGAGGTTTTTAATGTTGTAAAAGGTTGTTTAAAATATGGATTGGGATTGATTTTCCTAGAGGGGTTTATGAGTCCTAGTTAGAGTTTTTTTCACAATTTTGAGGAAATATTAAGTGTTTTCTATGCTTCTAGTTTGTATGAGCTATAACCTAAGCATAAATGTAGTTTTCACATTATTTTCAATTATTTGAGATGAAAAAATGCAAGCTATGTGCACATTCACTAATGCAAAATTATAAACCTTAGAATGCCAATTAACTAATGCAAACCCTAATGCATATATTAACACAAGAAAGATATAGGATGATGATGCACTCCAAATCAGAATTATAATGTTCTAAATACAAGTTCACCAAAATGAAAGGAATAATTTTGTATGTTCTTCTGTGCTTGGGAGATAGAAAAATAAAATCCACTCACTCTCATTCAAGGATGACCCTAGAGATCTCAACCTCAATAATGCAAAGGAGAAAGAGATCTTGCAATAGGGATATCCTAGGGTATGTTTAGAGATTAATGAGGGGTTCACCACCAAGTTAAGACTTGGAAATACAAATGCAATGAAAGATGTAATGCTTAACCCTAATATGATGCAATATTTCACTAAATGACCTATCAATGCATGAAAAATAGAATAGAAAGCTATAAGATGAAATGTGTGAACCTAGAAATATGAAGTAGACTTTAATGAGCTCCAAAATGCCTAGAAACCTAAAATTTTAGCCTACTAAGACTCATACGCAAATATGGGTGAATCAATCCCAAATCAGGGTTTCTGTATAGGGACATGCTTCTAGAAAAAAGGTATATGAATCTACAAAAATCTTGAAAATTTTCTATAGTGGGACTCATATGCCACTTTTGGTGTATTAGTCCCATTTTGTCATGAAGTGTGATAGGATTAGAATCTTCAATTAAAATTTTGCAAGCCTATGAATATAAATCAAATAAGCACTTTCCTACTAATTTCATGCAAATTGGATGGATATTTTTCCCTATATTGGAGCTCCCATGAGTCTTGAAAACTTTGATGACATTTGCAACTTTGTCATTTCAGTACTTTTGAATGCTTAATATCCACATTTCCTCAATCTATAAACTTTCAATCCCACATATAAAGAGAAGAGAAACTTTTTGATTGTTAGTGAATAGGAGTTTTCCTTGGTCAAACCCATTTTAGGTAATTAAACCAAATGATGAACATGAAATATGAAACATAGGACATGAAACATGAGTAATTATACCTTGAATGACATCTTGTAATACAAATCAACAATCTAGCATGCAATCACCATGAAGGATATAGATATAGATCTTGAGATAAGTGTAGAATAATGCTTGACCTTGGATCTTCAATGCAACATCACAACACTAGCTTAATAACATGCTTGATGATTGAAAATATTGAAATGATGATGGATCTTGAATTGATACAACAATTGATGAAGAATTCTTCCCTTGAATTTCTTAGAAAATGATTTTGAATGCTCTTTTGGTGATCTTGTAAAGTCTTGGAATGCTTAACTCTTGAGTGATTGACTTCATATCATGAATTCTTAGGTTGTTAGGTGAAAAATGAGTAAAAGAACCATGTATTTATAATTAATTATGCAATAATTCTTGAAATTAAAACAATACAAGTCGACATCAGATCTAGGAGGATAAAATACCATCAAAATTTTGAATTAATTTTAATTTTAGTCCACATGAGACTCATTCGCCAGTGGTGAATGAGTCCCATTAGGCATGATTTATGGGAACATTTTAAAAAAATTATTAGAAAGGTGTGAAACTAGGTTTGGGACCCAAAAACCTAGGTGGGACTCATTCGTCCAAGGTGGTGAATGAGTCCCAAACCACCAAATCTAGCCCACACAACTTGAAAACACAAGAAGTATGATTGGATGTTGATTTATATCAATATTATCCTCTTAAAGATGCATTAAATTAGGCTTATGGGTGCAAAATAAGGCCAATTAAAGCATAAAGAAGCCCAATTATCTATGACAACCCTAGCAAAGTGTGAAAGTGTGAACTACTATGAATGATGATCTGCACCAAGCTAAACAAAGACAAAAAAAACAAGGTTAGTAATTCAAATTAGCACAAACATGATTCCCTATGAGATTCTTGATCAAAAAAAGATGAAAACATGAAACAAAAGCACAAAAGAAAGCAAATGAAAGCATGCTAACAAAATAAATAGATCAAACCTCCATCCCAGAGGGGGATTGGTGTCACTTTGATGTGGATAATGGCCCTTTCCTAATCCCTTTGATAATCTTCAAGATCCTTGATTAATTTGGAGTAAAGTTACAATTCCTAAGATTGTGGATGAAAATGGTTTTGATAAAGCCAATTTCTCTCAAAGATAGTGATAACAATTGGATGATTGATGGATAAAATGAGCATAGTGACTTTGCATGGATTGTGGATCCATATTGTGAAAATAATGCTTCTATTTATAGAAGCCAAGGGTTGAAGAATGAAAGGATTTGATAAATGTGGGATAAAATGGGAGCCAATGAGAAAGTGCCACTTGTCACAAATCTAATGGGTGAAGTTGGAACACATTTTGGGAAATGTGTGAGTGGAGGAGGATGGGAGAGAAATAAATGAGAATGGTTGAGGATTTGAAAGGTTATAAGAGGAATTGAATGAATATGGTTGAGATTTGAGAGGGTGTCAGAGAATTCATTACAGATGCAAGAGGAGTTATTGTGGATGTGAAAGGTTTTTGAAAACCTTTGGACGAAAATTGAATGAGAGGTTGTTGAGAGGAATATTCTTTGGAATATACCTTTGTGAGGATAAATAGAGGAACTATTTAATTAAAAGAAATGAATTTCATGTGCAACCTAGTTAGTTGACCATGGGTTGATTTAACTCTTGAGGATTTAAAATCTGGAGAAATTAATAATGTTGATTAGAGAGTAATTTAGGATTAATTAATCTAGAATTAATTAATTGGAATGGGTTAGGGGATTGTGACATTTGATTTCATTGATTTAATAAAATGAGATGATTAGAAGGGGATTTAATTAAATATAAAAATAATTAGTTAGAGGAAGGGTGAATTAATCCAATAAATTTAATTATTTGTGTAGAAACTGAACAATGTCCTAAGTTTGCAAGCGTCATTTTTTTTATTTGTTTTCATCCTTTGATAATTGAATAATTTTAATTATTTAATTAATTCACATTCCCATTTCTATCTTGATCAATTAAGATTATTTAATTGTGTCACGAATTTCCCCCCTTCTTCAATAGTTAAATAAATTATTATTTATTTAATTATTTTATCACCTTTCATCTATAGTTAAATAATTATCATTAATTATTTAACTATTCATCGTCTTTTAATTCTTCTATGGTTAATTATTTAACTATTCCCCTATCATCTTTCTTTATTAAATAATTAATCTAAGTTAATTATTTAATGTTTCTATTTCCATTTTCCCTCTTATTTAACTAAATGGTTGAATAATCATTTTAATTAAATGCCCATTTTTTATTTTCCTTCAAATAAAAAATTTGAATAAATTATTTATCTCCACTTGTCATTTTCCTCCATTTTTGAATAAATTATTTATGCACTACTTGGTCAAAGATGTTCTATCATAATCCCCTATCATAGCATTCATTTCTGTCATAGCCTACATGTCCTGCATGTTTGTCATAGCCATCAGGTGTCATAGCTGTCGATGTTATAGCCATTGATATGATAGCTTATCCATGCATGGCATATTTATAGTGCATCAATTTTGGATTGTTGACCTTGACATCATTTCTAAGGGTCAATCTTGGCCATCCATTTCATAACCTCCCTCTCATGCATTCTCATCCATTGATCTTCGAATCCTTCTAGAGGATTAATATCAGCCATCCATTCGAAAGGTTGTCTATAAAAGTAGCCTTCCCCTCCACTTTTTCCTTAACAACCATTATCTCCAACTTTCTTGCTTACTATTTACAGGTATTTGCACAACTTCAATAACAAATATAAGGGAAAAGATTGCATAAGAAGGAGAGATAAGATAAGTGAATCAACTACAATATGGGGAGTGCTTTATTTTGTTTGATTTCATTTTTTTGATGAATATGTAGCTATCTATATTGAAATAAAGATAAAGTTACATATTCACAAAAAAAGATGGGTGGTAAGAAGGCACACCCTGAGAGTCATATGGGAAGTGCCTAGAAAAACCAAAAATTTAACCAATCACATAGGCCGAGCCCAAAAGTTCATGATAAAAAAACATATAAATAGAGGGACATTAAGCAGCCAAAGCAATGCCAATAGAGCCAAGGGGTTCTCTGTCATCCATGTTCTTCCCCCATACATCAACAAGTTCTGGAGTGACATTGGGAGGAGACCCCAACCATTGTTAGCATATTTTTTCTTCTCTTTATTTGTATCCTTACACTAAGGGAAGATTGAAAGTGCTAGACATAGAAAAAATTTACCAGTGTCTGGCCAACTAGAGCTAGAAGCAAGAGGGTCATCAAAGGGCCACTCGAAACTGCCATCACCTCTCCCAAAGCACCACCATAAGGCTACCCCTAGCTAGCACATGGTGGAGGAGAGTGGATTCACCACAAGAAGAGGTGGGTAAAGTAGGAACTCGAGCAATAGTACACAAGGCATTGCCCTAGTGATCCAACAACACTTTGAGCAACCTCAAGTGCAACTTTGTTAGCTTGCACCTGAATTTGTAAGATCATGTTAGGAAAAATAATAGCTTTAGCATATAAAGAAACATTAATATCCATTTGAGAATGAGAAAATATGAATTTTTTTTTGTCTTTCTAGATATTGAAGAGAATTTCGACCCTAAAAGTGTGCCAAAGCTAGGTAAATTTAGCAAGAATTTTGGGAAAATCTCCCAACAGTACCATATGCCAGGAGAAAGGCTTTGACCTAAAGGACTGAAAGAAGTCATGAATCCAAGTCCAAAGTTGTTGAGCTCTGGGGAAAAACTAGAAAAGATGCTTAAAAGTCTTAGCTTTCCCACAAAAAGGGCAACGAGGGTCTTGGACCCCTAGGTGAACAAGCCGAGAACCGATAGGAAAGCCTTGGAAAAGAATACACCAAGAAAAGTTGGAAATTTTTGGCTCAACACTTGTAGACCAAGTGGCAACAAATCTTTTACACTAGACATGATCAAGAGATTGAGGAAGCCACCTTTGGTTCAAACTTTGAATCATAGGAAAGTGTGGTGAAAGCCACCTGTAACCAAGCGCTAGAGGCTTGTAATTCTTGAAAGGGGTGTCTAGATACCACTTCTAGTCTTTCCACTAGGGTATGGTCCTAGGAATTCCAACCTTATGAAGTATCTCTACAGGAATAGCATTCACCAGACCATAATAAGTGGCACAGTCCTAGTTATGAAGCATGTACAGGGTACAAAAATCTTCCCACTACATGATACACATTGTGGGTCTATGAAATAACTATTGAAGGGTTTGGATACCCTTCTTGTGGGATCTAAGTTCCTTAAGACAAGGTGACTTAGCCAACAAAGTGACCATTGTAAGAAAAAAGAGGTGGCCACCAAATATTCTATTGATTGAGTGAAAGTACATCATGAAAACCAGAGCTAGCCCAATGAAGCCAGGGCTTGATAGCCTCCTAGGCTCGCCAAATACTTTTGGCTACAAAAATCCCAACAATTTGGATTGGTTCCTCCATGACCAAAAGGGTTTGAAAGCTAATCCCCTTCCAAGTAGGTCTATGAACATGAAATCCTAACTAAATACAATGCCTAAGAATAATTTTCCAAGCCCCATCCCTAGTAAGGGCAAGGATAATCCATTTAACACATAAAGTAGTTCCTTTCCATTGAGTGGAGAGCAACCCAAGTCCTCTAGAATCTTTGGAAAGGCAACAAAATTCCCAAGCAATATAGTGAAACCTTCTATGGTATTCAGAGGAGGCCTAAAGAAAATATTGAAGCAATTTTTCAAGCTTTCCATAGGTAGCATTGGAAGGGGCTCAACAAGAAGAATAGTAGACATGGGTAGCTGCTAGAACTTTGGAGCACACTTGGAATTTCCCCACCAGAGAAAGGGGCTTGGTAATCCAGTAAGAAAATTTTTTCTTCACTTTCGAAAGTATAGCTTGCAATAGCTCAGTTAGGGATGTTTAGAAAGCAAAGGGAATTCCCATGAACCAAAAAATTTCTCCTAGCCCAATCCACATCCAACCATACTTCTAAAACCAAGGAGGAGTAGGAAAGATAGACTGTCTGTAGCACAAATTTTTGTGCCACTGAATGGAAGATCCAGAAGCAAAACAAAAGATGTTAAGACAATCTAGGTCTGCTTTCATATTTTATTCTTCCTCCAAGAGAGTGAGGAAAGAGTCATCAGAAAAATGGCTATTAACTAGCTAAGCCTGAGAGTTAGGTAAAGAGATGCCCTTGACACACTTTTGGGAAACCGCATTAGCAAGAAGGTAGCCAAATCCATCAGTAACAAGCACATATAGAGAGAGGGCAAGTGGGTACCCTTGTTGAATGGAATGAAAGAGTCCAAAGGAAGAGGATTGATGACCATTCATGGTGATGCAAGAAAAGGCATCCATAAAGAGCATTTAAAAAGTATGAATGAAGTTAGGCCCAAAACCAAAATCTTGCAACATAGCAAGAATAAAAGGCCATTCGGTATGGTCATAGGCCTTTGCAAAGTAAATTTTGATAAATATGGATTTCTAGTTTGAATGCCTAACCCATTCCATGCATTCCCAAATAGCAATAATATTATCCAAAATAAAACTAGATTTGATAAACCTAGTTTATTTTAAGTGCACAATCTAGGGTAAAAGATGTGGATATTAAAAGCCAAATCCTTGGAAATGATTTTATAGGAGACTATTATCAATAGATTTGCACCCGGCTGAATGCAAGATTCAACAATCTACTGAAACATGGAAACCTTCTTCAGATGTGGGTGATATGAACGAAGAAGGAATCTCCAGAGTGAGCTGGTTCTTCGAATGATTAATTTTATTCTAAGATATTTTTAAGGGAAAGAGTTAGAAGGATGAACTAATTAAAACTTAAATCTAACTGGTATTTCACTTGAAGTTATGAAATTCAAACATTGTCACTCACAACAACTTTCCTATCACAATAAATCTCACAATCCCACTAGCACATACTTCCATCAGTATTTTGCATGAAGATTCCTAAACGAAATACAACAAACAACCTGAAACTATGCAATTCTAAAACACAACTTACAACAAAAAGACATAAAAGGATTCTGATTTGAACCACAAGGACATCAAATTGCTATTATAAAACTGAGACAAAAATGAGAAGGAGAATTTTGCTGCTTTATTAAAACTTAAAGAGTGAATAAGTTTGAACTGAGTACAACTGAGTTTACAAGCTCTAGAATGCTAAGAGCAAGAAACTGTATTCTGAACTCTGAAGGAAAAAAAAACTAAGTCTTTTCAAAGATATATCTCCTAAGAAACCCTGATCTTATCTCACAAAGAAGCTCAAGGAAAAAAGCTTCAAACTGTACCAAAAATTGCATAAAAGCAGAAAAAAGCACACTACTTTTATGATCAAACTATAAATCCTCTAAAAATGGGTTGTATCTGCTTTAAAAGCTAGGAAAACACCTTATCTCTCCAAGATAAAGCTCAAACTCGACCAAGAGGAAAAGTCAACAATAATCTACTAAAAAAAGAAAGAAATCACAAAACAATTTATAAAGATTGCTTTATGATTCTACTTTACATCACTACAGATTTTATAATTTGTCTATTTTTGCAATAAAAGATTGCAAAATATTTTGCAAAAGAACCACATTCTTCTTTCACCAATACAATGCTTGATTTTTTCCTTAAAAAATCTTAAAAATATCAATGCATAACTCTACTCACCCATATCTTTAATTGATTTCTCTAAAATCAATTGCAAACAAAAACCTAAGTGTCAAATGTGCAATACAACCCTTATTTGATTTCTCACTAAATCACTAAAAATAGGGTATTCAAATCTACAATTTACTAAGGCACAAAATACAAGCCCTAAAGACTTAATATATTTACCTAGGCATATAAATTTTCGGCCTCCAAACATTAGCTTCCAATTTGAATAAATCACAATGCAGAATAACCCTAATTCAAATTAACCCACATGCTATTGACAACATGAATATTCTAGATGATTATAGTGTCAGCTCGAATTAGGGCATGAAACAAAAGAGGTCAAACCCTAAAATGACTTCATTTTACACTCATCATTTCAAAGACATGAGGCTCTTCCTGAGAGAGCACACCGCCATGATTGAGCTCAGACTAAGGTCGTGTGCTTTGAGAAACTTCACCTTTTCTTTTAGATAGTCGAGTTCTTCAATGGGTAAGATCAACTTGTTTGTTATTGTAGTTCTTTACTCCATTCAAAAGCAAGAAAAACCATTAAGGTTGTGGCCTACTCATTCTTGTCTCTGACTTTCTTTTACATTCTTGTGCTTTGCTCTTCATTGGCCAACCTATATGAGCTTGAACTCAAACTTTGCTTGGAGTTTTGAGACTCTAATATAGCTCTAGCCGTGGCTATAAGCATTCTCTTACAGGCTTGAAATGGTAAGTTTTTCTCAAAACATAAATTCCATTCTTCAGAACTCAAAGAAATTTTCTCTTATTTATGAGATCACGGCCATACATAGGCTGTACCATATGCATCTTAGAAAAGCATTGTTTAGAGCCTTTGGGCTCGACCCAAAACAAGAATCTCCTCCCTTCCCACAATTGAGAACAAAACCCTCTATGGGTATCATGAGAATCAAATCAAAATTGTATTTCTTATTTTGAAGCTTGACCCCTACAATTTCCATCTATATTTTGTTGCTTATTTTGTAAATATGATAAAATTTTATCTTGTTGTTCTAAGAAAAAAACACCCATATGGGTAATCTAGAAATGGTGAAAATTTGTACACTTACTTGAAACCCTAATGTGGGTATTTACTGTCTGTGAAGAAAATGCACTCCTTTCTGTATGCCAGTTTTGATTCATGATATTTTTCTTCTTTTGCACTTATAGTTGCAAAACTTAAACATGACAATCATTACTAAAAACTAGGCTCGACCCATCTCTTATTTCTGCATTTTATGTGAAATCCCCACCATGTAACTTATTTGTGATATGAAAAATCTTCACATTTCAATAATTGTGTAAAATATGAGCTTCTTTAGCATCCAAACTCTTCAATTTCCACCATACGGGCATCTAGGAACTTAAAGAAATCTATGTCATTTCATTACACAGGTATACCACCATATGACAAAACTGAAAATTCATTTAAAACTTTCTTATATCTACACTTTGGTTACATCTCGTAGAGTTATTCTCATACTCCTGTACTTGTCTCTTTGTGAAGAAAAAGAACCACAGGTTCATGAATGTTGGAAATGTATCTATTGTTTGTATTACTTAAATGTCAACTTTATGTTGTTTTTCTTTAGACAAAACTTGTCATGGGCTTTCAATATTATAAAGAAGTCTTAACATAACAAACCCACATGAATTTGCTAAAAACTTCATGCTCTTGGCTTGCTGATATAACTGTCTTCTTCTTGCACACAAAACCCTCTTGGTTGAATCTGTAGATCACATTTTGAATGTATACTCTACTTTACTCTATGTAAAGATGTAGTTAAAATATTGCAGCTATATGGACTGTGTCTTCTCTTTCAGCTAAACTAGAACTTTCTAAAGCACTTTTGTCACTTCCTTATGCTTCATTCTCCATTTGATTATCCTAAAATGACCCTTACCAGTTGTATCTCCCTACACACTGTATTTGATGAAAGATCACATCTTTAAACTACAACAAACCCTTGCTTTCCATTCTTGGACTTATGCAAAGATTTCTGAAATTGAAACATTGTAATTCTATGGACTGCATCTTACTTGATTGTTTTAGCCAGTATGACTAACACTTCAAAAACACCTCTTTGTTATGTTTGTCATTTCCTTGTTATTCTGGAACAATCATTTCACATTGTAATTCTTAATGCCATATTTGTATCATCAGTCAAATTGGAACTGACTGTTCATTTATTATTTGAATGCATTATTTGTCATTCACACTCTTAGGCTTCAACTTGGCATTGTTCATGCATTTTTTTGCTCCACTTAACAAACTGTTTGATAAATCTATTCTCTTCTAAGATGAAAATTAAAACAAATCCTCTTCATTAAGGCATAATGTATGCCTGTTCACTGTCCTTGGTTGTGAAAAAGAACACTGATGAATTGAAATTTTCATGACATATGATCATGATGAACAAATAAAATTGTAGCAAAAGAATGTGAACCATATAGAAATGTTTGATTTAAATGTACTCAATTGAATTAATTGAGCGAGTTAAACTCATTGTTCACCTGTAGCTTTCATAAAGCATTTACCTGATTGTTATGAATGCACAGTTGTTTTAATAGCTTGATAGATAACTATGCTTTACTCTTTTAGTTGTATATCATTTCCTTTGATTAATATGATGATACAATCTCTTATCAACCCACTTATAATGAATAAGGGTAGCATGCTGAGCTCTACCCTTGTGGGAGCCCATTTTTCTCCACATGCTTGGTCTTCAAATAATAATCAAACAATGTTAGCATAAAAAAATGATATAATGATCATACTGATATTTCTCCTTCAACTTATTTCTTTTGTACTTTCTTGATTGTTTCAGTGTATGATTGATAGCAGGATACACTATTGTTGGTGATTCATATAGGTATCTTAATAATTAGAGCCTCTGACATCTCCCTCTTTTCTCTTACAAGTCAATGGAGCTAAAGAATACAAAGGTGCACTACTTCAACATTGACCATTGGCCAATCAAGCAATGATGATTATGTCATTACTTATGTGATTTCTTCTTTTGCATCTTCCATAGTGTAGTGTGCTATTAATGATGCACTGTGACAGTCACATCCACAGCTTGTGTGGATATTTGATTTCATCCTTTGCTTTTTATTTCGAAAAGAAAATGCATTTCAATGAAATGTTGTAATATCATTTGGATTCTTTCAATCAAATCAAGCTATGAATCATTTCATAAAATAAATGAAAGTATTTAAAATGCTTTGTTGTTTATATGCTCAATTTTGTACTTCATTTAGTTTTGGAACTTTTGAACAACATCTCTAAAATTATGATTCTTCTTTTAAATGCACAACTATCCCTTAATGAATAATGAACATGATGCAAGCAACACTTAAACATAATCTATAATTTCACCTTAAGATATAATAATGTTCAGCCAACTCCACAAATTGAGTTGTGGTGAAAAAATTGGTAACAAAGACATTGAGAAGCATGATAGTTCTCCAATTTCAAATGTCCTCTAGATCACTAGACTTAAGTAGGTATGAATTTGATATTACCATTGTTTATTAAGTTACCTAGAGAATGAGCATGAAAACCCTCTAAGTAAACATGATACAAATATTTCCCCACACAGTCCCAAAGGGCTTTGTAGAATTCAAAAGGGAACCCATTAATCCCTGGGGCTTTGTGATCACCCATGGAATGGACAACCTCTTTTAGATAATCAATTGTTAACAATTGATCACAAAAAAAATTATTGGTTGAGGAAAGCCTATTTGGCACAACAAGGCAATCCTAGAGGGCTTGCTATTGCATAGTTGTGGGTTCTTGTGTAGTGAAAACCTACTCATAATGACACAAAAAATCCTAGAGAATGTCAGGAAGCTCAAAAAGGACCTGCACACCATATTTAATTTTTTTAATGCCTAGGGATGAGTGCCTAGCATGTAGAGCCCAAAAAAACTCTTTGGAGGCATGATCACCAATTTTTAGCCAATGTAACTAGGCTTTGATTTACGCACCTTTGGCAACATGATTGTTTGCAACTTGAGTTTTGTGCCTTAATTCCGCCACCCTGACTTGCAATGATGGAAAAAAAGGTCCGGCCACCAAAGCCTCTGTAATTGAGTGGAGATCAGCAATGATAGCCTCATAAGACCACTGACAAAAAATATCCAGCTGGCACCCATAAATGTGCAAAAATATAGTTGTGTGAGTGATAACATCATTCCACCAAGTAATCTAGTTTGTATGATGAGTTGGCCTACACCCCAAATTCTAGACTATATGAATGTGGGCTAGGGTAAGCTTATGGTAGAGTAAATAAGTGTTTAGAAAAAAATGAGTTTTACACGTGCGAGGCAGTCAAGTCTCCCATTCAATGCAAAAATAAATGGGGAAGTGTTCTAATAAAGTCACATCCACTAGCAGCTTAACTAGAAGAGAAGAACTATCAAAAGAGAAAAAATATTGAGCTAAGATCATGGCACAATCAAGGCACTTAAATATTCTATTACAACCAGTCATGTAATTACACCATGTGTGCCAGAGAGAATGAGAATGGTGGCAACCAATGTTGGGATCAAAGAGCCCCAATTTATTGCACATGTAAAACCACACCTCCCTTTTTCCAAAAACCCATCTGAATGGCAAGGTGCCATCTTTTTCATATGCCATTTCAACCATATTGAAATTCTGACACAGTAACTAGGTAGCAACTAAAAATTAGTCAGCAATCTAGTGCCAAAGCAAAGAGCGTTCCACAACATCATTAGAGGCATAGACATTAATAATCCCAAAGAAATGATTATTAATGTTGAGAAGGATCTAGATGAGCCAATGAGTGGGATCAGACTTGTGGGCGACCACACAAAAGTGCCACCATGGGGACAAAAGGGTGATAGCTCCGCCACACCCAACATCATGAGCAATACCAAACATTTTATTGGCTAGAAAAATAGAGCAACAAGCCAAAGAAATCAAAACACCATAGATTTTAACTTCTTGGAGAAAAAGCACTTCAATACCAAAATACTTACTCAAGGTATCCCTTATAAAATACTCTCTAGAGATGTCTATCAAACCTCAAAGATTCCATGAGAGGAGATTCATGAATGAAACTCCTCCATATCATCAAAGTTTGGTTCCTCTTCATTCAGAGAAAGAAACGATTCTACAAAAAATTTGGTGAAATTGACCCAATTTGGATAGGAGAGGAAAATATCTACTTTCCTTGAACATATTCCCCTTCTTCCCTTGGTGGAGAAGGGTTGTGAGACTTCCTTTGAGCTCTCAACATGGGAGGAGAAGAATATTGCTATACTATCATGATAGTAGTAGGTTGAGGCATTTCCTTTGGCCTAGGCTATGGTGGAACATAATCATCCCCAACAGGAGCTTCCTTACCCTTCACTAAAGGGTTTGAAACATCTTTCATTGGTTTAGAGGCCTTGGGGTTCAACCCAAAACTAGTGGATTCATTCTTATGGTTTGTAACCATGGTCCATTTCTCATCAAGTTTGGTAGCAAAAGCATCTATCAAACAAGGATTTTTAGCATCTCGTGGCAAAGAAGGTGTACGATGCATTGCCAAAGGGTGGTCCTTGATCTTGTGGTCTATGGATTGACACCTATAACACGTGTTGCGTAGATTAAAATAACCTTCTGGGTATGCCGGAGAGCTCCAATTTGGATATCAATGGAGTCTTTCAAATATTTGGAAAGGTCCACTTCCACACAAACCCTTTTCTAGGGTCAGGATTGAAAGAAACTATCTAGATCAATGCAAATAACCCTCCCTAGGGAGGATGCAATATGATTCAAAAAAGGAACACAAGGCAAGGGTAAACTAGGAAATTCAATCAAGACCAAGACCAACAAATTGGTGTTATCTGAGATAGAAAAGTCTTAGGTCCATGCCTAGAAAACTTACAAAGAACACCAAATATAGTAGGGACCATGGCCTAAGATAGCCTGGATATGCTTGACCTCCACAAAGCAGAACAAAAAGAAACCCTTGGTTAAATTTTGGACCATGCCAAGGCAGATCCCATGAGGGACCCAAGCCTTGTTGACCCACTCCTTAAGCACACTTTCAGGGGGACTAGTCCTCCCAAAAAAAACCTGAGAATGGTATGTTTCTCAAGCCATTGACATGCATAATCAAAATTTGGTAAAACCAAAACCATATCAGCTGGTGAGTCAAGACACTTACCTCAAGTGAAAGACTTTTAGAACAAATTTCTGGGCCATTTGTTCAAAGGAACCATTGAGCAAAGTCAATGAACTGCTGGGTTAGAGCTGGTTGAAGGCATATTAAAACACAAAAAATACACTAAATCTAGTTGTATACATAGGAAAAGAGGAATTTCCCACCCTAACAGTACAATATGATGCAATAGGGGCCAAGAGTGACTGCAGATAGCACAAAACCCTAGCAAAGCTCATATTGTTTGCTTTCATTTTGATATCTCCATTTGTTTGTATTCTCTTGTTTGATGTGGTTGTATCGCTTAGAAGTATTTGCTACCACTTTATCTATGCTATTTTATTTTTAACTCCATCTCACATTGGTGAACCCGATGTGAATCTTATAATTTTGTAGAGAAAATCATTTGTTTCCTTGTTTGTTTTTTTCATTTTGTAGGTTACACCCAATAATTTATACAAAATCCCGTCATCTTCTTTTGAGTACAAAAAAATGGGAAAATAAAATATTAGAAAATGATTGCCTAGGTTTTTTAGGCCTCACTTTTAGCTTTCTTAAACTTCAAACGGATTAAAATTTCATTAAAATATGAGAAAGCTATGGTTGTTTTAGTATTTTCTACTTTTTAAATTTATCTATTAAAAAAAATGTTTTATTTTGCCTATAATATTTTTTTTGTGCAGAATCTTGGAAAAAAACTTTCTAGGTTTTGAATGTATGAGTTTCACCTTTCTGTGGATTCAAACGATTTAAAATTTCATTAAGATTTGAGAAAGTTATCGTTGTTTTAATTTTTTGTTATGACTAAAGTTCTTTTTTGTTACTAATCTCTTGTTTTTAGCATGTGGCTTTGAAGTGGAGCTCACAAAATTGAGCTCTTTTTTTAGTTTCATTTAATTTCGCTAGTTTAATTTCATTTCTTTATTTTCTAGTTGTTAGTTTTTGGATTTCTAGTCTAGCTTTAATCTTTTATGCTAATAGGGTTTTGTAGCTTTCTCGTTGGTCCAAGATCATTTTGTGAAATTACTAAAAAGTGGTTTTGTAGGTTCGAATGTCCAAAAAAATAATTTTGAATCCACTTTTCTTGTTTTAGCTTAGAAAATATTTAAATTTGGTGCTTAAAAAATAGCGATTGTCTTTCTCACATAGCTTTAACTAGGGGGTAAAAGAATACCATGTCTTAGTGTTTGAGGGTGGTAGGTATTATGCTCTCACCTTGTGCAAACTCAGTGATTAGAAAGCCAAACCCATCCAATTTTTTGTTTACACATCAGAGGACCTACCTTAGTGGGAAAAAGTACTCACCCTAAGGGAATGACCCTAGCGGTAATGAGCTGAAGCCAAGTCCTTTTGAACCACTATATCAATTTGTGGCTGCAAGGAAAGTTCACAGTCAATAGGACGGTATGTGATAGTTCTCCTCAAGTATCTTTATGATATGAGAAACCCTTGTTCTAAGGGTTGGGAGACCTCTTGAGGGATTTTATCATCATACCCCCTAAACCGGATGCCCTTACTAAACACCTTTTGTTTTTAGAAGCCTATCCATTTTTCAACCATTGCTTAGTATGATGCAGGGTATAATATCATGCTCGAAGTTACTCACTACTAACTCCCTTGAGTAGAGATAGCAGTTCTCAGGAAGTGACTACCCAGGAATCCTAAGTTGGTGTCCCCATAGAAGTGAGTGTTGTGGAGGGGAGCCAGTTCCACCAAACTTCTAATCTATTTTCTCTCAAGAAGGAGAGGTGTTCAACACAAATCTAGGGTATTTCAATGGGCCTATACCAAGTATACAATCCCTTTTCCTATTAGGATTGTGCTTGTTTTCTTGCTACCATTTCACATAAAATTAGTCCTAAACAAATTGCTTGATACTGTTTGTTGGGTTTGCTAGTCATATCTCATTAGAAATAGTCTAAAATTCAGATCAAAACCATTTCAAAAGCATCAAAACTATCAGAACAACATTCTAGAAAATAACAATTTCTAGATACAAAGCCACAACTGCCTAATTACCACAATTTCACAAAATCCTTGTCCAAAATTGAACCAATTCATCATAATAGAGATCTTGACTCCCAAACCAGAGACTTGCATGATTTACCAATTCATTTTAGGCATTCCCATTAGAAATACATTGCATTATAGGTTGCATTCCTCAATCTTTTACATTACACAAATTAGACCTTAACTTTTAGGCTACATTCAAACCTTCAAATTTTGAACATACGAAGACCTTTGAGCTTTTGAAAATTCTTGGTTACTTATTCTACTTGTCAATGACCACAGTCCTTGTCATTTGTCTTTTCATTGTCACTTTTTCAATTTGAATCTTGGTCTTGTCTCTTGGTCTTGGTTGTCCTCTTATGTTCAATGACATTTGGAATTTTTGCCTTGGACTTATATTAGCTTTAGTGCCACCCTTTGTTTAAAATTTTAGGGTTCCTTTGCATTAGATCACCCTCATTTAGACTCACATTCCTTAGATTGTAGTTTGCATCCTTATTCCAAAAAAACTACAAAAATATAGCTCACTTTACCTTATTATCATATACATCCTTTATTACCCTTACATTTCCATACCTCAAAATACAATAAAAAATACAAAATTATAGATTAATCGATTGTTATCATCTTGATCTTGCATTAGCATAATTTAGTCATCTTATCACTCACTTTGACCATCACTCAATCTTTTAGTTTCCTTGAGCATTCATTATCCCCTATCTTTTAGGAATTTTAATCCTTACATTTTCATATCCTAAAATCCAAAAAACATAGCTTAGTCTCATATCCTTTGGTCATCATCATCCTTGCATTTCACAACCTTTGGTCATAGGGTCATTTTCATTCTAGGATTCATTAATCTTTGTCTTAGGTGCATCCTTATATCCAAAAAAATCAAAAAAAAAAACATAGCATAGGTGCATACCTTCCATTACATTGGCATCTCTTAGGCTTCATACCATCCACCACCATTTCTTCCATTCACCTTGATATTCTTGCTAGTCAAATTGAATACCAATTACTCTACATTGGTCAAGCCCAACAAGCCATAGACTTCAAAATACAATACCTTGAATCCAAATACCAATCACCCACAACCCATAGTCAACCATCCATCTATCCATCTTACCAACAACCCATAAAATTTATTCCTCCATCCATCTACCCTCACTATCAAGAGTCCCTTAGCACAATCCATGTCATTGATCCACAAAAAACATCCATTAGTCATCCATATCCTAACTTTGAAAAGGGAAACCAACCTTCCAAAGTCCCATTCCAAGTTTCCACATCCTATCCTAGTCCATCATCCACTATTCCATTTATATTCACCCCATCCCAAGCTACATTTAGTCATAAAAATACATTTTATCATGGTCTCCAAGATCACATCACATTTCCTACACCTTGGGATACATGTCAAAAGAAAAGTCCAAAGCATGACATCATAGCTTTACCTTCATGTCAAGATCAAATTATTCCATCACATGACCCCATTCTTAAGTCCATCCAATAATTCCTTATAGATAATCATAACATCCAAAATGCACCTATCCTTGATCAAGATCCCATTTCTAATCATGTCATTCAAGAAAAACCTATTTTTGACCAAGATCCTACCCTTGAACATGAAATATAAAATGATCCACTCATCAACCTTTATGCTATTCATAATCAAAAATTTGAAGTCGATCCTATCCAAGTACCAAATACATCCATTTACTAAGATGAGACACTTGCCTCCTTTGGACACATAGATAATCAAAACAATGACACAGATCAAGTCAAAGAAGAAGATACAAAATCTACCATGGATTATATTGACATTAAAAATGATCAAGAAGAAACAATCATGATGAAAGATAACACCAAAATATCCTATCCAATAGGATCATCCACCATTGTCAAAGAAGGATTTCTTGCAGATGAGAAGATTTTGAGCAACAATTTCCACATACACAATGATGGGTTAGCATTTTGCTTCCAAAATTACAGGTACCCCATCACAAAGAGAATATGTCAAAACATGTAGCATCAAGGAAGAGGACTAGGCCGACATGAGCAAGGCATTCTAGAGCTAGTACAGTTTCAGGAAAATTGTAGACACCAAGGTCTTGGCTATTCTTCAATCAGAGAATTAAATGTTGATAATGGCACCTCCTCAATATTGGGGGAAACTTTATTAGATACACACATCAAAATGGGGGCCATGATTAGCCCTTGTCATAAGGTTGTTTCCAATACTCCTTCCATCCACATGATAACCTGTCATTCCAACATGAATAAACCTTCCATTTGTAACCAACAAAAAGAAAATTATTACAAATCCAAAGTTCAAAATTATCAAATGTCAAAGGCCATTCAATCAAACAAAAATCCAAGTATACAAATGAAATTAAAATAGATCCCAAAGAAAAATGGATCAAGCAAAGAAAATAGTTCAAAAATAAAAGTCAATCAAAATGTGGAGCCACAAGAAAAGAGGACTTCCACATATAATAAATGTCCACCTCCATAAAAAAATTTCATCAAGCAAGGCATATAAAAGTGTTGGTTCCAAATACTATACCAATCAAAATTCCAAACTCCATCATCCACCATCCTAGGTTTGGAAAATAAAAACTGCTACATCTAAAATGCCAAATAGTCCATCCACACCTACCATCATCCATCATAATCCTACATCTTGCCTAAAGTCTAAAAATCTCACATGACAAATTTGTCGCATCTTGGTAGGAACTCTTTATCATAAGGACTCCCATTTTACTCTATCACGATGTGCATATTCTGATAAAGCCAACTCTAGTATCAAAAAGGATCGCAATGACATCAATCGGTTGTATGCAAGCGCTATGATCCTAACAAGACAACTACTTCATAAAGGTCATTATTGGCATATCATGGCACCGGTCTCTACATCAGCACCATTGAAGGATTTAGAACAATTAGTGACCATCTAAAGCATCAAGGCCATTCTAAAATATAAAAAATACAAAAAAATGGGAAACTCTTGGAAAAAATACAGAAAAAAAGGGAAAGCATCCTAAAAAAATGGAAAAAGTCTTGAAAAAATAATTTTTTAAAAAAAGAAGAAAAAGAAAAAAAAAGTAAAGGGAAAATTTTCATTTAATAATGAAAACCATTTTTATGGTGCTTTGGATAAGTACCATGATGAAAAACTAGCAAACAGGCATCATGTGTAAGAGCAATTATCAATGTGGACAATTACACTTAGGGGTGAGTTGTATCATCTCCCATGCATTTCTCATGACCTAAGTTCCATTTATCTATCCAATCCATGACATTTCCATCCATTTTCCCACCTACCTTGATCTTGATAAGAAATGGGGCACAAAGATAGATCATGCTTTGGGAAAAAATTTCACATGTCTATCCTATGGTCATATACTATCCATGAAATATCATGTCATTTCCTTCATAGAATTTTTCCAAACCCATATCTCAGAGAAAATAAAATTTTCCTATGCGACATAGTCCTGAAAGATCATATGCTAAGTCTTCTAGCCAATAATCCTCATGTCTCCTATCCTTTTCCAAAATAAATCCATTATCCTTTCATACCTATCGTTGGACTTGGTTTCCCCTTGTCATTGGTTTAAGGATTCTAATCCACTCATATAATTTTCCTCCATAATCCCATCTAGTCCTAAGGTTAGTCATTTCAAATGCAACGAGCCTAATCCATACAATCTTTCCATGGAACCTAGCACATCATCCAAAACATTCCTGAGCTTTATTCCCAGCCTTGTTGCAAACCTTGATCCTTTAGTCACATTATCATCATCACGCTGTTTTTTTGGTGTAATCAATTATTTAATTACAGTTTACATAAGTTTACTTAGACATTATTTAATTCCTAGGTTATAGGTTGTTATCCTTATCTTGTTGAACTATCTTTTTGCTCAAGATAAGATTAGGGTTATGCATCTTTGCTTTTATAAAGCAAATTATCTCTTGTAATTATTGTACTTCGAATATATCTATTTGCACATCTTTATGCAATCTCTTTGTTTTTTTGTTTTTCTCTTTGTGGAAGGTTATTTTCTCGTTTGCATTTCAGATCTTGGTTTCCAACATGGTATCAAAGCCTTGATTTGCAACCCCTTGTTAGATTTTTTGGAGGAATACATTAAGAGATCTCGTTTGGGGTCCCTCGAGGGTTTCATTCCTTGAGCATATTTATGGAGCATCTTGGATCAGTTTGGGGTTTTCCATTAGATTCTGAGCACTTCAAAAAGTCAGAAATGGATTTTATTTCATTCATTTTGGTCACTGTTTTCTAGATCTATGAGGGTTTCAAGCTTGATGATTTTTCTAAGAGATTTGGGGGTCTCCTAATTTCTAGGTAGTTTGGGCCAAAACAGACCTTATCGTTGGATTCACAGCACCCAAAGACCCCTATTTTCATATAAAATGTGTCCAATTTGGACACAATCAACTGGGGAGGAAAACATTTTTTCTTTAGGGTCATACAACCCCCAAACACATTTCTCAAGGCTCAGAAATTGAGAAAAAAGGGAAAAAAAAATTAAAAATTCATTGAAAACTTGCACGGCTAGTTCATTTCGCCCTGCCACCACCCCATCGCTTGGTGGCCATTGGTGCTCCTCCCTTCTGCCACCACCACCGACGGCTTCAGCTAGAATGCTATCAACCAAAGTGCAGCCCCCGTGGGCTTAAAACATGGCTGGTGGTCCTTTGGAGGACCATGGGCTCTGCCCAACTCCCTTCAGCGCCAGCCTAGCTCCTATGGTGGTCATGTGGGTGACCAGGAGCTTTGGCTCCAGACCTTGTAGCTAGCCCCCTGGTCTGCCTAGGTGACTAGGGGCTTTATTTTTTATCCCCTAAGGGCTGCAGAAGACCATATTGGGCAGATTTGGAGCTTTTTCGCAAAAATGGGCATAACTTTTGCATACGGCATCATTTTTTTGCAAATGAGATATTGTCAGAAATTTGTTTCGATGCTCTACACAATGGTGTAGGTTTTATTTTTTTGTTTTGTTTTTTGATTCCTTTTTCAACCTCAGAAGTTGCATGTTGTTGTTTTCACTCCGAGAGACATATCTTTTGACTCCCTTATTTGTTTTTCTCAATTCAAGTGGAATCAAAAAGCTAGTTTCAGCCTCTACGTAGATCTGAGGTCCTTTTCAAAAGATGTATACCTTATTTTGTGCATGCATTCATTTTTTGTTTTGTGCACTAGGTTTGCATTTTTGCTTCTGTTTCTATAGTTTCTACATGTTTTTGCTTTCTCTCCTTTTGCAATCATTGGGTATGGTAATAATGAATTGATATAAATTTCCATTAAGGGGGGGTTTCTTGCATCCCACTTTTGTGTTGGTGACAACTCACATGAGTTTTTCTGGTTTCCTATTGTTTCTTTTAGCTTCTTTCTTTCTTAGCTAGACACATCTTTGGTTTGCATCAGTTCACACTGCACATTGGGAGTTTATGGTTATTGATCCACATTGGTTCAGATCCTTCTCAGTTTGAGGGCCATGTTTTTATGGTTAATGTTCCAAAATCTTGATGGTACTCATCTTATGGGGCAGTTTTAGTTTCATTTTGGCATTGGATTCGAGGACACAACTTCCATATTTTTTCATCATTATGGGTGGCTTCATCCTTTCATCTACTATTGCTTATAGATTCCAGGGTTGATCGAGTATGCAATTTTTCCAATGTTCCTTGGCATTGGGTTTGTTGTTGCATTTGTGATTCTGTTATGGTTCTTGCAAATAGAAGTATCTTTCCTTGCTTTCCAGATTTGGGGTTCCAGTGTTGCTTCATCAAAGTTCTTCCAGTGATTCTTTGTGATAGTTCATCTCATTGAGCAGGCGCTTTTCCTAGTAGATTTTCTCTCTCTCTTTGCATTTGTAAATGAGTACCTGATTAGGCCTTTGTTGTCAGGACCCATCTCACATCATTTGTATAATAATCTTCTTCTCCCTAACTTGTACTTATGGGGGGGTGTTAGTGTAATTAATTATTTAATTAGACTTTACATAAGTTTATTTAGGCATTATTTAATTCCTAGGTTATAGGTTGTTATCCTTATCTTGTTGATCTATATTTTTGCTCAAGATAAGATTAGGGTTATGCATCTTTGATTTTATAAAGTAAATTATCTCTTATAATTATTGTGCTTCAAATATATCAATTTGCACATCTTTATACAATCTCTCTACTTTTTTGTTTTTGTCTTTGTGGAAGGTTATTTTTTGGTTTGCATTTTAGATCTTGGTTTCTAACATGTTTTAGGATGTGTCCTTCCCATATCAAACAACATTGTCATTATCATCATCACCTATCAATTGATTTTCAGTTTGACTAGGGGAAAGATCATGTTTTTCCTTGGGTCCTTGTGCATGCTTGCTTGGTTGATTGTAAGTATCTTTCATATGCATTCATGATCCTTATAGTTATTATCCATAAAAAAATCTTATCCATCCATAATAAAGCTTTGTCATCCTTCTCATGGCCTAGAAACCATAACATTTGGGTATCTTCATCATCCTTTGCATTCACCATTGTCCATTTGCATATAATAATTTGGTCTCATAGCTGAATGGGGTAAATTCATTGATCTACACCTTTATCAGAATCAAAAAATACAAAAAAAATAGAAAACATCAAAATCTAGAAAAATCATAAAATGTATTAAAAAAATCCCTAAAAATCATAAAATGTCCTAAAAAAACCCAAAAAAATTCATAAAACTTCAAAATCCAAAAATAGTAGAAAACCTCAAAAATTCCAAAAATAGAGTCTGAGTCTGAGTCAATTTGTGTTAGTAGGGTTGAATTACATTTCCTCTCTGTGTTTCCTACATAGGAAAAGTTCATCTTAAATGAGTCCCCAAGGAATAAGGCTAGTCCTTTTAGGTTGTCCAAATAAAATCATGACTTTGTCTTTTGTCAAATAAGGAAAAGTCAAGTTGTGCCAAACTACAAGGTCTCTGTGCATTGCTATGTAGGAAAGGCCACCTATTAATGAGCCCTCAATGCCCCCTAGGTTAACTCCCTTAGGGTTTTTTGAGTCTAGTCATGTCCTCAGTCTGAAAATAATCATCCTTCAAAACAAAAATCACGAATCAACAAATGAACATAACCAACAAAATCTTTCATCAATCGATCATCCTATAATCAATTAATCAATCTTGTCATTCAATCGGAATGGAGCATCTCATCATTTTCATTCGGGCTTATCTTTTGTGTTTTATCAGGATGTGTCCTTCCTAAGATTAGAATTTTTCAATTTGATCATTTACCTTAACCAAGATGTGTCTTTCTTGCAGTTAGGTGCCTTGTCAACATTTATCAATTGCTCAACTTTATCAGATGTGTCCTTCCCACAGTTGGGTATCATCACATCGCTTGGTCATATCAATCAATTGATTTTTTCAATCTTTTCAATCAATCTTTCATAATTTAGGATGTGTCCTTTCTGAGGTTAGGCACAATCATTATCAATCAAACTTTATCAAATCAACCAACTTGTCAATCTTGTCAATCAATCTTGCCTTAGCTGGGATGTGTCCTTCTTGTGGTTAGGCACAATCATCATCAATCAAATCAACTTATCAACCTTTGTCAACCTTTGTCAATTATCAATCAATTTGGGTCAACCTATCAATCAAGTCAATCATTATGGTCAAACAAATGATCCCATCATTGCCACTGGCAAGCACTATCATGGCAAACACTTTGTTGGGTTGGAATTGTCCTATTATCTTAATTGATTTTGGGTCATCTTACTAGTCTCCTTGAGGATGTCTAATAAAAAAATTTAGAGGGATGATGATGGTTCATGGCCACTTTTCTTTCTTTGTTTTTTGTTTCTTGTCTTGGAAAAAAGACAAGGAAAATTGGGTCCTAAGTATGAGCTAGGGCATTCCTTGTCTATTGACTTTGTCTTTTAACTGCTTGTCTCTCATAAATGGTCACCTTGCACACCTTGCTCTATGTCATACCATGGTGTTTGTGGTCCATTTTTGATATTTTGACAACCAATGATGATAAATATAAAAATATAAACATGAAAGTTGGTTCCCTTCTCATTTCCTATCTAACTTTCCATCTTCATCCTCCTTTGTCTTTCATGCTAACATCCATCCCTTTCCATGCTAACATTTCTTCTATCCTTCATCCTCTCATCTTATCATCCATTTCGAGAGCACATTGGTATTCTTTGAACCCACATGTCCTCACGAGGAGGTATACCACAATCCTCCTAGTTATCTTTCCTCACCCCACTTTTACTAGGGTATATTTCATAATTAAATTTCTTTGACACAATGCGATGAACTGCATTATGTCAAAGAGGGAAAAAATGTAGACAATGAAAAATGTGTTAAGTCTGTGAGCGTCATTTTTTTTATTCGTCTTCATCCTTTGATAATTGTTAATTTTATTATTCAATTATGTCTGATCATATTCCTTTATTAATTAAATAATTTTA
Organism: Sequoia sempervirens; assembly: GCA_007258455.2. NCBI lineage: Eukaryota > Viridiplantae > Streptophyta > Pinopsida > Cupressales > Cupressaceae > Sequoia > Sequoia sempervirens. The sequence goes on along the minus strand of VDFB02000007.1, from coordinate 104,497,701 downwards.
ATTATTTAATTAATTCACCTTCTCATTTCTATCCTCATCAATTAATATTATTTAATTGTGTCACTAATTTCCCCCCTTCTTCAATAGTTAAATAAATTATTATTTATTTAATTATTTTATCACCTTTCATCTATAGTTAAATGATTACCATTAATTATTTTACTATTCCCTTATCATCTTTCCATATTAAATAATTAATCTAAGTTAATTATTTAATGTCTCTATTTTCATTTTTCCTCTTATTTAACCAAATCATTGAATAATCATTTTAATTAAATGCCCATTTTTATTTTCCTTGAAATAAATAAGTTGAATAAATTATTTATCTCCACTTGTCATTTTCCTTCATTTTTGAATAAATAATTTGAACTAAATTACTTACGCACCACTTGGTCAAAGATGCTTTGTCATAATACCCTATCATAACATTCATTTATGTCGTAGCTTGCATGTCCTGCATGTCTGACATAACTGTCAGGTGTCATAGTCATCGACACCATAGCTTTTCCATGCATGGCATATTTCAGGTGCATCAATTCTGGACAGTTGATCTGGCATCTTTTCTAAGGCTCAATCTTGTCCATCCATTTCATTACCTCCCTCTCATGCATTCTCATCCATTGATCTTCAAATCCTTCTAGAGGACTAATCTCAACTATCCATTCAAAGGGTTGTCTATAAAAGCAACCTTCCCCCTCCACTTTGTCCTTAACAACCATTATCTCCAGCTTTCTTGCTCACTATTTGTAGGTATTTACACAACTTCAACAAAAAATATGAGGGAAAAGATTGCATAAGAAGAAGGAGAGATAGGAGAAGTGAATCAACTACAATATGGGGAGTGCTTTTTTTTTTTTGCTTTCATTTTTATATCTCCATTTTTTTGTATTGTCTTGTTTAATGTGGTTTTATAGCTTTGAACTGTTGGATGTCACTTTATCTATGCTATTTTATTTTTAACCCCATCTCACAATTTGGTTAATAGTTGAATTTGTTGATTTTAATTAAATAATGTTGGTTATTCAATTAATTGGTTAGTTTAGAGTGATCTTGGAAGAAATCGTGTTAATTTATCAGAATTAGATACATATTATTAATCAAGATTTTTTCAATGTCTACCTTTTTCTCCTATTTGAAGCAAGGTACTTGTTGCATCCGTTCAAAGAATAACACTTCCAATATCAAAATTCAAAATTTTCCTAATTTTTTGGATGCCCCACTATTGCCCCAATTGAAGGAATTATGCTACTACATTACCCCCTCAAGAGATTGGGAAAAAAAATCAATTTTGGGGTCGATCTCGTGATAAAAATTTAAGATCAAATTAGCTCAAAGAGGACTAGAAAGCTCATGTTTGATGTACAAATAGATTTGATGATGTATAGAGAATCAGTGACCATGGGTAGTCTCATGTATATTTTGATATAACACACTAATTGATACTTGTATAGAAATGTTAGTAGAGATATAAGAATGAGAAGAATAAGATGGATATAAGTAGAAGAATAAAATGGATGAACCCTTGATTCTAAGCTGATGTAGAATTCCAACAAGTCCATGAGTCATCGAGACTTTATTAGATATGGTGATGAGTGATGATGATTTTCTTATCTAGGGATTGGGACATGAATGGCACAATTTCCTTATGTTTGATAAAAAAAATAGATAAGATGCATCAAGGTATAGACAACCAGGATGGTAGGGTATCTAGTGCCATGGACTTTGACTCGACAAATAGATAGGAGTATTCTTGTTCACACCTAACATACATAAAATTTTCTAGGATGCACTTCAGAAGTTTCAAACATCTCAAACCTATTGGCACTCTCAAATTTTGCAAATTTGAAGTGCCCATTTCAAAAAAATTCCTCTATACTTTCAGAAGTGCAGTTGAGAAATTTTCCTAAATGACCCACTTTGGAGGGTTGTAATTTTGAGCCTATTGATTTTCAAGAAAAACCCATTTGCAAGATCACTCATGTGTCCTATGTGAATGTGCATGTCAAATTTTAGCTTCCCATGATGAGTTTTGTCAGGGTTTTGAAAAGCAAAGCTAGAGGGTTTTGACACTTTTCTATTGTTTGCAATTTTTTAGTTTTGCAAAGTAGCCTCCCGGTTGAGCTTCCATTTTCCAACCAAATGACTGTCTTGAGTCAAAGTGAATGTTGTTCTACATTCTCCATGCCAAGATGAACGTGCATGTCAGGTTTCAGAGTTTCATGATTTGATTTGCTATTTTTAACAAATCAAAACCAAATGCAATTTCTCCTATTTGCACTTGCATTTTAAGAAACCTTTCTGAGAGGTCAACTTTGACCTTTATTATCTTTTGATGGGAGATGATTGAAGCTAATCCCTCTTTTACACATGCTCACTACACCAAAATGAAACATTGGGTCCAGTGGAAGCTTACGAAGATTTGATTTGATATTTTTGCAATGAGGTGATCTCTTTAGTTTTAATTGGTTTAGAACAGCTGGTTGTTGCAAAATGTTCAACTGAGCAACTTTGTTGATTAATAACTTTCACCTTGTGACCCGTTTTAATGAGTTGTTTGTTGTAGTCAATTCTCGAGTCAAATGTCTACATACTTGCAAGTTTTCATGTCTACAGGAGTGCGTTTGCCTAGTTTCCTAGGTCAATTATAGAGCCCACTTGGCCAGTTTTTTCCCATTTTTCAAATGTGCCTGAAAGTGATTTTTAATGAAAACCTAGTTCATATTTTCACTCTAGAAGCATTCAAAGCTATTTCATATCAATTTAGGGGTAAAAGTTGTTTGAAAATTTATTTATTTTTAGCTTGACCCACATGGGGACCCAACATGCTAAGGCCAAAAGTGAGCAAGACTTAAGATGTGTGTTGTTTGAGGCACTTTTGAAGATCTTTATAGTTTCAAGGTTCAAGAGGCTGAGTGCATTGATTATTTTATTTCAATGCATTGACTTGGGTTTCTGATTTCATTATCTAAAAGTTTAAAGCCATCTTGTTTTTCTTTGAAATAAGTAGATGTTATTCATCCCTTTGTTCATAATGACCACAGTGGTCTATATTTCAAAGAGCCAATTTGCATTTTATGAAAATAAATCAAATAAGAGCTACCACCATAGATTTATAAATCGGAAAGGATGGCTCTAAATGAAGTCAACAGGTGATGATTTTGAACTTTTGGCTAAAAGAAAAATAAATATTGAGAAAACAACAAGGGATTAAGCATGTTTGAGAGAAGGCCATAAAGATGCCCACATATAAGATGACATTCCATGTATCATTGAATGGATTTCTTGAAAAGACTCTAGAAGCTTCCAAGCTGATGTGCTAGCTAGGGAAAGGCTAATTTAACATTTGAGAGGAAATCTTCTACATGACATTTACAGGGAGTAACCTTGGCTCGGGTTTGAAGTCAAATTTAATGAAGATTGAATTGAGCTCGATAAGGGTGCGCTATAGTAGAACAGGGTTGTGTAAATATAGATTATGCCTCTTAGAGTGATGACCTAGACAAGGCATGTGAAATTCTAAAACAAGATCTCAAATGGAGGAAAATGTCGCGCCTAGCTTGGTGCAAAAAATATGTTGAAAATGCTTTAGACAACTTCAAACAAATGTAACTAGCGTGTGTAAAGTACGAGCATGAGGGAAATTGAAATATGGTTAAAAAGCTAAAGAAGTTTGTAGTTTCAATAGGGTATGAGAACCCATCAAGAAATATTAAAGGCCACGAATGTGAAGGAGCATGCCATGGATGCAAGCATACACAAAATGAATTTGTTTAAGAAGTCAGAAACTTTAAATACCACACACATGGTGAAGGGCGCATGAGTTTGTTTGAAAACATTTTGTAGGTGGATGTGATCTCATTGAACGTTGCTAATGTAGTATATGCACAAGAATGTATTTCTTGAAAGACCTAAAAAACTTCTAAGAAAATACAAGTGGTTGAATGGAGGAACACTCTGCTCGGAAAATAGATTTATTAAAAGAGCTTTAGAAGATTTCAAACAAATGCAACTAGCAAGTATGTGGTCTCAAGGAATTTTATGTGCATCTATAAGGGATTGTTGTTGCCAGCACCTCAATCCATTTGTATAATGTGTAGGTAAATCTAGAACATATATATATACTCTGCAAGGATAGTTTGTGCTTGCATTGTAAAGGATAAGAATGTTGTAAGGTATGAACATCCATGAAGGCAGAGAAGATAATCATATGCATTTTTTCACCATGGCCAAGTTGAGAGCAAAGATCAAGCTATTGCAGAGGATGAACAAGAATGATAAAAAATAGGGAAACATCAAAGGACAACCAAGATCAACGACTTCTAAAAAGGAAGATGCAATCTCCACTGCTGCTCGCTACCCCGTGAGATGAAAGTGCTCAACATTTATTTCGAACAAAATGGAAAGATCGTGCCATGTGGATGTGGTGGGTCTAGGTGAAGTCTTTGTTGAGAAGATGCCTTTTCATGTGCACTGTAATCAATTTATAAAGGGGCCGATAAGTTTTACATTTTAAAATATTCAATTCAAACAAATTTAAAATTAAATGTTTAAAGAGAAAATACAAAAGGGGTGGGACCCAATGAGAATTAATTTTAAAATATTTAATGCAATGTGGGTTGGAGGTAAAAGGGGGCCCACACAATATTTAAATGCCCTCACATTTTAAAGATATAGTGGAGACTTTCAAAGGATAAAGTGTTTCATAGACAGAAGGGGTAATTAAATATTTTATTCTTAAAATCAAAGATGTAGTTTGGTGCAGGGGTAAAATGTTTTATCTGGGTATGTGCAGGATCATCATGGAAAAAGTAGGCCCTTAAGTGGCAAAATATTCAAAAAAATTAGAGTTAGGAAACTTGACGTAAAATTTTGAATAAGTTATCTATATTATTTCAAAAATATGTAAGAATAAAATATGTAGAAAATTGAAACTACTATCTTTAAAAAAAAAAAAAATCTATTTGGTAAAAATTTGAAATTTCAATGCAATGGTACTTAAATTTCAAGGAAAAATAAAGAAATAGGTGTGTGTCTGACCACCCTAACCACAATAAAATGATAATATTTTTAATAATATTTTAGATATAAGTAGAGGACTCATGCCCCAATGTGATGCATATTTTTTTGTAATTTTTTTCCAAGTAAATGATTAATTATGAATTTTTTATTACAACTTTTTAAAAAATATAAAAAACTTGTATGTCTAACCACCTTGACTTGGTCAGAACTTCATGAAATTTATTTTTTCTTTTTTCAATCCTATAGTATGTGAAGCATAGAATGTGACACATGTTTTGGATTCAAAAAATGTGATATTGTTTGAAAGCTATAAATGTTTTTCAATTGGCCTATCAATCAGGACTTTAGTCATAATTTTAATAGAAAATAAATAATAATTACTTATTAAATTCAAAGTAAAGCATAATTTATATTGGTGGAAAGCTGATAATGTCCTTTAAAAACCCTTTTCATTTCATGAATTTTGGGTAAAAATATAGTCATCAACCACATACCCATCATATTGCCACTTTTTGGCACATCATGATCTAGCACATACCCACCTAAGAATGAATACATATTTCAAATGAAATACTTAAGGTCCTATGCATGGAAATGAAATGTGATAAAATGAAATTTTCATTCATTTTATAGGCACATATTATTATTTGTTGGAAGTGAATATAATGCAAAGTGCAAAAACAAGATTAAAAGGTAGAGATAAATGTTTTCATAGGGAAAACAAAGAGTATTTTCATGGGCAAAGTTGTTATCCAACAACTGGGTGAATTTGGAGATTCTCCACATGGGTATTTTTTCTATTATTAAACAACTTGGATAAAGGCAGAATTGGAGGAAAATGTGATTGTTGAAGAGAGAGGAGAGAGGCTTTACTTGTTGCTGATCAATGGGAATGGAGCTGCCAAATGGCATTTTTAGATTTTCTTCTGGGTTGCTTCTCTTTTCTTTTTATTCTCTTCTTCTCTCATTGTAAAGATTAAGGGTTTCAAATTTTTGAAATCTCTACAAGGAAAATAGAGGCTCTGGGTAGAATTGCAATGCTAGGATGATTGTAACTGATTCATTAAACTGAGGTGTTTATGTTTTGAATTATGCTTTCATTTATATTTTCTCTAATAATTGTCTCCATGGCTGAAATGTAATGTTTTCTTGGATTCAATAATAAAATTTTCTAAGTCTTTTCATGCACATTTGCTACATTTGAGTTACATCTGATTGTTGCCCTCTACTTTTTGAATGATGTAATTGCTTTAATGAAGCACAAGCTACATTTATTATTGCATATTATTCAGGGAATAGTGTAATTACTTCAACAAATGTGACAGGAGTGTTGTGTTTCAAGTGGATTTATAAGAAGAACTATCAGATAAAGCTTCAGTGGTCTAGTTTTCATAATGTGATAACATTTGCAAAGACCTTCAAAGAATGTTTAGCATTGTAGGATGAAGGGCTGGTTATATGACTCCATAGCCCATTTTATGGCACTGGTCCATTATCATGCTTCTATTGTTTTTAGTTGGGTCGCAATTCTTTAAATCATAAATCATTTCAATTATGTGTTGTGAGTACTTGTATCTGACATATTCTCCATGCTAGTTTTTGAAATTTACTTAGTATCTTGCCAATGTTGAGTGATATTTGAGGTTTCTCAGCATAATTTAATGAGAACATTATTTGTTAAGAAATATCCCACTAAATATGTGTTTGAATCTTTAGATGTTGCTAAAGGGTCACTCCCTAGATCCTATAGACCCTGAAGTGTAGGGGACATGTGTTCTAATCCCATTTCCTATTAGTTGGCCAAATCCCCCATTGAATCTAATCATTAGAAAGGTGCTAGTCTATAGGATTCACTAGTCTAGTTTGATTTGGAGAACCAAAAAATGGCAACTCTGCTAGGGACAATTCTCATTCTCCAATTGCAGGCTATTTAGAAATAGAATCATGTCATTTATATTGAGTCATATTGTTTTCCATTCTGAATTTGGTTCAAATATTGAAGTTATTGAACCTGGAGAAGATTTATTGCAGCAGAGATCAAAGGATATGAGTGTGACTCCACTTTTGGAGAAGATCCAGAATGCTATTTAATCTTGAAAATTATTCCTCGGTGAAAGGAGGTGGAAAATCTATCTAAAGAACCAGTTGAATTATGTAGAAGATTTCCATATTTTCATAATTTGCAATCAGGAAGAAAGATTAACAACTGCTACAAAGTTTGCAAGTATTCTCATAAATCTAAAGCAAGCATTATTTTGTTTGAAGGAGGTTTAGGAGAAATTTTCAAGACTTGAGGTCATAAATTGGTTCCCTATTAGATGAATTATCATTAAGAAAGGGAACAGTAGTATTTCTTTTCATACTTCAAATGTGTAACATGTAATATTTGTAATGGTTTGAGAAGTATGTTTATTTTTGAATTATGCCTCTAATAAAGCTTCAAGGCACATTTATTCAATCTATCTTTTAGATTCATGGTTGAATTAGTAAATGATGCAATAAATAACCATGTATGAAGTTGAGAATGATTGAATGTGAATACAAAAGGGTTTCACTATAAAATGGCAAGTAAAAGTATGCAGGGAAAACAAGTTTCACCAATCCCTCAAAGGGATTTTGTTATTGAAAGGTTTATGCCATTGGTTTTCAATAGTATTAAAGGTTTCCCGAACTTGATTCCTAAGAATGTAAGGAAATATTTTCCAAAATTCACAAGGAAAAGTTTAGAATCAGCCTCTAAACATCTACAAATATTCATGGATGTGATGGGGGATTATGAGGTAAATCATGAGGATGTTATGAAATTGTTTGTTCAATCCTCGAAGGATGATGCTAGAGACTGGTTCTCATATTTACTATCATTTTCTATAGCTTCATGGAGTCAGTTTATGACAACCTTTTTGAGAAATTTGGTGAGAGGATAAATCTAAGTGTGGTAAGGAAAAAATTTATGGAAATCCATATAAGTAAAGATGAGCTAGTCCTTGCATTCAATCTTCGATTTAGAAAGGAAATAAGAGATATCCCTGAATACATAAGACCAAATGATGTAGAATGTTTGGTTGTGTGTTTAAGTGAATTTGATAGTAAGATGGGCTTCTTATTAAGAGATAAAGAGCCTACAACATTACTTCAAGCATATCAAACTGCCATGGATATTGAGAACAATTTGAAATACTCTATGATGAAAGGGTATCTAGCTTTAAGCGTTGGTTATCCCAACAAACCTCATTCCAATAGAATTCAAGGATTAGAAAATGGAAATGCTTGCCAAGATGACAATACTTGTGCTATTATAATTTATCCATCATTAAAGTATGAAGATTATAGTGAGATCCAAGTTGAATATCAGTAAAATTTGAGCAATGTTGATTAACAATATTTTGTGCAAGCTTTGTATGAGATGAAGAGACAAGAGGGAGAATCACCATGTAAGTTGTTTTTGATATTTTTGGATGCTTTGATAGAAGTCCCCAATTATTTCAGACTTGAGGATTTTGTGTGCATTGATTTTTTTTATGAGATTTATGAATTTGGGCAGAGTACTATGCCAGAGGAATTGAAGCCCCATAGCTTTGACCAAGTACCTGATTGGAAAAAGATTGTAGAATCAGCCAAGTGTGGTAAAGCACAAAATGAAGATTCCCAAAATGGAGACAACAATTGTCTTCTTGAGGAAATTCAGACAACAATGCAAATAAGTGAAAAGAATATGTTAGAAAATGAAGTTCCATGTTGTATGGATGAGGATATTAACTTTAATCAACTTATAATCAGCATGTGTGAAAATCCTTGCAGCAATAAGGAAGATGAAGATACATGGGATGATAACAAAGTAAATATGTTAGAATGCTCCTCTTGTGATATCTCAAATGATGGAAAAGTAAATGAGATACAAGGTGTAATTCCCTATCATGTTGTGATCAACGATTACAATGCATGTGTTGTTGATATGTTATTACATACTAGTGATTATGATCCTTAAATTGCAACCTCAAGTATTCATTATGAAGGTTATGAACATGGTTGAAATGTAATGATTTTTGTTGTGATGAAAACCATGATGAGGTTGATATTTTTGATTGCTTCTCTAAAGATTGTGATTTCTCTTCTAAGGATGATGTAGAAGCATATTCCTCATATGAAGAAAGTGATGATATAGATGTTCATAATGCTACTTACCCACAAGTGAAGGAAAATATTGCATGTGGTGAATACACAAAACATGATTCAGGTTCACTATCAATAAAGCATGTTTATTACAGTGTGAGTGATGTAGAATTTGAAGATAAGGAAGTGTGTGTTTAGTATGTTGATTCAAAACATAATGTTAAATATGATAAACATGCTAATAAATATGCTCATTCCCCTGTTGCTCATGATTGTTCATATGAAGCTAAGATGGAGATGTTTGTGATACATGAAGAAGATGATGATGTACATGGTGATGAAGTAGGGGTTTCAGTTTGGGCTGATCAAGTAGCACATAGTGATAAATATATGGATTTTAAGCCAACACAATTACCCATTGATAATATTGAAGAGCTTTTTGATGACAGTAAAGTTTCAAATTGTGTTGATACTACAAAAATTCTTGGTCCATGTATAGAGCAGCCAAGATGTGAAAATAATGGTGAATTTCATGATGATGAGTGTGAAGCTGAGTACAATTACTTCTTGTTTGGTGTTCCTAATCTTCATAGTGTGAAAATTGACATGTTTCCATCCCATGTAAAATGAATTTATGTGAAAGAAAATGAGGATTCTAGTTCTATTGCTAATGAGGAGTTTTCAATTAGCAATGATTCTCACTTTTGGATCAACACACATATCAGCTGATATTGTACATGAAGTTACTAATGCACATGGTTGTCTTCTTGTTGTCCCTATTGATGTTGATTTGCTTGAGCCCACACATGAAGTATTTGGCTTTGAGTCGAATGATGATGTAAAGATGAGTGTATTTACTCATTTCTTAGATGATAATGATGCATATGATCCTTGTTTCCATGATAATAAGGTGTGCACTGATATACCTAAACTAAAATGTCAAAAGATGTTCCTATGTTGTAGTGATTAGTACAAGGATGCTCCTAAATATGCATCTTTTGTCTTTGACATATTTGAAGATTATTTGCATGACACACAACAAGTTTCTTATGAGAGTTTTCAGTTTGATGTGCAAACTGATTTTGATGTAAAAGTTTGTGATGTCGAAGACCAAATAGACTATGAATGCTTCTACTTTTTAGTTCAAGTGAGTGAGAATTAAGTGGAACATGAAAATGAGCTTCCCAGGTAAAATTTCACAGTGATTATGATTTTCAATGAATGTTTAATTGCATGTTGCAGATTGATAGAATTGTGAGTGACATTGGAAAGCACAGTGATATAGTGGAGCATGTCAATGACTGAGCTAGTTTGTGGGTGGTCTATGATAATGTTCTTAGATTTGGCCTATGGTAGACAACACATAATCGAGTGTTTGAAAGGGGTAAACATTAACTTCACTTTTTCATTTGGTGGCTTGGGTGTCACCGAGTGAAGTTGAAAATGAAAAACAAATAAAGGAGTAGTTTGAGAACACCTAATGGACTTAGTATTCATTTTACTCCCCATAGATCTACAATCTTGCTATGCCCATAGGGGGAATGCATCCCCAGTTGGAGCTACTATTGGCACTCTCAAAATTTTCCTCTATAATTTCATAAGTGCACCTAAGAAATTTTCTTGAATGACCCACTTTGGAGGGTTGTAATTTGGAGCCTATTGATTTTCAAGAAAAACCCATTTGAAAGCTCACTCATGTGTCCTATGTGAACATGCATGTCAAATTTCAGCTTCCCATGATGAGTCTTGTCATGGTTTTGAAAAGTGAAGCTGGAGGGATTTGACACTTTTATGTTCGTAAATTTTCAGTTCTGCAAAGTAGCCTCCTATTTGAGCTTGCATTTTGCAAATAGGTGACTATCAAGTCAAAGTGAATGTTGTTCTACATTCTCCATTCCAAGATGAGCTCACATGTCAGGTTTTAAAGATGATCTGATTTTCTATTTTTAACATATAAAAACCAAATGCAATTTCTCCTATTTTGCACCTACATTTTCAGAAACCTTTCTAAGAGGTCAACTTTGACCTTCAACATATTTTGATGGGAGATGAATGAAGCTAATCCCTCTTGCACACATGCTCACTACACCAAAATCAAATAATGTGTCCAGTGGTAGCTCATCAAGAGTTTATTTGATATTTTTTCAACGAGGTGATCTCTTCAGTTTTAATTGGTTCAGAAAAGTTGATTGTTGTAGAATATTCAATTGAACAACTTTTCTGATTAATAAATTTCACCTCGTGACTCATTCTTCTGAGCCATTTCTTGCATTCAATTCTTGAGTCATATTTCTACATACCTACAAGTTTTCCTATCTCCAAAAGGTTATTTTCCTAGTTTCCTAGGCCGATTCTAGAGCCCACTTGGCCAGTTTTCACCATTTTTCAAATGTGCCTCAAAGTGAGTTTTAATGAAAGCCTAGTTCATCTTTTCACTCCAGAAGCTTTCACAAGCTATCTCAGATCAATTTAGGGGTAAAATTTGTTTGAAAATGAATTTTTTTTAGCCTGGCACACATGGGGACCTGACATGCTCAACCCAAAAGTGAGCAAGAGTTTTGAAGTGTGTTGTTTGAGGCCCTTTTGAAGATCTTTATAGTTTCAAGGTTCAAGAGGCTGACTACATTGATTGGTTTATTGCAATGCACTGAATTGGTTTTGTGATTTTGTTATCTAAATGTTTAAAGCCATATTGTTTTTCTTTGAAATAAGCAAATATTTTTCATCCCTCTATTCATAATGGCTATAGTGGTCAATATTTCAAAGATGAATTTTTCTTTTTAGGAAAAAAAAATCAAACAAGAGCTACCACCATAGATTTATATATTAGAAAGGATGGCTCTAAATGAAGTCAACTGGTGATGATTTTGAACTTTTGGCTTAATCCAAAATAAATATTGTGAAAACAATAGGGGATGCAACATGTTTGAGAGAAGCCCATAAAGATGCCCACATATAATATGATATTCAATGTATAAATGAATGGATTTTTTGAAAATAATCTAGAAGCTTCCAAGCTAATGCGTTGGCTAGGGAAAGGCTAGTTTAGCATTTGAGAGGAAATCTTCTACATGGCATTACAAGGAGCAGCCTTGGCTCAAGTTTGAAGTAAAATTTAATGAAGATTGAATGGAGCTAGATAAGGGTGCACTACAGGAGAACAGGGTTGTGTAAATATAGATGATGCCTCTTAAAGCAATGGCCTAGACAAGGTATGTGAAATTCTAAAACAAAATCTCAGATGGAGGAAAATGTCATGCCTAGCTTGGTGCACAAAATAGTATATTGAAAATGTTTTAGATGCCTTCAAACAAATTTAACTAGCGTGTGTAAAGTACGAGCATGAGGGAAATCAAAATATGGTTAAAAAGCTAAAGAAGTTCATGGTTTGAATAGGGTATACAAATCCATCGAGAAATATTAAAGGCCACACACATGAAGGAGCACACAATGGCTATAAGCATACAAAAAATGAATTTGTTGAAGAAGTCAAAAATTTTAAATGCCACGCACTAGGTGAAGGGCACATGAATTTTTTTGAAACAAATTTGCACATGGGTGTGATCTCATTGAACACTGCTAATGTAGCATATGCACAAGAATGTATTTCTTGAAAGACCTAAAAAACTTCTAAGAAAATAAAAGTGGTTGAATGGAGGCATGCCCTGCTCACTGCAAAACAAATTTATTAAAAGAGCTTTAGAAGCTTTCAAACATACGCAATTGGAAGGTATGTGGTATCAAGGAATTTTATGTGCAGATGTAAGGGATTTTTGTTGCAAGCACCTTAGTCTATTTGTGTAATGTGTGGGTAAATCTAGAACATATATATATACTTTGCAAGGATATTTTGCACTTGCAATGTAAAGGATAAGAATGTTGTAAGGTATAAACATCCGTGAAGGAACAAAAGATAATCAGATGCATTTTGCTGCCATGGCCAAGTTGAAAGAAAAGCTTGATTTGTTGCAGAGGTTGAACGAGAATGATAAACTTAGGGAAATGTCAGAGGAAAACCAAGATCAACGGCTTGTGAAAAGGTAGATGCAATCTCCACTGTTGCTCGCCAGCCCATGAGATGAAAGTTCTCACCATTTATTTCCAAAAAAATGGTGAGATTATGCCATGTAGATGTAATGGGTCTGGGTGAAGTCTTTGTTGAGCAAATGTCTTCTCATGTGCATCGTAAAAAAATTATAAAGGGGTTAATAAGTTTTACATTTTAAAAGCTTCAATTCAAAAAAATTTAAAATTAAATGTTTAAAGAGAAAATACAAAGGGGGTGCAACCCGATGAGATTTTATTTTAAAATATTTGTTGCAATGTAGGTTTGAGCTAAAAGGGGCCCCACACAACATTTAAATACCCTCTTATTTTAAAGATATAGTGGAGACTTTAAAAGGATAAAGTGCTTTGTAGAAAGAAGGGGTAATTAAACATTTTATTCTTAGAATCAAAGATGTAGTTTGGTGTAGGGGTAAATTTTTTTACCTAAGAATAAATAAATATTTCAAATGAAATATTTAAGGTCCTGTGCATGGAAATGAAATGTGATTAAATGCATTGAATGTTCACTATTATAAAATGATTTTTTCATTCATTTTATAGGCACATATTGTTATTTGCTAGAAGTGAATATAATGTAAAGTGAAAAAAAAGAATAAAAGGTAGAGATAAATGTTTTCACAGGGAAAACAAAGAGTATTTTCATGGGAAAAGTTGTTTTCCAATAGCTGGGTGAATTTGAAGATTCTCCACATGGGCATTTTTTTTGTTATTGAACAACTTGGACAAAGGCATAATTGGAGGCAAATGTGTTTGTTTAAGAGAGAGGAGCTCGTGGCTTTTCTTGTTGCTGATCAACGAGAATGGAGCTACCAGATGGAATTTTCAGATTTTCTTTTGGGCTTCTTCTCTTTTCTTTTTATTCTCTTCTTCTCTCATTGTAAAGATTAAGGGTTCCAATTTTTTGAAAGCTCTATAAGGTAGGAAAAAGCTCTGGGTAGAATTGTAATGCTAGGATGATTGTAACCAAGTCATTAATTTGAGGTGTCTATGTTTTCAATTGTGCTTTCATTTATATTTTCTCTAATAATTGTCTCCATGGCTAAAATGTAATGTTCTTTTGGATTCGGTAATAAAATTATGAGTCTTTTCATGCACATTTACTACATTTGAGTTACATCTGATTGTTGCCTTGTATTCTAGGAATGATCTAATTGCTTTAATGTAGCATAAGCTACATTTATTATTGTCTATTATTTAGGGAATAGTGTAATTGCTTCAACAAATGTGACAGGAGTGTTGTGGTTCAGGTGGATTTATAAGAAGAATTATCAAAGAAAGCTTCAGTGTTCTGGTTATCATAATGTGATAACATTTTCAAAGACCTTCAAAGAATTTTTAGCACTATAGGATGAAGGGATGGTTATATGAATCCATAGCCCATTTTATGGAACTGGTCCATTATCATGCTTATGTTGTTTTTTAGTTGGATCCCATTCTTTAAGTCATAAATCATTTCAATTATGTATTGTGAGTACTTGTATCTTCCATGCTGTCCATGCTAGTTTCTGAAATTCACTTAGTATTTTTCCAATGTTGAGTGATATTTGAGGTTTCTCAGCATAATTATGTGAGAACATTATCTATTAAGCAATATCCAAATAAATATGTGTTTGAATCTTTAGATGTTGCTAAAGGGTCACCCCTTAGGTTCTATAGATCCTGAAGTGTAGGGGAAATGTTTTCTAATACCATTTCCTATTAGTTGGCCAAATCCCCCATTGAATCTAATCATTAGAAAGTGGCTAGTTTATATGATTCACTAGTCTAGTTCAATTCTGAGAACCAACAAGACAAAAACATGGAAAGGTATAACATATCAATGTAGTAGTCAACAAGCTACCCAAAACACCCTCCATACATACCTAACAAAGCAAGTATTTGCAAAGATATATTACAAGAACATCCAACAAGCACAAAAATTTAGAGACACGATCACTCTGCCTTTTAGAAAACACAATTAAATCATCCATGTAGATGATTATGCATTTTCCAATCAGATCTTTGAAGGCGATATCCATGGCATGCTGGAAGGTGGCTCGAGTGTTGATGAGCCCAAAAGGAATTCTCCTGTAATTGAATTTCCCCCACTTAGTGGTGAACACTTTTTTATGACAGTCTTCATATTATAACATCACCTGGTTGTATCTGGAATACCCATCAAGGAAAGACATCATTTGGGAGCCATTGACGATCTGCAACACCTTGTCCAATAAAGGCACTGAATAGTTGTCCTTCTACGAAGCTCTATTTAGATTGCAAAAGTCCACACATAATCTGATTTCTCCATTATTTTTCCTAACTAGGACCAAATTGGCCACCCATGTAGAATGCTTGACTAGGAAGATAATTCTTGCTAAAAGCAACTTTTGTACCTCTTTATAAATGATAGGCTCCAACAAGGAATTAATAGGACACTGTCGCTGGTGAAATGGCCTTACTTTTGTCTTGAGAGGGATGGTGTGTGTGATGACAAAGGTGTCATAAGTCTTTAAATCTTCAGAGCTCCATGCTACCACATCGTGATACCTTTTCAAAGCATTCATAATTCCTTTCTTTTCTTTGGGTGTGCACACTTTTCCAATAAAAAAATAAATTATATCCTCAGTTGTCCCAAGGTTGTGAGCATCACACTGATTGCTTATGTCTTCTTTATTCATTTACCGATTCCGATCTCTGATTTGGTCCAAATCAACTATGTGTTCTAGCTAAACCATACCTTTGGAAATTGTGTTGGTTTTGAGGTTGATGACTCCTTCTATGTCCAATTCGGCCTCTTCTAGATCAACCTTGTCAATTATTTGGGTGGTGAAGACATCAAAACTCATGATGAATTCAAGGATATGTTTGTCATCATTGAAGACTTGAAAGTGAGGGACATTATCTAGGAGATACGGCATGGACGTCAACTCAACTATAAATTTCTTAAGCCCGAAGAAGGAGAGGGGTTACAAAGTGTTGGCTGCTTGAGCCAAGGCATCAGTTGTATGATTCTAAGCATGAGGGATCAGGTGTATATTAAATGCATCTAAACCTTCTAAGAGGTCCCAAACCCTATGCCTATAGTTTGCAAGTCTTCTATCATGGTAGGAATATAATTTTCTAACTTGTTTAACAATGAGTTTAGAATCCCCAAAAGCTTGCAACATTTTGACATTTTTCTTTAAGGCCATAAGAAGACCATAGACTAATGCCTCATATTCCACTATGTTATTGGTACAATTAAATTGCAATCTATGGGCAGCAAGAAAGGTCTTACCTATTGGGATGAAGAGTTCAAACCCCACATGAGCTCCTTGTTTTGACTTGGATCCATCAAATCAAAGCGTCCAGAACTTGGGAAGTTCCTTGACTTCGGGTCCAACTAATCTCTTACTTCCTTTAGGATTGGTGGTTACCTTTGTGATCTTTTGGGGATCTTGCAACTTGGCATGTTGAATAGTAGGTGGTTCTGCTAACACCTCCTTTGGTGTTTCCTTTTAGGGGACAATTGATTTCTAACATGCTCTACTATTATTTGGCACAAGGAGCAATCAAACTCAGAATGGGCAGCATTATGAATACTGCACCAATTTGGTAGTAAAAGTTCTTGGAAATTCATTTAGGCACCTAGGCTGAGTTGATCCCTTGCACAATTTTCAATGAATTTCTAGAAATCACTGAGTAATCCCCAGTTGTCACCTTCATCAAGTTCATCGTCTGATTCCACCAGTATTTCTATAGTTGGAGGAATTTGAGTTAAGCTGGTTGGAGGACTGCACTGCACTAAGAGTACTTCTATGACATACTCTTCTTGAGGTTCAAGTTTTTCTTGATAGGCAATGGGACAATAATTTCCCAATTTTGTCTCAATAAAAAGAACCTCGTTTAGATTATTGTACTCTATGATCATGTACTTCATATGGGGCTCGTGATCTACATGGATTTGATTTGGGAGCCCTCTCCATGGCAGCCACATGTGAGAAAGGTCTATAGCAATATATCCATTCAATTTTTTGGTGAATTCCCTTCCCAAGATGATCCCATATGTATTGGGAATGTCAGCCACTTGAATATCAATGACTTGTATTCTTGGATCTACAAAAATTTGCATTAGGATTCGATTCATTTCTCCCACAATGTTAATCTTCGTTTTGTCTAACTAGGTCACTTTCCTTCTTGAGGGTGTGGGAGTAATCCCAAGGGCCTTGCATACTACTAGGGGCATGACATTGGAAAATGCTCCTGAATCGAAAAGGCAATTGTGCAACTTCTTCTTGAATATCTGGATGGTAATGAGGAAAGGAGGGGTTTCAAGTTTTCCTTAGAAGAGGCCCTTAGGCATGTCTATGTGAGCCACTTGACCCTTGTTCTTATCACCAACTTTATCCTTGGTCTACCTAAGTGGTTGATCCTTGGAAATCTGCCTATTGTTCTAATCTAGTTCCTTTTCCACCTGCCTACCTGTAGATTGATGTAAGGGAGCATATTTCCTTTTTCCTATGATATCCTGAGTTATGAATTCCTACCTGGGTTCTTCAAAGGTGACTCTTTTAGTTGATGCCTCTTATGTTGTTTTAGAGGATGGGGTCCCATTGAGTACCCTGAACAAGGCATGCCTTACAGTGGGGGCTTTGAGTAGTTCAAAGGTAGACAAACTAATTTTTACTTTCTTGAACTCTTTTGCCACATATTCACCCATTTGTTGGATCTCAAATTCAAAGGCTCGGTCTATTGAAGAGCTAGGTGGTTGGACTTTCCTTTGACTTGACTGATTTTTGGGTATCCCTTGATGCTAATTTTGTGACTGAGTTTGAGGCTTATCATTGTTGAGATACTGAGTAGGTATATGGGGAAGCCCAGGGTTATTGTTGGCATTAGGGTCAGGCGGGGTAGTGAAATTATTTGGAGTAGAGGTTGTAAAGGGTCCACTAGCCTACCTATTTATAAGGAAGTAAGGGGTTGTTGTTTGGTGAAACATGTAAATTTCATCTACATACGGTTCTTCCTCATCTTCTAGACCATTATCTACTAAATCAAAAAGCTAAGCAAATTTTTTTCTCAAATTACTTACCTCCTACACTTCTTCGCTTTTAACAAAGGTAGGCTCAATTTCAGGCTGATTATGGTTGTCTCGCAGGAATGGTGCCTAGTTGACCATGAGATAGGAGAAGTCATACAACTCAGATGGGATGATGTCTCTGTAGCCCACACTATCAACTACATTTTGTACTTCTACTTGGAATATTTTAGCTGTTGTCTGGAATTCAGGGAAATCCAACTCAGAGTGTTAACTAATTTTGTGAATCTGGCACCATCTGAACAAAGCTGCCTTGGCAAGGTATAGTCCACTAGTCGTCTGTTGATTGTTGGATGGTGGATCAAGAGGAGTAGGGATGCCTCCATTGTTGGGTCTTATATTCCATGTATTATTCTGCCTCTGAGAAGGCCTCTTCTCAAAACTTTGATTTGAACTCTGTCCTCTATCATAATTTTTCCTAGGTGAGGTGCTTGCTTCTTGGTTGTCCCTAACATCCCTATTGTCTCAACTCTCTCAATAAAGATTAGCCTAGAGGCTTTGCTAGGATGCCTGTAACTGATTATTCTAATTTTTCAAATGAGTCATTTCCGTGGAAATTTTCTTTATCATCTCAGTCAACTCTTCCAATTTGTCTTTCTCAATAGTACTACTTGGTTGACATGGCATATTTTGGAGAAAGACAAGTGGAGTTACCGGTTGATTCTGATGCACTGGGGGAAATTTGGGTCCTGGCAAAAACAATGGTGCTTGCAGTTGTTGAGAATACACGTGTTGTTGGTGGGGAGCCCGAGGATAGTTTTGTTGCTACTGAGGCTATAGATAAGAAGGCACAAGAGGTGCATAATTCATTCATTGTCTAGGGTGTGGAATGATGGGCAGCTGAGGCACCTGGTTCATAAGAGGGGTCTGATGAGTGAATGCCTGATTGAGCCCTTGAATTTGCATCAGGTGGGCTACTGGTCCCATAGAAGGTAGCGGACCAAAGATATGCTACCCCAAATCTATGCTGACAATAACAACCTCTGTATAGGCAGTCACTAATGAGGTGAGTGGTGGATGCATCCTCTTTACCAAGGTGAGCCTAAGGTTGTCTAATGTTGCATAATAGATCGGGAGGGTTGCAACATCATTGTGGAGGTATGGGTCTCGAAGCCTTGTGAAGGCATGATGAAAGTGGTCATTGAAGGACCCAATAGGTTCATTGAATTCCCTCTGGATGGACATAAACTTCCTATATAACTTAGAAGGGATGATTAGGATCTTATATTTTTGTAGGAAAGTGTTCTTCATTAGGTCCCATGAGGTAATGGACCCCCTTGGCAGGTTGATGTACCAATAAAAATCCTCTTTGCCCAACAAGTGTGGGAAAAGGTGGCATGCAACATCCTCATGATCAATTTGCATTTGGTAATTGTTTTTTTGAATATTTGGTTGTGCTCTTCCGCTGTCCTTTGTGGGTCGCAAGGATTGAATTTTGAAAAGAAGTCCTCTGGATTCTTGGGCATATCATGATAAGCGACAAAGTGTATTGGCAAAGGATTTTGTGCCAACCAAGCCATGGCAGGAGGCAGAGGTGGTACTTGCTATTGAGGGACAACAATCTGGGATTGCACCTACAATAAAACAATAGCCTGGGATTGCACCTAGGCTACGGCTGTTTGGACTGTACCTTAGGCTGGAAGGGCCGAGAGAGGCAATTTCTGGGCTGCAGGAGTAAGGGGGTGAAAAGGCGGTTTGGTGTGGATGGATGGATGATGGAGAAGAGCTAAATGGGGGTGAGTGGGGAAGGGGAGTAGGTGGAGTGGAGGAAGAGGGAGAAGTAGCGTTTCCCCCCTTAATCTGCTTTTCCCTTGTAGGAGCGGTAACTCTTGGAATTCTCCCTTGTTTGGCACTGATTGTCAAACTCTTTGAAATCTTTCTTGGGAGAACAATCCAATTTGATCCAGCTTCACAAGGCCCTCCTTCTAGTGCTAGTTTTGTTGATTTTTTTTTATGCACTTCTCAACACAGGCAATGTGTATGTGCACTGCTATGCACTGCCTCTCTTGAAAGGAAATTCCCAACATGTCAAATTGCTGAAAATCTCCCCAAGGTCTCTCGCGTGTCAGGTCATGACTTGCATGGAACTCCTTAGTTGTTTTTGATGTAATTTTTTTGATAATCATAGGCATACTTATGAAGCTGGATGCGAGGTAGATCTTCAATTCTGAAGTTTCTGAGATGGAGGTCAAGTTTCACTTTGCTGTAGGTTCGGACAGGGGTCCAAAAGTTCAATGTCTGCTTCAAGTTTGGCTTTATAATGTGAAATGAACCTTAGCACATGATAGTTAGAAAAAAATGGAAAAGAGCAAGGAAGATGGAAGGTTCCTGAATCTGCAACTAACTGTGAACAATAATCATGGAGTTCTTGCAATGGACAACTTCTTTAAAACAAGATTTCACTTAACCAAAAAATCTCATAGTCTCATGAAATTTGTGTTATCTTCTAAGGTCTGTGAATATTTCACCTTTCATTCACCATATGCATGCATGAACAAAGATAAAAGTGTAGAGAAACTTTGAATTTAAGCCCAGACTAACTTTACATAGCTATCTACCAGCAGCAAACAACAAAAAGTATCAACTAAGGAGGCATCTACACAGTAGGAATTTTCAGAACTACGGAACAACATTTCTAAAATCTATCAAAGCAAGAATATAGCTAACTAGAACAACAATGAAATCTAAGTAAAGTAACTAACAATGGAGATTGAACCATGAAACATGTGAAGAAATCAGAAAATGCACCAAGTCAATTTATTTTCATTAAAAATTTCAGCAATATGTCATTACAACAACTCAACTCCCTTTGCAAATGAGAGGAGACCTCTATTTATAGTGCCCAAAAATTTGAATGAATGGTGAGGATTCATGTCTATTGTGTGGCCAAGATTTATTACAAAATAGGGTTTCACCTACCCCACAATATATTACAACTTAAATTTACATTCTTGTCCCCTTCCCTATTTTTTCTTTTAGTGACAACACTATAGCACTTTGTCTTTTATTGATTGCTCCTTCGCTATAGCTACTCCTTTGGGAGCTCCCCATTGATAAGGTTGTCCTCCTTCTTCTTCAAAGCTACATATTCCATGAATTTTAGAATAATCGGTTGGAGCTTGTCTACCTCAATGATTTTGTACCGCAACATCTAGTAACTCCATTCTTTTGCATTATATTCAAAAAATTTCCGTTCTTCATCATACTTTACACCCTGATCCCTGAATAGCTCCAATTGGTCAAAGGAATGGGTGGTAAAACTCATGAATTCCATCGTTATTTCATTGGACATCCTATCCTCCAACTTCTTCTGAAAGTAAGGTTTTATCTTTTTAGGATCCATCTGTACTATGGGAATATCATATTCTATCATGAGCTTGAGGTATTAGGCACATTTTTCCCTAATTTCTTTGACCCATTCAATGTACAGATCTACCTTACTCATTATTTGTTCCAACCTTTCCCCCTTGTTATCGAAATCCTACCTCCACACATCCATCAACCAGTGATCGTCTCTTTTGAATGCAAGCTCCTTTTCCCATGTTGCTTTTGGTAACTAGAGGATGACCTCAATCTTCGGACAGGTGGAGTCATATGTTGCAGGGAAATCAATACAAAACTTCCTTGTGCTCTCTAGAGATTGTTGTAGATCCAAGAACTTGGTGGTTATCTGAACAACCCAGCTAATACCCATGTTCCCGACATACAAGACTTGTTAGAACCAACTCTCTATAGTCTTGTCCAAGTTCTTTCTTCTCTCCAACTTGTCAATTTGTTCTTTGGATAATAATTAGGGTGGAACTGTGGATGTGGTAGGAAGGTCATCCACTGATGACCATTATTGGATGTAATTCATCAAGGCGGCCACTTGTACTTTAAGCTCATCCTTTGAGACCTTGTCATGTTTTATAAAGTGCACCACTGTAGGCACTGAATCATCGAGGTTCCCTACCTTTTGCTCCCTGGTAGTGGTCCCCAAGTTGATGTTGGAATTGTTGTAGCTTACACCAGCCTGGCCCACCATGGGCATTGCTATCTGTGCGGTTTGGGACCCAGAAGCATCCAGTATAATTTTGGATCTCACCTTAGGCCTTTTCTCTTTTCTGGTTGAGCTTTCTGCTCAAGCTAATATAGCTTCCAGCCTTGCTTTTGGATCCCTAGGAGTGAGAGTCCTCTTCTCAAGCTATTTTTCCAACCACTTGAGCATGGTAGATTTTTCTTTTGATGGCTCTTGATCGCCCCCACCTTCCTTTGTCAAGCCTTCAGTTTGCACACCTTTTAACTTGGTGTTGTCTCCCTCTTCCTCATCAAAATCTAAGACAAATGTGAGGTGCTTGACATGAAGCTTAGTAATCAACTGCCCTTGGGGACTCTTTTCCTCCTTAGTTTCCTTTTCCTTTATGTCTTCAATTTGTTCATCTTTGTGCATGTATCTCTTGGGCTGATCCTCTTCTTTGTCTTTTTCTTTTGTGGGAGGTGGCACAATCTCCAGTTGTTTTTCCCATGCAGGGGTTTCCACAATTTCTATTGTCTTTTCACCCTCCTCTTCTTTGAGAGGTGACCTTTCTACCTCTTCTTCATTTTTTTTAGTTGTCGGTCCATCCCTTCTTCAAGATTGTCAAAAATATTTGTACGATGAACCTACCACCGGCATCCTCCTCCTCATCCCCGCTCTCAGAAGAGCCTATTCTTTCCTCCTCGTATGCCACTTGGTCAATATGTTGATGCTCATACTCAAGGTTCTCATAATATTCATCAGCCTCCTCCTCAACTGACTTTGAGGTTTCCTGCTCCCGCCTCTCTAATTCCTTAGATATCAGCATTATGACCTTCATTGTCGATGATCCCATGGGAGGTTGTGAGGGTGCGGTAAAAGCGAGGACCTATGCTAAGGCAGCCTGAAGGGTGGGGTCCATAAAGATTTGGGAGAGCTCAGAAGGGAGGCTTTGCATGTGCTTCGAGAAAGCCTTCGATAATGTGGGAGAGGGCATTGGTGTTGCTATTGTGGCTAATGGGAGCGATGTAGGTGACATGGCAGTAGAGGAAGGAGAAGTAGTCATGGTGGAGGAGGAGTCAATCACTATTACAAGCTCGGCCAGAGGTGAAGGGGCAAGGTGGACCAAGATGTCCACTGCCAGCAGGCATGTGGTGACCATGGTGAAGGAGACAGACAATGGGGCAGCTAAGACTAGGAGGGCTTGAAGAGGTTCTAACGAAACTGTCTTTTCTCTTCGTCACCTTCTTGAATTACTAGTGGCTCTATGGTGCCCCTCATTTGCTTGAGATTCTTGGAAGGTGAGCCTCCTAAATCCTTCCTCGTGTAAACCTTGGGATCTGAAGATTTCTCTATTTTGTTTCTTTCCTTTTCTTTCATTTGGTGATGCAAGGAGACTTAGATGTTCCACCCATTGAAGTTGTGGTGATGACATCCTTGGTGGCACTGGGTTCACTCTTCAACCCCTCATATGTTAGGACTACCCCTTGTTGCTTTAGCTGGCCTATTTTTCCTTTAACCCATTCTTTGGTTTAGGCCACAACGGGTTTGGTCACGATGTCAAGGTCATCGAACTCCTATTCATCTCAATCCATCACGGGTAGTGGTAAGTTGGCGACTGCATTATATCAGGGATCCATGACAGTGCTTTCATCTTCTTCTACTTGATCCAGTGTGGGGAATAGTTGCACCCTTCTTATGAAGTGTGCAGTCATCCTCATGTAGTTCCTGGCATGATTCTCTTTGTCATCTTGGCAATTTTTCCAAAAATCCTCGACATTATGTAAATGGGCATATTTTGATCCCAATGCTTTCCTTACATGCCCATACGGGTCCATTCATGGGCGAGCAGTGTGTAGTCAGAAGTGGTACTCTGCTAGTTCCTTTTCTAAATTCCTAGCACACTGGGAGGTTTCTATTTTATACATGCCCTGCCTGAAGGTAAGGGGATAAGAGATCCTCACCAAATGCTTGCTGTTGAGGAGGGTGTGGACATGCTGCAGCTACCGAAAGAGTCCTAATAGTATTATCCAGTCATTGGGGTACTAGGGCAGCTTGTTCGATCTCTCAGTGAACCCTTGGGTGCGAATATATGTAAACTTGGGGAATTGTAGGTACAAGAAAGCATATTGCTTTAGGAATGCTTGCGTACTGTGAGAGACTCTCCTCTCAAAATCTCCTCCAAGTAATTAAATGATGTGACCTATAAAGGCATCGTTCACCCTACAATATTCCTTCTTGAAAATTTGGAATTGGAGTTGTGGATATCGGTCATAGGCCTTTAGCTTTTGGCCTAGCTCCTCCTTGGGCACCACGAATAGTCTGCTATACTTCCTCTGCTCTGCGAGTGAATAGACTAGATAGGAGGTCATGTAGAACTTGGAGCTCCTTTTTCCATTCATAAACTGCTCATGGAAGTAGTTGCTAAATGCCTCCCCAGTAGAATGAGGCCTTTGTGGTAACATCTTTGTTCCCATGGATGATTTTCTCAATAAAGTACACCATCCATTCTTGAAAGAATGCAGTAAAGGGAAGGCCCATTACTCGGCTTAGCATGGTGACTAAGTCATGATAGTCCTCATGGAAATTGCTGCAAAAGAGTTCATGAGGGACCTTTGCAGAACTGCCTCTTTTCTCCTTGAGCTAGAACTAGTTTATCAATCTTCTGCAACCCATCGAGTTCTCGTCCCAAGTCGCCTTTCCTTCCTCCATTGTGGGAACTTCCATTTCCTCAAAGGCAGGGATGTGGAAAGTCTTTGTGATTCCCTCAGCAGACATGTCAACAAGAATATTCACATCTCTGTCAATGATGGTCCTTGTTTCAGGTTGGTAGGCCTGCCTACAGGCCATGATGAGCTCTAGAGCAATAAGAGATAGGGGGAAGCCTACAAATTTTGCGATTCCACTCTTCCTGATCAGTCTGGCATTATCGGTCTTTGGGTGAATTCTGACTCTTTTCTTGAAGTCATCAATATCGACTTGGCCGATGTTGGTGTTAGAGATTTTCTTCCAATTTGTGGTGAACTTTGATCACAATGGCTCACCTTGGAACTGGAACTTCATTTGGTCCTTATCATCCTTCCCACAAGGAGTTTTTCCTAATCTCTTTCCTTTGTCCTTCTCTACAATTCTTGCCAAGGATCCTACACTTGATTCCATATATCCTATGAACATAAACAAAATGAGTATGACTAATTACAAAGGAATGAGAATTAGTCAAAATCCAATTTAGAGAAAGTATGATTCATAAAATCAATTTTTTTCTTCAAGATACCATTATCCATTTGCTAGAGGGACTTCAGACAATCCAGGTCTGGAGCGCCAGACTTCCCTGGTAGGAATGTTGTTTTGGGGAGTGAACAGGGTAGCATGATCCAGATGATTTCTCAACTTCAAATTTTGGTGGTTTGAGGGGCTCATACTGAAGAGGGCTGAATTTAAGCATGTGGGTCAAGATTAGATTTCAAATTTGTGGTTGTTTGGATCATCTTGGCAACATTCAGAGGTACATGGCCAAAAAGCTATTAGAGGTTGGCTGTTTGAAACAGCCAACTAGAAACGGAGTTCCAGGAATGGAACTCTAGAGACCGAGACCCTAGGAGCCAAAGGATGGGAGGTAGTTTGGGGTCTAAGGGCCAGAAAGATGTTGAGGTTTCGTTGCTTGGGAACAAAAATCCAAAAACGAAAACCCAAATTGAGCAGTCTAGAATGCTGGACCCGACATGAAATTTGGAATCGAATTTGAATTTGATGTTTTTCTCAGTGAACAGGAGGGAAGACCTTGGAGGCTAGAATGGTGGGCACAATTTTCCCATTTAGGGCAGCAGTCATAGGATAGAGGTCCGAAGTTTGGGGCCCAGTGGGAGAAAGGACGTTTTGCTTCAATATTGCATTGGGTGGCAAACAAGGGTCTGAGACCTGGGAGGTGGAATTTTTTGCTTAATGGTTGCCTCAACCAGGTGAAGCTACAGTGGAAGTCTAGGGACAGAAGTCCGCAGACCAGGACCTAAGGTCGTGAGGGGAGGGTTATCCTTAGTGAAAACATCAAATGACGTTCTGAAAAGCAGACTTTGGAGGACGGGAAGATGGAGTCACTCCATCATTTTTTGAATGGTGAATGCTAGGAGGAACTCTGGAAGCAGAAGTCTAGGGTTTTGAGCCTAGGAAGAAAAAATGGAGGCCCAGTTTTGGATTTTATACTTTGTGAGCCTAACGACAATTAAACAAAGGAAGTCCAAGGATCCGGGCTTGGGAGAAAGTGCCACTTTCTAGTGTTTTATTTTCTAAGGTTTCAAGGCGGCGAAAGGAAGATCCTGGCCCGAATGGCATGAACGTCCCTAGTAAAAGAATGACCATGACAAGGTTAGGTTTCAGATGCAAAATTGAGGGTGTTTTGGAAGTTTTCCAAAGATTCTAAGATGTGGGTTTTGTGCGTTTTGTCAAGTTTAATCAATTAAACATGCTTTTAACCCTTGTTGTCCATCACTTTAAACTTTAAAATCATGAAAAAAAATTCAGGAGGGAAGTCAAAAAACCTACCTCAAAAACCTGATGAGGCAAGGCGTGAAATCTGCTAAGGGTCGGCAAATGAAGGCGGCGGGCATGAGGGCGGTGATTGAAAAAGGCAACAAACTCCCTGGGAAAGCGCTTTGACCTCCTTCTACAATACTGACAAGTCAAAATGATAGGTAGGGGTCTGATATTTATACCCCCTACCATTAATGGCTTCATTTAATGTAGGTACGACCAACAGAGTGGTTGGTAAGGTTTGAAAGTCATAGACGGCTACAGAAGATCTAGGATCCGGGGGCTGGGAAGACATGAGGTGGTGGCCACTTAAAATTCATTTTGTAAACTGACCTGGTTGAGGGGAGCTCGGGGCCCGGAGGGCAGAGCGATGTTGTAGGATCTTCGTTTTGGAAATTTAGTTCAAAAACCACTGAAAAAGAAGGGGAACTTAGGGCCCTAGAGGGTGGAGTTCTGTTGGCAATTTGTTGTCGGGAACAATGAAGTCCAAATGGAGTTTCGGACATGGAAGTTCAGATGCTTGGGCTCGAAGGAGGCGAAGGCAGCCAAAAAAAACTTGCAAGTTTCACTGATGGCAAGGAGGGATCCAAGTTTGGAGGTTTAGAAAGGTAGGATTCTTCAGCCATTTGAAGCAGTGAACATAATGGGGAAACCTGGCGAGGCAAGCCCACCAGGCTCCATGGCCGCTGGCAGAGGAAAACTGCCAGGGAGACTCTGCAAGGCACCAGGACTCAGCCAAAGGGACGGGATGAAATATTGTCAACTCAAGATGAGACTTTGGAGGTACGTTGACTAGCTAGGACACTAAAATAGGGGCATAAAAAATGAGGCGATGACAAAAACAACCCAGCAAGGCAAAAGAAAAAGAGGGTCCCCGTTCCGAACGGGGCATGTGTGCAAAGGGCACAATAGGGATGTGTTTTTTTTAGGATAAGTATCCAAAATGTTTGCCAAAGATAATGCTCATTGTAGGAAGGATGCATCCTATGACATGTTAGTGGATGGTGGCAAGTTGTTTTGTTTAGGATAAGTATCTCAAGTGATTACCAAAGATAAAGCCTATTGTAGGAAGGATGCATCCTAGGACATGTTAGTGGACGATGGCGAGTTGATAGGTTGTTTGAAAGGCTATTGATATAAGGTTGACTAATATTTTTGCTAAAAAGATCAATAGTTTGATTTTTCATTTAAAATTTTGTTGTTTCAATTTTGATTTTGTGTTTGAAGATTGCTTTTGCTAATTGTTGTGATTGATTATATTTTTATTTCCAAAGGATAAAGGTGATGGTTGATTTATTATGGATGATTAATTAATGAGATAGATGCATTTTTTCAAATATTTGGATATTTTTATGTTTTTGAAATGTTATGAGGCTAATTTTTTGGATTTTTGGGTTATTTAAATATTTTTTGTGTTTTTGTGTCTCAGGGGATGATCAAAGATTATCCTTTCCTACATTTAATCTCAGAGATGATGTATTTTAAATAATCATGTTTTTGATGTTTTTTCTAACTTTTATGAGTGCTTTTGGATCTTTTGATATGATTTGAATGTTTTTGGGTTTTCTAATTTTATGAATGTTTTTAGATTTTGTGATTTTCTAATGTTTTGACGATTTCAATATGGATATGCATGAAAATATCAATGATATATTTTGGGATTTTTTTGGTTGATCAAATTGATGGATTGATGATGATAACATTGTTTAGTATACACAACAATGCAAGGATAGTGCTAAGCAAGACAAGGATTGGAAAGGATATCCCAAGATGATGATGGATTGATTGGATTTGATTGATCAAGATTTTAAAGCTCAGTTTGGAACAAAATTTGTTTTGAATGATTTGATGTGATGTTGTAGCATATGTTAGATGCAACTAATATTGATTGTTTGGATTTATGTTCAATGAAAGATAATGCTTGATAAGGAACATCTTCTTGTCAAAATATGCCATGGGCTAGTGATTTGGATTTTTTTCTTACAAGTGTTTTGACCAATTTTATTTTACATTTGTCAATGTTTGGATCACCACATATGTTAGAATATATAGATCAATATTTATTTCCAAAGAAAGATGTAAATATCTATCCCCAATGTCTAGCAATGTATGGAATACCATGGGTGGATGCTTGGATAGATGTATGGATGGAGGGATATGGATTATTTTGTGATAAGATAAGGTGTTCAAATAAAGAATGCTCATTTGGATAATGTTTCATGGATTAGATAATGCTAGGTAGGATAGGATCAATGAAAATGACTCATGTCAAGATGTTTACCATAAGCAAGTGTAAAGTGTACACCAAACTTTATCAAGATCAAGATAATGTAGATAGATGGAAATGGGTTGGATAAATGGTTTATGGATGAATGGATTTATTATGGATAAGATGGATGGAATGATGGATTTTTGATGGATGAGATAAGATTCTTTCACCTAAGTTAGTGCATGTCGATGCTCGATTCTACACATGACACCTATTTGCTAGGTTTTCATCATGGTACTTGTCCAAAGTGCCACCTTAGTGGTTTTCATTGGAGGATGATTATTTTATCTTTACTATTTTCATGATTTGTTGATTTTTTTCTTTTTGTGAGAGGTTCTAAGTTCATGGTCAACCACTTGGAGGTTTCGATGTAGATGCTTCTATCATAATGCTCCATCGATAACCTACTTGAAGAAGATACTTTTCCAAGATATGTGCACTTGAATACAACTTTTGAGATTGTTGATCTACTTTATTGATATTGGAGTTAACTTTGTCTTTTTGTGCACATTGCAATAGAGTGCCTTTTGAATCCTTATGATGAAGGTTTGTTGCCAATACATGGTTAATATGAGAATTGAATATCTTTCATGGAGGTGTGGATGGTGTTGTGTGTTTTAGAATAGGAGATGGATTGGTTGATAGTTTGGAATATTTGACTCTCCAAACTTGAGTAGATGAGCAAGGATGAGTGGATACAAAAGTGTGTTTGGAATTAGGACTAACTGCTTGATATACTTTTAATATTGCTTGAGAAGTTTGTTGTTTCCCTTGTGGACATCTTCAATGGATACTTTTACCTTTCTTATTTTTCCCCATAGTTTATTTGACTTTATGGAGTTTGATAGGGATAATATTTCTTTATATTCTTTGGTATCCACTTGTATTTGATTTTTCCTTCATTCTTCTCTACTTATTTTCCTTTGATGATGTTCTTCTTGCTTTGATTCACATCCTTATTTTTATGTTGGTCCCAATTTGTGGATGGGATGATGGATGGATGAAGATTCATGACATTGGTAGTTGTAGTATTGGCTTTGGTTTCACCATAAAAAATCTTCGTGCTCCCTTTGTTGATGCTTGCACTAGATAAAATTACCCATAGTATTATAGAGGTATCACTGATATGTTTAGATCCCTTGATCATCGAATAACAAAGATCTTGATGCTTAGGATTTTCGATAATCTCCATCAGTTCTAGGATACCCTTTTCATGTAGGCCTAATCCCTTGCCTTGATAATTCTTCTATTGAAAAAATTTATTTGCAATAGGATATGATTTACCTTGGAAACAAGGTGATACTCTACTTTGTTTTGGATCTTCAAAGGTGATAGCTTCTTCATTGATAGGATAGCTTAAAATAAAAAAGGTAACCGATCCAAGTTTATAAGTGAAAGGATCCTCCATAAGTGTGATAACTTCCTAATTCATATATTTGGCTTGATCTTGTGAAATATCATATTTTAATGCTTCTTCAAGAGGTGTTTATGATTCACTATCCACGTAAAAGTCTCCCTGGTGATTCATTTTTGATATGCCTTCATAGGATGTTTCTAATTCACAACTTCTGTATAAGCCTTCTTCATGACCCATTTATGATGTCTCTAGATTTTTCTATATCTTGATCATGTGTACAAATGTTAAGAGTAGGAGACTCTTTTTCCTTGGTAATGATATCAAGAGTATGAGATTCTTGTTCTGAATGAAGATAATTTACATGTCCATTAGGAGTAATCATCTCAAGGGTAGATGGAGAAAGATGTCTTATATGGATATGATCATCATTTGTGACATCTTTTTTAGATTGGAGAGTTTTCATTAGATTAGTGTACTATCTTGGAGATATGAATTCTTGATTTTCATTAATTTTGGAATTTCTTTTGACATGCTTTGGATGAAGTTCTTGACATGGGTCAGTTTCAAAGGATGGATTGCTTATAAAGGGTTCCTGGATATCTTCATTAGGAATGGGAAGCTGGTCAATATCCTCTTGAGCTTTGAGTGGATTTGGATCAAGTATGGAGGGTATGTGCTGGATCATCATGGAAAAAACAGGCCCTTAAGTGGCAAAAAATTCAAAAAAATTAGTGTTAGGAAACTTGATGTAAAATTTTGAATAAGTTATCTATATTATTTCAAAAATATGTAAGAATAGAATCTATAGAAAATTGAATGTAGTTTCTAAACTAATAGGTTTATTTAAAAATAAATAAAATCTATTTGGTGAAATTTTGAAATTTCAATGCAGTAGTACTTAAATTTCAGGAAAAAAATAAGAAGTAGGTGTCTGTTTGACCACCCTACCCATAATAAAATGATAATATTTTTTTATAATATTTTATATATAAGTAGAGGACTCATTTTCAAATGTGATGCATATTCTTTTTGTAATTTTTTTCTAAGTAAATAATTAATTATGATTTTTTTATTACAAATTTTAAAAAATATAAAAACTCATATGTCTGACCACCTTAACCTAGTCAAAACTTCATGAAATTTA
This sequence comes from Sequoia sempervirens, assembly GCA_007258455.2. NCBI lineage: Eukaryota > Viridiplantae > Streptophyta > Pinopsida > Cupressales > Cupressaceae > Sequoia > Sequoia sempervirens. The sequence continues at coordinate 104,466,157 of VDFB02000007.1, read as the reverse complement.
ATTTTTATTTTTTGAATCCTATAGTATGTGAAGCATATAATGTGACACATGTTTTAGATTCAAAAATGTGGATACCGCTTTGAAAGTTATGATGTTTCTTTCAATCAGCCTATCGATTAGACTTTTAGTCATACTCTAATAGAAAATAAATAATAATAATTTATTAAATTTTAAATTAAAGCATAATTCTATATTGGTGGAAAGCTAATAATCTCCTCTAAAAACCCTTTTCGTTTCATCAATTTTGGGTAAAAAAAAAGTCATCAGCCACATACCCTACAAATACCCATAATATTGCCACTTTTTGGCCCATCATGATCTTGCACATACCCCAGAGTTGAATATTCCTTCAATATTAGCAACCATGAGGTCAAAGGATGTCAATATGTCTTGGAAAGGACCATTGCTAGACTTTATTGGAAAATTTTGATCATTCTTTGGAATGAATTCTTGAGATATGTCCTCGAACTCATTGAATGATGTAGAGGTATTGTCAACATGATCATTGGTGGATGGATCTAGGATTATTTCAATAGCATCAAATAATTATAGAACTCTTTGAAATAGATCATTACGTGAGGAGTTATGATCATGACTAAAAAGTGACTCTTGATGTATGTTCATTTGATCACTAGATTAGGTGAAAACATCTTCAAGGTGCTCACTAATGGATGGATCTTGATCATTGTTTTTAACAATTGTTGTGGAGAGTTTTCTAATGTTTTCAACCATAGGATGAAATGATGTTAACATTTATTGAATTGGATAATTTTTTGGTATTGCTGGTGGATTTTGATCATGATTGAAAAGTGACTCTTGGTATATGTTGATTTGATTGTTGGATGGGCTAAAAATATCTTTAAGATGCTCATTGATGGATATTTGTGATTGATCTTGGAGATGTGATGACTGATCTTCGAGAAGGGGTGATTGAGTTTGTTGTTGATGTTGTTGATCTTGATATCCAACCTCTTGACATTAGAGATATTGTTATTGATGTGGTTGTGGACACAACTCAATGCTTTAATGACGTGATTTAACCAATGAAATAGTGTATTAATTTTGGTGTGGAGATGTCTTTTGGTGACATGAATCAATAAATTTTCTAAGTATAGCAATTTGATCTCACAAAATTTGATCTTGATTTTGATATTGACACCCTTGATATAGTTGATTTGGTTTTTGTTCAAGCATATTTGGAATGTATACTTGTGGTGTTTGTATGGGATCATGGACAAATTTATTTTGGACAATTTTCTAAGTTGGGATGATTTTTAGATTTTGCATTATAAGTTTAAATTGAACATTGTTTTGGTTTGGAAACATATTGCCTTGATTTAGGTAACTTTGATTTTACATGGTGTTACCTTGACTTGGATCAATACATGGAGTTGTTAACATATTTTTTTGGACTTTTAACAACATTTGTATGATTCACAAATATATCTATCACAAATTTTACCAAGTGAGGATTTGAAATGTTCATGTTTGGTAAACCTGTACTTGGTACATTTATGTTTGACATGTATTGATTTGGTGGGATAATGTTTTTTTAATAATCATGCATTGATTGTTTGATTGATAGATCTGTAAGTTTGGACTTTTATTTAAATCAACTATAGGGAAAGGTGTTCCAAAATTTAGATGGGGGGTATGTGCAGGATCATCATGGAAAAAATAGGCCCTTAAGTAGAAATTTTTTTAGAAGAATCAGAGTTAGGAAACTTGACATAAAAATTTGAATAAGTTATCTATATTACTTTAAAAATATGTAAGAATAGAATCTCTAGAAAATTGAATGTAGTATCTAGACTACAAGGTATGTTTAAAAATATATATATATATTTGGTGAAAATTTGAAATTTCAATGTAGTAGTACTTAAATTTCAGGGAAAAAATAAGTAGGTGTCTGTCTGACCACCCTAACCACAATAAAATGATAATATTTTTTTATAAGATTTTAGATATAAGTATAGGACTCATGTCCCAATGTGATGCATATTTTTATATAATTTTTTCCAAGTAAATAATTAATTATGATTTTTGTATTATAACTGTTAAAAAATATATAAACTTGTATGTCTAACCACCTTAACTTGGTCAAAACTTCATGAAATTAGATTTTTCCTTTTTTAATCCTATACTATGCTAAGCATAGAATGTGACACATGTTTTGGATTGAAAAATATGATATTTTTTGAAAGCTATAGATGTTTTTTAATTAGCTTATCAATTAGGACTTTAGTCGTAATTCAAGTAGAAAATGAATAATAATTACTTATTAAATTCAAAGTAAATCATAATTTATATTGGTGGAAAGCTTAGAATCTCCTTTAAAAACAATTTTCATTTCATCAATTTTGGGTTAAAAAACGTTGTCAGCCACATAGCCATCATATTGCCACTTTTTGGCCCATCATGATTTTGCACATACTCTGGGGCATACTCACAATTGTTGTACCATTGAAATTGTTTGAAGAGGTGATAATTTAAATAGAGGTATGTGAAAGGATGCATTCTCACAATGGGCATGTGCATGATCATCATGGAAAAAACAGGCCCTTAAGTGGTGAAAAATTTAAAAAAATTAGAGTTAGGCAACTTGACGTAAAAATTTGAATAAGTTATTTATATTATTTCAAAAATATGTAAGAATAGAATCTATAGAAAATTAAATTTGGTTTCTAAACTACTAGGTTTATTTAAAAGAAAAAATCTATCTAGTAAAAATTTGAAATTTCAATGCAGTAGTAATTAAATTTCAAGGAAAAAATAAGTAGGTGTCTATCTAACCACCCTAACCACCATAAAATGATAATATTTTAGATATAAGTAGAGGATTCATGTCATAATGTGATGCTATTTTTGTAATTTTTCAAGCAAATAACTAAGGTGATTCCATAATCGGTTTACAATTTTGTCCAAACCGACATTGAACTAGTTTTTTCTAACTAAAATTTCACTTCCGAGCACCATAGCAACTAAACCATGAGGAATTTTAAGATGATGTAAACTAGTGATTTGTGAAATTTTTTTGGTAGATTCTAAATATAGTTTTAAAAAAAAAAATTGAAATCAGATCGCACTTCTTTTTCACTCTCTTTCGGAAACTACTTTTTTTTTCAGTAAATACCATTTTTAAGGACTGACACTCACCATATAACACATAACTTTTATTCCATGAAGGATAAAATTATAATTTATTTTAATCTATATTTTTAACTATGATGCCTAGTGCTTCCAATTTGTTTCTGATCTATATAAGGATCTAGGACTTATTGCTTACAGAATGCTTAATGTAAAAGATCGATTATTACAACATTTAATTTAAATGATTACAAATTAAATGCTCAAATGAAATAATGAACATAAAATAATTAAATAAATGCCAAGATAAACTGAGAAAGAAAAGAGAGAAGAATAGAGAGACGAAACCAAAATTGATAACGGAGTTCGTCCCTAAGGACCACACTCCGGGTCCCTCCCAAGAGAGCACCATCCAATAGCCCAACCCAATTACAATGGCTTCAAGACTATCTCCTTGCCACGCAAAGATGACATTACTCCGATAAAAGTAAACGCCTTCAATATCTCGAGCATCTCTTCGCTATCTCCACCGGATTCTGTAAACAAAGGCCTATAATTCTGCCAAAAACTTTGTTTTAATTAGGCCTAACCACCAAGATCGCATATCTTCTCGATCACCAGACGATCTAGTTTAGCTTTTGCAATCGATGTAAGCGAGGGATATCTGTTTGTTTTGGCTTATTTAGCCATTTGTTGAAGGCTCGGCCTATATTAATACAATAAAACAATCCGCTGCCACAGTGTCTGCCACAGTGTCTGCTGACTGTTGCTGAGTTGGATGCCACGTCAGGTACGGAAAGCCACGTCACTGGTACGAATGGCACGTGTCAACACATGATTGGTCCGTACAAATGAGTCACTTGCCACGTGTTGGATCAGAATTCGCCCAAGTGTAATCCGTACAGTACGGACTGCCACGTCAGCATGATGACGTCATCATGTCCCTTCAAGTTGACTGAAGTTTGACTGCTTCTAACTCGAGCATACGACGTCGGATTTTGATGAAACGAACGCCGTCGGAATCGTCTCGACAAGATCTTCGCGATGACGCTGATTCTGTCGATTTCTGAGATGATTATTTTTTTCACCTTCTGGATGCCCTTGAACCCAGTTTGACTGGCCGTAACTTGCACAAACGGAGTCCTTTTCAACCCATTCAAGTTGCGTTGGAATCAGGACATCGTTCTCTTTCTAATGAAGCTGAAATTTGGAGTTTTGGGAACACTTAAATTTCACTGAAAAATTGTCCCCCGGATCAGGCCTCCCCACTGGAGAGCTTTAGGACCTCCGAAAGCTTGATTACTTGGAAAGTAAGTGAGGGTAAAGTTCTCTCACTTTACCAATCTCCATCCATCTTGCTTTGCTTGGATGCATCCCCTTCAGGCCCACTCTGAGGTACTCAACATTTCCTCTTCGTGAAGTTCTGACATTCCTGTCAAGAATAACATCTTCTGGCAACTCTGACATGTACTCTGGAGAAAGGTCATCAACTGATGGAACTTGAATGTCTATGAGTTCATCTAGGATCATTGGAGGCTCATACAGTTTCAAATTCTCAACATTGACAACCAAGTAAATATGCATGTATGGAGGAAGATTGAGGCGGAAGGCATTGGTACCAATCTTCTCAAGGATCTCAAAAGGACCATACCTAATTGGCTTAAGCTTTTTACCTTCACCTTGCACCCTTTCCTTGCTGATATGTAACCAAACTTGATCTCCAACTTGAAAATGGATGGACGCTGCAGTTTTGCCATTAACCTTGTATTTTGTTTGGCTCGTCTCCAACCATGTCCCAATTTGCCCTGATGAATTGCTTGGACCTTCTGGATGAACTTCAAAGCCTTCTCTGCATCATGGCATCCATCTTCAACATCATCTTTCCTAAAAGCAAAATCCATCGGTGTCTTGGGCACATAACCAAAGCATGTCTCAAAAGGAGACCTCTTAGTAGAAGAATGTGATGCATGGTTGTAGGCATGCTGCACATAATGAAGACTCTCATCCCACAACTTAGGATGCTTACTGCAGTAACCTCTGAGTAGATGCACAACTGTCCTGTTTACAACCTCTGTCTGCCCGTCAGTCTGTGGATGGAAGGTTGTACTCTTCTTCAGTTTGGTGTCCATGAGTCCCCACAAAGTTGACCAAAATTCCCCCAAGAATCAAGAATCTCAATCCGATACAATAGAAGTAGGTAACCCAAAATGAACCCATACAAATTGAAAGTACATATGAGCTGTCAGTTCAGTAGTGACTTTCTTTTTACATGGCATTAAGATACACATTTTGCTGAACCGATCAAATACTACATACAAATAATCATGTCCCTTCCTAGACATAGGTAACCCCCCAACAAAATCTATTGACACACTTTCCCATGGACGAGAAGGTACAGGTAGAGGTGTGTACAAGCCTAATTTCCTATTACTAGGCTTACTAGTTGCACACATAACACATCCTCTAATATACTTAGTTACATTTTCTTGCATACAAGGCCAATAACAATATTTCTGCAGCTGAATCAATGTTTTGTTTACCCCAAAGTTTCCCGCAATCAATGAGGTATGTGCTTCTCTAATCACCTGTGCTTGTTCATATTTTGGAACACATAATTTACCCAAGTGATATAACAGTTTATCTTGCACATAATAATCTTTCTCTTCTACATGGTTACCATTCATTAAAGCAGCATAGATATCCTTAAAGTTCTCATCATTAGCATATTGTTCCTGAAAACTTTCATGAACCATAGAACTATTCTGAAGGATTATCAAAGCATTCATCATAGGAGGTCTAGAGAGCATGTCTGCTACTTGTTATGGCCTCTTTATATTTATCCAATGAAACCTTGTAGAAAACCCATCCATCGAAAGTGCCTACTTTGTTGCAGTTTAGTTTGTGAGTGCAAATACTGAAGTGGCTGGTGATCAGTGTGGATTACAGTTTCTTTCCCCATTATGTAATGTTTCCATTTTTTAACACTCTAAACTAAAGCATAGAGTTCTTTATCATATGTGGGATAGTTACTTACTGCTCCTGAAAAGGTTTCAGAGTGGTAGCAAACTGGTTTACCTCCTTGCATGAGTACTGCTCCCATGGCAAATCCACTTGCATCTGTCTCGATCTCAAATGGCTGATGTAGATCTGGTAAGGCCAAAACTGGTGCGGTGCTCAACTTTCCCTTCAAAGTGTCGAAAGCCTTCTATTGTGGACCTCCCCACCGGGGTGTTGCCTTTGTATCAGCATAATGCGCTGGCACAGGCATGGCAGCAGAGTCTTGCAACAAACTTCTCTAGTAATCGGGTCCCACCTGAACTTCTGGCCCTTCGCACGACTGTGATTTCTACTTAGGGCCATTTTACAATAGCTTCGACCTTCGCAGGTCTACTTTCAATTGACTCATCCCTACTTACATAGTCTAGTGCTACCAAGGATAAATTTAGTACTACATGACAGTTTTAAATACAATTTTTCAGTCACATCAAAGCACTTTTCTTACATGAATTCTATATGATCTTCCCAAGTTTGGATCATCACCTCGCATTTATCATCTTCTTTGGATTTTACAAGCATCAATGCAAAGTTTTTACTTGAGTTGACCAACCTCTTCATTTGACCAGCATTAACTAGTGTAAGATTAGTCTTCACCTTATGTGCCCGTACAATGTATTCTACTCCATCTTTAAAAAGATGATACTTATTCTCCCCTATAAAAGATTGCTTTTCTGTCATAAAGATAAGGACTCCCTAACACAAGCCCACAAATATCCAAAGGGACCACATCTACTTCTACCTCATCTACAAAGTTTGCAGTGATAGCAAATCTCAATTTACATTGTTTAGTTACTTGTAGTTGAGCATCATCGCAAACCCATCCGAGTGGATATGGTTTTGGATGAGGTGTTGTAGCCAAATTAAGTTTCTTTACAACTTATTCAGATATTAAGTTGACTTGTGAACCCGTATCAAACAGAGTATCAATCTTAGTGTTTTGTAGAGACATAACACTTAACGTGTTAAATACATATTTTTCGCTACCAATCCTGAAGATTCTCTTACTTGTACTCTGTGACCTTATCAGAAAACTTCTTGCATCAGATGAGAGAGATATACCTTTCCCTTTACCTTGGATTCCGGTAGCAACAATCTTTGTCTCATCTCCGGAGTCAGAACCAAGATCCTGTTGAATCACTGCAGTAGTCTTTTGCTTGTCTTTATCACCTCCATATCTTTTCGGCCTCAACTCAGGATGAAGCTTCCAACAGCTTGAATCATCATGCCCCTCTTTCTTGCAATGGGAGCACATAGGTTTCTCACCCTCTTTCTTAGCTGTAGCTATCTTCTTCCCTTTGCCTTTATCTTTGTCTTTGTCTTTCCCTTTAGACTTACCCTCGAACTTAGATGGCTTCTTAGAAAAGTTATCACTAAATGTGTTCTTACCCCTTGACTCTATATGAGTAGCTTGAATAGACACCTCGTCTAGATTGTTGGGACTCAACATCAAAATAGTGTGCCTAAGGTAAGAATGTAAACCACCAATATACTTAAGTAATGTGTCTTGGGTATACAAGGGAACATTAAGAGCAATGGCCCATTTCCTAAACTCATGAGTATACTCCTGGACAGACTGCCCCTTACCTTGCCTAAAGGTTTGCCAATTCATGGTTAACTGTTGCATGTAACCTAAAGGGTAGAATTGTTTCCTAAGGGCAGCAACAAACTCCATCCAAGACATATTAACTTGACCATGGCGAGCAATTTCTTCTCGAGTTTTACTCTCCCACCAGGTGAGAGCTGTACCTCCCAACCGGAGAGTTGCTAATTGAATCCTAGAAGCATCTTCTACTAGGCCTTGAATCCTACAGTATACTTCTACTTGTTGGACCCAATCGTCTAATTTCTCAGCATTTAACTCCCCACAGTATTTAGGTAACTCAAATTTTACATCAACCTTAATTACAGGCTTAGACTTGCTCTTAAATGGATTTACATTAGAAGAAGGAGAAGGAGAAGGAGGAGAAGAAGGGGGAGAAGAAGAAGAGGGAGAAGATGGAGGAGGAGTTTCTGGAGCTTTCCCCTCTGTGTCTTTCTGATCTTCCTGCTTCTTGTGCGTTGAAGAACCTCCCTTTTCGCGCTTCTTCTTGTCTGCATAAAGTTCCTCCACCATTGCCTTCATGTCAAGGAATAACTTCTGAAAATCCTTGTCACTAAGCTCTGAACTTTGTCCACCTTCTTTCGCTTCCATCTGTGACGATTGATTAACTCTTCATCTTCCGATTTCAGGATTGTACTCTTCGAGTTCTCCTTCGCCTTGTTGCAACCTGGATCTTGTTAGCATTCAAATTGCAATACAAGCCACACACATAGCTCTGATACCAACTTGATCTATTTAGGGATCTAGGACTTATTGCTTACAGAATGCTTAACGTAAAAGATCGATTATTACAACGTTTAATTTAAATGATTACAAATTAAATGCTCAAATGAAATAATGAACATAAAATAATTAAATAAATGCCAAGATAAACTGAGAAAGAAAAGAGAGAAGAAATAGAGAGACAAAACCAAAGTTGATAACGGAGTTCGTCCCCATGACTACGCCTTCGGTCCTTCCCAATGGAGGACCGAGCACGATTAGCTCCAAATTCAATTACAATGGCTTCAAGACTATCTCCTCAAGCACGCTAAAGACATATTGCCTCCTATGTGAACGCTTTCAATCTCTCTCGAGCATTCTCTCGCTTATCTCCACTGATTCTGTAAAACAAAGGCCTATACCCTCCTTTTAGAAAAGCAAAAAACTTGCTCTAATTAGGCCTAAACAAGATAAATGCATATCTTCTCGACGTACGAAAATGACTAGTTTAGCTTTTGCAATCGATGGGTTGAGGGATATCTTGTTTGTTTTGGCTTATTTAGCCATTTTTGGGAAGGCTCCTACTTATTAATACAATAAACAACTACCGCCATAGTGTCGGGCTTAGTATATATGCTCATCGACGGTATGCCGAAGCTACGTTGGAGTTTCACATCACCGGGCACGGATGCTAATGCGGTCAATACACATGATTAACCATGCTACATACTGCCACGGTTGGACTGGCATTCACTTCAAGTGTAATCCACAGACAGCACGGAAATTAGCCGTTATTGATGACGTCATCATCTGTCCCTTCAAGTTGACTGAAGTTTGACTGCTTCTAACTCGAGCATACGATGTCGGATTTCAATGAAACGAACGCCATCGGAATCGTCTCAATGAGCTCTTCGCGATGATGCTACTTTCGTTGATTTCTGAGATGATTATTTTTTCACCTTCTAGATGCCCCTAAAGCTAGTTTGACTAGAAGTTTGACTGGCCATAACTTGCACAAACAGAGTCCTTTTCACCCCGTTCAAGTTGCATTGGAATCAGGACGCCGTTTCTGAATGAAGCTAAAATTTGAGTTTTGGGAAACACTTCAATTTCAATCGGTAACGTTCCCCTTATATAGTATGTGACTATTGATTTTTTTTCTAGAATAAAGTCAAAAGTCAAAACAAGTACAATCTGCATATAGTAACCCTATGTAAATATAATATTTTCAGTGTATCAATTTTATTTTTTGTTAGATTAGGACTTCAATATTTTATATCATATTTTTCATTTATTTTTTTATAATCTTATTTTTCAAATAAAAGTAACAAAAGAGCTTGATTTTTTGGTGAAACCTACATTCACAAGAAATAAAAACAAATATAATAATAAAAATTCAAACTTTTGGGGAAGCTATAACAAGGACTACATAATGACAAAATTAAATTTAATGAATTCATTTGATCCCCCAAAAGGTAAAACTGTATGACATCACATTTTGATAAGTGTAAGGAGACTTGCTATAGGTATGGTTTAAAAACTAAAGGTGGTTTCATCCAAGGGTTTGATCTAAGGTAGTTTGATTCAAACCTATTCAATTGAATTATTTAAATGGAAATGCCTTGGCATTGAAATCATTATATATTTTTCTAAAATATGGATTGTAGTAAATTGCAAGAAATTATAAATCATAGTTTTAGATATCAATTTACATGCACAGCAAAATTTTAAAAAAATATAAAAATCGATGTCCTAATTACCTACCTGGAAAAACTTTGAAATTCATTTTTTTAAAATCCTATAGTATGTGAAGCACAAAATGTGACACATGTTTTGGATTAAAGAAATGTGATACTGTTTGAAAACTATAGATGTTTTTCAATCAGCATATCAATCAGAACTTTTGTCATAATTCAAATAGAAAATGAATAATAATTATTTATTAAATTCAAATTAAAGCATAAGTTATATTGGTTGAAAGTTTAGAATCTCCTTTAAAAACCCTTTTCATTTCATCAATTTTGGGTAAAAAAAAATCATCAGCCACATACCCTACACATACCCATCATATCACTATGTTTTGGCCCATCATGATCCTACACATACCCCACTCCCAAGTAAACAAGGTGATGTTGATGTGTTTTAAGGGTTAACTCAAGTCTAAAATTTAGATTTTTTCCAAAGCTCTAAAAGTTGTTTGTGGGATGGAGATTTTAAATGTTAGGTATGGATGAAGTGTTGGTTTTTATCCTAAATGAACCTAAGAATAAATTTGTTTAGAAGACCAAGATAGTGAAGAACATCCCTTAACCTATGAGTAGTTCAAACCAAAAGACCAATGTTTGCATGGAAAGTCATATGACCAAAAGATAGACAAGCATATGTGTGGAGTTCAATTTGATTTTAATCTTAATTAATGAATTGCTTTTACCACATACAATTGTCTTGATTTATGTCTTAGCTCCTCTTCATTTTGCAAGGTCTATTGTGCTCCACTTGATTTTCCTCTTTCCTTTTTTATTTTTCTTTGTCTGTGTTTTTATGTCTCTTTCCAGGTCTCACATAAGTGTTTATATAAGCCTTATGGAGTGGTTTCCAAACTATCACACCTTTTCACAAAGGTTTCATTTAATAATTATTTAAATAAATAATTATGTTTCCACTTCCTTAAGAGAGCTTTTACACATATGCTTTATTAATATCTCATTTAATCAAAGGATCATAATATCCTTTATTCTCCCTTTAATTTTAAAGGGTTATTTCATAACTTTTTCTTCTTGGGGAAAAAGTCACATAACACATATAGAGCCATGAAATTTAAATTTTTTCCTTCTCATAATATCCATCCTCAATGCAAAGAGGATACCTTAGCATTATAAGATGCACCTATTGAGAGTCATGAGAATATTGTTCCTCCTTCCATAATGCTCCTACCATTTGGAAAGATCTATTTGGTAACCATGAAAATCATATTCATCCTTATCTTGATGTCTCCTCTAATTTTTTTGAAGATACTTTACAAAATATAACCATGGAATGTGATGAACATCTTACAATCTCTCTTACTATGGTAGATAGTATGGCACAAGAGAATGAGACTTTAGAAAAAAAGTGCAATCAAATAGAGCCTTGAAGTCATAATATCCCTACAATTGATAAACAAGAAAATCCAACCATTGATAACTCTCTTACTTGCAATGAAGTCATTTTAGAATAACCAACCTCTGAGTGTCATGAAAATCTAGCTTGTAGTTCTCCTAGAAAATCTCCTCCTAGGGAAGATATCATGGTGAAAGAAAAGGATAACATTGACTATAATGATATAGTGCCCTTATATGAAGATAATAAATTAACATTAGAATCTCCTTCACTAAGGGAAGTTAATATTATTCAACCTCAACTCATCCTTTACCCCCCTTCACACAAACCTCAAACTCAAAAAAACCCCAAAATTATTCTTTACCCACCTAAGAATAAAGTTTTGAAGCTATCGAGTCATAATGCCATTAATCATACATGTAACACTAGAGAAAATTTTCAACCAAGAGAAACACTTTCAACAACCTTACTTTTTCCTAATTCCATCTTTCCTAGTGCTCCACATTTAACTTTTCATAGTGGGAAGGAGTATGATCTTGTTGAACAACTAAAAGACACTCCTACTAAGATATCATTATGGAACCTTATTCAAGACTCCCCTCATTATCACAATATGATTTAAAGTGCTTTACAAAAGGTTCCTAACATGCAAAAAAATGAAGTAGCAGTCCAAATTCAAGCTATAACTTCAAACAATGTAGACATTACTTTTCATCATCATGAGCTACCTCCTTTGGAAGTGAGAAATCCAAATGACGCATTCATGACAATAGCTTTCCATAATAGGTTGGGAATAAAAATTAACCTTGTTGATAATGACTCTACCCTTAACACATGTAGTGTAACCCTTTTGGATAAACTTGGCATGGATAAATAAAAAATTCAACCTGATTCTTTATCTATTCAAGGATTTGACAATGTAGGAAAATGACTACTTGAAGTGATTACATTACCTATTACAATTGGAAAGGCCACATTAAAAATGTCAATTCATGTTATACCTCATGATCTTTGATACAACCTCCTTTTAGGAAGACCATGGATTCATGAGATGCATGTCATGCTCTCTACCCTTCATTGTATCATGAAATATATCTATAACAATAAGGTATATACAATCAAAGCCGACCCTAAACCAAATAGTTGCTTGAACATTGAAAAAGATAAGGAAAATCCTTTGGAAACATTAACATCAACTACACAAGTGGAACTCATGCAACAAAAATACAAAGAAAAAAATATTGAGGAAATCACAAAGCTAATGGTAGATGATTGGGGTTCCCTAGATTTCAAGCCAACATTCATGGGAGAATACAATACATGATAAACAAAGACTTTGAAAGGGGAAAATAAAAAGTGATAATGTCAGCAAAAAATTTAGAAGACCCTTTGAAATCATACACCTCAACCACATTAGATGAAAGAACAATTTATACAAAAAAAATTGATGAAACTGACTATCAATAACCACTGAATCCACCTCAACCACATTAGATGAAAGAACAATTTATACAAAAAAAATTGATGAAACTGACTATCAATAACCACTGAATCCTAAAGAAATGAAAAATATTTATGGAAGGTTTTTTGAACTTATGAAACAACTGGGATATAGTGGAAAAGGATGTGGTACTAGAGAACAAGGTATCCATGTCCCTATAGAGCCTAACATGCAAGAAACAAATCATGGTCTTGGTTATTCTACTTTGATATAAATCAAACCATCAAACAATCCTTCATTCAATATCAACACTCTTACAAAAGATTCTTCTAAGCCAATGTTAATTGTAGTGCATCCTGAATTGATACACATAGTGGTTTTGATTGTTATCCCTTGAAAGAAATAACGAAATCCTCACTTAATGTTAATGTCATCATACAAAACATTAATGATTCAAATTCATTAGATTTTACACCTTCCTTTAAAGAAGATACAAAATATTGCAATCTAAAGAGTAGATTACGTAAGTATGACACTTGATATTAAGCAAGAGATATTTTGTGGCATAATAAAGGAATATTCTCTACTTTTTATGAATATAGTATCTTTTTGAGACTCCTCCAAGATCACTTGATATATCTCCCTCCAAGAACACTAAAAAAATTATACTACAAGAGCTTTTTTGTGCATATCATAGAGTTCATTGGCATTCTACCAATGAATGTAAGGCTTTAAGTGATAGAATTCAACATCTTAAGGATCATGGTTTTCTTCCTTGTGTTGAAGAACCTAGTTCCTCTAATTTATACTTATTTTCATCATATTTAGTTCATACTTGTATTGCACTAAGTGGTGGCAAAGGCTTAGTTATCCTTGATCTCATATGTCACTTTTTCTTGTCTCTTTTGGCTAGTTGATCACCTTTCATGTATACATAGGAGAAAGTTTGGGATGTAGAAGACATGCCTTAAGTTGACATGCATGTGACATATTTATTCATGACATATCTTATTGGAAACAATTTCTCACACTAATGGTATTGGCAATTGCTTTAAAGTGGGCGCATACATCGACACTCATGTTTCACTATGTGATTTTCTTTTTTCTTGAAATGTGTCCTCTTCTTGGTGGTGTCATTGGGTTTTATTTCCTCCAAGAGTATGATATTTCCTTGATTTTTCCTCTCTTGGAGAGGTTAGGCTTGATGTCCCCTATGAATAGACCTTACATGAACTAAGAAAAATCCCTTTGAACATTCCTTACACTATTTTTTGTTTACAATACCTATGATATGGCCACCTTGCATAATACATCTTGCTTGCTTGTGGAGCCATTTTTTCTGTTCATGAGTTTCAATTAGCATACAAATTTTTTCTTGCCTCATGAAGCTCAAAGTTCATTTTTGTGTGGCACCTTATCAAAGTTATCAAGAGGTATAACTTTGGTATGGTTGGAAAGGAAGTCGATCTGAGGAATGAATTTCCCTTAGCCACTCATGTGTGTGTGTTGATCACATACGAGTTGTTTGTATATATGTCTCACCCTCTTGGATTACTCACCTAGTGGAAAACCTAAAGTATTGTTTCCTCAAAGTGAGTGTGCATTTTTGGACAAACAACTTAGATCTGATCCACATAGTGTTGGAAAAATGGTAGAGGCTTGATCTACCTCTTTTTTTTTTCTTTTCTTTCTTTTATTTATTGACATTCCATGTTTGTGTATCTTTTTTTGTTGCATATCATACACCTTGTGCATGTCCTTGTTGTCCTTATGTTGGCTTCATGTAGGATCTTGTCCAAATCCTAGGGGCTTGGCCACCTCCTCAATCTATATTATCCTAAACCATCCACATTGGTATGATTGGACCCCTCTTGAATGTCTACTTTAGTGTGTGTTTGAAGCAAGTTCATCCTCTCACTAAAGTGGGTACTAAATGTAGTGTCAAAAAATATCGTCGGTAACATTTTTGCACTTGTTTGGGCCCTTGTGAACTAAATAAATATAATCCTACCTTATTTATAGTGTTGTAAAGTATTGTAACATACTTTCACACTTTTCTAGGGTTTTCATAAATAATTGGGCTTCTTTATGCTTTAATAGCCTTATTTTAAATCTACAAGCCTCATTTACTGTATCATTTTTAGGATAATCTTGACACAAATCAACATCCAATCATTATTCTTGTGTTTTCAAGTTGTGTGGCCTAGATTTGGTGTTCTGGAACTCATTCCCCACCATGGGAAAATTAGTCCCACCTATATTTTTATGTCCCAATCCTAGTTTCACACCTTTTTAAGCATTTTTTAAAATAGTCCCATAAATTCTACCTAATGGGACTCATTTGGCACCTTGGGAAAATGAGTCCCATGTGGCCCAAAATTAAAATTAATTCAAATTTTTTTGTTGGATTTTATCGTGCTAGATCTGATTTCAACTTGTATCATTGTAATTTCAAGAGTTATTGCATAGTGAAGTATAAATACAAGGTTTTTTCACTCATTTTTCATGTAACAAATTAAGCAATCATGATATCAAATCAAGCACTCAAGATTTAAGCATTCCAGGACTTTACAAGATCATCAAGAGAGCATTCAATATCATTTTATAAGGAATTCAAAGGAATAATTGTTCATCAATTGTTGCAGTAATTCAAGATCCATCATCATGTCAATATTATCAAGTATCAAACATGTTATTGATCTAGTGTTGTAATGTTTTCAAGATCCAATTTTGTGTGTTGTTCTACACTTATCTCAAGATCTAGATCTATATCGTTCATGGCAATTTCAAGCTATATTATTTATTTGTATTACAAGACATCATTCAAGGTATAATTTCTCATGTTTCATGTCCTATGTTGAATGTTTCATGTTCATCTTTCATTATTTCATCATTTGGTTTAATTAGCTAAAAGGTGTTTTTCCAAGGAAAACCCTTATTCACTAACAATAAACAATTTTTTCTCCTCTTTACATATGTGATTGTAGGCTTATAGATTGAAGAAAAGTTGATTTGAAGCCTTCAAAAGTACCAAAATGATAAAGTTGCAAATTTCATCAAACTTGTCATGAAAAGTTGTCAAGACTCATGAAACCTTAGATCTAGGAAAAAATATCCATCCAATTTGCATGAAATCAGTGGGAAAGTGCTTATTTGATCCATCTTTAGAGGCTTGCAATGTTTCAGTTCAAGATTCCACTCCTAGGAAACTTTGTGACAAAACAAGACCGATATGCCAGAAGTGGCGTATGAGTCCCACTATAGGAATTTTTCAAGATTTTTGCAGAATTAGATACCCTTTTTCCAAAAACCAATTCCTATAGAGAAACCTTGATCTAGGACCGATTCTCCTAGAATGGTGTACATGAGTCCCAATATGTCAAAATTTTAATTTTTTTAGAATTTAAGAGCTCATTCAAGTCTGCTTCAGATTTCTAGGTGCACACATTTCATCTTGTAGCTTTCTATTCTGATTTTCATGCATTGATAGGCCATTTAGTGAAAGATTGCATCATATTAGGGTTAAGCATTACATCTTCCATTGTATTTTTATTTTCAGGTCTTAACTTCGTGGTGGACCCCTTATTAATATTTAAACATACCCTAGGACAACCCTATTGCAAGATCTATTTCTCCTTTGTATACTTAAGGTTGAGATCTCTAGGGTCATCCTTGAATGAGAGTGAGTGGATTTTATTGTTCTATCTCCTAAGCATACAAGAGAATACACAATTCTTCTTTTCAATTTGAAACACAATATTCTCCAATTCCTACAAAGAGATGGGTTGTAAAAGAGCCTCATTCATCTCATGAGGTACCAACTAGAAGGAATATAAGCCAAAATAGAATTTTCCTCAAAAATCACATGGGGAGAATCTTAAGTAAAAAGAGCTTAAAAGTATGGAGAAGCCTCCGAAGAAAATTCTTTGTGAGAAGAAAGATGAACTCCCATGGAAGAAACAAGAAAACTAATAATATTACCATTTCTCCTTGTAGCAATAAGTGGTGGAAGAAGTCATTATTTCTATCTCCCTCCTAGATCCAATCAATAAGGGACTTTGGCTTCCAATAAATCTCCTCCCTCAATTTCCATTCTTCAAGAGCATTAGTTTCGATAGATTTTTCCCTATACATCTCAACTATGAGACCAAGATCACGAATCTAGCATGTGAGAGAATCCAAATGATCGTGAGTTGTCAACTTATTGTGAAGATTCCAAAAAAATTGCATATTCCACTTCTTGAGTCTATATTTCACAAATAAAAATCTCTTGATAAAGGTATACATAGTTGTACCATAGACTATTCTCCCCTTATGGCACTAATAAATCATCAACACATGAAGAGAAATAAATCATAGCCACATGAGTTGGAACTTGAAGGAGGTTTTATTGTCTTTGAAAGGAATAATTGAAATTTTAATCAACCAATTATTTGAAACTCTCCAATCCATAATCTCAGAGAAAGTAGACCAATTATCCCCAACCCAAAAATAGGAGACAAGAAACCTGTTAAGTCTCTTAGAAATAGGACCATCACCACACCTTAAATTATTCCAAGTAAAAAGTCCATTATTGGGTTTCAGATCAATAAGATTCAGACTAACCATGTTGTCTATAAGAAGTAAAGCAGCAAGGTCAAGCTTGGAAATACCCCCTCTCTTCTCCTCTAAACAAGAAACAACACTAAAATCTTTAACCATAATCCAAGGATGCCAAGGAGCAAGATAGTGGATAGAACTAAGATGAGTCAAGAGTTGGTCCTTACTCACCACATCGATGGGAGCATAGACATTAGTGAAAAGACAAGATTCATCGGATTCTAAACTAGAAGCAATCATAGAGATAAAAGACATAATTGAGATCTATCATATAGGAACAACCTTTCTTGGATTCCATAAACAAGCCAAACCTATAGAGCTACCAAAAGCACTCACACACTAACAACACCCATGATTCCAAACATTAGAGGCTCTATTCAATATACCATCCATTGATAACTTAGTTTCCTAAATAAAGACAATACCAAGATAATGACAACTAATCATCTCATGAATAGCCTTTTTTCTAGGAGTGTTATTCAAATCCCTCACATTCCATGAAATAAAAATCATTTATGGGAATGAGAGTAATGAGAGTCTAGGGTTCTCACCAACCCATATTCCACTATAGTTTCACCCAAGAACTTAACCTTCTCAAGGTTTTTCTTGTGACCCACATTACAAGCTTTCTCAAGGGGGCCCTTTTTAAGGGGCTTTTGTTGAAAACCCAAATCTTGTATTACCCCCCATGTTTCTTTGACTCCAAAGAATTATCCACCTATGAAGGAGAAGAAACCACCACAACTCTATCATCCTTCAAAATTGAAGATTCACCAAGATTGGATGCATCCTACAACTAAAGAGGAACACCAATTTCCATTTGACCAACCTCCATCCGGCCTTCCTGCAAGTTCACCCTATCTAGGTTTTGATTCCCAATTACTTATTCCTCTTGCAATAAAACTTCTAATGAGATAGTACTAGGTGGTATCCCAACCAGAATTCTCTCTTCCTAAACCAAGTTATCCAAAGCATCAAACTGATTAAATATCTCATCATTTTTTCTATCCTTGAGAGTTCTTTTTTGACCCCTCCCCTTCTTACAAGGCTTAATAGGAACACATCCCTAGACATATCTGCAACCCCCTCCACCATAGGGGCCTTACCATTATCATTATTAGGAGTATTCTTAAGAAACATTAGTTGTAGCAATTTCTTGATTAAACCGAGGAAACCTCCTTTACAAATTCCCATATTCATGACAAAAACGACAGTGAAAAGGGTGAGTTTTACAATCGAGTTGTTGAATCTAGGAAGAGGATCCAACACAAACTTCTATAGAATTGGGAAAAGGAATCTTTAAATCAACTTCAACACAAATTCAAGCATAAGAATTACATTCTTGTCCAGAGTTTTTTGGGCAGGCCTGACTGGTTTTCCAAGCAATTGAGCTATCATATGCAAAATATCGCTTCTCTAGAATTCCAATGGAAGACAAGGAAAACAAATCCAAACTGACACCCATGTAGGAAGTTCTTTAGTAGAGTTGAAACCATCATTCCAAGGTTTGATTAAGAGCCAAATCTAATTGTAGAAATATGGACCACCTTCAAAAGCCTTATTCTTATCCGCCATGCATGAAAAGACAACCAAAAAATAGTTATTGGAAGCCAAAATTATCTCTATATCCCCTTCTAAACTCCAAACCTGATGGATCCAAGATTCCAATACCGAAAATAGAGGCATAGACCCATGAATTTATAGATTAAAGCATGATTTATCAAGTATGTAACATCCCCCACAATAGAATCTAACTTAATCACAAAAATAGGATGATCATGGCATCATTCAAAACACCCATTCACCTTTTTAATTCTAGGAAAACCCCCCTTTGAAGAAGGCCCTTCACCATTTGAATTTATTTGAAGAATCTCCATAGCCAATGAGGGGACGAGGTCAAGATTGACCAAACCACAACAAAGGATGAAATCCCACACTTTGGGCACTCCTCAACACCAAAATATAACAGTAGGAAAATAACAACACCAAGAAAGAAAATAGCAAGAAAAGAAATGCACCAAAATTACCTTTGATCCAACATACATAAAATTCACTGATGGAAAATTTACCACCAACAGTTCATCACGGGAAAATTCATGGTCATGAAAATTCACCACAAAAAATTAATTGCATGAATTTTTGGCAGTTAATTTTTCATGGCGGTGAATTACTGGCGGCAAAACGAATTGTTAATGATGAATTTTCTATTCACGAGTTGTTGGTGGTGGATTTTCCTAGAGCCCTCTAATCCACCACACAAAGGAAGAGCAAGTGAAGAAAAAAAAAAAAAAGGCACCGCAAAAATATTTATAGACACCCAAGCTACCACTAGCACATACACCATGAATCACACCCACAATTTGTAGGGAAAACCCACAAAGCAAACAAAACCCCCCACACAATATAAAATCCACTAGCACTAGCGTAAAGGAGAAAGTTGACATGAAAATAAAGAAAAGCCACATGTAGGTCACTTTCCCTGTTCTATAATTAAATAATTGTTTTAATTATTTAGTTATACATTTTTCCTCCAAAATTAAATAATTTTATAATTATTTAATTTACTCCAACCACCTCTTTTTTTGTCAGTTTTCTCTTTTATTCTTAATCAATTTCCACACTTGATAAGGTTTTATTTCCTTTTAATCTTCACCATCCATCCTTAACTAAACCCTATTTTGTTGCTAACCCTAATTTCTTGCTTCTCAAGGCAATCTTATCCATTGATATTCATCATTTAATCTCCATCCTTCATTCAAAATTGGTTTTCTATAAAAGATACCTATCACATCCATGTCAACCATACACAACCAATATCTTTGATATTTTTATGTTGCTATCACTAGGCTTATTCTTATATACTTCTGTGGTGCATACTTTTGAAATCTGCAAAACTAAACTTCATACAAGGTTAGTAAATCACAAATTTCTCAATCATGACCCTATGAAATACCTTGCAAATGCTTCAAATGCAATACATGACAATGGAAAAACTAAAGCATTAGGAAAGCAATAACAAGTCACCTATTCCATAGTGGATTGGTGTCACATGTGCTAGTGACCCTTTCCCAACCCTTGCTAAGAAGCCAAAATGATGAAATGCAAATGGAGATGATGAGGAAGATGAGTTCTCAAATCAAGAGAGTAACCTTGCAAAAAGTTGTGGATCTTTGAATGAGAATGAAGGTCTTCTTTTATAGATTTTCTTGATGAGAGATTGGTCAAGATGGTGAATGTGGGACTAAAGATCCTCCAATGAGGAGAGGACACTTGTCAAGTGGTGAGTGGTCAATGGTTGTGCAAGATTTGGGAAGAGTTCCCATGAGAGGGAGAATTTGAATTCAAATTTTGCAATAAATTTTGAGAGGGGGACAAGAAAAATAGAAATTAATGCAATGTTGGACTTGTCATGTTGAGGGAAAATGAGGGTTTTTAATAAATCAATAAAATTGATTTATTTGTGCAAGTGGAGATATCTAGAGAATGCAATTGGGTGAAATTAGTATTTAATCAGGGTTAGATTAAATAAATGATGATTATGTTAGTTTAATGATGATTAGGTGAGTTGACTTTTAGGATTTAAATATTTGATTTATTTAAATCAGAAAAGGATGGAAGATGCATTTTTGAGATTTTAATTAAATAAAGTTTGATTTATTTAATTAAACTATGATGTGAGCTTTTGATTTATTTAAATGATAAGAACCCGATTTACCAGGTGAATGGATGTGATGCATTTGATTTATTTATTGAGTGGATGAATATGCATAATGCAAATTTGACATGTCTACAACTTCAAATCTGAGGTCAAGCAAGTATATAAAGAAAAATCGAGAAAGGGAATGAAGGTGATTCAACCATGACATATAAATTATGGTAATATTAATTTTTTATTTTATGTTTCTATGTTCATTTGTGCTTCATTGCCTGATTAGGGTCTTTAGGGTTTGAGTTTATGTATTTGGTGGTTGATACTAGTGATTCATACCTTTTAACTTGATTTTACCCTATTCTACATTGGTGAAATTGATGTGAACTAATCAAATTTGAAGAAATTTGTGAGAAATTTTGAGTCTTTAGGTTTGAAACACATTTGAAAGGTAGAACGACACATTCATGAGATGGTGTGACAGATTTTCATGACAATGTGATGTAATCGTAGTATGGAGTAACATATTCACTATACAACAAGGAACATTTGCATATTTCCATGACATATCTATGGTATAGAGCACCACATTTGTCCATTTTTGGGAAAATTATCAATATTGAGGTTCTTTGTCATTCTTTGGTTTTACATCTTGATAGATTACTTAAATTATTGTTATCTTTATATTTTCAAAAAAATTCTAGATTTAGTTGTTTTTGTAGCTTTCAGATTATGTGCCGCATATGTGTGAAATAATCCACATTGGATTAGACATTTTGTCATAGTCGCTAACTATTTTTCCCCAATCACCATCTATTTCACTATATTTTCTTGATACAATGAGCTAGATATGTGACACTGAATGATGTAACTACCTTTTTCTAGTAAAAAAGTTTTAAATCTAGAATTTTTCATTTTTTTCCTTCTCCATTCAATAGGGTAAAGGGTTTTGGTGTTACTAATGTTTGATTTAAAACCTATGGAATTCATTGGGAGAATATATTGCTATCTAGACTACTAATCCATGTTCTTGCAGTGTTTCATGTGTCTTTGATTCTAAAAGTAGGAACATTTGAGTTTTTATTGAAAAAGAAAAAGTGTGTATGCTTGTTTATGATTGGAGGTGTGTATTCTCTTTCCTCACATTTCATATGATTTTGGGAATCAAAGGAACTCTTCAAAACTTTCATTTTTACATCAAATATTTTAATTTTTAAGGTTAATGAACATTCCTTGTCTGATCAAATACATGCATATGCTCTATCCTTGCATTATCATATGATCTTGGAGGTCAAAAGAATTATTTGTATCACTTTTTTGTAAAATTTCTAGAAGATATTTCCTTTGAAGAAATGATCACTCCAAGGGGTGTGACCAAAAGCATTTTTTCCCTTAGGCCACTATATAAAATATTAAGGTGAAAGTGAAGGTCTAATTAGTGAGTACCTTGTTGATAGTGCCAATCTAAAAGGGGAAGTTAGCCACATTTATGTGAGGTATTTATTAATAGTACCCAAGTAAGGTTGGTTAAAGCTGTAAGTGGCTTGTTGGGTGCTCACAAGGAATTAAGTCCCTAAGAAATTACTAGAAACAATTATTTTAGAAGACCACCCTATTGATTGAATTTTTGTTTTCATTCTCAGTACAAGGGATGCATATCATGCCCTAAATTTACCATATGGATCCCTTGAGATGAGACATGAATCCTTTGCTTAGCATAAGCTACACATACCTTTGCAAGGAGAGGGTGATTGGGTCATCCTTATAGTCCTAAAGGCCACTACCTATCCTCTCTCAAAAATAAAAGCGTTTCCACACCCATTTAGATGTTTATAAATTTGATTCAAAGGAGATTCCAAGCTATGGGTCTAAGATTGCTACCATTGGCCTTGACCTTAGGATTAGGAAGTGTTTTTTATTTGTGATAAGACTAGAGCATATTGGGTGAAATTTATCCTATGAACATATACTATGTATAGTCACAAAATCGCCAAAATCTATTTTTTAGAGTGTTTGTTGTGTTTTCTATCATGTTTCAAAATTTCTTAAAATGGAAAATCACTCAAAACTGAACCGTATATTTTTGGCACCATGGGATTCTCTAATTGTTCTAGGTTTTCACCTAGAAGGAGAGAGGTAGGCCAAAAATTATAAATAGGTTCATTAAAATTATGAAATATATGATGTTATTAAGACTAATTGAGATGATCTAAGTGCAATTAAGTGATCTATTTATTGAATTTGAATGCAAAACTTAAGATTGCAGCAATGCTAGAAAACACAATGTGATATGAAAACAATGAAATAAGAATGAATAAATGCAGAAAAGAAAGAAATGGATTTAATTAGTGTGCACTTGGATGTTTGATGAAAATTCTAGAATATG
The DNA here is from genome assembly GCA_007258455.2 of Sequoia sempervirens. Taxonomy (NCBI): domain Eukaryota; kingdom Viridiplantae; phylum Streptophyta; class Pinopsida; order Cupressales; family Cupressaceae; genus Sequoia; species Sequoia sempervirens. The sequence goes on along the minus strand of VDFB02000007.1, from coordinate 104,442,537 downwards.
TGGAATGCTATCTAGAATCATAGAAAATCAACAGTGTGACTCATTCACCCAGGGTGGTCAATTAGTCTTGCTTCTAGTGAAAATTGTCGAGATCCAGAATCTTAAAAAACCTAGATTTTTAGTCTTCAGGTGGAAATCATTCACCACTAGTGGTGAATCATTCCTCTCTCAAAATTTTGAGAAATCAGGAAACAACTTTGCAACACTAGATCTGAAGATGCCTTCTTGTCAGGTTGTTGAAGTCAATTTTATAGGAAACAAACAACATACCTTCTCCAAGCCTGAAATACAATTGATTTGACTTGAAGCACCTAGTTGAATTGTTGACCACTCTTCAAAAACTAAATGCTCATTAAATATACACAAAATGATCTGCAAACACACATGCAAGAAGGGGAAAATGGTTGAGGGTTAGCAAATAGGGGTTTGCCTTTGTCAAACCCCACTTTGGTAATCAAACCCTTAATGAAATAATGAAATGCAAGAGAATGATAAAGAAATAACATGCAAATGCTATCAACTTACCAAAACCTTATTGATGAAAATCTGAAGTCATGTCAATGGATGCTCCAAAATGCTTGAATAGTGCTTGATTTGATGTTTGAACGTAGGAGATTGAATGCTTGAATGAATGGGTGAGTAAGTGAACTTGATGAATGGGGGTTAAAATGGATATAAAATCACTTATTTATACAATCTTGTGACTTAGTAACCCATTAATACCTCATCATAGGCCAACATCAAGTGATTTTGAATAAAAAATTGAAAGGAGATTTAAAATATTTTGAATTTTGAGCCAAGGGGGACTTATTTGCCACCCATGGTGAATGGGTCCCACCTAGGACTTGAAAATGGGTGTCATAAATTATCTTGCATTTAATGTTGTTTTTTTGGTTTACATGCAAACACACACTTAATTAAGCCATATAAGGGCATAAAAGGGTCAAATAAAGCATAAGAAAGGTGTAAATAGTGAAATTATGCCTATAAAAGCATGAAATCTTGTTACAAGACTTTACAACACTTCAAAATAGGACTTGATTAGTGATAAAAATGTGATTTTTAGGTGAATTGTAATGAATAGAGTCTAGGGGTATGTGCAGGATCATCATGGAAAAAAGGCCCTTAAGTGGCAAAAAATTTAGAAAAATTAGTGTTAGGCAACTTGACGTAAAAATTTGAATAAGTTATCTATATTATTTCAAAAATATGTAAGAATAGAATCTGTACAAAATTGAATGTATTTTCTAAACTACTAGGTTTATTTAAAAATAAATAAAATCTATTTGGTGAAAATTTAAAATTTCAATGCAGTAGTACTTAAATTTCAGGGAAAAAATAAGAAGTAGGTGTTTGTCTGACCACCCTAACCATAATAAAATGATAATATTTTTTTCTAATATTTTATATATAAGTAGAGGACTCATGTCCTAATGTGATGCATATTTTTTGTAATTTTTTTCCAAGTAAATAATTAATTATGATTTTTTTATTACAACTTTTAAAAAATATAAAAACTCATATGTCTGACCACCTTAACTTGGTCAAAACTTTATGAAATTTAATTTTTCTTTTTTTAATCCTATAGTATGTGAAGTATAGAATGTGATGCATGTTTCAGATTCAAAAAATGTGATACCGTTTGAAAGTTATAGGTGTTTTTCAATCAACCTATCAATCAGGACTTTAGTCGTAATTCTAATAGAAAATAAATAATAATTATTTATTAAATTCAAATTAACGCATAATTTATATTGGTGGAAATCTGAGAATATCCTCTAAAAACCCTTTTCGTTTCATCAATTTTGGATTAAAAAAATGTCGTCAGCCACATACCCTACAAATACCCATAATATTGCCACTTTTTGGCCCATCATGATCCTGCACATACCCCTAGAAGGCTGTAGAAATGCTTTACAACACTTCACAACACCATAAAAAAATGTCATTATTTGAATTTTAGTACCCAAATATGCATGTTCAAGCCATTAAATCAAAGCAAAATAGACGAAACATAATGAAGTAAGGCCTAAAACACCATGAAAATGACAAGGGTCCATTTTTCTACGGTTCATTTAGCCCCCACATTAGTGAGAGGATGAACTCGCTTCCTCACACTAAAGTAGCTATGAACATCGAGATGAGGGTACAAATGTACTTACATTAGCAAGATGGAATACAATGATCAAGAGGGATGATCAAGCCCCCAGGATGAAGATCCCATGGAAAAATAGGCATAAGAACAAAGGAACACACAAATGTTGAAAAGAGAGAATTGGATGAAGCTTCGATCATCTATCCAACTAATTGTGGATTAGATATGGGCTAATTGTTTTAAAAAGAAAATGTATACATACTTTGGGGTGACAAAACTCATGGAAGTATGCCAGGTGAGAAGGCCCAAGTATACTCACTCTGGGGCCACAAAACTACTAGATGTCTGCAGTGGGAGAAAGCCCAAAAGGGGAGATACATACACTAGTTGGTATGCCCTCATAAACACAGGTGGCTATGGGGAAAGTTGTGCCACTAGATGGGCTTCCTGCTCAACCATATCAAACTTATACCTCTTGATAACTTTAACAAGGCGCCCAAGGAAAATTTTGGTTATTGCTTCATGAGACAAGCAAAGATCTGTATGCTTAGAACTCATGAACAAAAAGGAAGGTACCATAGGCATGAAAGTTGTGTTATGTAGGGTGGAAAAAGATGCAAAATGTAAAAATACAAAAGGTGTAAAATGAAAAAGATGTTCAAAGGAATCTTGTTAAGCTCATGCAAGGTCAGTCACTTAGGGAACATTGTGTCTGATGTCTCCAAGAGAGGACCAATCAAATAATAGTATTCATAGCTTAGGGGATGTAGTGAATCACATTAGGCCACCAAAAGGAATGTAATATGCTAAGATAGATCACACTTATGAAGTACATCACACCCAATGTCATCCACAAAGTGACAAATGTATCATATAAATGCTACACTAAGAATGCAAGAATGAAAATTAATTAATTGTAATGTATGCCCCCCATTTTAAAGGAATTCCTACACACTATTTTGTGAGAAATTAATTTAAAGTAGCAAAGGAATGAAAATGAAAAAAGAAAACAAGACATGAGAGCTAAATTGTAAAGCCCCTATGCCAAGCCATATGTTTCCAAGTAAGGTTGTGTCATGTCAACAAAAAAGAATACAAAAGAAAAGGAGATTGCCAAAAAGAACACACCAAACACATAAGGCAACTATGGATTTGGGGTCAGTATGTTCATTGCTCCAATGTTTTGATGAAATAGCTTGAAACTGTCATCATTCCCCAAAGCACATAGAACTGGAAGAATGACACCAAAAAAATTCTATTTTTAGTCAACATGGAAAAGACATTGCGGTCTCAACACTTTGCATCATCCTCAAAAGGAATACACAAGCGAAATAAAAATGAAAAGGTGAAAGAAAATAAAAATCTTTTGGGTCAACATGAAAAATACATTTCGGTCTCAATTCCTTGTGTCATCCCCAAAAAGGAGAATACAAAGAAAAAGCGAAAGAGACAAGGACCTTTTAGGTCAACATGGAAGAGACATAGGGCATCTCTACGCTTTACATCATCCCCAAAAATAAGAACACAAAAAAAAGTGAAAAATACAATGTACGACATAGAGAACAATAGAGGTACAAGTATAAGATACATGTACAAAGAGAGAGAACATCAAACACACGTTACAGGGGGGTGCTGCCACAATAGTGGTTTACACTTTCTAAGAGATCTTGATTTTTTCTAAAATCACATATTTTTAGAAAATATAATGATTTAAGACTTGAAAAGTTCCATTTAAAGGATTCCAATTGAAAATGGTTTGATCAAACCACCTTAGACCAAGCCCCCTTGGATAGAACCTTGCTATTTTAAAGCCATACCTATAATGGAGTCTCCTTTACACCTATCAAAATGTTGATAAGAGGCCACTTTTAATTTAACTTTTGGGGGATAAAATGAATTCATTTAATTTTTATTTATTTTTATGTAGTCCTTATTATAAGATTCCAAAAAAGTATAATTTTAATTAAATTTAATTTGATTATTATATTTATTTTTAATTTCTTGCGAATGTAGGTTTTTCACCGAAAATTAAGCTCCTTGTTCTGCACATGTGGAAAAATAGAAGATTATCAAAACAAAATTTGAAAAATATGAGTGCACTAGATAAGGAAGTCCTTGATCCAACAAAAAAATAAAAAATGAATTTTGATACATATAAAAAAACTTACGCATTATACGGTCTTCCTATGTCTATATTGTAATTGGTTTGACTTTTTAAAATGTTGTTTTCTGAAGAAAAAAAACTAGTTTTCGAAGGAGATGGAAAAAGAAGTGCAATATAATTCCAAAAAATTTGAAATTTTTTAATTTAGAATCTATAGAAAAAATGTCACAAAACTCTAGTTTGCATCATCTTCAAATTTTTCACAATTTAGCGCTATAGGTTCCCAACAGTGAAGATTTAGTTAGAAAAAATTATTTCAGTGTCCAGTTTGGCCAAAAATTGTAAGCCACTATTGTGGGATCACTTGGGGGAACACAATACACTCCTGAATGGAAAATGAAAAGGAGCAAGGAATGCAAAAGGAATTCAACCATTACTAAGTTATTGGTTTCTCAATCTTAAGCAGCTAAGCGGTAAATGAATAACATAGTTAAAAGACAAAGGAAAATGCATTACAAGGACAAGGCTAACAACTTCTTGCCCCCCACAAAGTGTAAAGAAAAGAATGAGCCAAGGTAGGTGATGTGAAAGGATCAAGAAATAGTTAGAATAGTAAATTCTATAACTATGGTATGATAAAGAGATTTAGTTTTATGGGATAAGAGGAAAGCAATCAGTATCAGTGAAGTGGTACTTATCTAGTATGTCCTTCAATGTCCAACATTCTTTTGTTTGATGTCCAAGAATGTGATGATATTTGTAAAATGGTATATTATAATATTTAGGATGGATAACCAGCTGATTCATAGGTGGTTAAAGTATAAGACCTTTGTTTAAAATCAATTGAAGTCTCTTTCAGATTCAGGTGGAGGGTGTGTAGGAAACATTAGTTTTTTCAATTTGTAAGGTCGTTTTTGTTTGCTAGATTCATCTGTTTCATGAATGGAAGGAGGGAGGGGACCCATGGGGATCCTAGCATCATTGCTATTAGAATCAGGGAATGGTTGTTCACATGGAAGGAGAATGTTTAAGTCAAGAGGAGAATCAAAGATCATTGTGCCATCATCTTGAAGTTTCCAATACTCAAAAGGAGGTCTATTGGGATGAGAAGGATCTTGATATCCTAAACTTGCTTTTTTTTCTTCAGTTGTTTTTTGTTCAAGAAGTTGGTGAATGTCATGTTCATGTGTTGTGTCACAACCTTGTTTACTTAGGATAGTTCAAAGCCTTTTCCATATGTTTCTTCAAGGTTTATGGGAGTGTTTGTGACTTTGTGATCGTAAAATGGTTGTGAGTTTTGTTTAGAGGAACTAGATCCACTTGAGTGAGGAACCTTAGGTCCTTCATTTATTTCAGGATAAGTATGCAAAGTGATTAGGAGGTGAAATAGTAGGGTATGTGCAGGATCATCATGGATAAAATAGGCCCTTAAGTGGCAAAAAATCCAAAAAAATCAAAGTTAGGAAACTTGTAAAAATTTGAATAAGTTATATATATTATTTCAAAAAATGTAAGAATCGAATCTGTAGAAAATTGAATGTAGTTTCTAAACTACTAGGTTTATTTTTATTTTTTTAAAATCTATTTGGTGAAAATTTGAAATTTCAATGGAGTAGTACTTAAATTTTAGGGAAAAAATAAGAAGTAGGTGTTTGTCTGACCACCCTAACTACAATAAAATGATAATATTTTTTTATAAGATTTTAGATATAAGTAGAGGACTCATGTCTAGATGTGATGGATATATTTTTTTTAATTATTTTCCAAGTAAATAATTAATTATGATTTTTTATTACAATTTTTTAAAAATGTAAAAACTCGTATGTCTAACCACCTTAACTTGGTCAAAACTTCATGAAATTTAGTTTTTTTTTAATCTTATAGTATGCGAAACATAGAATGTGACACATGTTTTGGAGTCAAAAAATGTGATATTGTTTGAAAGCTATAGACGTTTCTCAATCAACCTATCAATTAGGACTTTAGTCGTAATTCAAATAGAAAATAAATAATAACTATTAATTAAATTCAAAGTAAAACATAATTTATATTGGTGGAAAGATGAGAACCTCCTTTAAAAACCCTTTTCGTTTCCTCAATTTTAGGTGAAAAAAAGGTCGCCAGCCACATACCCTACACATACCCATCCTATTGCCACTTTTTGGCCCATCATGATCCTACACATACCTAGTAGGAAGATCTTGTGACTACATGGATGTATAGAAGGATGAATTGGCTTCTCGGTTATCAAGGCATTCATTGTAAAACTTGTTCATGCTATCATCATCTTCTCCAATGTTGCCTACTTCATGAGGAGGGCAATCATGAGGAGTTGAAGGAACATGAAGCAACTCAATGTCATTAGTGTCATAGCCAAAGGCACAATTGGACATGTCTACCAAGGATTTTAAGGAATTCCAAAACCTATTGAAAGAAAATGCAATGATGAAAGTAAACTAAGATGCAATAAATGATTAAAAACAAATATTATGGAAATTAAAAGAGTAATGTAGAAAAAGGCCAACAAATGTCTGAAAATGCAATATGAATAGTGCAGGTGGACTAATTCACCCAGGGTGGTAAATGAGTCCTTGGACTATGATATTTTTTTGTATTTTAAAAAAAAATTAAAATGATTCTAATGCATTTCATATGGCAATTAAAGATGCAAAATAATTTTTTTTAGTTTTTTCAATGATATGTAATTTAAAAATGAAATCTAAACAAAGCTTTCACTAATGCGATATGAGAAGTCTTAGAATGAAAGAACAAAACAATACCCTAATTGACGTTTTATGCAAGTGTAATCTAGGATGCAATATGTGAATGAAATAAAAAATGCAAGCTGTTCAAGACGTAGGTTCACCAAAATGAACTGTAGATTTTTGTCACCACATGCTTCTCTAACTCTTCTAGGTTTTTTCACCTAAAAGGAGAGAGCTAGGAAAAAATGCTAACTAGGTTCATTCAAATTATGAAATGTATGATGTTATTAATTCCAAACAATATGATTTAAGTGTAGTTAAGTGATCTATATGACTGAATTTGAATGCAATTTAACTAAAGATTTAAGCAATGCTTGAAAAAATAATGTGATATGCAAACAATGAAATAGGAATGAATAAATGTTGAACAAAAAGAAATGGATTCAATTAGTGTGCACCTAGAGGTCTGATGAAGATTCTAGAATTTTTGGAATGGTATTTAGGATCACAAAAAATCAATAGTGGGACTCATTCACCCAAGGTGGTGAACTAGTCCTCCTTTTGGTGAAAAGTGTCAAGAACTAATTTGTGGTTGTCATGATCTAGAATCTAACAAAACCTAGATTTTTAGTCTTCAGGTGGGAATCATTTATCACTAGTGGTGAATCAGTCCTATCCTAAAATTCTAAGAACTTAGGATACAACTCTACAACACCAAATTTGAAGATGTTTGCTTGTTGGGTTTCTGAAGATAATTCTACAGGAAACAAACAAAATCCCTTCTCCAAGCTTGAAATATGACTGATTTGACTTGAAGCACCTAGTTTACTTGTTGACCACTCTTCAACACCTAAATACTCATTAAATATTCGCACAAATATTTGCAAACACACATGAAAGAAGGGAAAAATGGTTGAGGGTTAGAAAATAGGGGTTTTCCTTGGTCAGGCCCCACTTTGGTAATAAAACCCTTAATGAAATGCAAGAAAATGATAAACAAATAACATGCAAATGCTATCAATTTTCCAAACCCTTATTGATGAAAATATGAAGTTGTGTCAATGGATGTGTTATCTCTCAAAAACGCAGGCGGAATGCCTCAAGAGGCTGCCAATCTCTTGATATGCTTTAGGGTAACAGACAAGGTCAAGAGAGCTCAACCTTCTATGCTTCAAGTGCTGCTAGACCTAGGTGGGTGTACCTTTCTAAATAAAGCAGACTTATCTTATGATTATCCTTCTTGTACGATGATTTGTCCACAATGGCATATGACAGTGAACAAATGAAATCAAACTTGATAGCAATCTTCTGATCGAAATCCTAAAATGCTTAAATAATAGATATAAAGAAACTGAAATGAATTCAAATGATGAAATTGTAGAGACCAGTGCCTTATTGGGTATGTGGAGTCAAATGAAACAGAAGTGGGCAACTATTTTCTAGCAGAAAATCAAATTGCAAGCATATGATTTATTTATAACTTGTACAAACATGCAAGATTATGACCACTAAGCTCTACTTTAATACTCCATATGAGTCTCCTTGATTACTATGATTGACAAAAAGGATTTAATCTCTACTTGAGAGAACCAGTCAATTAATAAAATAGATACAACAAATCTACATTGATAAACTAAAAATAAGCTTGTTACTTTAATTTAAACAACAAGAAAGAATCAACATTGAGACAACTTAGCAATGCTTCTCATTAAACTCAGCATATAATTGACACTAGAAATAACCTGCCACACCAGCTGAGTTTCATTGAATTCACCATTTTAAAACATGCACATAGTCTCTGATAAGAGAAATCTATTCTAATGTAGCCATTTGACTACCTATTGTATCTAATCTAAAATATGATGATAATCAATTACAATTGGGGTGCATATATATACACTAGCAATCGGAAACAAATTGCTTCCAAATCATGTCAGCCACCATAGAAATCGGGCCCAGTCATGTCAGTCTCCAACAGCATAAAGAAAATCTCTTATGTCGGCCCATAGTATTTGAAAATTGTTAATCAATAGTGAACCAGTTGCCAGGATAATCTAGAAGTATGTTGAAGGCAATTCAATCATTTCTCGCTGTCTACCCATGTTCCTCTGTTTCATCGTGACCAACTGATCGCTATGCCGAAGTCAAGAAGTAGCCTTGTGTCTCCATTCTATTTCACCAAGATGTTCTTCCGTCGGTGAGATATCACAATGAAAACCCTTTTGTCATACCAAGAGCACACATGTGTTATATTTATTTCAGTCACTAAGACAAAAGAAAATGTCTTACCGAAATGAACCCCTTGTTTCATTTACTATCACTATGAGATTAAGATATCAGCAAGACCTTACATAGAATACTTCAAGTCATACCGAAAGTCATCAACCATCCCTGAGTCGTGGAGACAAGAGAAAACTCTTGCTGAGAAGCACCATTCTATTTGATTTACTATCGCTGTGGCATATGTTGCATTTCACCGACGAGCCTATCTGCCTCATGTATATTGCTATAGCCTCCAACCCTCGGTGAGACATCTTGTAGGGAATTTTGTTACACTGAAAGTTCCTTTATCTCCTAAGTTGCTGAGACAACAGAAAACTCTTGCCGACAAAGTCCCCTTGCACTCGATCGGTGAGACCAAAGGTCACTCACCGAAACCTCATGCCGATATTGCTAACTCTTACCAATATGCCTCTCAGCTACCCATCGGGGAGACATATACACCCCGCCATGACCATATATTGAAAGCACAACTCTTGCCGATATGATCATTTTTCACACTTTCGGTGAGACTATAAGATGCCGTTATGATATTTCACCAAAAACAAAAACCTTTGCTGATAGAGCCTTTCATATGCCTTTTGACAAGACATTATATTTCGCTATGACCTTCACCCAAATATGATTCTTATGCCGATAGATGTCTTTTTTGTCGCTGAAACACAAGATATGTCTTGTTGATAGCCTACAACAAGAATTAGTGAAAAATACACAGGTCGGGGAGACATTCACTCTGTCATGTCGATATGGATAATATAATGAAAGACCAAAGACTAGATGGATTCAAACAGATCATATGACAGAATATAAGAAAGGAAACATAGGAAGGGATTTTATGCTTACGATGAGGACACATTTGACAGTAAAATTTTCAAAATTTCTTAGTTGTAACAGTGGTTCTGTCTGGGGATGAATGATAGTAAGATCATTACAAGGATCTAGAAGCTTTGGATGAGCATACTAGACCAAACACAAAATGAGCACGAAAGGAAATGGGCAGGAAGCATGACGAAAAGGATGAAAAATGAATGCAATATGGAAGTGAACCAAAACCTTAAACTACTGTGCATGGAAATTTTTAAAAAAAGGACAAGCAAGAGTTGTCCATGCACTGGCAACCCTCAATCCTCTGTGTTTTAACTTCACTTGTCTTGAGCTATTACGATCTGAAACTCAAACAATTTTCCCCTGTCAAATACCTGATTTTCTCTTGAGTTCATCAAATTCCTCTTAAAGACAATCATGCAACCTTTCTTGTCACTGTTATTGCAAGTTTTCAGAAAACCATTATGCTCAACTTGGACCAAATTTCCTACATTATTTTGCAGTTCAAATTCTTTATCGTCATGGGACAAACCCTTGTTATCTCCAATATACAAAATATACACATATTCAATGCAAAATTCCTCATTATCTTTCTCACTATTATGTATTATAAAGCATTCTCCTAGCTGTATAAAAATTTCACAATCCAACTGCTTCTCTTGAAAAACAAAAAACTCTGCCATATCATTGTTGTTTGAGAAAAACAAGTTAGAAACCTTTTGCATCTCTTCAGTATCTCTATTCGGAGACAACACTGGATCATGACTCATATCCTCCATATCATGCATATGTGAACCAATAAAATATGGACTTCTGTCATCCTTGGTATGCAAACAAATGTCTTCTTCACATGAATTAGAAATTTCAAAATCACATACCTCATCTTGAATGGAAATAGACCTCTGATCAACACCGAAGGTTTCACCATTATTCCAAGAAATGCACAGGGAGTCATAAGAATCTTTACACAAATCTCTTTCACTATCAAAACAATTCTAAGTTAGACACAAAATTTCAAAATCATCCTTGTGCACACATCTCTAATATTCAAAAGTAATCAAGTTTGAAATTTTTTCACTGTTGAATGAACACAATTCCTTATTGTCAACATTGCAGTTGTATTATTTTTCATCAAAAAGAGGTCCAAAATCATCAGAGAAAAAATTAGAAACATCATCAACACAGTCATTTATTTCATCACTTTGCATGTCTGGAATTTTCTCCTCTTTTTCATAAAGTGGGTTTGAAAATACCTGAAATTCATTCATGGACAGACCTTGGAAAAAGATCATCTGATCTTCATTTAACTCTTCATTGTATAATGGGTTTGAAAAAATTTGGAAATCGTTTTTGGATACACAAACCTCTTCTTCATTAGTTTTATCTTCACAGTAGGTAGAAAAATCCCTTGACTACAGAACAAAATCCTCAGGTTCATCATAAGAATCAGAGTATTCACTAGATTCCTCACAACATGCATTGCCTTCCCTGCCACAATATGTTGTGCAAGAAAGATATCTTGTACTTTCATTTTCCTTATGCAAGCTATCACAGGAATCACCTTGACTTGCACATGCTTCATCTTCTATTGGATGCATTGTTTGATCAATTCCTCTATATTTATCAGAAATAAAACTATTGGATTCAACATTGGTAGTGTTCTCATACCTTATTCCCTCGGATAACACTTGCATGAAGTCAAAAGAGGAGCCTTCTGCCTTATTCCTTCTCTTCTGCTCCAATATTTCTCCTTTGTTTTCTTCCCTTTGATCAGCAACAGTTAGTATGTCTATTTCTTCTTTAGTAAATCTATTCATACTGTATTGAGCATGCACCTCAACAGAATGGAGCTCTATATAATCTTCTTCATAGTTAGAAAGGACCTGCTGTTTAGGCATATGAACATTGTATTTCTGATTTGAAACATCATGCTGGTAACCTTCATTCTCCGAAGGTGATTTCCTTTTCACAACACGGTAAAAGGTATTTGAAGTAAAATATACTGTGTGATTATCTCTATTGTTTCCCATCAACATTCCCTCCTCTTGCATTCTTTGGGCTACTAAACAATGATCTAGGGAATGTGGCTGATTACAAACTTCACAAAGTAATTATTACTCACCATGTAAGTTCCCCTCTCACTCAATGGATCAAGAGTTTCTTTTTTTCTAGGCCTAGCTATTACAGGGTTGTTGTCCTTCTAGTCTGCATTATAAGGCATGTCATGCAACCTTAGCCTTTTGTTCTTGTATGTATTCTCCTGTCTGTACTGATTATTGCTGCCCTTCTAAGGAACCTTATGATTATATCTTTTATCAATTATCCCAGTAGCCCTCCTATTGTTTTCCATTGTCTGTTCCATCTTCTATGGCTCAGCCAAGTCTCTCGAGAATCTATTTCTTAGTTCATACCCTATCTTCATATCAAAAGCATTCAAATAAACACTCAGTGCTATAGAATCTGGCAACTTTGATCTAGGAGGTATTTTATTCTACAACTTATTGAATCTCTGATTAAAATCATAAATTGTGTCATTTTGATCCTTCTTAATCAATACTAATTCATGAAGAGTAGCATCCGGTACACTTGGATTCCCATATTGCTCGAGGAATTCATCCTAAAACCCCTAGAGAGAATCAATAGAGACTGTTGGTAGGCTATTGAACCAATCCCTAACATCTTCAACAAGTGATATCATGAATAGCCTCATGCAAAAATCTTCATACAGTACATCCAAATCTTGGATGAAAGCATTGAAATTTCTTAAATGCTCCTCAGTAGTAACCGCATTACTCCCTATAAACTTTGGAATAGTACTTCTCAAGCTACCATCCATTGGATAAGGGGATAATTAAATCCCTGACAAATCAAACTGTCTGATCATCGTTGTGTACTGATGAGGGGGGGCACTAGGTGGATACTGATGCTAATATGGTGGACCATTGTATTGTGTATGATGATGTGGCACATACTATTGACCAGGAGGTGGCTGTATATTCTATTGTACATGATATGCATTGCCTCCATTGTGAAATTTTCCATATACATTTGTGTAGTTATTCGCTCCATATTCAAATTCCATTCTTCATCAAACTTTTTCAGAGTCACCACCTACTTTTTCAAAAGTAGGAAAATGATTCTTTTCTGATCTTCTTCCTAGTAGAATCACCCTTTTTGAATCTTCTCAAATTATAACCTTTTCTTCAATGACTCTATGTGATTGTCTTCAACCAAACTTTCTGATGTTATCCCCAGCAGAGTCGTCAATTTGTTAGCTCTAAAAAACGTAGGAGAAATGCCTCAAGAGGCTACCAATCTCTTGATACACTTTAGGGTAACAGACAATTTCAAGAGAGCTCAACCTTCTATGCTTCAGGTGTTGTTAAACCTAGGTGGGTGTACCTTTCTGAATAAAGTAGACTTATCTTATGATTATCCTTCTTATACAATGATTTGTCCACAATGGTAGATGACAATGAACAAATGAAATCAAACTTAATAGCAATCTTCTGATCTAAATCCTAAAATGCTTAAATAATAGATATAGAGAAATTGAAATGAATTCAAATGATGAAATTGTAGATACCAATGCCTTATTGGGTATGCGGAGTCAAATAAAATGGAAGTGGGCAACTTATTCTGGCAGAAAATCAAATTGCAGGCATATGATCTGTTTATAACTTGTACAAACATGCCATATTATGACCACTAAGCTCTACTTTAATAATCCAGATGACTCTCCCTGATTATTGTGATCAACGAAAAGGATTTAATATCTACTTGAGAGAACCAGTCAATTAATCACACAGATACAACAAATTTGCACTGATAAACTGAAAATAAGCTTGTTACTTCAATTTAAACAACAAGAAAGAATCAACATGGAGACAACTTAGCAATGCTTCTCAATAAACTCAACATACAATTGACACCAGAAATAACCTGCCACACCAACTGATTTTCATTGAATTCACCATTTTAAAACATGCACATAGTCTCTGATAAGAGAAATCTATTCTAATGTAGCCATTTGACTACCTATTGTATCTAATCTAAAATTTGATGATAATCAATTACAATCAGGGTGCATATATATACACTAGCAATCAGAAACAAATTGCTTCCAAATCATGTCGGCCACCGTAGAAATTGGGCTCAGTCATGTTGGCCTCCAACAGCATAAAGAAAATATCTTATGTCAGTCCACAGTATTTGAAAATTGTTAATCGCTAGTGAACTAGTCACTAGGACAATCTAGAAGTATGCCAAAGGCAATTCAATCATTTATCGTTGTTTACCTGTGTTCCTCTATTTCACCGTGACCAACTGTTTGCTATGCCAAAGTTAAGAAGTAGCCTTATGTCTCCATTGTGTTTCACCAAGACCTTCTGTCATTAGTGAGATATCACAATGAAAACACTTTTGTCATACTGAGAGCACACATGTGTTATATTTATTTTAGTCGCCGAGACAAAAGAAAATGTCTTACCAAAATGAACCCCTTGTTTTGTTTACTATCGCTATGAGATTTAGATATCAGTGAGACCTTACATAGAATACTTCAAGTCATACCAAATGTCATCAACCATCCCTGAGTAGCCAAGACAACAGAAAAATCTCGCCGAGAAGCACCATTCCGTTTGATTTACTATCGCTGTGGCATATGTTGCATTTCCCCGACGAGCCTATCTACCTCATGTATATCGCTATAGCCTCCAACCCTCGGTGAGACATCTTGTAGGGAATTTTGTTACACTGAAAGTTCCTTTATCTCTTGAGTCGCCGAGACAATAGCAAACTCTCACCGACAAAGTCCCCATGCGCTCCATCAGCGAGACCGGAGGTCACTCATCAAAACCTCATGCCGATATTGCTAACTCTTACCAATATGCCTCTCAGCTACCCATCGAGTAGACATATACACCCCGCCATGACCCTATATCGAAAGCACAACTCTCGCTGATATGATCATTTTGCACACTGTTGGTGAGACTATAAGATATTGTTATGATATTTCACCAAAAACAAAAACCTTTTCCGATAGAGCCTTTCATATGCCTTTCGACAAGACATTAATATTTTTCTATGACCTTCCCCCCAATATGATTATTGTGCTAATAGATGTCTTTTCTGTCGCCGAAACACAAGATATGTCCTACCGATAGCTTGCAACAAGAATTAGTGAAAAATACACAGGTCGGGGAGACATTCACTATGTCATGCCGATATGGATAATATAATGAAAGACCAAAGACTAGATGGATTCAAACAGATCATACGATATAATATAAGCAAGGCAACATTAGGAAGGGATTTTATGCTTATGATGAGCACACATTTGATTGTAAAATTTTCAAAATTTCTCAGTTCTAAAAGGATGCTCCAAAATGTTTGAATAGTTCTTGATTTGATGTTTGAATGTAGGAGTTTGAATGCTTGAATGAATGGGTGAGTAAGTGAACTTGATGAATATGGGTTAAAATGGATGTAAAAACACTTATTTATACAATCTTGTCCATTAGTAACCTGTCAAGACCTCATCATAGGCCGACATCAAGTGATTTTGAATAAAAACTAAAAGGAAATTTTAAATATTTGAAATTTGGAGCCAAGGGGAACTCATTTGCCACCCATGGCAAATGGATCCCACCTAGGACAAAATAAATGGGTGTGAGCAATTATCTTTAATTTAATGTTGTTTGTCAGGTTTACATTCAAAAACACACTTAATTAAGCCTATTAAGGGCATAAAGAGGTCAAATATAGGATAAGAAAGGTGTAAATAGTGAAATTATGCCTAGAAAAGTGTGAAATCTTGTTACAAGACTTTACAACACTTTAAAATAGGATTTGATTAAAGATAAAATCATGATATTTAGGTGAATTGTAATGAATAAAGTCTAGAAGAGTGTATAAATTTTTTACAACACTTCACAACACCTTCACAAGATGTCATTATTTAAATTTTAGTACCTAAATATGCATGTTCAATCCATTAAATCAGAGAAAAATAGACAAAACATCATCAAGGGCTAAAAGGCCTTGAAAATGAAAAGGGTCCATTTTTCTGTGGTGCAAAAACATTCAACCTAAATCAAAAAATTATACACTAGATCTAATAGATAGTACATCACATTTTCAAGATAGTGCACCACATCTACTAAAAATAGTGTGCCACATCTGTGAGATAGTAAACCACATCTATTTGAAAGAATGATGCATCTACTAGTTGTCAAAGTTTTGGGGAAATTCTTGTGTAGTCTCATTTCTAGTCAATTCTTGATAGTAATCATACTTTTAGATCATAGAATTGCTCGTTCTAGTCCATCCATTTCATTAAATTCACTTATGTTTCCTTGCATTCCTTATTTTTCTATCCTTGCATTACTTAATTAGCCTAGGTTCATTCTTAGTTGTAAATGTAGGAGATGGAAACTCCTTCCTAGGATCCTCAACCAATGAAAATAAACCATCCTAACACATACACAAGAGAAGCACAAAAACTATTTTGGAAAATATCCAAGATGATATTTCTATAAAATTAGATGCTAAATACATAGTGTACAAGATTTTTAAAGGTGTGAGAAATGAGATGGGTGAAAAACTACCTGATATAGGAAAACTTCCTAAGTAATTATCCCTAAGTTTAAAACTTAACACTAACAGCCCCTTAAGTACAAACTTTGGGAGATTATTATGAAAAATGAAATGCAAGATGGGTCCTAGGTACAAGGCCATGTTGGGTACCCATGCACAACTACTATGCAATTCAATCTCTCATAACTAAAGAAAAGGAGAAAAACCCCATGGGAGGAAACTCTTCTCCAAAAGAGAGAAAATAAAGGGTTACAAAAGTGTGAGGAGGACTTCACAAGACCCCCCAAGGATAACTCTCGTCACTAATCTCAATAAAATACAAAAGGAGAGAGACTATGTAGCCCCCAATAGAAGAGTATAAATTATTAAGATCCCCCATGATGAAGAAACGCTTGTGTTGATCTTAGAAATATTAAGAATATCCCATGTTTGAAAACATGTTTCCCTTTAGTGAGAAAAAACACTGATGCTAGACAAACTCCAACTCCAAAACAAGAGAAGGGAGAGGAAGAATGAACATGAAAAATTCCTTTGAAAAACTATCTCAGTGCCTCCACATAACCAAATTTCACATCATGATCAGGTGCAACCTCAACTAAAGAGGTTGGATCAACAAGATCATGTAGAAAATTTGAATCAAAAATCTCTAAAGACATGGTTGGTGTGATAGCAGTGTAAATACTGTCATAAAAAAGAAGGGATATACCCTCAAATGCATCATCCAAATTAGAAATGTGACATTTACAAAATAAGTCTACAAGACTTTTCAAGTGACTATCCCACAAAGACTAATTTGAAGGATGAAAAAAAACTTGGTGTGCTAAAGAACCAACTTCTAAAGCAATAAGAGATGAATCAACATAGCTCTAAAGAACTATAAAGTTCAAATGAATAATCTATCTTGAGGAATTTCTATCAACATTAGCAAGAGGGGTGTGAGGCTCATAATCATCAACATAAACAAAATGAGAAAAGGCATCGAGATGAGCCTCATGATTAGGTTCACCAAAAAAAAAAGAATTTTCTAGTATCAACCTATCTAATGAAAATAAAATCAGCAGTGAACTCTTTAGTCCTAGATATCTCACTATGAGTAATCTGATAGATGGAAATTATATTTGTGTGAAAATTAAGAATACAAAGTACATCTCTAAAACAACCATCACCAATCTTAACATTTCCTATCCACACAAAATCCAAATATTTACTCTACCAACAAAATATTAGAAGTATCAGTAAGAAGAAGACCCAAAAAAGGATAGGAAGTAAAACCCATGTGATGAGATGCTCTTGAATCCAAAAACCATCTATCATGACTAGAATGAACTATAGAAAATACCAATTGGTGTCATTTACCTTTCATTCCATTTGTAAATCTACATTCCTTAACTCTGTAGGCTTGGGTGAAGGCAAAGGTGATGCAGATGGAGATGATATAGAAGGAGTCATAGATGAGGGTAGTGGAATATTGTTGTTCTAAAGAATATTTGAAAGATCATCAATATTATTCATATAACAATGTTGTTCATCATGATCTTTCTTCTTGCTATACACACAACTAAACTTCTTATTCTTAGCTTTATCATCCTTTGAAGAGGTGGAGGACTCATTAGAATATATCTTATCCTTAGGTTTCTTCTTCCCTTTGTGCTAAAATGCTTGTGCAACTAATGCATGATTCATAGAGACCCCCTCTAACTAGGCAAGTTTGGCTTGCTCCCTCATCAAAAAATCATAGAATTTCCTAAAAGAAGGAATTTTAAATGCATTTCCAAAAGAAGACATGGTGGAGTAGAAGGTAGAAGAAAAAACTAAAAATGGACCTTTCAACTTAGAAAAAATATAAAAAATGGACTCCTTATCATTTTTATCCTTCCCACATTCTACCAATTATGACCTCATAGATTTGAACTTGACAAGAAAATAATTAATGGAAGGAAATGAATTAGGGGAAAGAGAAGTTAAATTTTCATCTAGTTGTGAAGCACAAAAATCATTGATATGACCAAAAAGGTTTTTGAATTCATCACATACATCTTTGGTTGTATTACACTCCTAAATGTGGAGAAGAAGACTGTCAAAAACATGCAAAGCTATCAGATCCATAGCTTCATCACACTTGTTTTTGTGAGAAAAATTTTCATAATCCTTGGTAAAAGTGGGTTGTATATCATTCAATGTGGACCACAAACCCTTATATTGGAGCAACCTATGCATTTTAATCTTCCAAGGATGATAGATATGGGGGGTTAAAAGTTCAACTAAATTAGTAGTCTTGACAACAATCTACACCAAAAGCAACCAAAATACAAAAAATTGATACAATCGAAACCTCCAAAAATATCAACCAATAGAGCCTCTCAAGATTTAATTTTCCAACATCTAAAAAAATATCACTTAGGAAATAAAGAAGATTGAATATGTACCTGAATCTTGAAAAATATTTGTGATAAAAAAACTGTAGACATGTAAAATTTATCTAACACTTATCACACACCTTAAATAATATTTTCAAATCATTGACATCATTATTATTGAGTATCACTACATTTCACATCAATAGCATCAAAAACATAATTTTTACTATTAATTGAAGAATATGATATTATTTAATTAATTCATTTTTTCATCATTTTTCACAAATTAGATAATTTCATTTTTTTTTAATTCACCTTTTTATCATTTTTGACAAATTAGATAAATTTCATTTATTTAATAAAGTCCTCAAACCATATTTTTTACTATTAATTAAATAATATGACATTATTTAATTAATTCACTTTTTCATTAATTTCTACCAATTAAATAAATTTCATTTATTTTCCTAATCTAACTTTATTCCTCCTAATTAAATAAATAATGCCAATTATTTGATTATGTTGCTAATTCAATTTATTCCCCTAAGTCCATTCAATTATTAAAGCTTAATAATTTAATCAAATCACTTTCCTTGAAAACATTTGAATAAATAAACTATTCAAAACATCATCAAAAATCATATCAAACTAATGCAAATTTGTTTACAAAATCCAAACTTGGTTTTCATGTTCAACTCCAAAAATAATTAATTATTTAAATCAATTAATTAATCATTCTCAACCACTTTCCTAATTGATAAAATTATGGTCCATTGATTTTTTAATCTATTCTTGACTGAGCAATCTTTTCTTTACTAATCAATCTATATCCATGGTTGTGTATAGGAGTGAATTTGAATCCCTTATGTAAATTCCCCTTTTACACTTCCTCACCTTAGAAAACCAAATTCAAATACAAAATTCTACATCATCCCATTTCCTTTGTTCCACTTGGCATATGTTTTTTATAGTGGTAGAATAATAACTATCAAAGATGCCCATGCAATACCCAGATGTTTAGGTAGTGCACCTACGTCCTTGACAAATTCCTATGTTTTGAAGTTGGAAGAAGTGTTACACTTCCTATTGGGAAAAAAACTATAGTGTCCCTCTTCAACCAACCAACCCAAAAACTCCTTAATCTTTCTCATTCTTCCTTCAAATTATCCCATTCTTCATTCAACTCGTCTCTTTTGGAATCCTCTAGGAATTAAGTTCATCCCTTCACAATCTCTTCATAGCCTCTTACATCTTCTAGCAATTCCTCAAGCACTCTCAGTAGCACTTTGGCACTTCATCAACTCCATAGAGCAAGTGTGGAATAGATCATTGTAGTAGAGGCTTGATTCCTCTCTTTTCTCCTCCATTATCTAGTGAGCTCTTGGTGGAGGTGGTAAGCATTTTCAATCCTCTCCTCTATGATTTGGTTGAGTAGCACTTTCAATTTTTTAAGTGTTTATTATGTTCTCTACTTTCTTTCCTCCTTTATCATATATTTCTCTATCATTGCTACCTTGGCTATCCATGGAGGTGCAAAAACCAAAATGGGGGTCTAACTAAGGTAGGCCCTGCACCATATAAAAATGGATCTTTAGACATTTTCATGGTCATCTAGGTCATTTTACTATGATGCTTGACCTACTTTTCTTAGATTTAATGTTGCATTGTAACTTATACATTCACATTAGGTCCTGAATATTCAAATTATGATGTCTTGTAAAGGTGTTGTAACACATTTCTACACTTTCCTAGATTCTTCTTATTATAATTCACCTAAATATTCCATTTTTATCCCTTACCAAGTCTTATTCTAAAGTGTTGTAAAGTGTTGTAATAAATTTTCACACTTTTCTATGTTTGTCATCACTAATTACACCTTTCTTATGCTTTATTTTCCCCCTTTATGCACTTACAAGCATTAATTAAGTGTGTTTTTTATTATAAACCTGATAAATATCATTAAATATAACTTAATTTCCGACACCCACTTGCATTCCGTGAGTGGGACTCATTTTCCATGGGTGGCAAATGAGTCCCTCTTGGCACAAAATTCAAAAATAATTTCAATTTTCTCTCTCATTTTTATTAATTAAGACCTTAGGTCAGTCTATGATGTATTTTTAGGAAATTATGGCATAAGTGTGTATAAATAATAATTTTCTATCCATTTTAACCCCAATCACTCAATCACCCATTCACCCATTCAATCATCCTTGCATCCATCTAAGCAGTTGAACATCATAGCATCATTCAATTAATCAATAATCAAGCATCTTGGAGCAGCCATTGACATATCTTTAGACTTCAACAACAAGGGTTTGGTGAGTTCATGAAACTTGCATGTTTTTTGTTCATCATTCCTTTCTTATTTCATTTCATTTCTTTATTAAGGGTTTGATTACCAAAGTGGGATTTGACCAAGGAAAATTCCTCTAATCTAACCCTTAACCATTTTTTCCCTTTTTACATGTGTTTGCAGGTCTTGTAGGTAGATTTTTCAAAGAGATAGGTGTTGAAAAGTGGTCAACAAGATATCAAATCTATTCAAGTCAACAAAGACCTAATTCAATCTTGGAGATAACATTCAACCCATTTTTGATATATTTGGTTTTGTCAACCCAATAAGAAGACAAGTGCAAATCTGGACCCACAAAGTTGGCTTCAAAATTTGTAGATTTTTATAGGTGGACTAATTTTCCATTAGTGGAAAATGAGTCCCACTATCAAGCTAGAAAATTTAATTTCTTTAGATTTCAGTTCTTGACATTTTGAAACCCATTTCATCAAAATTTACCAATACCTAAACTAATTCACCATCTATGGAAAATGAGTCCCAGTTCTCATCAAAATTTATTTCTAAAACATTCCAAAATATTCCAACATCAACATTCCATCTCTAGGTGTACCCCATTCAGTTTCATTAAGTTTTGTTTTCATTTGTGCATGTTTCTAGTTCATTTTTTCATATCACACTGTGTTTTCCAACACCTCACATTTCTTAGGTTTTGTATAAATAATTAATCAATTTTATTAGTTTTTTTTCATCTTGATAATTTCATTTTGGCATATTTCCATCATAATTGCATTAGTTTGAGTGAACCACCTAGATTTTGGTGTGGGATCTATCTCTTTCCTTTAGGTGAAAAACCCTAATTAAGCAAAAGAGTCATAGTATCTTACACCCCAAAAATATTTGGTTCATTTTGGTGAACCTGTATATTGAACATTATCTTTCTGATTTGCAATGTATTTACATCCTATGATTCAATTGCATTAGTTTTTGCATTGTTCTACATCCTAGAGTTTTCAACATTGCATTAGTGAATATCTCATATACATTTCATTTTTGCACTTCAAAACATTAAAAAAACTCAAATTCTGCATTTGCATCCTAGTTTTTCATTAGAAAATCATAAAATTCACTTTAAATTTTTTGAAAAACACAAAAAAAATCATCCCTAGACTCATTCGCCACCCTAGGCGAAGCAATTTAGTTGCACATTCTATAGTGCATTTTCTTGCATTTTCTGGGCATTTTTTGCATGATAGTTTTCTGCTATTACTTTCTATCATACTTTCCATATTTTTTGTTGTATCCTCTTTCTTGCATATTAGTTTACTTTCACTCATTTGCATCATGGCTTTTTTCTTTAACAAGTTTTGAATGTCTTTGAAATCCTTAGTTGACATGTCAAACTCTACCTTTGGATGTGATCCTCATGATCTTGAGCTTCCTCATGCTCCTTCAACTCCTCATGAGTGTCCTCCTCATGTTTTTGACATCATTGGAGAAGATGATGATAGCATGAATATGTTCTTACATGAATTCCCTGACAACCTTGAATCTAATGCAACCTTTTACCCATCCATGAAGTTAGAAGACCTTTCTACTATCTCACCTCTTGACATGTTTGGTTATTTACATCCTAAAACCAATTAAGGACCTAAGTTCCCTCCAATAGGTGGACCTAGTTCTTCTAGAGAACCATATCCTCAACCATTTTATGATAACAAAGTTACAAACACACCAATCAACCTTGAAGAAACCCATGGCAAAGGCTTTACTATCTTAAGCAAACAAGGATGTGATACAAAAATCAAACATAACATTCACCAAATTTTAGAACGGGCCAATAGATGAATACACAACAGGGTTAGGATATCAAGATCCCCCTCATGACAACAAGCCTCCTTTTGAATATTGGATACTTCGAGATGATGCCACAACGATCTTCGATTCCCCTCCTCACTTGAATGTTCTCCTTCCACGTGAACAGCCATTACATGATTCTAATTACAAGGATGCTATGATCCCCATGGGTCATCTTCCTCCTACAATCCATGAAAAAGGTGAATCTAGTAAACAAAAATGACCTTACAAATTAAAATAGTTAAATTTTCCTCCCCATCCACTGCCTAAAGGTGAAAGGAAACTGCAAATTATTTTAAACATAGGTCTTATACTCTTACCACCTTCAAATAGCTTGGTGGTTCATCCTAAATATTCTAAGATACCATATTGTAAATACCAGCATGTTCTTGGACATCACAGTGATGGATGCCAAACATTGAAGGACATATTGAGTAAGTATCACTTAATTGATATTGATTGTTATCCTATCATCCCATAGTACCCTATCCCTGGAAACCTCATTATGTAATAGTTGTAGACTACTCCATTCTCACAATTACATGACCCTTTTCAATCACCTATCTTGGCTCATTCTTTCCTTACACTCAGTCGGGGGAAGTACTTGTTGGCCTTGTCTGAGTAATGCATGTCTTTGTCTCTTAACTACGTTATTCACCTTCTGCTTATACTACTTGAGATTGTGAAGTGAATACCTTGGTTGATGGTTGACTTGCATTTGAAATACTAGTATTTTTACTTTTCCCTTTTGTTTTTATTTTCTTTGGTATGATTGCATGTGTGTTTGGTGTTCTCTCTCTTTGTGCACTTCATCTATTTGTACCTCTATTCTTCTATATGTCATGCATTGCTTTCATTTTTTCCATTTAATTTTGTCTTGTGTTCTTCCTTTTGGGGATGACACAAAGTGTTGAGATGCCCTATGTCTCTTCCATGTTGACCCAAATGGTCCTTTTACTTTTATTTTTTTCTTTTTCTTGTTTTTTTCCTTTTGGGAATGACAAAAGGCATTGAGACTGAAATGTCTCCTTCATGTTGACCCAAAGCTTTTCCTTTTCTTTTTCCTTTTAGTTTTCTTTTCGCTTGTGTTTTCCTTTTAGGGATGATGCAAGGCATTGAGATTGAAATGTCTCTTCCATGTTGAGCCAAAATATACTTTATTTTTCTTTCTATTTTCACTCTCTCTGTGTCATTCATCCAGTTCTATGTATTTGGGGAATGATGACAGTTTCACACTCTTTAATTAAAACATTGCAGCAATGAACATACTAACACCAAATCCATATATCCCTTATATGTTTGGTGTGTTCCTTATTCGGAGCAACCCTTCTTTCTTTTGTTACTTTTTTTCATTTGCATGTCGCAACCTTACTCATAAACATATGACTTGGCATGGGGGATTTCCTAGTTGGCTATCATGTCTTATTTTCTTTTTTCATCTTTTATTTACTACTTTATTGTAATTTCTCATAGAATGGTGTGTAGCAATTCATTTAAAGTGGTGGCATACATTGGCATAATTTATTTTCATTTTATTTCTTTCTTGGTTCTTAGTGCAACCTTTTCACTTCATATGGTGTTACATCCTTCATAAGCATGATCTATCTTAGCATATTACATTCCTCTTGGTGGCTTGATGTAATGCATTGCATTCCCTAAGTTGTGAATAGTCTAATATTTGATTGGTCCTCTCTTGGAGACATTAGACACAATGTTCCCTGAGTTATAGACCTTGCATGAACATAACTATACTCCTTTGAACATCTTTTGCATTTATATTTTTACATTCATATGGTCACCTTGCATAATGCAACTTGCATGCCTGTTGTACCATCCTACTTATTCATGAGTTCTAAGCATACAAATATTTTCCTATATCATGGAGCATGAATTGACATTTTCCTTTGTGGCACTTTTCTAAAGCTATTGGGAGGTAAAACTTTCCAATGGTTGAGCGGGAAGCCCATTCCAAGGTACAACTTTCCCCATAGCCACCTATGTGTTTGCGAGTACATACCCGTCGAGCGTATGTTTATCACCTTTTCGAACTTCTCACCTAGTGAGAAGCCATGAGTTTTATCACCCCAGAGTGAGTATGCATTTTTTTTTTCAGACAAAAAACCTAATTCTAATCCACAACTAGTTGGACAAACGATAGAAGCTTGATTTGAATTTTTATTTTTCCTCTCCCTTTTCTCTTTCTCTTTCATATATGTGTTCCTTTGTTCTTATGCTTATTCTTACATGGGATCTTCATCCTAGGGGCTTGATCATCCCTCTTGATCATTTTTATCTCATCTTGCTAGCATAAGTGCATTTGGATCCCTCTCGATATGCACAACAACTTTAGTGTGGGATTGAAGCAAGTTTATCCTCCTAGACTAAAGTGGGGGCTAAATGTACCATATAAAAATGGATCTTTAGACATTTTCATGGTCATCTAGGTCTTTTTCCTATGTTTCTTGACCTATTTTGCTTAGATTTAATGTTGTAATGTAACTTATACATTCACATTAGGTCCTAAATATTTAAATTATGATGTCTTTTGAAGGTTTTGTAACACATTTCTACACTTTTCTAGACTCTTCTTATTATAATTCAGCTAAATATTCATTTTTTATCCCTTACCAAGTCTTATTCTAAAGTGTTGTAAAATTTTGAAACAAACTTTCATGCTTTTGTAGACTTGTCATGACTAATTACACCTTTCTTATACTTTATTTGGCCCCTTTATTCACTTACAAGACTTAATTAAGTGTGTTTTTAAATATAAACCAAAAAAATATCATTAAATACAACTTAATTCCTGATACCCAATTGCATGCCTTAATTGGGACCCATTCTCCATGGGTGGTGAATGAGTCCCTCTTGGCACAAAATTCAAAATAATTTCAAATCTCTTTCAATTTTTTATTCATTAAGACCTTAGGTCAGCCTGTGTGTTGTATTTTTTTGAAATTAGGGAATAATTGTGTATAAATAAGTGTTCTTCTATCCATTTTAACCCCCAATCACTCAATCGCACATTCATCCATTCAATCATCCTTGTATCCATCTAAGCACTTGAACATCATAGCATCATTCAATCAAGCAATAATCGAACATCTTGGAGCATCCATTGACATATCTTCAGACTTCAAAAACAAGGGTTTGGTAAGTTCATGAAACTTGCATGTTATTTTTTCATCATTATTTTCTTATTTCATTTCATTTCTTTATTAAGGGTTTGATTACCAAAGTGAGATTTGACCAAGGAAAATCCCTATACTCTAACCCTTACCCATTTTTTTCCTCTTTTCGATGTGTGTTAGCAAGTCTTGTAGGCATATTTGTCAAAGAGATAGGTGTTGAAAAGTGTTCAATAATTCATCAAAGAAATCCAAGTCAACAAAGACCTAATTCAATCTTGGAGAAAATATTCAGCCTATTTTCTACAGGTTTGGTTCCATCAACCTGACAAGAAGACAAGTGCAGATCTGGACCTAGAGAGTTGACTTCAAAATTTATAGATTTTTGTAGATGGAATGATTTGGCATCAGTGGTGAAGGAGTCCCACTACTAGGCTAGAAAAGTTTATTTCTTCATATTTCAGTTCCTGACACTTCAAAACCTATTTAGTAGAATTTATGAGTACCTAGACTAATTCGCTGTCTATGGTGAATGAGTCCTCTAGTGCTCATCAACAGTGATTTTTGAAACATTTCAAAATATTCTACCACTAGCATTCCATCTCTAGGTGCACCTAATTTAGATTCATTAATTTTTATTTACATTTGTCCATGTTTCTAGTTCATTTTTGTATATCACACTATGTTTTCAAACACCTTAGATTTCTTAGGTTTTGTATAAATTATCAATCAATTTTATAAGTTTGTTGCATCTAGATCATTGAATTTAGACATATTTCCATCATACTTACATTATTTTGAGTGAACCACCTATATTTTGGTTTGGGATCTATCTCTTTCCTTTAGGTGAAAAACCCTAATTGAGCAAAAGAGACATAGTATCCTAAACCACCAAACATATTTGGTTCAATCCCCTATACAACCCCCAAAAATTTTCCCTATCTTGTATGTAGTTGGACATGCATTTCGAGCTAGCTAGGAAATGAGTGCCTTTTTGAGATCATTCTTGTCACCTTAACCTTCATATATTTACTTTATCATATTCATTTGTATCCTGCCTGCTTCATAGCTTTGTTTTGGCCTTTTGGAAGTGACTAACTAGGTCGTCAAACTTTTTTCTAGTGGTTCATACTATCTTTTTTGTCTTCTAGTTGTACAGATACTAGCAAACCTAAGAGATGCTTTCGCTTTTCTCTATCGTCCCAGAACTAAACTTTCATCCTTAGGCAGAGAGCTACCTGAGGTATAGTGTTGAACCCAAAAATTGGATCACCTAGCCTCATCTTGGATTTTACGTCTGTAGGGTGATTAAATGACTTTATAGTCATCATCATTCACATTTCTTATTTCAAAATACCCCTTTAGTGTGAGGTAAGTTAGGGAATCTTTCCTCTCTTGGCTCTCTATGATCTGGGGCCTTAAACATGGTTGGTCCCCCTCTCTTACATTTTTGGTGAACCTAATGTGAACCAACATCTATTCATTCATTGGTGTTGAGGTTTTTCCCTTCTACCTTGTGATCATTGTGCTCCTAAGTTTTGTGAAGGTTTATGAGAATCGCAACCAAGTCCACAACCTTTGGGTATATTGTTAGAAGTATAAAACACCTTCTGATGGAAAGGACATAGGTCCCTACTGGTTTTTCTATAGGCCTTTTTCTAGTCTCATCATTGGTCTGGCTACATAGGAGCAATTTTCAAGGGGAAAGATAGGATTCTCTAATGAGACCAGCCATGTCCCCACTCCTCCTGCATCTCCCACACCATCTTTGGTAGACGAGAATGAGGTTGTTCACATTCCTTTAGAGTGTGTCTTCACCCTTAGAAAAGGGTTGCATGACTTAGAAGACCACTTAGAAAAGGATCCAAATTTGGCTAGGGCCACCTGGGTTATCAACGAATTAAAGTATATGGTGGGAAAATACTGAACATGCATAGAAATCCTAGCTAGCCTCTCTAGTCTAATTGAAGTGTGTGCTCCTCTGAACAATTATAGCATTGTGCAAGGGGCCACTTTTGAAGACCATGAGAGATAGCTAGGGATGTCGATGCCTACCACATTTGTGTACATGATCAAGGTTATACTCTTGATCAACATCCTCTCTTCCTCTGAGAGACCCAATACTATCAAAGTAAAGAAGATCTCGTTGGGTTTCAGCTTCACCCCTCTTATTACCCCTAGTAGTAGAGACTTTGGTAGTGGTGGTGGCTTTAGTGGTAGGAGTGGCGCTAGCAGAGGTGGTTCTAGTGGAGGCCATTATGTTGAATTTGGAAGTGGAATTAGCTCTAGTAGAGGCCATACTAGTGGAGGTGGCTCTAGTAGTGGTTCTAGCAATGGTCACACCAATCATTCTTGTGGTGGCTCTAGTGGTAGTTTTGGAGGAGGTTCCTTCTACCCTATATTTTCCAATGACCCTATTTTGAACACTCTTCTTCAGAATATGGGTAAGTTGCAGAGCTAGTTGGTAAGTCTATGTCAAGCCTATGTCCAACCTATCTTTCAACCCTTCTTCTAGAATAGCTCGTTGTTGGTATAAATTTTGAACACTTGCTTCCCTCAAGGAATGGAGATTCCTAAATTTGAAAAATATGGTGGCAAAGGGGACCCACAAACAAATGTGTCTGCCTTTAATGGCCAATACATAGATTTATTCCATCATGATGCATTGATGGAAAAACTATTCCCTCAATCTCTTAAGGATACAATACTCGAGTGGTATTGTCTCTTTCTCAATAATTTCACTTTATCATGAATTCAATCAACTTTCAAACCAATTCCGACAATAGTTCCAAGCTAACATTGGATTGAAGATGACCTTTCCATATCTCATCTGGTGCAAAAAAGGAGATAATGAAAAGATTAATAATTTTATAGTGCAATATCAAGTGCTCTTATCACAAGTCTCGTATCTATTGTTTGATTCTAACATGCAAAAGGTGTTCATGGGGAATTTGCAAAGGCCTTGGTAGGAAAATTTTTCCCTTATGAAATACCCTTCTTTCATGCATTTTTGTGTAGCCCTACACGAGTATCAGTAGATGGTACTTTAATTCAGGGGATCCTTCTCATGCTCCCATTCTAAAGGAAAGTACATCATATCAATTTCTAGGAAAGGTAAGGCTATTATGAATGTAGTAGCTGCTATAGATGACAACCTAAAATGCAACTAAAAGTTCACAAAGTTAGCAGAATCTTATTCTTCCATCTTACAAAATTTGTTGAAGGATAAGATTGTAACCTTGTCAAACCCTAAACCTCTTCAGGAACCCTTCCCTAATTGGTATGATCCAAGTACCTACTATCAATACCATCGAGTTAACGAACATGATACTAGACATTTTTGAACCAACAATTTTGTGGTGTCTATAGACTTCTCTTGCACTCTTAGGATCTTTCACCTAAACTGAGAGAGATAGAACCCAAAAATTTATGTGGCTCAGTCAAAATAAGGTATGTAACATGGAATTGAGACTAAATGAAACTAAGAAAAGAAATTTACTAATTTTGAATGTAAAACCTATGAAATATGCAATGTTTGAAAACACTATGATATTTGCAAAAAGCTTATCAGAATGAACAAAAATGTAATTGAAACTAAACAAATATCTATATTTTAGAATATGTACACCTGTAAAGCTAAATATTACTAGAAATCACTCTAGAAATCTAGTAAATCTAAATTTTATGCTAATTGGGACTCATTTGCCACCCTAGGCGAATCAGTCCCAAGACAAAATTTTGTACCCCAAAACCGATTTCTGCAAATTGGGTGTCTAGATTTGTATCTAACTCTAAAATTCACCTCATCAAGGACTCATTTTCCACCCATGGTGAATCATTCCACTTTCAAATTTCTACAAATGTAGACCTCAGTTCTACACCTTGACACCTATACAACACTTTCAGATGGAAACCTAAATTGAGGTCTTGGAAAATTCCTACAAAAAAAATTTAAAATTTGTTGTCTAATGGGGGGTTTTCCTTGGTCAAACCTCTAGTTGGGTAATCAAACCTTAAATGGATAAAAATATCCATGAAGCCCTAGCCTTAAGTGTGTTAAAGACTAGGAAAGTTTGAAGTACATCAAAACCATATTCTATTGTGCTAGAATAAGATGTGAAAATGTGATTTGAATGATGCAAGACTTCAACCCTATAAATCCCACAACACATAAAAAATGGAGATAAATGGAATGCAAATGAAGTGTAAATGAAATGAAAACCTTAATATGAAAATAGAGAGGAAATGGAAGATGGAATCACTTTGAAAACAAGTCTTTAGGTTTGATTTTATGGCTAGTTGCATCTCCTCAACCTAGATTTCTCCATGATTCACCATAGGCATCCATCATCAACTCTTTTCAATGTTGAATCTTGAATGAAGAGTGAGCTTCAAGACCTGAAAAGACCCTATTTAGTTGTCTTTAAACATCAACTTTTCTAATGAAACTTGTTGTAGAAGAATTGAATTTAAAATTTTCTTTGTGAAAATGACTAAGATATATGTAAAATGACTTAAAATGAGTATTTATAAGTATCAACACCTAATTTTCCTATTATTTAGACCTAAGAGGCCAACATTCACCAAAAAATTAAGTTGAATTAATTGAATTCCCACTCAAAATTTAAATTTCCCTCAAAATGGACTCATTTTCCACCCTTCACAAATGGGTCCCACTAGAGGGGACTTATTCACCCAAGGTGAAGAATGGGTCCCACTAGTGGTTTTTGAAGGTATTTTTTTTGTGATATTAATTAATTAAGTGTTGTTTGTCAGGTATTAAGTGATTTCTCAAGTGAAATGAGCCTCTAGATAAAAAATAATGGGTCTTAAGGGCCTATAAATATCATTTTGAAGAATGAATAATGTACAGGTACCCAAAAGTAGGTCTAATTAGGTGTGAAATTGTCTCTTTTCTCAAGAGTGTCCATTTTTCTATTCCATAGTTGTATGCACCTACATCATGAGATATAGGACTACATCGAGGATGGTACTATTCATCTTGATGGAAGCAAGCAAAATATAAACAAGTCGGTGGTGAAAGTGAATGACACTAACATGAGTTATACATGGATGTGTTTCAGTCACATTTTGCTAACATGATTTTCAATCCCATGAAGATGTCATGCATGTAGTGCATGACACTAGATACCATCCTCTAGTGTCCCATGGGGGATATTCATTGGACCACTTTTGGCCCACCCCAATTGGTCTGCTTCTACAAAGAATACACCTAGTATACAAAAACTACATGAAGTCCAAGACTAGGGGCAAGGGGAAGCCAAAATTGGACCTTCTTGTAGCACAACAACCAACTACCTTCTCTTCCCAAAAAGGAAAGGGGAAGCTTGATTCCTCTTAGGCTAACTTATCTACTCCCCTTTCTTGGGAGGAGTATTAGATAAGCAAGCCTATCCTTTACCCATTGAATTTGATGATACCTCCTTGGTGTAGATCCAATGTCAGAATATTGGATCTTCATATTGACCCTCTTGGGAGGAGTATTAGATGAGCAAGCCTATCCTTTACCCATTTAATTTGATGATACCTCCTTGGTGTAGATCCATGATCATAATATTGGATCTTAATACTATGCCTCTTAGGCCTTAGTATTACCTATATGGTAGAAAGAAAGGCTCCTGGCAAAGGGAATTTTCCCTGTGGCCTCCTACTGGTCTTGCTCCTAAATTAGTAAGTGGGAAGATGTTTGCTACTGAGGAACATGAGCCGAATCTCCCTATTGCTTCCCAAACTATTACTCCTACTCTTGTTTAGAAATCTATTCCTCCACTAGAAATGGTTGTAGTGGACATTCCCATAGCTAAGCAAGAGCCCTCTTTTCCTTCATAGCCCCCAGCCTCTAGTTTGAAGAGTCTCATAAAATTCCTTGTGCATGAGTACAAGTGCTAGAGAAAGGCTCTCATGGTTGAGAAGGCTAACTTACAAAGGAAGAGTAGATGTCCGCCCCTAATTCAGGGCCTCTTGTAATTTCCTCCTCTCTCCTATCCTCTGCTTCAGTTCAATCTAGCTCCGCATCACTTCTAGATATCACTGAGTAACAATGTGCCTAACCACAAAAAGGTGTAGGTGTTCATCACTCCTTCGGTGGAGCTACCTTTGTTGATGTCCCTTAAAGATGTCCCTCCTTTACTGAAACCCATAGATATGTCAAACACTTTGGTAGTATCTACTATGGTTTTCTCCTCTTTGTCTTCCTCTATGCCTCTTTCCTAGTCTATGGGGAGTTCACATCCCTTGATGAAGCAGAAGGTTGTGGGTAGTCCTTCCAACTTCAAGGAACGTAGGAGGATCCCACCTTCTCCACAAGGTGGTCAATTGTTGAATTGTTCTTAGTGATAGAACCAGTCTCGCCTTCCCCTAAGTTCGTCACCACTCTCAAATCATTTGGTGAACCTAGTGGTGAATCTTACGCACAACCTCCTCCATCCATTGAGGTAAAACATGGAACTCATGTAAAGTGCATGTTTAACTGTGTGGATGAAGTTTTGAATTTGTCAATGATCTTCACAAATTCACTAACCTTAGCTCCATAAGAGCTCGGTGGAGAGGACCTTGCATGGCCCTCTTCCTTAGCCCTTGATGTGGGAGGGTTGAAAGCTCCTCCCCTTAACATTACACTGCTACAGGCCTGCCCTCCTTCCCCCTACAATGATCTAGAGTGGGAAGTTGATGATCTCTTTGTCAATTAGTGTCAGGAGAGACCTCTTCTTTATCTTTAGAGTAGATGTGTGTGTGTGTGTGTGTGTAGTGTGTTCCTCCATGATCATGCTATGTGTTCTTGGATGATCCTTGTCACCCTTGTTGGTGCTTGGATACAAGAATGGTTTTTATATTGTAAACCTTCTTCTATTTATGTCATCATTCTTCCATGTTTGTGATTAATGTTTCATAAATTTGGGATTATGAAAAGTGTTGGGGAAATTTAGGCTTCCCTTCCATGTTGACCCTTTTTTTATTTTTACTTTTTCTTCTTGTGCATTCTTCAAATGGTCTAATATAGTAGGGGGTTGATGACAATTCATTTTATATACTATATTATACTTATATATATTTATTAGCAACTCTGACCCCAAAATATCATATCACCCCTGTGCCCTTTGTTTATGATGTTTTTCCTCTTTCTTTCCTTGAGTTGTCCCTTTCATGTATGACAACGTAATTTCTACAATTTAATTTTTAGAAAATGCAATTGTTTCCAACGAATCTTTTCTCAGGCATCCTGACAAACTCTTTCAAGAATCACATTCTCGACTTGAAACCCTAACAAAACATGTTTCCTTCATCATGGTCTCACAAAGAAATAAATTGAAAGTTCTCCCTCTGAGGCGACCGTAGCTTTGACCTTCCCCTCACATGGGGGCATTTTCTTCCTTTCAAATTCCTTGATGAAGTGAATGTTGGAAGATGAATTACTCTAAGAGGGCAGGGTGAATCAGAGTAATGTACAAATTTAACATTTGTAACTTGAAATGAAAATATAAATGATAACTTTGAAAACAACTATGTAAACCCTCTTAACTTAAAGTGAACTTTAACACAACTAAGAACTTTTAAATAGAATGATTTTTTTTAGTGACTTTACAAACCACTGTCAAAGCATAATATAAATTGTTCATATGAAAGTGATTGAAAAACTCTCTATATAATTCTTTAGATGCACAATTTATGAGAGACTAAACATTCTTTTATAACATATTGAACAACATACATTCATTAAAAATTGAACTCTATACTTTGAATCTGTAGACATCCAAATTTGACCACTTCAATATGGTCAAAATCGTATTTTTAGTTGTCCCATTCCTCTTTTGAAATTATCCTCTTTGTTGATATTAATTAAATCATTCAATTAATTAATATTATGTGCCTTGCATAAGTCTTTCTAAAGTATTTAATTCAATAAATACTTTTCCCTATTTCCTCTCTAAATTAAATAAATATACCTCTTTGTTTAATTTAGTCATGTTATCTTTTGGAAATTTAAATTTATTTTTAAAATTCTCTATTTTCTCTCTCATTGTCAAATCCTCCAACTTTTGCAAGTTGGCCTCTAATCTCTCTTAGCAATCTAACTCTCTTTCTTAGTCATAATTAATTTATGATTAAGATGTGCACACCCCTAATCGTCATTAGGGTCCCATCCTCCATAATTTCTCACTTGCCTCTAATGAGTCCTTAATTAGCCTAATCAAGTACTTGCACAACCTAAATCACCCAATTAGTTCATTTCTAATCCCCATGTCATTTATGGAATGTGTTCTTAGTCAACTTCATTGAAAGCTTTCTCTTTCTGAGCAAGGCATTCCCAATCCCCATGTGAATTTTTAATTCACATTTAATCCCCCAAAGCATTTAAGGGAATTTTAAATTTCTTCCCTCTTCCCCATGAGAATATTTGAGGAATTTTTAATTCCCCACTTGACCTCTCACCCACATGGGGGACAAGTACCCCTTTTATGAGGTGATCTTTTCCCAATCCCAAGGTACTATGTACCCTCTCCATGTCATGTCCTATCCTTCCACCTCATGTCCACTTCACCTTTTAGGGCAATATCACATGCCACATGTCAAGATGTGAGGGATTGTGAGTTCTCAACTCACCTTAGCCCTACATCTTGATCATTGGTGGCTCAATCTTGGCCATCCATTTCCCTAGAGATTTCCAAAATCTCTATAAATACCCCCTCTTTTCTCTCATTTTAGGGGAGATCATGCATTGTAGCCAAACTCTTGCAAAATTTTCCTAGAATCCATACTTAGCCATTTTCATGCTTGCATCCACTTTCATCCATCTTTACACCATCATCTAGCTTGCATATCTTGCCATCCAAGGAGCATACACACCAAAGATCGAAGGGCCAATCAAAGGATCAATTCGACACAAGGTAAAAAGTTCCATTTCTTGTTCTTATTTTGTGTTGAATCCAACTTAGGCTAATCTTGAGGTGTAGGTTGTTCTTAGTGTTATTTTGCCTTACTTTGTTTGTTGCTCATTTTCTAACACCCAAATTTGACCTATCACATTTCTGGCACGCCCGGTGGGACCCACAAATGGGTCTCTTGCTTTCACGTTTGCTTTTTTTTAACTTTTTGCAAGGTTCAGATCAGGAATAGGTGGACTTGACCTGCACAGGAAGACCTGACCCTTCCCAGGGGCGGACCTACCCTCCACAGACAGCAAAAAGTGGTTTTTTGCAAAATTTTCACCTTTGGGCGGACCCGACCTGCACAGGCGAACCTGACCCTCCCTAGGGGTGGACCTGTCCTCCACAAACAACAAAAATGGGTTTTCACAAAAATTTCATGAATATGCAGACCTGACCTAGGAAAAAAAAATTTAGAAGGTAAAATTTTGATTTTTTGCAACTTTTTGGCTATTTTAAGGGTTCTTAACCCCTAATTAGGAACATAGTTTAATTAAGAGGTGTCAATAAACCTTGTATGATGTGTTTTGGGTGAGCTATTTGACGTATGCAATCCCCTTGTGCCATTCAGCGATCCTGGGTGAAGAGAAATCGTAGCTTACCCTATCCTTTGAGTCTACCCATTTTATCTTTCTTAGCAGGACCTGCTTGGGGATTTCATCACCCCAAGGGACGATTCCAACCATGCGTACCGGCGCAGTATATAAAGGGGGAGAGTGAAAGTTGTACCTCAATCCAACAATGTTGTAATTGCCGAAGCATTGGGATGATGTGAAGAGTTGGTTTGAGCCTTTTAGGTTCCCGACTCATGCATGTAACAGGTTGGTGTTCACGGTTTGGGCCTCACGTACCAGGTGTATATCGAGGACTCCCTAGTAGCCACGTTCATCCTAGATTAGAGGAATTTGTTGACCATTTCCTCTCTACTAGACTTAGGCTTATGATTGTTTGATTTGTCTTCTTTGCGCGAAACTAGTGATTGTCTGATTTCCTTTATTTTACCATGGCCTTTTGATTGATGACCCTTGCGTGTTCAGTCCTTTGCATTGGTCTTTTTTGTCAAAAGTCAAGTTAAAACCTCCTTAGGAAGACTTTCCCTCATCCAGGGGCAGACTTGCCCTAGAAACTGACCCTTTGGAGCCTAATTTTGAACCATTTTCATTAGTTTTTCACCTTTGGGCGGACTTGCCCTAGAAACTAACCCTTTTGAGCCTGATTGTGACCTAGTTTCATTAGTTTTTGCTCCTTGGGGGGACTTTCCCTCATGCAGGGGCGGACTTCACCTTTTGACCAAGCTGTTTCAGGGCTGTTTTGACCTAATCCGCTCAGTTTTTCACCTTTGGGCAGACCTGACCAATTGTTTTTACCTTTGGGCAAACCTGACCAATTGTTTTTACCTTTGGACAGACCTAACCAATAGTTTCACCTTTGGGCAGACCTAACCAATTGTTTTTCACCTTTGGGTGGACCTAACCAACTATTTCACCTTTGGACGGACCTAACTTGACAGACAACCATATATGCCCAGCCATTTGTGCACCGTTTGTCTGTTTTCCTCCATTTAAATGTTAGTCTTCTCGATTCTTCATGCTCTTTCCAATGACATATAACACTTCATACTTTTGAGCAACTTTTTTTTGGGCAGATCTGACCTTTGACCACCCCTTTCAAGCCCATTTTGACCAAATTTCTAACTTTTTTCACCTTTGGGTGGACCTGACCTGACAGGACCTTTGTTCCACCATTTCAATCATTCATCTTCACGTTTTGGACATACGTGCACCCGTTTCGAGAATCCACCTGCCATCCTAAACATTCAAGCCCATGTTCTAGTTATCATTCTCACGTTTCAAACCATCAATACCCAATCAAAATCTTGTTAGAAAAATTACTTGAATTAACCTAGGTGTTCATCTCTAATCATTTTCCATCAAAACCAACTTTGGATCGTTATCCATCCTGAGTCAGTCGTCCTTATCGGCCCAATCAATCCACTTCTATCTCAAGTTGGATTCAACGCCGTTATCATCAATCAACACCTAGCGTTATCAAACATCACTCTTCAACTTGGTTTTAGATTCCGTTCACTATCATCCACCCTAATCAATCATCATACCAAATCAAATCGTTATATCAACCAATCCAAATCGACTCATAATCTTCCAATCGACCTAGATCACTTTGGTCAAATCAAATCAATCTCATCGAGCCCTAGCTTGGACGACTGACCAATCAAACCAATCCTATCAAGCCACGTCATTTAATTGACTATCAAATCAAGTCAATCATTTCGTCACTTAGATCATCTTAATCCGTCATATCATCTTGTATGCATGTTCAGACCTAATCACAAGCAAGGAAAATGGTCGAACAACAATCCCAACCAAATATCCCTCAAGATCCGAACAACACAACTAATGCCTTGCAAGACCCTAATAACAGTGTGAGCATTCCTCAGGATCCACACAATGACACCTCATCACAATCCAATATAGATGGTAAAAAAACATCACCTCTCAGCGATGAAAACATGGTCATTCAACCCGAAATCACATTCGAGGAGCATTTTAGTAACCCAATCAATGTGCAATGACAGACCGCCTTCTTGAAAAACATGGTGAGGAAATCTTAGCTCACTTGATTGAAAAAGGTGTCAAATTTCCCTCAGGTGTCGACTTATCCAAGTATGGTACCTCCACACCCAACGTACCCCAAGGTTCACATAACATCCCAAGTAGTTCATACGTCCCCAATGTTCCTTCTGTAGAAGGTTGGCATCAACCTGAATTCAGCAACGCTGTTTTGTATCCCATTGGAAATCCCACACATCCCGCCATCTCGGTCACATGGACACCCCAAACCATTGATCCCAATGATCCTTTTTCCTTTGGCATGCCACAAAACATCCCACAACCACAACCACTAATGCTATTGACACCACCCCCCTCGAATCCGCCTCCTGTCAATGCTGGGGGAAGCCCTTTCACTACCTTGCCTCCACCTTCTGGGGTGCTAAACCAACCATCACCTTCATATGCATCCCCACAACCGCCTCAATCTAATCTACCCCCTCTGAATGTCCCCTTTGGTGCCCAACAAAATCCCTTACAAAATCCCCCTACATTATCCCAGTCACCTCAACAACAACAATCATTATTTTCCTCGCAACAACCACCATATCGGCTGCAAAACAATCTATCCTTATCTCCCACTCAGACCATATCCCCTTTCCTTGTGTCCATCCTACGACCACGAGCTCAAGCATCATACCATGCCCCATCTCGGCCCACGCAACATCTCACATCACATCAGCAACCACCACAGTATCCCTATTACCAATAGCAGTCCCAGTAGCAACCACCTTATGCGGCCTCCCAACAATCATAGCAGTTCCCTCAGTATCAACAAGTCAACACGCAACATCATGTCCAAGCTCCCCGGCAACCCATCTTACATTTTCATCCACATTATACCTTGTAACAACCCATGTATCAACAAAATTCCTCGGCATACCAACAAGGGATGTCATCACTCCACCATCCGAACCCATACCTAAACAATCTAACACTCCCCCAACAGGATCCCCTATTGTCCTACCATCTATATCCATCCAACCAACCACCAGTCAACTCAGATTTGATAGAAATTAAAGCTGCTTTGAGAGATCTTCAGGTAGGGGCCGACAAACAATTGTTCAAATTCGAGGACATATGCCCATATCCATTCGATTCCTCCATCTCATTAATCCCCTTCCCTAAACATTTTGAAATGCCATAATTCAACAGATATCGGGGGAACAAGGATCCCAAGGCTCGCTTACAGGAGTTTTACTCCTAGTGTCAAGAGGTCATGGACAATGACAACTATCTCTTACGTCTATTCCCATGAAGCTTGGCAAGCCACGCCCTGGATTGGTTCATGACCCTCGAAAAAGGGTCCATAAAAACTTTTGAAGACCTGTCAGAAAGATTTGTCTCCTATTTCTCTTTCAATTTGGAGAAAGACACAAACACCTTAGATCTCCTCAAAGAGAAACAATGTGAAGGGGAAACCTTTACTAGCTACCTCCAAAGGTGGCATGCACTAGCAAGCCGAATGAAGACCCCTCTGAAAGAAAAGGACATGATCACTCTTTTTGTGGAAAACTCTCATCCCGACATGGCTCATAATTTTAGGTTACATTATGTGACAACTTTCGCGAAGCTAGTGGAAAAGGGACCTATACTTGAACGTGCCCTTGTCGCCAAAGGGCACATCAAAATACATAACCAGGATAAAGAAAGGTCATTCAATGACAAGCCACGTTTCTGGAACAAGAACAAGAACGTCGTAAATGACAGTGTCATGGATACCAAGCATGTCCAAGTGGCTAATACATCCCAAAGACAACAACCATTTGTACCTAATTCCATATCTATAACATAGGGGGTGCCTCGTCCTCCTCAACAATCGAATCAGAACAACCAGGGGAACAATAAACGTCAGTATGCTCAAGTAGGAGAACCCCTAAGTGTTGTCTTCAATAAGTTGTTGCAGATTAATTATCTAATGATGTATCCTGTCACCCAGCCACTTGACGAGTCCAAACCCAAGCCTGCATGGTTTATGGAAAATGAATATTGCGAGTTTCATAAAATCAAAGGACACTCTTTGAATAAGTGTCAGGATCTGAAAAACTATGTACAAGATCTCATTGATCGAGGTGATATCAAGGTTGACCCCAGTCAAGCTTCGTCATCCAATGCTCAATTGTAGATATATCAAAATGCCTTTCCAAATCATAATCAAGGCCCAAGCACATCTAACAGTAATCCCCAGGAAAATGGCACAAATAACGTAAGCTATAAGAATGTACCCCTCAATTAAGAGGGTGTCATTCATTACATTGAGCAGGTAGAACCCCATGTATCCATGATACATGTTAAAGCCAGAGACCCTCAGTGTGTTGTTACTACACGACGAGCCTTCATCACTGTCCTTGCAGCCTTTGCGCCCGCCCAATCAACTCCTGTAAGCTCTTAGTACAACATTCTTGATCACTTAGGAAAGACCCCCGCTCATATCTCCATTTCGGATCTGCTTAAGTCTTCCCCTGTACATCGAGAAATCCTTAACAAAGCCTTGCAAGAAACCCATGTACCTAATGACATCGATCCCACATGATTCCAGGCTTTAGTAGGGCACCTAATTTTATCCCATCAGCTCCATTTCAGCCAAAACGACATGCCAAATATCGATGTTAATGATAATCGCCCCTTGCATATTGAAGTCGTGGTTGCCCGCCATAAAATAAACAGGGTCTTGGTAGATAATGGCTCTACCCTCAATTTGTGTACTCTAAAATTCATAAAATAGGTGGGGTATACTCAAGTAGATTTAAATAATCAGATCATCACAATCAAGGCTTATGACAATGCAGAAAGGAATTCAGAAGGAGTTATCACTCTTCCTATCCAAGTAGGACCTATGGTTCAGTACACTACCTGTCATGTCCTGGATCTAAACTTGCCATATAATCTCCTCCTTGGCCACCCATGGCTCCATGCTATGCAAGTTGTTCCCTCCACATTACATCAATGAATAAAATTTGCATTCAATGGGCAAGAGGTCACCATCTATGTTGATCCCCAACCATTTGAATATTGTTGCACTTTGGAAACATCATTTCCCCATTTACATTATTGTCCAGGAGTTGAAATGGGGGCATCTCAGTTGTCATCCGCTAATCCACCTTGCACCACGACCATTTCATCTTCCACCATTGATCCCACAGTCACGAAGGTTCAGATCATTGACAAGGGGTGTGGTGAATACGAAATGCATACTGCTCTTAATGTAACAACCATGCCGCCATCACCACACAAGTATGGCCAACCCTCACATGCTACCCCAAAGGAAGACATGATAGTCACTTTCAGTGGTAAAAGCATCCCTACCACCACTTTCAGATCCCCTAGTATCAAGATCGATGCACCAGAAGAAGACATAAGTCAATGGGTCTATCGAGAGGAACCTCAACCAGATCCCCCTCTAAAGGAATATTTTCAAGAACCATATCCCTGGTCAGCTAAGATTGTACAAAAATATAACTACCAAGGTAGGGGTCTAGGTAAAGAAGAACATGGACATTTGCAACCTATTGATACACCAAGGCTGCCGAAGAACATAGGCATCGGATGTGATAAGAAGCAGAAAGTTACTGCAACATCGTCTAATACCTCCAATAGCATCATTGTGGATAATGGCTCATTGGAAGACATACCCGAGGAGGAATCCATCATACGTGCATATAATGACATTGATCACACTGACCTATCATCCATGTTCGAATGCCTATCAGTCTGTACCATTAGCCTACCCCTTTGTCACCCTGAGCTTATTGATTGGGACCTAAGTAATAGCACACCTGCCAATATGTCGGCGGATACATATGTCAATCTCATGGGATTGGGGGAGGATGAACACTCCAGTCACAAAAATAAGAATAAGAAAAATAAAAAGTGGTCATCTAGTGAAAACCTCCTCAAGGCACTTCCTGACCTTGAAAAAGTAAAAATAAAGGACGCATCTAAAGGCGAAAACCTCGAGGAGGTGCTAGAAGATGGAGATGTTCATCTTCCCCTTGTGGGAACTCAGTTATCTGCCAGATCATCCATTCTAACTGAAGAGACTCAAGAAGTTAATCTAGGTATTGTTGAAAATCCTAAGATCACGTATGTAGCTAAATCACTCTTAGAGCAAGAGTATCCAGTCATCATACAACTACTCCGAGAAGGAATCATTAACTTTGCTTGGTCATATTCATACATTCCTGGCTTAGACCCTGCCTTAGTGGTTCATCATCTAAACGTTCACCCAGACGCAAAACTTGTCAAACAGAAGCTCCACAAAATGCATCCACAAGTGGCATTGTTAGTCAAGAAGGAGTTGGAGAAGTTACTAGATGCAGGTTTTATTAGACCAATTGACTACTCTAAGTGGATCTCCAATATAGTACCAGTTACCAAACCAAATGGAGATATTCGGATCTACACAGACTTCAGAGACCTTAACAAGGCCTACCCAAAGGATGAATTCCCTCTGCCTAACATTGACATGTTGGTCGACTTCACAACATGACATGAGATGTTATCCCTTATGGATGGCTTCTCTAGTTATAATCAAATTCGAATTGCACCTGAGGACCAACACAAGACTGCCTTCACGACACCCTTGGGTACTTTTTGTTACAACGTTATGCCCTTTGGCCTCAAAAATGCGGGGGAAACCTATCAAAGGGCAATGACAGTCATATTCCATGACCTCATCCATATAATCATGGAGGATTATGTTAATGATGTTTTAGGAAAATCCAGAACACGAGCTGAACATCCTAGCGTCCTAAAAAATATCTTTGAATGGTTAGAACACTACGAGTTGCAGCTAAATCCAAAGAAGTGTGTCTTCGAGGTTACGTCGGAAAAAATTGTTGGGTTTTATAGTCTCCCGAAGAGGTATTGAAGTTGATCCCACCAAGGTGAAGGCTATTCTAAACATGCCACCCCCACACAATCTGAAACAGTTGAGAAGCCTCCAAGGGAAGATGCAATCCGTCTATCGGTTCATCGCCTAGCTCGCAGATAAGTGTCAGCCATTTACTCATCTCCTGAAGAAAGATTCCACCTTCCGATGGAACCAACAATGTCAAACAGGTTTCAATAAGATCAAAGAATACTTAGCTCATCCTCCGATCTTGATGCCACCTATTCTAGGGAAACCCCTTCTATTGTATATCTCTGCCACTTTAGTTGCACTGGGGGCATTGTTGGCACAACATGATGAGTTGTCAAAAGAGAGGGTGATCTACTACATCAGTCGAACATTGGTTAGCTACGAATTAAACTATTCCCCCATGGAAAAGGCCTGCCTTGCACTAGTCTTCAGCACACAGAAATTTTGTCATTACATGCTCAGCCATCCAGTCAAATTAATTGCTAAAATAGATCCACTGAAGTATTTGTTATCTAGAACTACACTGACTAGCCGCATGGCTAAATGGGTCATGCTCCTAAGTGAATTCAACATAGAGTATGTAGATTGGAAAGCCATAAAAGGATAGGTCATAGCTAATCAATTGGCTGAGGCACCATTAGTAGATACCTATCCTCTCGACACTGAATTCCCAGACAAAGAAGTCTGTACAGTTGCAGAAGCACCAACTTGGATGTTATATTTTGATGGTTCATACACTCATAATGGATCAGGCATAGGAATCTTGTTAATTTCCCCTCAAGGTGACTACATTCCCAAATCATTTAGGATAGCATTTCCATGTACCAACAACATCGCAGAATACGAGGCCCTCCTCACTGTCCTCCGCATTGCAAAACAATGGCATATAACCCACCTAAAAGTATTTGGTGCTCATTATTAGTCATCAAGCAAGTTAATGGTGAATTCCTCACAAAGGATGATAAGTTGTTACCCTATAAGTGCATGGTGGATGATTTCCAAAAATATTTCCCTTTCCTATAGTTTGACCAGATTCCTTGGGTGCAGAATAAAGCAATAGATGCCATGGCCACCATTGGTTCTTTGATCGACATGCCTAAAGACCAGACAGAATGTGAGTTCCTTGTCAAACAACTTTTAATCCCAGCATATGATATTCCTGACACTGATATGGTGTGCGATATCATAGGTCTCACCTCCCCCTGGTACCAGGACATATATAACTATCTCCATGATAATATCATCCCCCAAGAACTTACACGTAATCAACACAAATCCTTCATCCATCGCTCTTCCCGATAGATCATTGTCGGTGATATGCTTTATCGTCGTGGGTATGATGGAATCCTCCTTAGGTGTTTGAGTGAGACCGAAGCCCACACGACACTAACAGAAGTACATGGTGGTGTTTGTGGAGCTCACTCAAATAGTATGGCCCTAGCCAAAAGGATTCTTCAAGCTAGATATTATTGGCCTACACTAGAGCATGATGCTTGTGAATTTGTGAAGAAGTGTCTTCCATGCCAACAACATGCAGATTTGATTCATGCTCCAGCACAAGATCTTCAGCCTCTCCTAGCACTGTAGCCCTTCTCTCAATGGGGTTTTGACTTGATTGGCAAGAATCACCCACCATCATCTGACCACCATACATTCATAATTACTACCACTGAATACTTCACTAAGTGGGTGGAATCCATGCCACTTTCACAAATAACTAGTATTCAAATCTTGAAGTTCATCCTATACCATATTCTCTGCAGATATGGTATCCCATCCACTATCCTTTCTGATAATGGAAAACCCTTTAAAAATAAAGCCATGAAACACCTCTGCAACACCTTTCACATCCAAAATCGGTGGTCAACACCTT
Source organism: Sequoia sempervirens (assembly GCA_007258455.2). NCBI lineage: Eukaryota > Viridiplantae > Streptophyta > Pinopsida > Cupressales > Cupressaceae > Sequoia > Sequoia sempervirens. The sequence goes on along the minus strand of VDFB02000007.1, from coordinate 104,397,987 downwards.
ATTACCCCCAGGGTAATGGTCAGGAAGAAGCAACCAAAAAGACCCTCATCCGCATTCTTAAAAATGTTTTCAGTAACAATGGTCGAGATTGCCATCTCCATATTCATCCCGCCCTTTGGGCATATCACACCTCTATCCGTACCCCTACAGGGGCCACTCCCTATTCTTTGGTCTACGGTGCTGAAGCCATCTTTCCAATTGAAGTTGAGATCCCATCACTGAGAATTTCCCTAAAAAGTCTTATCAGTGAGGACGACGCTTGTGTCGCATTACTTGCACAACTGGAATTACTTGATGAAAGGAGAATCAAAGCCTACAATCACCTGCAAGCATACCAAAATCACCTTAAGTGTCACTACAACAAGAAGGTTCCCTCTCGACAGTTTCAGGTGGGTGATCTTGTCCTCAAAGATAATCAACATACTCAACAAGATAGAGACAAGAAGGGAAAATTTGAGCCAAATTGGTTGGGGCCTTATGTCATAGCTGCCAAGTATGGATCTGGGGTATATAGGTTGACTACTCTTGAAGGAGAACCCCTTGAGGAACCTATCAAAATCATGCATCTGAAGAATTTCTATGCTTAAGTCTACTTGGTAACCCCACCTGTCGGAAAAAAAAAAAAGAAAAGTAAAAATAAAAATAAAATTAAAAAAAGGTTAAAAATCAATAAAAATCCAAAAATAGTAAAGAAAAATAAATTCGTCCCATCCCATCCTTGACCATTTGGTATGTTTTGACTAAGCATTGGATGAACCGTTTAGCCTACCCACCCCCCCATCCTGAGCTTTTCAATATCCCACTCTGAGCTTATGTCATTCATCTCCTCATTGGTTGGTTTGTGTCATCACATAGGGTCATCCATCGTGTCGGTCTCCATCTAGCTTTTGTCCTCCCATAGCACCTTTCAAACTACATTGCCCCTACACTGTCACGTAGGCAAGGCTAATCATTTGGTCTACCCCCAAGGTATTCTGTCATCATGTCTTGGTCATCCATCATTCGCCTTCATCATCCTCTTTCCGCTTTATCCATGGTCATTTCATAAACTACGAGGGCTTTGCACTTTCACATAGGCAAGGCTAATCTTTGATCGGCCCCCGAGCCCCTAGGTTTGTAGGATATGTCAGTCTGTGTCCTTGTATGGTTCGTTACTCTCAATTAAAATCCCCTGTTATCAAGAGATTTGGTTAATAAAGATATCTGGCGCCAAACTGGGTCATTCTAGTTTAGTATCCATCATTGGTCTCAATAGGATGCATCCTTCCTAGCAGACCTTATCAATCCCATCCATCACCTTGATCTTGTGGCAAAGGATGTTTTGATATTGATTATGATCTTTCGATACTTTGGAATTTATTTTTCATTTGAACTCATTATCGACACTTGTCATGGTAGCCTTGATCCATCATATCATGGTGTGCTTTGACAAGTCAGCATAGGAGTTTATCTTGATCTTTTGTTTGCTTGTTGTCATCTCAGTTGTCCCACGTAGTACCCACCAAGACCCCTGAGGTCTTGTGTTACACTGGGGCATCCTTGTGTGTTTGTGGTTATCCCAATACCTGGCCCGACCAAGGTTGTCATGACATTGGGGTGTTGGGAGAGCCCCTTTGCATTTCTTGTGTTTGTTTCATGCATTAGACACTAATCTTCCTTGGTTCCTCATGCCATGGCGTCTTGTGTCTTATGCTATATCAAAAATTAGTGCTCCAAAGGTAGCAACTCATACTAGGATTGCATTTCATCATTCGTTAGATTGCATTCAACCTATGGTTTTGGTTGTGCAAATACTTAGGCCAGCCTTCTCCCATTCTTCTCAGGATACTAAAGGTTTTGACAGATGGAAAATTCCACCCATTTTCACAACCACTACATACCATCTCCCATTATCATGTTCATTCTAATTGACACTTATGGCCATGTGTTACTTCCTTTCATTATTAATTCGCTATAAACTACAAAAGCATTATCACATCTTAGGTTCATTCTATTAATTACACATACATCGCCACCTGCATCGCAGAGTGTTAGACTCATAATACATCACATCATCATTTAAGTTATTTAGGATAATATGGATCTATTAGTCTAAGCATCTACGTAAATCATCACATTTGCACAAACCATACATTTGCATAATCACATGTTATCATCATAATATAGATCTGTTAGTCTAAACTTCTGCATAAGTTGTCCATTGAATAATCATAGCATATTACATCATCAATCTCACCCATTTCATGGCATATCATCATTTAAATTATTTAGGATAATATAGATTTGTTATTCTAAACACCTTATAAAATATTTGTTATGAAACATGCATACCACATCCATCATACACATATGCATACAAATCAATAAATCAACAAAGCATCCATCCATATAATTTATCATAGATATAACATATACATACATCATATCACCATGTGGGTACTTGCATTACTAAGATCATTCATATTCTATTAATATAAAAACCCAACCACCTATAAGCATGTGCATAAGCATATCAACCCATATATCCACCCAAGCAAGTAGCATCATAAAGCAAGTGCATAAATAAACCAGAGTACTCATATACATATGTAGGAGACATCATATACATGAGCATATGTCATGAAAGGAAACATACTGCATAATTTCAAATAATGACTGTCTCATATCATCATCAAAACAATACAATATAGGTTATATGTCCATCATATATCCATCACATAACACTCAGACATCATCAAATGAAATACAAAAGCCAGAGATGTACAACATCTCTAATCTCTGTCAATAAGTGTTACGCACCCCACCCTCCATCTATCAAAATTTAGTATCCTGTCATCTCCCAAATAAGCTACCTGTGTTTGATCTTTGTGGTGAATCAGGTACTGATTTCCTGCCTGGAGTGACACCTGGTGAATCGTTGTAACCTTTGGTCCATGTCCCCAATTACTGAGATGGTGTGGGCATCTGTGGTTCCTGTTGAGTGTACTAGAACAACTGCTGGGATGGGTCTGGCACTACATGGTAGTACGTGGCCATCCAAAACCCTACCTCCCTCGCATTTTCCTCTCACTTAGCAACCTGAACTCGAGTGAAATTCTGCTCCTGGTGATACCTATCCCAATCTCTCGAGATCAATCTCCTCTCCTGCTCCCAGGCCTCCTGGGACAGTCATAACTGTGTCATCTCTGCGGCAGCCACTGCTCTAGCCACTGCAACATCCCTCTCTCCCTGTAATCCCTGTGTATCTGTCCCTATCATAGCACTAGCCTGTGTTGACTACCGCTGTGCCACTGTTGCATCTCACTCACCCTGTATCCCCTACATCCATATCTCTACGACATCCCTCTCTCTCTGAGCAGCCTATGTCCGAGCCTCTATTGTATCCCTATCTCTCTGCAGTGCCTACAATCTCTCTCTGTGTCTCCTCCTCCCTCTACCGCATCTGTCCCATGTCCCCGACTGTCTGCTCTAGGCAGTCCACTCTATCTCTAAGCTCAACCCGCTCCTGGAGCCAGTCTATTCTCTCCCTCTATAACTGATGTAGTTGTCTCTGCAACTCCTCTGTATCCCTGACAACCCCTGTCCCTATCTCTGATGGCTCCTGCCCTATCCCCTTCTAATAGCATGTCATATCGCTGCTTCTGCCACTAGGTGATCTCGCTCCCATCTCGTCGCATCCCCCTCCTCATGCACCCTGGCCACCTCCGCTTGCAACCTCTCAATCTCTGCTCGTAGATCAACCACCTCATCTCGTGCCTCATCCCTCTCTCTCATCAATCTCCGCTCTGTATCTGACACAAGTGCGACTAGGGCTGAATAATCTCTCTCTCCCTCCGCAAAGCCTACCTATAACTCACTTAGCGCTGTCGCTAACCTGACCCGCTTTGCCTCAGTTTGTCATAACTGCTACTCACTGAGGTGCAATCTCTCTACTGTCCCTCTCAACACCACTACAGGGTCCTCTCCTCTGGGTGGCATTGTCGACAATGGTCAGAGGTTGTACACATCCGTGTCAATATCCATCTCTCGTGGCTCATACCCCTCGCTCTCCGCCGACCCCTTCATCGCATCCACATCTATCACCAGGGGAGATCCATCCCTCCCTGTCACCCTCTCCTGTGCTCTGCTACCCTTACCCTCCTCCTTTCTCTATCACTGATCCCCTCTGATACCCATATCTTCCTCATGCCTCTCCCATACACTACTAGCCTCACCCCCCTCCTGTCTCTATCGTTGATCCCCTCCAATACCCATATCTGCCTCATGCCTCTCCCACACACTGCTAGTGATCTGTATAGGATCTAGACTAGATTGCAGTATTTAAAAGCTTAACTTTTAGAATGCTTTTACAATGATTATTCCAAGTTAATTAAATCAAAATTAACTTATGGAAATAACAAAAATGAAAGTAATAACAAGGTGATTATAACAGAAAGGAAGGATATGAGAGAAAGAAAGAGAGAGAAGAAGAGAAGTGCAAACAGTTGATAACGGAGTTCGTCACAAACGTGACTACGTCTCTGGGTCCACTCCAATAGAGAGACCGATCCGATTAACTTCAAAATCAATTACAAACGCACCACAATCATTCTCCAAGCACTTTGGCAGCATAACAGCGCTCTGACGTGCAAGAATGACTCAAAGAATCTCCACAAGACCTCTCTTTCGATTAACTCCACAGCTTCAAGACTTCGTCACCTGAAAAAAAACTTGATCTCCACTCTCACCTCACACCCCTTTTTATACAAAGAATTAACCCAATTTGGCCCTCAACCAAAAGATTCACAATATTCCCCTTATCTCTCCAAAATACATAAGAATCATTAAAAATATCCCTTATTTGAATATACATCTCCATAAATTCATTTAAGCCCTTCAATTTAGCATTATTCGGGCTATTATGGTTGAGAAGGTTTTTATTTAATCCTTTAAAAGGATTATTGTTTGTTTTTCTAGGGAGTTAGGGAGTTTGTTTTTTTAAATTTAAAAAGCATTCGGTTTTGACACCTCTAACAAAACAAACCGATGCTAATTACATTGTCAACCCGTCGCATGGCTTACCGGTAGGTAGCCGTTTTGGTTAGGTCAGCGGTTGGGGGTTCAACCCCCGCCGCTGGCTTTAAATAGCCATTTCCCAACTCTTTCACAACAAAATAAAACCATCACCATCAATAGACAGACGCGAAATTGTAGCTGGATTGGTAGAAGCCGGGCGTTGCTCGCAGGAGGTTGCCGGATCGAGTCCCATGCGGGCCGGTCATAGTCTTTTATTAACAAATACAACCAACACCGAAAACAGACGGAGGGGCCACGTGCCGCACCAGGAGGGTGCCACGTGGTGAGATATCATTCGCCAATGATGCTGACATGTGTGATGACATGTATGCTGACAGGTGCCGACATGGAGGTGACGTGTCATATGACGTGGCCTGCTGACTGTGTGCCAACTGAGCGCTGACGTGGAGGCCGACGTACGCTGACTGGACGCCGATGGTATTGCTGATGTGTGTACGGATGACACGTGTCACGACCTGATTGGTCCATACAATGATGATGTGGAGGCCACATGTCAGATTTTGGTTCAGCCACTTCACCATCCGTACCGTACGGAATGCTGATGTCAGCATCCGTATAGTCCACCACCTCAAAAGTCAACTACAAACTTTGACTGCTGATAAGTTGAGCCTCTAATGTCAGATTTTGACGAAACGAATTGCATTGGAAAGCTTATGATGAGTTCTTCCTGATGACACTGACTTTGAAGATTTTTTTGACGACGCCATTTTTTCATCCTGGACGCCCTCTGATTCTAGTTTGACCCAAGGTTTGACTGGCCATAACTTGCACAAACGGACTCCTTTTCGCTCCGTTCGAGTTGCGTTGGAACCAAAACATCAAGCTCTTTCTAATGGTGTAGATTCTGGAGAGAAATGAGACACTTCAATTTTCACTACAAAATGTCCATCGGATCAGGCCTCCCCACTGAAGACCTTTTGGACCTCCAAAAGTGGCATTTACTCTGATAATAAGTGAGGACTTGGCCTCCCCACTTGTCCTGTATCCTCTGTACATCTGAAAACCTGACTCACATGCACAATGAAGACTGTAGAAATATTGTTGATCATAAACATAACTTTATCACTTCCATAAGCATCTACATCAAATGTCGTAGCCACTAAGCAACAAAAATTGACTAGCATCAAGCTGAACATCAATGCAGAAATGAAAGAAAATAAGTCAACAACAATTCGATCCTTTACAACAGGAACATTTTTACCCAAGGATCCATCAATACTTTCAAGCATCATTTTCTCATGCTGTACTATTGGTGCATCCTGCAACATCTGACCCTGGTTAGCTACTCCAAGTTCAAGTTTAGAACCACCTGTACTGACAGACATAAGAGTTAACTCTTTACTTGCATTAATTACCCTCTTTAACTGCCCTGTGTTTGCAAAAGAACGATCAGTCTTAACCGTGTGAGAATGTACAATATACTGAATGCCATCTTTAAACAAGTGATAATGATTCTTTTCCCTATAGAAGATTGCTTTTCTGTCATAAAGATAAGGGCTACCAAGCACTATCCCACAGATATCCAGTGGAACCACATCAAACTGAACTTCATCCACAAATTTACTCGTGATTGTGAACCTTAAGATGCATTGTTTTGTTACTTGCAACTTATCATTTTCACAAATCCAACCTAGTGGATAAGGTTTTTTATGCTGTGTAGTTTTTAACCCCAAGTTCTTTACAACACTTTCTAAAATTAAATTCACTTGAGAGCCACTATCTATGAGTGCATCAATTTTAGAGTTCTTAGCCATAACCCTTAAATGAAACAACTCATTCCTTTTCACATCTTCAGAGAAATCATTAATTGTAGAAGTAGAAGCACAACTAGCAACAGAAACACCAGAAATATGAGCTTTACCTTTTAGACCCATCACTGTTATCTTAGTCTCATCATCTGAATCTGAACCAAGATCCATAACAAAATTCATGGCTTTCTCCTTACCCTTCTATTTCTGATTACGTCTTTGAGCCCACTTAGGCCTCAGTTCAGGATGTAACTTCCAGTAGTGATCTTCATCATGACCTTCCTTGTCACAATGAGTGCAAGAAAGTTTCTCATCCTTCTTGACTGTAGCTACCTTCTTTCCTTTCCCTGTCTCTGCATTCTTAGAAGATTTCTTTACATCATTATCAAACTTATCAATAAAAGATCCTTTACCCCTTGACTCTAAGTGTGTAGCTTGAACAGACACTTCATCCAAATTACAAGGGTTCAATACCAAAATGGAATGCCTAAGATAGGAATGCAGACCTCCTATGTACTTCAACAACATGTCTTGAGTGTACAAAGAAACATTCAAAGCAATAGCCTTCTTCCTAAATTCATGGGTGTACTCTTGGACAGTTTGACCTTTCCCTTGCCTAAACATTTGCCAATCCATCATCAAGTGTTGCATATGTCCTAGGGGATAAAACTGCTTCTTAAGAGCATTAATAAATTCTATCCAAGTTAAACTGACTCTACCATGTTGTGAAACTTCTGCCTTAGACTTACTCTCCCACCAAGTTAAGGCTGTACCTCCTAAACGAAGAGTAGCTAATTGGATCCTATCAACATCATCTAATAGGTTCTGGACTCTACAATAAACCTCGACTTGTTGAATCCAATCATCCAATTTTTTAGCATTAAGTTCACCACAATATTTAGGCAAATCAAATTTTACATCCAACTTAATTTTAGGCTTATTCCCACTCTTGAAAGGATTAGAAGAAATAGAATGAGGAGAAGGTGGGGAAGAAGGAGAAGGAGAAGAGGGAGGAGAAGAAGAAAAGGGGTGATTTGGTTGCTTGCCACCATCTCCATGTTGTTTCCCTTTCTTGTCTTCACGAGCATCTTGCTTCGACGAACCTTCTTCACGTTCCTTCTGTTCTTGTCTCTCCTGAAAAAGAATATCCACCTTTGCCTTCATCTCGAGGAATGCTTTTCGAAACACCTGCTCACTGATTTCTTCAGGAACCTCCATTGACATCTTCGGAAATGTTCTACGCTTCCCAATCTCAAGATTAAAGTCTTCAAGCTTGCCTTCACCCTTCTGAATCTTGGATCTCGTTAGCATTCAAAACAAATAATTGCAATAATAGTCACCCAAAAGCTTTGATACCAACTTGATCTGTATAGGATCTAGACTAGATTGCAGTATTTAAATGCTTAACTTTTACAATGCTTTTACAATGATTATTCCAAGTTAATTAAATCAAAATTAACTTATGGAAATAACAAAAATGAAAGTAATAACAAGGTGATTATAACAGAAAGGAAGGATATGAGAGAAAGAAAGAGAGAAGAAGAGAAGTGCAAACAGTTGATAACAGAGTTCGTCACAAACGTGACTACGTCTCTGGGTCCACTCCTATAGAGAGACCGATCCGATTAACTTCAAAATCAATTACAAACGCACCACAATCATTCTCCAAGCACTTCGACAGCATAACAGCGCTCTGACGTGCAAGAATGACTCAAAGAATCTCCACAAGACCTCTCTTTCGATTAACTCCACAGCTTCAAGACTTCGTCACCTGAAAAAAAACTTGATCTCCACTCTCACCTCACACCCCTTTTTATACAAAGAATTAACCCAATTTGACCCTCAACCAAAAGATTCACAATATTCCCCTTATCTCTCCAAAATACATAAGAATCATTAAAAATATCCCTTATTTGAATATACATCTCCATAAATTCATTTAAGCCCTTCAATTTAGCATTATTCGGGCTATTATGGTTGAGAAGGTTTTTATTTAATCCTTTAAAAGGATTATTGTTTGTTTTTCTAGGGAGTTAGGGAGTTTGTTTTTTTAAATTTAAAAAGCATTCAGTTTTGACACCTCTAACAAAACAAACCGATGCTAATTACATTGTCAACCCGTCGCATGGCTTACCCGTAGGTAGCCGTTTTGGTTAGGCCGGCGGTTGGGGGTTCAACCCCCGTCGCTGGCTTTAAATAGCCATTTCCCAACTCTTTCACAACAAAATAAAACCGTCACCATCAATAGACAGACGCGAAATTGTAGCCGGATTGGTAGAAGCCGGGCGTTGCACGCAGGAGGTTGCCGGATCGAGTCCCATGTGGTCATAGTCTTTTATTAACAAATACAAGCCAACTATTAACAAATACAACCAACGCCGAAAACAGACGGAGGGGCCACGTGCCGCACCAGGAGGGTGCCATGTGGCAAGATATCATTTGCCAATGACGCTGACGTGTGTGATGACATGTATGCTGACAGGTGCCGACGTGGAGGTGACATGTCATATGACGTGGCCTACTGACTGTGTGCCAACTGAAGCGCTGATGTGGAGGCCGACGTACGCTGACTGGACGCCGACGGTATTGCTGACGTGTGTACAGACGACACACGACCTGATTGGTTTGTACAATGATGACGTGGAGGCCACATGTCAGATTCCGGTTCGGCCACTTCATCGTCCGTACCGTACGGAATGCTGACGTCAGCATCTGTACAGTCCACCACCTCAAAAGTCAACTGCAAACTTTGACTGCTGATAAGTTGAGCCTCTGATGTCGGATTTTGACGAAACAAATTGCGTTGGAAAGCTTACGATGAGTTCTTCCTGATGACACTGACTTCGAAGATTTTTTTGACAACGCCATTTTTTTCGTCCTGGACGCCCTCTGATTCTAGTTTGACCCAAGGTTTGACTGGCCATAACTTGCACAAACAGACTCCTTTTCGCTCCGTTCGAGTTGCTTTGGAACTAGGACATCGAGCTCTTTCTAATGGTGTAGATTCTGGAGAGAAATGAGACACTTCAATTTTCACTGCAAAATGTCCACCGGATCAGCTAGGCCCACCCTCCTATCTCTGTCACTAATACCCTCCGGTCACCATGTCTACCTCATGCCTCTCCTGTGCTCTGCTGGTCTCAACATCCTCCCCTCTATCCTGCTATGCTGCCATCCTGACCTCATCCTCTGCCTCCTCCCCTCCACCCCCTCTGGCTCTATGTTGTCATCTCCTCCTCCTAGCCACCCTCCCAGGCTTCGCAGCTGCTCCCACCACCTGCTGCCCTCCCTCCACCTGACCCCCTCTCTGTCATCCTCGGGGCACTAGTCTCGCTGCCCTCAACCATCTCTCGTCCTCTGATCCGAACCCTAGTGCACCCTCAATAGGCACAACTGGGGTAATTCATACCGATGGATGTCGCCTGAACCACTGTCGATACCGATCCGTCATCCCTACATCTCTCTGACCCTCCCATCTATCTAGGTATGGCGTGAACTGCAATGTCTCTAGCTCCTCCCACACTGCCACTAGCCTCAATAGAGCTCCCCATGGCCGCTCCCATGACAACCATCAGAATCTCACCTGCCTCACCCCAAACTGCCATGTCACCCGATTGGGTATGTGTAACTCCACTATAATCGAAATCGGCCCAATAATAAGACAACATGTGAAGAAGTAGCTGTTGTGCCTCCTCATCATCCCTCCAACCCTGGAAGTGCCATAGCATATATGGACGCCACACTATCATCTCCTCCCGCACATCATTGAACCATCTCCTCCATATGTCTACATCTCTCACATCTTAGTGTCTGGAAAATTAGGAGACTATCCTCTCCCCTCGCACCTTTTTGGAAATCTTGGGTGACAAAAATCATCTTGAGTTTCCTACTTTTTACTTCAAAATAATAGTTGTAGATTTTTCCCACTTGAACTCCCTTGCTTCTAATACATTGAGTTGTGTGAATTATTTTCAAAATGTGATTGAGCCCCAAGTAATATTTGCTATTGAGCTTAGTCCCCTCACTGTGAATGTCAATTTATGCTAAATATTTCATAATCTTCCCATATTTTGAGTTTGAATACATGCCTTTGATCTTGGGAAATCAAATAGTGTAATCATTAAATGCTTTGACAACTTGTACTGCATTATCGCTCTATATTTTCAAGATTGTTGTCAGGTAGCTTTAGAATTACCAACACCCCATGCACACCCCTTTGGACTCCTACGGGATGATGGGTTAATTATTGCGATTTGGGTGATTTTTCTCTACCATAACAATCTATCATATCAATACTATTGTGGGGTAGTGGTATGGAAGGGTTAGCAGTACCATCACCCTACACACACCTCTTGGGGCTCCCATGGCACAGTGCTTTAATTCTAGCAGTTGAGTGATTATTCACCACCATACCATAGTGTCACTGTTTACCCCTTATGGAGCTACAATTTACTTTAGTTGTTAACATGTTCTCACCACCACCCTACATTATTCATATTTTGTTGCCATGGTATTATTGCAAGCATTTCTACACTAACCTATGTGTCCTGTCATCCCACACATACCTCTATTGACTATTGTGGTAGTGTGGTATTGGATTTTACTATGAATGCAATATTTTAGATATCATTTTATTGAAAATATTGAACAACTTTCTAATTTTGTAGTCTCTCAATTTTAGTTTTTAGTGTGAGTCAGACCTGAGAGATCATTTATTTGTTTGTAATGAGGAGGATTAGGTCACATAATTTTAAGATAGCTATATGTATTATTAAATCACATATGTTCATTCCATGTTTGCAGCTAGAAAACATATAGGACATACAAGAAATTATATTCTAACAAAAAAATTAATTTTAATTTTTCAGCCAATGTAAACATGTGCAAGTGTTTCTCCTCCTAAATATGCAAAAAAAGCTAAGAAATGCAAAGTAAAGAACACTAAACTACCTCAATATTGGGCTACATTAAGCAAAAACAACAAAAAAGATAAAAAAAGAGTGATTATACCTTTATTTGTGTTGATTCCTTGGTTGGCCCCTGATTGAAATTTGGTTGTGTGCTCCTTTGATGGAAAAGTGATGGAAAATGAATGAAAAGTGATTAAGATGTAGGATAAGGCTGGGTATGTGATAAAGTGAGCAAGGTGGATGTAAGAGGATGAGAACTAAAGATGCAAGTTCTTGAATACAAAAGATTGACTTGAGAGCTTGAGGGCATAAGTGTGCTAAAAATGCCTTAAGTCCCAATGAATGAGAAGGGGGGCTATTTATAGAAAAAATTAAATTCTCTAGAGAATTCAATGGTTAGGATTGAGCCACCATGGCCAATATGGAGGGCTATGTTGAGTTGAGGACTCAAATTATCTCACATCTTGCCATGTGGAGGATGAAGTGTCCAAAGGACATGGTGAGATGGAAAGGGTACAAATAATGTGGAGGAAGGACAAGTGATGTGGAAGAAGGACAAGTACTTTGAGAGTACCTCGGGAGGGGAGAAGATTTCCTCAAAAAGGAGCTTCTTGTACCCAAGCGAGAATGAAAGTGACATATGAGGAATTTTAATATTCCTCAAAAAATATCCATGGGGAAGAGAGAATTAGTTGGAGAAATAAATATAAATATTTAATTCACATGTTGGGAGTGGATAAGGTGGTTTGGAGAATGAATATGAATTTTAAACTCATATGAGGAGCACCTTGTCGACAAGACAAGGTTCTTATGAAAGAGGCTAAAATTACCTTATGGATAAGACAAGGTCTTTATAATAGAAGGTTCTTAGCGTCATGTGATCTTGAGTATCAAGGGGATCATGGGATGGAATGGATTGGGGATTGCGATCTTGAGATTGACTAGATGGTATGACAAGATCTTGATGTGAAGAAGGGGATATGTTGGTATGCTTTGGATCAAGCTCTTGGCATGACACATCTTGTGTGGGTGGCATGATGATGGAGCCTTGGATAGACTCTTCAAGTGGGGAAGATGGAAGGATAGAGGATTCAAGGAATTCATGGGAATGGATTTCAATGATACTAGGAGTAGGAGAAGTGGATTTAATTTTTGTGTCTTCATTGTATTGGGTGGATCTAGGTGTACGAGGAGTGGATTGAATTTGGTTTTCTTTGATGGGCTTAGTGGATCTCAGAGTAGGAAATGGGTACTTAATGGATTCAGTGGGTTTGATGATTTTAGTGGTTTGAGTTGTGCTAGGGTGGTAACATCAATGGTAGATGTGATTCAGAGAAGGGTCTCATCACTAGTGGTCATAGATGATGGATTGGGATAACATGGTTCCATGACTGCAATGTGTGGAGTGGGGGATGCCACCTTTGTCATAAGTCCTTGGAGAACTACTAGACTGAGAAACTTGCATACTCTAGGCTTGGGTGGGGTGATGGCATAGATGAAGGATTAGGGATTGGTGAAGGATTGGGATTATGGAGTGGTGGACAAGGATTAGATGGAGGAATGGGATTGGATGGAAGACTAAGAGTAGGTGGAGGATTAGGATTGGAGGGGAGATTGGGATTAGATGGAGGGTTAAGGTAAGAATATTATGATAACAAACTAAAATAGGAAGTTGTGGGTGGTTGGTTGATGTTGGGGGAAGTAGATGAGGAATTAAGATAGGAATATTGGGATGGTGGATTAGGATAAGAAGATGTGGATATTGGATTAGGGTAGGCTAATGGGGGTGTAGGATTAAGATAAGAAGGTGTGGACATAAAATTAGAATGGGTAGACTAGTAAGGATTATTAGGATAGGGGGACATGGATGGGGAATTGTAATAGGAGTATTGGGATGGTAGATTAGGATGGGAAGATTGGGAGGATAGACTAGGATAAGAGGATGTTGGTGGTGGATAAGAAAATGATGTAGAGAAAGGATATGATGGAGAAGTAGGTGAAGAAGATAATGTATATCCCTTGTCAAAAGTAGCATAAGGGGAGTTATTAGGTGTGGATGGAGATGTAATGGGATAGCTCAGAGAGGTGATTGGATTTTGGATGACACTTGGGGAAAGCTTGCTAGTAATATTAGCCTCAAGGGGATCTATGTCATATACATCTTGATCAACAAGACTTTCTTTATCATTGTCAACGTAATTAGGATTCCCCTTGACTGTTATTTTTGGTTGCATTGATGGAGGATGATGATTCATGATATTAGATGGGATGGATATAGATTGAAAAAATGGGAATAGATGATTAGAAGGAAAGAAAAGATGATGAAATGGTAAAGTTTTTTTTCGATATCGGAAGATCTTGGATGTAGGTGGACTAAAGCTCATATTGGAATTTAAGCTCAGATTAGGATTGGATCAAAGTTCATATTAGGATGATTGGAGGATGTGATGGGATTAGACTAGATAAGATTGATTGATGAGACAATTTATTATGATTAGGATGATGAAAGGTATTCTAAACCATGTTTAGAGATCACCCTAGGTGACTTAAGGCATTGATTGATCAGATAAAAGAATAAATAGATGATTATGGCACTAAATCCACCTTGAGATTGAAAGTAGATTGATTGGGTCGAAGATGATAACTGACTCAAGATGGATGACAATCCAGAGCAAATGTGAGTTATGTCGATCGAATTCATACACCTAAGTCAATTTGGATAATGAACTCTAAAACAAAGTTTAGGGGATTTGGATCAAGAAAACGATGATGGATACATAACCTAGAGTCATTCTAAGATGTACCTATTTGATTTAGATGATGAATGGATGACCTATAGATGGAATGAAGTGAAGATCACCAGTGAATGGAAGATGCAAATGGAATTAAGGGAAAGGTCTCTTATCCACTTGGCCTAGTTGCCTACATCTAGGGCATGGTCAGCTATGCACTAGGCCTAGTCGCCCCTCTTAGGCTGGGGTCGCCTATCTCATTTTTGGACTCTTAGAACAATTAGATGGACCCTCAGAATAGGTAGAAATATTTACATAATAGGTAGACATATACTTGAAATGAGGAGATAGATGCTCAAAATGAGAGAATGGATCCTTAGAATGAGGAAAGGGATGCTCGAAAGGGTAGACTGACTCTCAGAATGAGGAGACAAATGCACAAAATGGATGAATGGATTGACTAAATGGGAGATGAGATTAATTTCTTAGGGAAAAAATTCACCTAAACTAATGGAAAACTTACTCAAGAAGGTGGCACACACCTATTCGCTGAAAATAGGAAAAAACGATAGAAGGGAATAGAAAATGATTGACAAAACGAATTAGATGGAAGATAGGATTGGAGATTTTTAGAGCTAAATCACCCATCCAAGGGGCACAACCACCCAACTAGAGGGTGAGGTTTCCTAACCTAAGGGAATAGTTGTCTATTTTGAAGAACGGGTAAGAACAATGGAAAATGATAGAGAATGACTAACAAAATGATGAAAAAAATAAGGAAAAACACCTCTTTTAGGGTCTGGTCACCCCTTTACAGGTCCTATCCACCCTTGTTGAGGTTGTTGTCTCCCTAATAGGGGGAAAGGTAGACTATTCTATGGAATAGGCGAGAATGATGAAAAACAATAAAGAATGACTAACAAAATGATCGAAAAAGCAAGCAAAAACACCCATTTTAGGGCCTAGTCACCCCTATGTAGGTCCTAGCCGCCCCTATTGATGGTTTGGTCACCCAAATAAGGGAAAGGCTGCCTATTATAGGGAATGAGTGAGAATTATTGAAAATAATAAAGAACAATGACAAAATAGATTAAAAAGCAAGCAAAAATGCCCATTTTAGGGCCTGGTTGCCCCTCTATAGGACCTAGCTACACCTGTTGAGGGCATGGTCACCCAACTCAAGGAAAAGGCTACCTATTCTAGGGAACAAGTTAGAACGATTGAAAATGACAAAGAATGATGACAAAAAAATGAAAACGAAAGTAAAAATGCATGTTTCAGGACTTGATTTCCCTTCTACAGGTCTTGGGTGCCCTTGTTGAGGGCATGGTCCCCTAACTAGGGGGAAAGGCCACCTATTCTAGAGAACATGTAAGAACAATTAAAAATGATAGAGAAAGACTGAAAAAATGATGAAACGGGTTCCCCAAATGATGAGATGGGTTCCCCAAATGACAAAATGAGTTGAATGAATTCTCTAAATGGACTATTGGGTTTAGAAAATGAGGGAATAGACTTATGGATGCATGGAACAAGCAAAAGAACTAGAAAAATGACTGAGTGGGAGGCGAGAATGACCGTTTAAAATGAAACAACACTTTTTTGGGTGTGGCCACCCCTCTCTAGTTCATGGTCACCCCTCCTAGGAAGTGGTCACCCCTCTTAGGGATTGGTCACCCCTAGATTGGGCTTAGTCACCCCTCCAGGTGAAAGATGAACAATTTTGACTCGAATAGATTGGAAAATGACTAAGACAAAGGCTAGGGTTGCCCCTCTTAAGGTTGAGGTCACCCATAGAAAGGGTGTGGTTACCTCAGTCAACAGACCTGAACTTGACTAAGGAAAAAAAACTATGGAAAAGGACAAAAAACACTTCAAACAAGAAGCAAAATGGAAAGACTGACTTGTATAGTAAGTTATGTGCTATTTTTTTATAGAAAGGATAATTCAAGCAGCATAGTCCTAAGACTAGTATAAAGGGTATGGCTAACACAATTCTCTAACTATGCTAAACAAGGTGATCTAGGGAGTCCTCGATATAAACTTTGTATATGAGGCACAATCATGAACACCATCCTATCAAAAGCATGAGTCAAGAACCCCAACGAGATATTAAAGGCTCAAACCAACTCTTCACATCTATCTACGTATCACCCAAGCTTCAAAGCTCCACCAGACATAATGTGACTGGATTGGGGTATAGCTTTGGATCTGCCCCCTTTATATACCCCATCGATACATGTGGTTGGGATCATCCCTTGGGGTGATAAAATCCACAAGCAAGTCCCACTAAGGAGAGGACACTAACCATTTTTGGCTACTCCCTAGGCTCACATGAAGTGCAAGGGGAAAGATTGAATGATATAGCGTCCCTTGGGTAACACAAAGGACTTAAGTAAACTGCAATTTCTCTTTACCTAGGATCACCAAATGGCATAAGGGGATTGGATACATCAATAGGTTACTTAAAAAAAAAGAATACAATTTATTGAATCCCCTACTTAGACTATGTGCCTAATTAGTATGGAAAAGGAAAAAAAACACACTAATTAAAGCCTTGGTCGTTTCATCCTACAACAAACGTGCTAGTATTTTTAACTTCTATTCTTCATTAAGCATGAAATAACTACATAAATGTTAGTAAAAACCTTCACAATCACCAAGAACATGAATTAGGGGGTTAGTATAAAACAAAACAATAGAAAATGAGCCTTGAAAATGATTTAAAACATTATTTTTACCTCAAACAACTTTGTTTGGGTTTGGTTGCCCCTCTACAGGTCCTGACCACCCTTGTATAGGTCCTGGCCAACACTCTAAGGTCCTGGCTTCCCCTATTAGGTCTTGGCCACCCCTCTGTAGGTCTTGGTCACCTATTTGATGGCTTGGTCGCCTTTGTTTCCAAAACAAAGAGTGAAACTAATTGTTCTATCCGAGAAAGGTGTTTGTGTTTGGGTGAGGCCGCCCCTCTATAGATCTTGGTCACCTTTCTGTAGGGCCTGGTTGCCTCTGTTACTCCTTGGTTGCCCCTATGTGTCACCTAAAGCTACAAAAATTCAAAAAACAACAAATGTGAGAGTAAAATGGACCCATTTGTGGGTCCCACCAGGAATTCAAAAATGTGTACAAGTGTTTCTACTCCTAAATATGCAAAAAAAACTAAGAAATGCAAAGTAAAAAACACTAGACCACCTCAGGACTGGGCTACATTAAGCACAAATAAAAGAAGGATAAAAACATGAGTGATTATACCTCTATCTATGTTGATTACTTGGTTGGTCCTTGATTGAAATTTTGTTGTGTGATCCTTTGATGGCAATGTGATGGAAAATGAATGCAAGGTGATTAAGATTCAAGATGAGGGTGGGTATGTGATAAAGTGAGCAAGGTGGATGCAAGAGGATGAGAACTAAATATGCAAGTTCTTGAATGCAAAAGATTGAATTGAGAGCTTGAGAGCATAAGTGTGTTAAAAATGTCTAAGGTCCCTGAATGAATTAGAAGGGGGGTTATATATAGAAGAAATTGAATTCTATAGAGAATAAAATAGCCAGGATTGAGCCACCATGGCCAAGATGGAGGGCTATGGTGAGTTGAGGACTCACAAGCCCTCACATCTTTCCATGTTGAGGATGAAGTGTCCAAATGACATGGTGAGATGGAAAAGGGTACAAATTACATGGAGGAAGGACAAGTGATGTGGAAGAAGGAGAAGTAATTTGAAAGTACTTTGGGAGGAGAGAAGATTTCCTCTAAAAGGAGCTTCTTGTATCCAAGTGAGAATGAAAGTGACATATGAGGAATTTTAGTATTCCTCAAAAAATCTCCATGGGGAAGAGAGAATTGGTTGGAGAAATAAATCTAAACATTTAATTCACATGCTAGGAGTGGATAAGGTGGTTGGGAGAACAAAGATGAATTTTAAATTCATATGAGGAGTACCTTGTGGAAAAGAAAAGGTTCTTATGAAGGAGGTTGAAATGTACCTTGTGGATAAGACAAGGTTTTTATAATAGAAGGTTCTTGGCCTCATGTGACTGATGTGACCTTTCAATGATCACATGGGGAAGAGGAGAATCCTTGGAGTAATAAAAGGTGAATTTTAAATTCACATGGGGAAGACAAAAAGTAATTAAAAATTCCTTGGGGAATGAGAGAGTTGACCAATGTGTTGATTTGATTAGCTAATTAGTGATTAGAAGATAGTTAGTGATTAATGAAGATTAGAAGCCAACTTGAAAAAGTTGGAGTAAGCAACACATCCTAATCAAGGATTAGACATGTGCACATCCCCAATGATGAGATTAAGAGGTGGATTAGGATTAAGAAAAAGTGATGGAGGATGTGACATGCGAGGAATTAAATAAATGTATTATTTATTTAATTCTTTTGAAGAAAAGGGGGATAAAGGGAAAGGTATTTAATTATTAACTAAATACCTGAAGGATTTAGAAGAATTAAGGGTATTAATTAAATAATAGTAATATTACTTAATTAATGCAAGTAAGAGGATATTTAGACAAAAAGGGATAAATTTGGACAAATGTGAGTGTCCAAATTTAGGTGTCTACATTAAGAAAACTAAAAAGAATGATTAAACCTAACATTAAATGCACTTCAAATCAGCAGTGAACATCTTAGGTTTTGTATACAATGTGCCAACAAAATAATGATGATTACATTTAGAAATGTATCTGTTAAACAACAATGAATAAGCATACCTATACTTAGATCTTTATTACATTTAATAATAAATTACACCATACATATAACCAAATTTTAGGTGACAAGATAACCTCTCAAGGTGAAAAAACATCATCATAATCATTTGCATTGCCATTAATATCAAAATCCTAATCACTCATGTCTACATCTGCTTGATTTTCTTCCTCATCCTCATCTGTTACATGTAATGCATTCTCTCTCCCAATCTCTTCTTTTGTAATCAAAATTTCTTCTTCAAACACTCCATTATTGCTTTCATACACATCTCTAATGTTTCTTATAAATTAACATATTACCCAATGTGTCATAGAAAAAAGTAGCCTTTGCTTGACATGGGATTAATTCATGACAAAATGGACTTAATAAGAATGAGGCCTTGATTCAAGAATTCTGAGGCATTTTATGCATCCACACTAGGGCTTGGACCCTTCCAAATCGAATAATATGCTTTTAACGATGTCTGTGAAGGTGTTGTAAAGTCTTGTAATGGACTTTCATGCTTTTCTAAACTTAATTAACCCATTTCTCCCCAATTAAACGTTATAAAATGTGTTTAATAACATTATTACATCAATGTAAAAGGTTTTTGAATTAAATTAAATGTTAAAATAGTGTTGTAATGTGTCTTTCACATTCACATTGGTTCTCGTGACTTCCTAGGCTATGTAGACCTAATTTTAGTGTTGTAAAGAATATTTAATCACACTTTCACATTGATATTTGTATCCCAATCCCTAATTGACATTTACAACATCACTAATAGGCCCCTCTTAACCCATATTGTGCATCCCAAGGCTCAAATTGATCAAATACCCAACAAGGTTGCAATTTAGACCTCATTTCCTTATCTCCTAGTATCCAAGCTGTCAAAATAGCCCCTATGGGACCCATTCACCATGCATGGAAAATCAGTCCCATCTAGGTGGGACCCATTTTCAATGTGTGCCGAATGGGTCCCATTCGGGTCAGTTTTGACCTTTCAGTAGGAAAAAAGTGAAATTTGAGTTTAATTTTACTTCATGTTAGCCTATGATGAGGTATTAATAGGTGAATAAGGTGAATTTCCTATAAATATAAGTCTTTTAACTCATTTTCACATCTTCTTGTCCACTTCATTATGCATTCACCAATCTTTCATCTCAAGTCAAGCAGCTTAGGGTTTTATCATTACAAGACATCAAGAGAGCTCCTAAAAGACATTCAAGGGTTGAATATTCCTCCACTACTACAGAAATCCAAGATCAACATCATGGCAAGGTAATATATTCCATTATTTCATGTTTCATTCTATTCTTTAATCATTTTTCTATAATTACATAAAAGGGGTTTGACAAGGCAAACCCCCACGCCCTAACATTCAATATCTCTCCCTCTTGTCTTGTGTGTTTGTAGATTTCAGTCTCTTGGAAGCTTGGAAATAATTGAAGGTCAAGTTGCAATGTTGCTAAAGTTTTCTCTTCATTGAACAAGTCAAAATATCGACAAAACCTCATTTTCAAACCCGTAAATCAATGTTTCAAAAGCAAACACCTGTAGGAAGTCAAAATGTAGATCAAAAGCTTTAGAATCCACCTTTGAAAATTAAAAAATTAAAAATTAGACTCATTTGCCATGGGTCTCGAATGAGTCCCATTCCAGGGTCAATTTTGTGCTTTCTACATTTTTTTGTACCCTTTTGACAAAAACATGTTTTAGCTTAGTTTGACAAAACTAGGACTGATTCACCCAGAATGGAAAATGAGTCCGGCTAGGCCTGAAAATTAGCATCAACAACATTTGAGAAGCAATTTTTAGTTTCCATCAAGTTTTTAGGTGCATACTTCAAGTTTCATTCATTTATGTTAAGTTTTGCATTACATAATGTGTTTTCAAACATCACTTGTTTCTTAGATTTGGCATTCATATTCGATCAATTTCATAGTTTAGTTGCACTTAGATCCTTGCATTTAATCATATAAACATAACACATAACATAATTAGAATGAACCCATTAGCATTTTTGGCCCTACCTCTCTCTTTTTAGGTGAAAAACCTTAGAAGAGCTAGAAAGGTGCAAGGTGCCAAAAATTTACGGTTCACCCATTAGGAATTATAACAATAACTTCCATGTATTCTCATTTTTAATGAGGCTCTGGTTGAATTACATATTAGCATCTTGAGATTCTTACATCATCAATTAGAAATGATTGGTTAATTTGAAGAGGGGAAACATATAGCTTATATGTGTTTGATAAAAATTATCTTGTATTTATGCATACAAACCCATAGTCATCAAAATATACTCCAAATGGTGAGATCCACTTACATTTTAATAATATAGGACCTTTTTCACCATAGTCCACTTGAATAATTTCTTGGATGAATCCAACGTAAAATTTCTTCTCAGTTTCATGAAGAAATTCAACACTTACTTTACGATAGGTAAAAATCAAGCAACCTAGATTCTAGTGACAACCACGACACTTCTAATCTGAGAAACCAATCTAAACAAGAGGAAACAAATAAGCATGAGGAAAATGAAAGCATTCATGTAAAAACACTCCCCATATTTGAAGTTGAATCACTTCTCTTGTCTCTCCTAAATCTTCCTTAGCAAATATGCCCTTAGACTGAGTTAAACATGTGCAAATACCTACAAATAGTGAGCATGAAAGTTAGAGATAAGTGGGTGTTAAATCTAAAATGGAGGAGGAAGGCTTCCTGTATATTAAACCATTTGAATAGATGGTCAAGATCAAACTTCTAGAAATATTCCAAGATCCATAGACGAGAAGACATGCAACAAAAAAGAGTGGAGGTTATAAAATCAATGGTCAAGATTAGAAAGGGCCCAAAGTCAATTGATAGATGAGATTTGAAAATGAGATAGTGGAAGAAGAAAATGGAGGAATTAAAAATTGAAACCAATTCATTCATGAGAAGGAATCTCTAGACAAGTGGAACATAAATAATCCATTTAAATTATTTATTGAGAAAAAGGAAAGTGGATATTTAATTAAAATAATATACATAATAATTTTAATTAAATAAGATTAAATGGAAAAAGAGTATTAAATAACTAATTTAGAATAGTTATTTAATAAAGGAGAATATTTGGGAGATAATTAAATAAATTTGACAATTATTTAACTATAGATGAATGATGATAAGCAAATAATTAAAGAAATGGTAATTTTATTTAATTGATCATAGTAGAATAAAGGTTAAGAAGTGAATTAATTAAATAATTACAAACTATTCAATTAATAGAGGAATGTGATCAAGAACAATTAAATAATCAAGATTATTTAACTATTTGGAGACAACAACCAAGAAGAATGATGCTCGCAGACTAAGAATTTTTTCACACTATCTACAATAGGTAGATCCTAATAAAAGAACAAACATAAATACATATAATCCTAGGAGATTATACATATAATACATAAAATTATGATGGGGGAATTTTCATTATGATCTACAATAATCTCATGAGTAGGCTATATGATTATATTTTCAATGCTTGTCTTATAATGCATATGATAAGGAAAATCATCATGAGGCATGCACTCATCACTACCACAATCCTTATGGTCATTAATAATCTTAGTATAAGTTTTAAAACATGAAAAAAAATAAGAAATATATTATGTGTATGATATACAATAATCTCATGAGTAGGCTATATGACTATATTGTCAATGCTTGTCTTATAATACGTATGAAAAGGTAAATCATCATGAGGCATTCCCTCATCACTACCATAATTCTTATGATCACTAACATAATCGTTATGATCATTAATAATGTATTGTAGTAAAATAACATAAAAATTCTAACCAATAGTATATACAACACTTAGGTATTCATAATAATTAGGTAGATCCTAATAACAGAACAAACATAAATACATAATCCTAGGAGATTATACATGTAATACATAAAATTGTGATGATAAATTTTTTGCTATGATATACAATAATCTCTTGATTAGGCTATAATTATATTGTCAATACTTGTCTTATAATATGTATGAAAAGGTAGATCATCATGAGGCATGCACTCGTCACTATCATAATCCTTATGAGTAAGAGATAACCACGTAACACAAAACCCTAAAAGCATGATAGACCAAATAATTAGAATAAATTAGTTAAAAATAAATCTAAAAATGATAAAATCAGAATTACTTGAATATGATTTGAAAGTAGGGTAAGGACGTCAAATTCACCAACATAAAAATAAATAGCATCCCTTCTCTAATTTGGTAATTTACCTTAATTAATCAAATACATAATAATTAGGCACAAATCAATTTAGATTAGTTTTATATTTTTGAACTCTTAATTGATAGGGTTAAATAATTAAATAACATGTAAAATCATATAATAGGTAGTAATTTAAATAAACATATAAAATACCCAACACTATAATGAAAGTATGCATGGAAATGGATGAAGGAAATGAGATCCGTCTTCCTTACAATCTAGAGATAAGCTAGATAGTATTGCAAATGAATAAAAAATAAAACATTCCTCTCCCATTATGTTGGATGTTTTTTAGAATTTGAGATCTAGACTGTGCAAGTGAATTTTATTAGTATACATGAACTTGAGCTTTGATGATGTCTAGACTTTTCCATGTGAATTATAAAATAGGTTTGTTGCTAGAAAATGATAATTTTTTTCAAGTCTCCCAAGGTTTTTTGTCAAGATATTTGTATTTCAAAAAGAATAATTTAATAAACAACAAGATTTATAAATGCACATAAGTTATAGGATTGTTGTTGCGTGATCCACATGCATTAGGATGTGTGTGTGATATGATATGATAATTGCAAATAAATGACCAAGTTGTTGAATGCAATTTGTATTGAGAGGGTTTTGAAATATTCTTTAAATGGTAGATGATTTGATGATTTGAACCTAATGCAACATAAATTTATTTTTATTTACATAAACATAACTCTAAATTTTAAAGATTCGTGCAATTCTATCCTAGAACAAAAGTTGACAATGGGACCAATCAACTAAATATTTAATTTAGATTTTATAAATAAAAATATCCAGATTGTAAGGATGAAGACAACTTCATATTTTTAGACATGACTTAGATCACACAAACATGTTAGATCAATAACAAAGATGGTTTGGATTGGTTAAATGCTAAAAATCATAGAGAATCTAATTGAACTATGATTACATGGACATAAATATAGATATAACAAGTGCCACATAGTGGCTAGCACTTTCCTTTATAGTATTGTAATTATTATTTTTTAGATTTAGAAAAAAATAAATATAATTTTTTTTTAATTATAGTGTTTTAGTATTGTTAATTAGTTATTTGCATGACCTAACCCTAATCCTAACCTACACCATAAGTCCAACCTTAATCCTAACCTTAACCCTAACCCTAACCCTAACCCTAACTCTAACAATAAATTCTAAACCATTATCCCAATCCTAGATCTATCTCTAACCCTAACAATAAACAATTGCAAAGTGATATTACAAAAATATTCTATGAATTCATATTGGGAATAAGTTTATAATAATAATTTAATTATAATAATATGATTATAATCATAATTTAATTATAATAATATAATTATAATAGTTTAAGTTATTTTAATTTATTTTTTATTTGTACTTATGTATGTTTTGAAGTTAATAAAATTTGGAAAATAAAAAAAGTGACAATATCAAATAGTTTAAGATTTAATTTAAATTTATTTTAGTATTTTAATAGTGTGAATCCAAATCTCTATAAATTTTATTTAATAAAAAAATAACAATTATATACATTAAAAAAATCATTTAAAAAAATGGTTCACCTTGCTTTACCTACAAATTTCTCACAGCCCAAAATTCTTAGTCGATAGAAAAATATTTTTTTACAATTGTTAAAGTTAATTAAATTTAACATATTCACTTTAAAACAATTAAATTATACTTGAAGAACATAAAATTCTTGTTTTTAATTGGTTCAAAACCAATTTATTAATAAGAAATTAACAAAATGAGTTGGCAACGATTAGAATTATAATTTAATTAATAATTATAATAATTTTAGTTATTCTAATTTAATTTTTATTTTTATTTATGTATGTTTTTCAATTAATAATGTTTAGAAAATGAAAAAGGTAGAAATATCAAATAGTTTAAGGTTTAATTTAAATTAATAAAATTTTAAAAATAAACAAATGAAAAATCATTTAAAAAAATAGTCTACCTTGCTTTCCCTAAAAATTTTCCCATAACATCCCAAAAAGTTAAGTATTTAACATGTTCACTTTAAAATAATTAAATTATGTTTGAATAGCATAAAATTCTAATTTTTAATTTGTTTAAAACCAACTTATTAGTACATAATTAACAAAATGAGTTAGAATTATAATTTAATTAATAATTATAATAATTTTAGTTATTTTATTTTAATTTTTATTTGTATTTTTCTACGTTTTGAAGTTATTAAAATTTTAAAAATAAAAAATGGGTAATATCAAATAGTTTAAGATTTAATTTAAATTTTTATTTTAATTGTGTAAAATCAAATCAAAAAGATTATCTTTATATGCTTATTTATGGATGTTATTTAATTTAAGTTTTATATTATTATAAATTAATAGTGTGAATCCAAAATTCTATAAAATAACTAAGAGACTTTCTTTAATAAAAACATAACAATTATATACATTAAAAGATAATTTAAAAAAAATGTAAAAATAAGTAACATTTAAGGGAGAGGGGCCTATAATGGGCCACCCTAACTTTATGCTTCTCAAACTCCTATGTGAAAATTTAAAATCACTCCCAAATTTGTACATTAGCTTATTTGGAAGTCCCCTACTTATAAAAATTGGTTTCAAGGCCACACCAATGCCACATCAACATGTTTTTTGTCAAGGTATCCAAAAAATCCCAAAAAAAGGTGAGACCAATAGTAGTTCACTAAGTCATTATTGGTACACTGATGTGGCATCACATGATTTATCAATTTGTTTACTTTATAGATAAAAGTGTTTTAAAATTGAATATTAAGTGTAAATTTATTGGATATTAAGCCTCCCTACTATAGGGCCCACTCAAGCCTACTTCTATACCCACCATTGGACCCCTACCCACTATAGGCCCCTTTCCCTTACTTATTTTAGAAGGATTTATTGAAATGACTTGCAAAAAATGAAAAATTATTTTTTAAAAATAGTTTATAACATTATAAATACAATAAAACATTACCTCATATTAAATAGAAAACTAAATAAAAATATTCATTGAAAATATATTTTCATCATCAAATATTAATATTACATATTATTCATAATTAATTCTTATTAAAATCACTTTACATATTTAATAATTATTGTAGCTTATCAATCCAAAAACAAAACAAGAGCTGCGTGCAGCGAGAGTCCCTGCCATAGAAACGTGGTAAAGTGCTAACTTGAGCAAAAAATGCCTCAAAGCTCATAAAGCTCTAGAATACAAGTTGGTAATGTAGCGTCAGAAATTAATAGCGCATATTTGTAGAATAAAGCATTCATCTGTAAAACCATGTTTCAGTTGTAAACATTGGTGAAGCTTTCTCAACCAATTAGATTGGGGATAATTTATTTCTGAATTATTGTTTTGTTTGAAAATGTGCTTGAGAACATGTTAACTTTGTATATACATTGAAAATCCATAAATAATGTCTACAACTTCATTAACATATAGCAATGAAAATTGACAAAAATAAAGATTAAATAAATAAATGATGAGAGACTAAATTTGCAGCTATCAATTGCATTTTTGGATCTAGATATTTGTACCAAGTATGACAAAGGTTAGCATCATAAAGTCAATAAAACAATTTCGATGTAATTGTGATGGCAGAGGAATAAAGAAAAATGTAACTAATTAAAACTCAAGACTTGAGTTTGATTTAACAGGGGGTTGTGGGATAATGACTTTGATGATTTGATGTTTGCCACTTGTCTTGTAGGCAACCATCCTTACTGCATGGATCTAGTTAAAAGGGACTAGACTTGCTATTTTTAGCACAGTTTACTATTTTACTTCTGTTATAAGCTGTATTCCAAGAGTTTTTTAGTGGGATTGTTAATCTTGTAGACTTTTTGATTCCTCTATGTATGCTCTAATTCAAGCAGTGGTGCTTTCCCTCTTTCCTTAGCAGTTTTGAATAGTAATTTTGTAGTAGTTCGACTTTCTAATCTAGTAGAATGAAAGTGCAAATGAAAATCGATTTTCTGATGCAAAACTTGAAATTGAAGTGAAATTACGAACATTGGTGAAGCTTTCTCAATCAATTAGATTGGAGATAATTTATTTTTAAAATAGTTTTTGTTTAAAAATGTGCATGTGAATTTTTCAAAACATGTTACCTTTTGTGTATACATTGAAAATTCATAAACCATGTCTACAACTTCATTGGATTCATAACAAGCACTTCATTAAGGATTCAAATTGATCTCTTAACTTCCATGGCTGGAACAGGGAGGCTAGGTGTGCTAACAATTTTAATGTCTCAGAAATCCTCCTGTTGCATTGTGGAAGCATAGTGATGGGAAATAAAGATAGTTATGTATCTGATCATTGATTTGGAACTTGTATGTAAAGTTTGTTCCTGGTGGTATGGGAAATTGGTTTCAAAAACACAAAAGAACATGTATATCAGCTTAATGCAAACTCCACTACAAGTGATTGAATACAATGAGATTTAACAAAAATCAGAATTAAAGCTTACCATGACAATAGAGAAGGCTCATTTAAGCCATTATATATATTATTGTTAATGTTGTCATTTGTTACAGTATCAATTTGAGATCCAGGAATGTAAGGATTGATTAGAATTCCCTGCAAGAACAACAAGACAGATCTTGGATTGATGTAAACAAGGCACTTTTTACAAGATTGATAAACTAGAACAATAGTAGCAATATCCATTTGGTGCAATAAGGAAAAGCAGTGATAATAACATGTTGTAATTTATTTTTTTGAGTTCACATATTTTTTAATGCAATCTTATACAAAATTGAGGATGTGAAAATTGTATTCTTTGCCTGAAAGGATGCACAATAGCTATAGCATCTCCTAAATTAGTAACTAGAAATGGGAAAATGTCTTATGTGACGGTTAAGTTATTAGCACAAAGCTGAAGCAAAGAGGCTATTTTATAGTATGATGAACTTTAAACTGAAAAAGATCAAGCATACCCATTTGATAACACTTGTGTCGTAATTTTCTATCACTTGTGAGCATGAACTGTAAGGGTTCAGATCTACATAGGTACATGATTGAAGTGGTATAATAACTGTAATCAATTTTTTTTGTTTGTCAAATTACTTAAAATCCAACAAATATATCATTGTTAAAATAAATCACAAGTCTAATATGTATTACAAACTTCAAACTGAAAAAGATGAAGCATACTTGTTTGAGAATAGTAGTTTCCTAATTTGATTCTACTTGTGAGCATGAATAGCCAGGGTGCAGATCCTGCATAGGTACAGGATAGCAAGAAATTCATACAAAGAATAAGATTGGAGTTACATATTACAGTTTGATATAAAAACTACTAGTATCCTAGAAACAGCTTACAAGCATAACCATATAAAGAAAAGGATCCTACCAACTGCAGTAAAACTGAAAATGATTCATATTGACACATAAAAGCAATGTTATAAAGTGTTGTCTATACAGTTTACTGTGCCAACAAGGGTTACTTACATAAACAACTATTTTGACAAATATTTTACTTGAGGAAGCCAAGTTTGTGCTTACAGATCTAAGGTTCTGCCAGAGGTAGGCAACTTACCCCATGTCGTTGCAATGAATTTGCAGGACCATGGAACTGTGGAATTTTGTTGTTTGTGTGATCATGTACTTGAAAGACACAAACTGTTTAAACACTACCATAAAAAATTACAAATAAAGTGTGACCATGCTTCTTAAAATTAAAAATAGTAACAACAAAAAACACAAAACTATCACAAAGACTACAAACTACTTGTTCTAATTTCAAAAACTGGTAGTATGAGTCTTAACTTTAGTGTAACTAGTCTCAATTATATAAAGATTAAAAGTGCGAAAAGGAAACAAAGAATGTGCACTGCTCAACCTTCTAAAAAGCTATGCAAGTGCAACTCAATCTTCTAAAGATGGGAAACAAATTATATACCTCTTCGTCAGCTAAATTTGATGGTATCCCAATGATGTAGACAAGGTTCTGCTGAATGAATCGAACATTACTATATTAGAAAAGATCTAAAGAGAAATACCATTATGTGTTGATTAACAAAGTTTATTTAACAAGTAAATTTCAGAAGTTAGATAAATATCAGAAGGAAATTGCATTATAAATGAACAAAACATTGTAAGACCTGATGGTTTTAACTTGTTACCTGTTTTCGAACTTCATTTGATATCTGAAGTTGGGCATATGGTAGAATACTTGGGACTTTTTTCCATTGAGTTGTGATGTCTTCAAATTGTTTTGCAACTTTATTCCTTTCTAGAATCTTGCAAGAATGCATAAGTGTCAGTTCAAGAAAAATTAAATTATTTGTTGCATATTAATTTTGTAGATAAGTTTTCAAATAATTATTGTAGGCAATGTGAATTAGATTCCTATGCATCATTAAGATGGGAAGTAATTCAATACTGTATGGATGTAAAAATATTAAAAATTGATTTTAAAAACTATTTACTGTGAAATTGGAGCTCTGTGATTCATAATGATAACACCAAGAATTCTTAGCTTTAATTGTTTATATTTGTTGTTTCAGTACACATTCTGGATGACATTATGTAATACATCATTAAAATAAAAACTAATTTGAAATTGTGAAATAAGAACTAATTTGAAACTGTGTTGAAGAACTTAAAAACTATCTACCATCTTCTATAAAAACAAAATTGTACATATTGAATTTGCATTGGCACCAATGACATTTAATGTGTAAGAGCTATGATATTCAACATACTTAAATAAGTAAATCTTCATATAGGTATCCATAAGTTCAAAAAGTTGTAAATGCAATAATGGATATTGCAATGAGCTTACCTCAACTTTGATGTTAGTGTGTGGAATAAAGATAAGGAAGACTGCACTATCCTATGAACTAAAGGATGGAACCTACTCTTGGAGATGGGTATCGAGCCTCATGGCATTGTCCTGGTAATGGCAAGAGTCAAATGAGAGTTTCCACTATCCATTCAGGCATACCCTTGAACATGGAAATAATGATTATAATTAATGCTACACAGAAAGCACATATTAAAAACTATGCAAGAGTATTCAAAGTTTTAAAATGTTTATCATAAAAACATTGTAACAAAAACACAAGGACTGCCATTAATTTCATATAGAAAACCTTGTTGCATCTATCTCATAATGCAGAAAGGGCATAATATGGTCATGAACTGCATTGAACAGTAGCTTGCTCATTTGCTACCACTTATGATTATGAACACCTAGGGTGCAGATCTACATGGGCTGAGAATTAGAATCAAAATTGCACTAAGGGAACATTTTTTAATACATGTTTAATATGAACATCAAAATGAAAAAAATGGAGCATACCCATTCGAGAATAGTTGCATCTTTATTTGCTGTCAATTATGAGCACGAAAAGCCAAGGTCTAGATCACTGGTGCCAATTGCGTGCATCAATGAATGAAGTTCAAACGTGCATAAGTGGATGACAAATTGAAGATTAATTTGGCATAGCAATAATGTACTATTTACAGAATGAGTGTTACTTCACAATTAAGTCATTTGTGCAAGACAAATGCTAAAAGCTTGTTAGAGGTCTACAATAACATATGGTTTCGACGATTAGGATATTGCTATGTTTAGTAAAATTCATCCAAGCATTGTAAAGGGACCAAAGCTAAAGCAAAGTGGCTGATAAGATATACAAGTGAAAGTTTCAAGCTTCCATTGTTTTGATATAACTATGTATAAAAGGGAGGACAAGTTAGTGAATTTTGAACATATTCCTTGTGTTTATACTCTGCACTAGGCTAGAAGCCGATGTGTACTAAGCCACATTGGAAAATTAGCAAAAAATAATCAGTTAAATGTTACAATTAAGTTATTATCATGGACATGAATGCTGAAGGTTGGCTAGAGGTTGATAGTAACATACCTATTTGAGAACAACTATCTAGTCATTTACAGTAGTACAATCATGTGACAAATTTACAGGAGAATCACTAGCACCAGACCAGTTGCAACCATCAAGAGCCAAAGAAAAGATTTGCATAAGTGGATGACTAGAAATATAAGTAATGTAGTTGAAGCATCATCAACATGAAGAGCAATTAATGTAACAACTATTTTGTACTTACACAAATTAAGCATTGATTTGGTGCAACAAGGAGAAGCAATGATAATAGTATGTTACAGGAAAAATTATTATAATAAATAGTTGCACTTGGGAAAATGTATACTAGGTTTTGTACATGATTGTATAGTACCATTACAGTAGGTGTCAAAGGCATCAAGTGACATGTAGCAGTAAATTTAAATTTTATTGACAACAATTTGAATTGAAGGCATATTGCAAAATGGTCTATCCAATATGTATCTAGTATAGTGAAGTTCAGAAGAGTAGTTTCAATATTGTGTACCCAAAAGTGGTCCAGCAAACTCCCTGCATACGTTGTTGGCTTTTCAACAAGCAATGATAGTTTATGTTGTTGCATAAATTCAAGGAGGAGTGCTTGTGTTTTTGTAGATTGTAACATGTCAATGTTGAAGTCTCCAGCAATAGTCAATTTGGAATTTGATGGCAATGAGCTGATAGTGTTTTGTATTAGATTAAATATGTCATGAATGGGTGCATTTGGTCTGCAATATATATTTATAATGCGCAGAGCAATGCCTAGATGCAATAGGTCAATGGTTATTGATTCTAGATACTTTGTTAAAAAAGTGTCAATGTTTTGCAATGAAACTGTTTTTTTGCAGCATGTTAATAGACCATGAATACTTAGTGCAGGATAGCAATAGAATATATCATTAAGGAATTTAACATGGTCAAGCACATTGTGTTTGGTTTCTTGGAAGCAAAGGACAACTTTGCTTGAAGCAAATCATGGTCATGGGCTATTTCTTATGTGTGTAATGCAAAGCTACATGTATTCAAAGAGCATATGCTAAAATGACTTGAAGAAACAAATGCAAGGGTGTGTTGTAGTTTCCATTGTGCTAAGGCTATGAGGCGTTGCATCTCAATATTGACTTTTTCTGAAACTTTGAAATTTTGATGTTGCAGCTCGTGCATTAGATACAATGATTCAATGTTTCTTACTCATGATAGAGCAGTGTAAACAAGACCATGTCGATAGACTTTAAAAGGGTCAAAAGCAAGTGCATCCATTGTGAGGCCTTGTGCTCTATGAATAGTTCATGCACATGCTAGTTGTAAAGGGAACTGAGCTTGAGTGACTATTTTTGTAGCTGTTTTGACTTTTTTGACAACTCTTGTTATAGGTGTCCAAGAAGGAAAAATACAATTTGTGTATAGACTTTGCATTTTTTGTCGATGTGATTTTCCAACATTAGGGTCATTGAATTGAATCCAAACAATGTATTCTTGGTCAGTTGTATGCAATTTGAAAATGCCATCTACACCATTGACAAGTCCATCTTGTGTATCAAGGTTGCTAGCAATCAATTCAACCAAAATGTCTTGTTTGAGCAAAATTGTGCTAGGCAGGGTTGACTTGTCAGGTTGAAATTGGATGTTATCAATGGGTGTGTCTTCTTTATCCAGTGCCTCTAATACATAAAGCTTTGTAGGTAAGCAGTCTAGCATTTTTTTGTTGTGCTCATCAACTGCTGAATTTCTGTGAAACAAGTATGGGAATCTTGGATCACTAGGAGGAGGCTTGCAGCACATTGTATTCAAGTAGAAAATTTCTTCATTAGTTTGTTGACAAGTACTGGCATGATTAAGTATGGAAATGAAATGTTGATTTGTTTGTCTAACCACAGTATGTAATTCAAAGCATTTCACGTTTTCAATCCAAAGGTATATGGCATTTTGTCTTTGTCTATTGTTGGTTCTTCAAATATCCAAGCATCGCATACAGGTTGTGCTTGGTAGAGGTCACCACAAAATATAATATCTATATTGCCAAAGGGTTTTGTTGGTGTGTGTTTGATTTGACAAAGTATTTTGTCAATGTTATAAAGCATTTTGGAGCCAATCAATGAGACTTCATCAATAAACAAAATTTGCAATTGGTCAATTTTTTTGCTTAAGGTATCAAGTGTGTTTGAATCCAGGGGTAATATTTTTGAAGAATTGCATGGTAGATGGAAGATCGAATGTGCAATGATGCCACCTGCATTGAATGAAACTTTTCCTATTAAAGCAACAATAATGCCTTTAGGCTTGAGTGGGTCACTATCTAGTTGCTTATCATAGTATCACGTCATTGCTTCAAAAATTGCTTTAGCTGTGAAGGTTTTTCCTGTGCCAGCTCCACCTATCAAGAACAAGTACAATGGTTTTTTGGGTGCAAGTCTTTTTGTCATCAATACATCCTTTAGTATTGATTGTTGTTCTTTGTTCAATTGTCTTCTTAAATTGAAGTATTCTTGGTTGCTAAGTAGGAATGGGTGAGCTATTTCTGAAAATAGTGTGTTGGAAATAGAGTTTGTGAGCTTTATATTTCTCATATGGTTTAAGTCAGCTATGATGTCATATTTCTCTATGCCATTTTTTTGTTTGCTTCTATCAATTTTGTTTGCAATGTCTATTGTTGCGCAAGTATCATTGTTAGCTTTAGTTGCAGCTCATCAATGTTGCCCCATGTAGAAGCAATTTGTGCAGTGAACATTTTTTTGATATTTTCAATTTGTACCTTGTTTGCATTGAATGCTGTAGTCCATGTTTGATATCTAGTTAGCAAGGTTTGTTCACTAGATCTGAAAGGTACATATAACATAAGTTTTTCTCTACAATAATTCTCAGGATCAATGTGTGGATTGTATCTCATATAACATATGATATGTGGAGTTGCTCTTTTTTGAAACTTTGTCAAATTGCCAGAGTAGAAGGCAGTGTATTCAGCCAATGACAAGTTGTCAAGAGCTTTTGGTCGTTGTGTGTATTTTTCTATTGCAGATGCACACATGATGTTTTCAGAATCATCTTTCTCTTTTGCCAATTGTTTAGGGCTTTTTAACATGAAAACTCTAGTTTCTAATGGTGCAGTATTGATGAAAATTGTTTTCCTTGAGCATTTGCGTAGTGGCATTGAAAGGACAATGTGAACAGTCTGACGACTAGACATTTGTTGGTAGTTAAGCAATGCATTGCTAAGTTTCTGTATGAATTGTACCTTTCCATCATAAGCATGAGTGCATTGTTGTCACAATTTCTAAAATGCAAGAGACAATGTTCTATCTTGTTTTTTCATATATGAAGTACAATATGATGCAGCGACATATGCGTCTAAAATAAACTGTGTGTCTGTATTTGCATACCATAGTCTTGGCACTTTCTTTGCAAAGGAATTCACCCAAATATCAGCTGGGTCTCTTTTCAGC
The DNA here is from genome assembly GCA_007258455.2 of Sequoia sempervirens. Classification (NCBI taxonomy): domain Eukaryota; kingdom Viridiplantae; phylum Streptophyta; class Pinopsida; order Cupressales; family Cupressaceae; genus Sequoia; species Sequoia sempervirens. The sequence goes on along the minus strand of VDFB02000007.1, from coordinate 104,363,247 downwards.
ATGACAATTTTATGTGTCAATGTTGATTGAAGCATTACAATGTAATATGTTTCATCCATTTGCAATTCATGCAGGAAACTCTCAAATGAAAATTCTTTCGTATAGTGTTTATTTTCCAATTGCTTGAAAAAATCTCTTGCTCTATCCTTGATTGCAGCATTAGGCATGGGCAAGGGCTCTAATATCGTTGTTCTACGCATGGGAGGCAAGGGGAAACTAAATCTACAGCTTAAATTTTTGTATTTTTTGTAACTTTTTGTATGATGATGTGTTTGCATTTTTCCAAGGTTTGTATCAAGTAGCGAAGAGTCACATGAAATATACTTGTTCACAAAGTTCTCTATTTCAATATTTGAACAATTCCCATACACAGGTGCATCCTTTATCCATAGCAGGAAATGAACATGTTCATTGCCTCAGTTTTGGAATTATGTAACAAAAGAGTAGTCCATTACTTGGCCAAAGAGCTCATGGTTTTTTAACATCATTTTTTGAAATGCGTTGATTCTATGGTTGAAGTAGCGAATACAAAGTACTGGATTCTTTCTTATTTCAAAGTCCAAATCTCTATCTTCTATAGTTTCATTACACTTGTCTTGTTGTTGAATGGATATTTGTTGTAAAGCTTTGCACAATGGCTCCCAAAAGTGCTCAGCACTTGTCAATGTCACAAAGAAAGTTGGAGGCCCCAACTGTCTTATCATTGCAAATATGTTTTTCCTAGTGTTCTCTAAATAGTCTGGTGAGGTTTGAATGCTTTTTAGTGTTCTATAGCCCAATGTCGATCTTAATATTTTTTCAAGACTTGCTGGATTGCGCACATCTTTTGCAAGCAACTTTCTACCTTTTAATTCAGTTTTCCTTATGCATATCCATGTCAATGAAGATACTTGTTGAATAATAATTTTAACGGCTTTAAAGAAAATATTTGTTATGTGTCTTGCAAAATCATTGTCTTTATGCATAAGCTTCCATTTGGCTATTTTTTGGAATGAGAATTTTTTAGTAATGTCAAGTGGTTGAGGCGAGCCATAAAACAGGGTTGGGAAGTTCATCTCCTCTGCATACGTGTCTTGGAAGATACCAAGAGGTTTAAAACCTTCTGATGGTGCAATCTTAATGATGGTTGTGTCAAGATCTTTGATTGAGTGTTGTTCATTAAACCAATGTACAACTGATTCAGTGATTGGATCTTCATCATCCTCAGACATGTCATCGTGCATATTTTGTTCCGCTTTAGAATCTACGTGCATTTGTGTTGCTTTACTACTCAATAGCTCTTCCCAATCTTTATTTATAGAGATGTTCTCTTTTGTATATAGTGGCATTTTTTACAATGTTGTCAAAGCGTTCATGATAATAGCAGGTCTAATATTGCCCTGTGCATTTGCATTTTCGTATTGTAGCTTTCGTTTCAATCTAACTGCCACTATTGTTGTTTCATCTAGTTGTCTAGGAAATGCTTGTTGCACCCTATCAAAATCTATAGGAACATTGATAATTGTACCAAGCAAGCCATATTGTGCATGCCTATATCCTAGTTGTCTTATTTGTGCAAAAGCAATGTGCAAAGAGACAAGTCTTTCTTCTAGGGAAGTTAAGGAATGAACGTCTATTGGCACATTGCGTCTTATGTTCCAAGGTGTAGCATAACGAGAAACCTTACCATTTAAAGTAGCTTTTATACATTGTTTGCAAATGGGTTGTCCTGTTGCTATTGTTTTTTTGTTGATTTGAATGGGAAGCAAAGAAAGAGCATTGGCAAGTGCATTGTCAACTTTATGAATGTTTTGATGAAAATGAAGCATCTCGCAAAGAGAGCATGGATGAGTGGGTGTTTCATTTATGCTTTACAAATATGAGCTGATAGACTTTTCAATTGTGGGCCTATGTTTGAGCTTTGGTACATGTAAAGCATAATGTTTTGAGTGCTTCGCATTTGCTTTTATAAAGAATGCAATGATTGTTGATGCAAAGGCTTTGCA
>VDFB02000007.1:103696751-103761162 GCA_007258455.2 Sequoia sempervirens | reverse complement strand
TGTGGGTTTGAGTATATCTTGGATGGAATTGTCAATAACATTTTCATTCGTCTTTTGAAGTTCAATTCAAATGTATATCTATGTTTTGTACCTTGATTCAAGTAATCAATTAAATGCTCAAATAGAGTTATGGATTTATCATTATTCACTTGGGATGTGATAAGAAGTTGTGCATCAGAGATTTTGAGCCTCATAATGCAAGGTTATTATGTGGGTAATCCATTCCATTAGGATTTAACATCATTTATGTATTACTAGTATTGTGTATATGAATCCATAGCCCAATGCAATGAGACACTAATTTGTTTCATGGAGAGATTTTCCTAATGGGTTAATCAAATCATTCAAAGGTGGCCGACCTAGAGTTAGAATTTGAATTTACTTTTAAAATTTTCAAAATATTTATAAATTTCACATGCAGTTGTCATATGTGAGGGAATTTATTGAAATGGTAGCAAGTTACTTAGAAACTAACCAATTTCATAGTAATATTTACATATTTACCTTTCAATTGAAATGATCTTTGAAAGAGATGTGTTCCATCAAGTACAAATTAAATGAACACCAATAGGAATACCCTCCTTGGCCCCATAGAGCCTAAAGTGCAGAAGATCATAGTCTGTCACTAGATCTTGTTAGTTGGGCAGTCATTTTCAGGAGTTTTGAATATAGGAAATGGAAATTCCTTATAATTTCCTTTAGGTGCACTGGAAAAAACACCAACAGAATGGAGACTCTGCTCAGGATGCCCTCAGAAGCCCAGTTGTAGATTGTCTTATCAAAGAGTCATTCTAATCATGCAAAAATTATCATTGAAGAGTTTAGAAACAAATTCATATCATTTTCATAGATTCATAGCATTGTCCATTCATAATTTGGTGGATTTAGACATCTCTATTCAGATAATTGAAAAGTTCTTGAACCTAGAGAAGTTTTATTGCAGCAAAAATCAAAGGATCTAAATGTGACGAAGACATAGAATGAGATTTACTCTTGAAGACTATTCCTCTGTAAAAGAAGGTGGCGAGTCTATCTTAAGAACCAGTTAAATTGTGAAGAAGCTTTCAAAGATTCACAAAATTTGGAATCAAGAAGAAGATTAATAGTTGCTACAAAGTTTCTAGGTATTCTCATAAATCTAAAGCAAGTATTAATTTTTTTAAAAGGTTTATGAGAATTTTTCAAGACTTGAGAGCATAGATGATTCCCTACTAGATGGATTTGCATTAAGATAGGGAATAGTAATAATTCTTTCCATACTTCTTGTCCACAAAATTGTAATTATCCATGAAGTATGTCATTTTGTTGAGCATTTCCTTTTGAAGAATTTCTCTACAAAGAATCAAGCTAAAGTATGCAGGGTGAAGAAGCCATGTCATCCCCTCAAAGGGATTTTGTTATTGAAAGGTATATGCCATTAGTTTTCAGCAGCATAGAAGGTTTCCCTAACCTAATTCCAAAGGATGTTAGGAAACACTTGCCTAAATTCGTAGGTCGAGGTTCTGAATCAGCCTCTAAGCATTTGCAACTATTCATGGATACTGTGGGGGATTTTGAAGTGAATTATGAAGATGTTTTCATGAAACTTTTTGTTCAAACTTTGAAGGAGATGGCAGAGATTGGTATTCATATTTTCCAGAAAGTTCCATAGCCTCATGGATTCAATTTGTGATAATCTTTAGGGACCAATTTGGTGAAAGGGTAAAACCAAGTGTGGTAAGGAAATCCTTTATGGAGATCCATATAAATGAAGGGGAATTGGTCGTTGCTTTCAATCTCTAATTCACAAAGGTAATAAGAGAAATCCCAAAAGATATAAGGCCAAATGATGCAAAATGTTTGATGATACACTTAGGAACATTTGATAAGAAAATAAGTTTCTTATTAAGGGATAAAGAATCCATAGCTTTGTACCAGGCCTATCACATTTCCATTGACATTGAGAACAATTTGAGATATTCAATAATGAGAGGATCTACAATTGCTAGTAGTAGTTCTAACACTACCCTCAATTTTGAACCAAGTGGATCAAAGGGTAAAAGGATTTGTCATGAAATGGACCTTATAGATGTTGTACTTACTTTACTCCCAAGAAATGTAGAATACAAACATGCAGAAACTTCACATCAACCAAAAGGAGGAAAATATGGTATAATCCTCTCTATCAAGAAATTACATGAGATAAGAAGACATCCAAATGAGTCATCATATGACTTATTTTTGACATTCTTGGATATACTGATGGAGATTCTTGGGAGTCTTAGACCTAGTGATCAAATGTGTTTTTTTTTTTTTTGTGATGCCTGTATGTCAGGATCTAACCAGTTGTCTGAGGATCTAAAACCTTGTAGCCTAGACCAAGTAGTAGATTGGATCAATATTATGGAAAGAATGGAACATGGTCATGTGCATTCATCTAGTACTCATGAGGGTAATAGTTGTCATATTGCAAATGGTCAAGGGCTAAGGTCATTAAGTCAAGGAGGATCATCAGAACCAGAACAAGTGATGGTTGAGTGTTGTCATTTCACCAACAATCTAGAAACAAATGTAGATGGTAATGATGAAGATGGAGACATGGAATGTGAGGATAAAGAAGTGACTCCTAATTATCTTCCTTGGGGTGTCATAAACTATGAGCTAACACAAGAAGTGGAAGATGCAACTTCTCAAGCTGATTCAGTTGGAATTCCTCATACATCTACTAATAAAGGAAATGTACTTAATTCCAATGCCATGGTACACATGAGAAGTCAAAATAATGACACTGAACTTGAGGAATCTACCATTGAATATAACTCTTCATATGAAGTGGAGAAAGAATCCCTTGATTCTAATAGGGGATATGTTAATATCCTTGTATATGTGTGTTTCCTAGGCATTAAGTAGTTCTCATCATGTGAAGAATGCTCTGATTGCAGACCAATTGTTGCAGATATAAATGATGAGTATAATTGTGAAATTGCTTCTCTGTGTTCTTCAAATGATTGTATTGATTTTGAGTACATTGGTTCTTTGAATTGCTTGTACCCTGATTTTAAAGATGATGAGATACATCCAATTAATGCATGGAAAAATGTTTTATTTGATGAAGATGTTTGGGATGATGAAGTTACAAATGATAGTCCTTATTGGGGTAGGATTAACCCTCTTTTTGAGGATATGACTAACAAAGATCAGGCAAGTTTTATGAATGATAATCAAAATAATGCCGAGGTAGGTAGTCTTATCCATAAAGATGTTTCTAATTTTCCAAGTGCTAAATTGTATGAGAGGTGTGAAGATATAGATACCAATAAGGAAACCCATAAGTATGGTATCAGTTCTAGATGTAATGAGGGAACTTGTAGGGATGAATATGCTCACATTGATTTCCCTATGGGGAAGAATTACATATTTGAAGGAATAGTTGGAAAGATAGATATTCATGATCTACAGGATGGTTGTAGAAATGATCTACAGGATGGTTATAGATATTTGATTTCCCTATGTTGAGAAGATGGAAATAAACTATGACTCTATTGAGTATGCTGATATTGCAGTACCCCCTCATTTAAGTGAAAAGAAATCTAGAGACATTGGTGATTGTGAGGATCATATGGGGGAATATAAAGTTACAATGGAGTTTTTTGCAGATACTCCATATCTAATGGATTTAATTATGGAACTTCTCTGACATCAAGGGGTTAACATTTATGGAGGGAAAGTTGATAATAGACCTGGTTATGCTTTCATTCCTGAATATAGTGAGGAATGGTCTAGTCAAAGTCAGAGTACCTGTGAGGCCTTCAAATTTGATGAACAAATTCCTGAGGATCATGCACTTCATGGTGATTTGGAATGTGAAAGTTTCACTTTCTTGATTAAGTCTGAGGAACCTTTCCTAGAAAGGGATAAAGCTAGCAATGTTACCTTGGATGATATAATTACTATTGTTCAATGTAATACTAATGATCTGGTGTCATGTACTACTCATATGCATTCATTTTAGGGCAAACAAGCTAAAAATTTTGACAGAGGGAAATTTTTTCTTGAAATCCTAGAGCTTGATGATATAATTTTATGTACATTTTGTGAGTATTGTAGATATGTTGGTTTGGTGTGTTTGATTTTTATTAGGTCTACTTGCCTGGTTTGGGTAAGTCCTTTGGCTTTTGGTCTTGCACCCTAGTCTTCTTCAACTGGAGATTCTTTTCTCGCCATACCCACTAGGGGTATGTGTCCTCGAGCATGAGCCACTGATGGAGCTTGTGAAATTCTAAAGAATTTCAACTCAATTCTTGTGAACCTGGTTCCCATTTTAAATGCTCATCTCTAAGTGAGTGGGGTTTTTAATCAAGAAAGTGTGGCAACGTTATATTTTCATGTTGACTTGTTCAGTCTACCATCAATTTCTTAAGTGATCCTCTGAGCCATCCGACATGTTTGCTTACTGACCCCATTTACCTAAACAACTGGTCATATTTTCTCACTGTGTCAAATATTTTGAATTTTAACCCAGTGACTTAAGGATTAAGTCACTAACCCCACAGTCATGTCACCACTGGTTGATCCAGGTCTTATCCATTTAATGCTAACGTCATGTATTATGTAGCTTTCAAGATTCAGAGATCAAGGATGAGATTTGAATTGTACCCCGCCAGCTTGTGGGAGTCAAGTGCATACCAGATAAATGCAGCGAGGTTAGCAAAAAGCTAACATGTGTCCCAGGTACAATGTGGGACCCACTCCCCACTACTGACTCCATGTCCTGAAATCTATGAGTGATCAAGATCAACCAGGTGGAATGATCCTCACCGTTCCCTATTGGCTCACTAAATGAAAGTGAATGATGATTAAGTTCAACGAGATCAACCAGATCTCAACACCTATCCCTCACTCACTCAAACAATGGAGCCCACACATAGTGACGATATCATCCGACATGGATAGGAATGATTGGTTGAAAATATTTCAACAAAGCACCATTAGAAATCAAAGGAGGTCAAACATAAGTTGGCCATTCGATCATCCACCAAGACAGAAGATCAATGGATCACATTCAAAGCTCGAAAGTGACACTTTATGGTCGTTTCTACTCTACACGACTACCTTGCATTAATGGCTAACACTCTGCAAAGCGATCGAGTTGATCTCAACTCATGTGAAGATGCAAATGTAGATAATCATGAAGGATAATCGACAGATTTCCATGCAAATGTGAATTAAACGGTGTCGGTACACCTGCCAATGAAATGTCAGGGTTATGCATGTGATGAACACTAAGTTTGGTTACCATTTTTTCACTCAATAAATATAGCGGAGGTGGTTGTTACTTGTATCATTATCACTCAATAGTTAAACATTTTCTGGTGTGAGCAGTTAGCAAGAGAAGAAGATGAACGAACCAGTGAGGAGGTCAGTTCATTTGAATTTATAGAGGTCTAGCTTGGACTCACATAAAGTTGCTCCTGCTATAGAGGTAGGTATTTCTTCTAAGCCCAGATTGGTGCCAAGTAGATGCAGTCGTTGACTACAATTCTAGGGTGGTGTTGCCGAAGAAGTGGGCGATAAAGGAAAATGTCTAGTGCAATCTCTAACTGGGTCAAAGCGGAAAGTGATGTATGGGAATGAATCCTACAAGAGTTAGCACTCTCCCATCAACCTTACGAGCACCTCCTCTAGCAATGGTGAATCAAAGACTGATTTTTCTTATGCCCGGTACTTGGCACTGCTAAATGAGGGCTTTCCCTTAGATGAGGAGGTGATCTTTGTGGTGGCCTTTTGTTTTGTATTCATGTAAAAATGATTTGATGATTCAACATTAGTCATGTGCCTTCATGGAATTTTGGTTGCCTAGTTCATGGTACTCAGGTGACGATAAGGGATGTTTTGGTGGTACTTTTCTTTCTCTTCCCGGCGGCGGTTATATTTTGGTTCTCTCTTGTTATATTGGATTTTGCAATTTCAGCATGTGGGTTTTTGAAGTTCAAATCAAATTTGGATGAAATTTGGGTGAAATGATTATTTTACATTGTAACTGCATTCGAGTCCAAAGCTTGTTGCTCCCTATTGATATAAAGGGAATTCAAGACTCGAATGCAAAGAAGAGAGAAGGGAGAGATAGAAAAATAGAAGGATAAGAAAGGATAGATAATAGAGAAGTATCAGGAGAGGTCTAGGCCAGTCCATATACGATTATAGTGATAGCAATGGAATAACATACCTGTTTTGAGTTATTTTGGACAAATATATACCTATTATGTTAAATTTTCATGTAGAATTGACCCATAAATATAAATGAAAGTTTATCTATGATGCATTTTCTCTCCTTATGTGCGTTTGAGTAGATCTTGGATGGAATTGTCAATAACATTTTCATTCTTCTTTTGAAGTTCAATTCAAATGTATATCTTTGTTTTGTGCCTTGATTCAAGTAATCAATTAAATGCTCAAATATAGTTATGGATTTATCATTATTTGCTTGGGATGCGATAAGAAGTTGTGCATCAGAGATTTTGAGCCTCATAATGCAAGGTTATTATGTGGGTAATCCATTCCATTAGGATTTCAGATCATTTATGTATTATTGGTATTGTGTATATGACTCCATAGCCTAATGCAATAAGACACTAATCTATTTCCTGGAGAGATTTTCCTAATGGGTTAATCAAATCATTCAAAGGTGGCTAACCTAGAGTCAAAATTTGAATATATTTTTAAAATTTTCAAAATCTTTATAAATTTCACATGCAGTTGTCATATGTGAGGGCATTTACTAAAATGGTAGCAAGTTACTTAGAAACTAGCCAATTTCATAGTAAGGTTTACATATTTACCTTTCAATTGAAATGATCTATGAAGGAGATGTGTTCCATCACGTACAAATTAAATGAACACCAATAGGAATACTCTCCTTGGCCCCACAGAGCCTAAAGTGCAAAAGATCATAGTTTGTCACTAGATCTTGTTAGTTAGTAAGTCATTTTTAGGAGTTTTGAATATATGAAATGACAATTCCTTAGAATTTTCTTTAGGTGCACTGGAAAAAACACCAACACAACTGAAAGCCTGAAGCTTTCTTTCCTTACAGTGAGCATGCATCTTTGGAAAAATAGATTAGATCTGATCCACATCATGTTGGAAAAATGGTCGAAGCTTGATCCACCTCTTCTTATTTTTTCTTTTTTTTTTCTCTCTATTTATTGGAATTACATGATCATGTATCTTGATGTTGTATATTATACACCTTGTGTGTGTTCTTTTGTGCTTATGTTGGTTTGATGTAGGCTCTCGAATCTTGGGGGCTTGACCAATCCCTTGATCTTTTTCACCCTAGACCATCCACATTGGTACTATTGGACCCCTCTTGAATGTCTACTTTAGTGTGAGTTTGAAGCAAGTTCCTCCTCTCACTAAAGTGGGGGCTAAATGTAACAATGGAAATTCTACTCCCTTCTTGGAGATGGTACAATTTCTCTTAATTTGGGAATGATTAATGTTAAAATGAACTTAAGGTCACCTTGATCTAGTGTTGTAATGTGTTTTACACATCCACATTAGGTCTTGGGCCCTTTTTAAGCTAAATAAACCTAACTTTTCCTTGATTTAATGTTGTAAAGTGTATTAATTTACACCTTCGTATAAAATTTAGGACCCTTGGACCTAATTTTGCTTTAATATAATGTTGTAATGTGTTGTACACATTCACATTGGATTTAGGTCCCTTTTAAGCTAAATTGACCTAATCTTGCCTTAATTTAATGTTGTAAAATGTATTTATTCACACTTTCACATTGAATTTTGGGCCCTCTTAAATTTATGACCTTTATATCATCATTAATAGGTCCGTAAGACCCTATTTTATGCATCTCGAGGCTTATTTCAATAGAAATATCAACAAGATCAACAAATAAACTTAATTTCTTAACTCCCCGACACTTTCTCTAAAAAGGCTCTATGGGACCCATACGCCTGTTAGAGTTATCATGCATTAGCTAATAAGTAATTAATCTTTAATTGATTATTAGTCTAATTTATTCTCACACATTTTAGCTAAACTTAGGAATGCTTTATTAGTTGAGTTAATATTAGATCATTATGTCACATCTCATGTGATGTTGACACATGTCATGATCTAATCCTTTTCTCATTTAGGGATTTGATCTTATAAGCATTCAACCCTTATTGTAAATATCTCACGGAGAATATCTAGAGCTTTCATATCTTTTCAAAAGTCTCTTGTTCTCTATCTTTTTCTTATTGAAGAATTGTTATATTCTTGAAAGTCTCATGTTCTCTATCTATATTCTTCAACAAGAAAAGCCTACAGAACAAGAGACTTTCAAGAAGACATGAAAGCTCTATATATTCTTCGTGAGATATTTACAATCAAGGTTGAATGCTTATAAGAGAAAATCCCTAAATCAGAAAGTGATCAGATCATGACAAGTGTCAACATCACATGAGATGTGACATAATGATCTAATATTAACTCAACTAATAAAGCATTCCTAAGTTTAGCTAGAGTGTGTGAGAATAAATTAGACTAATAATCAATTAAAGATTAATTAATTATTAGCTAATGCATGATAACTCTAACACCCCCCCCTTAAGATGAAATTAGGGAGTATCTAAAAACCCTAAAAAGAAAGCATGATGAATCCTGACAAACAAGGGAAAACATGTACACATGTACAAACAAAAGATCTATATAATGTGGAGAAATAGAGAAAACCTCACGGGAAAAATCCACTCCAAAAAGAGATGAAATCCAAGTGAAGGAATGAAGAATCCTCCAAACAAGACAAGGTTGTTCCAAAATATAGGAACAAAGGATGAACAAAAGAACACCACTGAAGCATGAAGAAGCTACAAACAAGTACACCTTCCATGCAAGAGACCTGCAAAAACTATATGCAATATTCATCAATAAGAAAAATCTACAAAAGAGACTTTCAAGAAGACATGAAAGCTCCATATAATATCTGAGAGTTATTTACAATGAGGGTTGAGCGCTTATAAGAGCAAAGCCCTAAATGAGAAAGGGATCATATCATGACAAGTGTAAACATCACATGAGATGAGACATAATGATATAATATTAGCTCAACTAATAAAGCATAAAACACTCCTAAATTTAGCTTAACTGCACAAGAATAAATTAGTCTAATGGGTATATGTAGGATCATCATGGAAAAAATAGGCCCTTAAGTGGTGAAAAATTCAGAAAAAGTAGAGTTAGACAACTTGACATAAAAAAATTGAATAAGTTATCTATATTATTTCAAAAATATGTAAGAATAGAATCTGTAGAAAATTGAATGTAGTTCTAAACTACTAGGTTTATTTAAAAGAAAAATCTATTTGGTGAAAATTTGAAATTTCAATGTAGTAGTACTTGAATTTCAGGGAAAAACTAAGAAGTAGGTGTCTGTCTGATCACCCTAACCTTACTAAATGATAATTATTTTTTATAAGATTTTAGATATAAGTAGAGGACTCATGTTTCATTGTGATGCATATTTTTTTGTAGTTTTTTTCCAAGTAAATAATTAATTATGATTTTTTTATTACAACTTTTAAAAAATATTCAAACTTGTATGTTTGACCACCTTAACTTGGTCAAAACTTTATGAAATTCAATAATTTTTTTAATCCTATAGTATGCGAAGCATAGAATGTGACACATGTTTCAAATTCAAAAAAAGTGATACCATTTGAAAGCTATAGATGTTTTTCAATCAGCATATCAATCAAGACTTTAGTCGTAATTCAAATAGAAAATGAATAATAATAATTTATTAAATTCAAAGTAAAACATAATTTATATTGTAGGAAAGCTGAGAATCTCCTTTAAAAACTCTTTTTATTTCATCAATTTTGGGTGTAAAAAAGTCATCAGCCACATACCCATCATATCGCCACTTTTTGGCCCATCATGATCCTACACATACCCTAATAATCAATTAGATATTTATTAATTATTAGCTAATGTATGATAAATCTAATAGCCCCCCTTAAGATTAACTTAGGGAGTAGCTAAAAACCATAAAAATAATGCATGATGGGTCTCAACAAACAAGGCCAAATAAGGTACCCATGTACAAACAAAAGATCTCTATACTATAGAGAAATAAAGAAAACCTCGTGGGAAAAACTCTACTCCAAAAAGAGATGAAAGCCAAGTGAAGGGTTGAAGAAACCTCCAAAAAAGAAAAGGTTGTCCCAAAAGATAGGAACAAAGGATGAACAAAAAGAACACCTCTGAAGCATGAAGAAGTTGTAAACACTATTGTAGAATGACTATTGAAATGCTAAAAGAAGAACCTCTGCTGGAACATATGATGATCGAGATCAAGAAGACAAGAATCTATGTAAGTGCCCCCAATGAGACTACTTGAATCTAATGGAAAACCAAGGAAAACATAAAGAACTCAAAGATACATATGGCACAAGTACTAACTCAAGAACAAATCATGTGAAAAATGGAAGGTCGCCTCCAAAAATAAGAATGCAAGAGTTTCCATATGGTAAGTGATCCATCTCACTAAAATGCATGGGTAACTAGCCACTGCATCCGCCTAGTACATAGGAACAAATACTATATACATAGCTCACTCCAACATGAAACCAAGGAAGCATTAACACCAATAGTAGAAACCCCACATAATGTTGACAAAGGAGAGGTATGACAGGTACACTGAAACTGAATGCTTGAATGTAGTGCATGATAAAGAACCAAGAACATTTGAAGGTGTGGACATGAAAGTACAAGAAGGTATAAAGGGTGTCCAAACCAAGGAACACACACATGAGAAAGGTATGAAGGAAAAACAAAGGAAAACATTAACCCCCATGGAACTTTATATCATATTGCAAGTACAATAAGACACAAAGTGATGTGCAAGATCCCATAATACAAGTGCAATGCAGAGGCACTTTATCTCAATGTGTTTACAAAATAATAAGTGCTTGCAATGGAATCTCATATTGTCAACAAAAGACACAAGACTAGAAATACATTTACAACAACCAAAAATAAGCCATCCCACGTAAACGAGAAGTTTCCTGAAGATAAGATGACCAAGTAATTAACCAAAATGTGAAAACACAAAAACTAAATAAAATGTAGCTGGTAAATTTTATAATGAAAATATCTACATATATGGAAATAAAACTAGAAGACCTTTCCAATGCCTATTTGTTTTCTAAAAACGGAGTACGTATGTGAAAGTTATGCCCTAAGAAGTGCAAAAATAAAGATTTGAATTTGACTAGAAATAAATGCAGAAAAAAGAAAAATCACCTACATGATTGGATTGGTCTCAAAACCATCTTTTCGACAATATTTTGTTTTCAAAAATCTGAGCTCAGACGCAAAAGTTATGGCCAAAATACCAAAACTGCTCCAAAAGGGGTTTGGTGGTTAATGCTAGCTTAACCGCCAGATTTAACCACCAAACCCCTTTTGGAGCAATTTTGGTATTTTGGCCATAGATTTTGCATTCAAGCTTAGTTTTTTGAAAACAAAATATCACTAGAAAGTTGGTTCCAAGACCAATCTAGTGGTACAGGTGAGTTTTCCTAATTTTTCTTTTTTGCATTATGAAATTAGTCATGTTGTCTCATTCATTATAATCTTGACACTTGTCATAGGATAATTTAATCCTCTTCCTAGGGTTCTCACCTTTAGGGTTTCAATCTCCATTCTTAAGGATTGCTCTCTTTGTAATTATTAACTTCTCAGGTAATGCATTTTGCTTCATGTTTGTAGAGCACCATTCTTGTGTCCCTTGATCTCCTTTGGTGACAGGTTATTTGCTTGCAGGTGTACATTGAGATCTGTGAGATTGGATTCTCAACTTCTATTTATCATACATTAGTTAATAATTAATTAATCTTTAATTGATTATTAGTCTAATTTATTCTCACACACTTTAGCTAAACTTAGGAATGCTTTATTAGTTACGTTAATATTAGATCATTATGTCACATCTAATGTGATGTTGACACTTGTCATGATCTGATCCCTTTCTCATTTACGGCTTTGCTCTTATAAGCATTCATCCCTCATTGTAATTACCTCTCAAATATTATCTGGAGCTTTCATATCTTCTTGAAAGTATCTTCTATAGCTTTTTCTTGTTGATGAATATTGCATATATTGTTTGCAGATCTCTTGCGTGGAAGGTGTACTTGTTTTTTGTTTGATCCTTTAGCTTGTGGTTTTGTGTTTGTTTCACAATTCTAACAATCACATGAGATGTGACATAATGATCTAATATTAACTCAACTAATAAAGCATTCCTAAGTTCATCCTAGGAAGACCAATTTTACAGAGACCTTCACAACGCATGAGAGAATCCAATGCTCTTTCACCAAAGATAAAATATATTGAATATGAGATTATTAATGTACATAATGCTACAGGCTTATAAAGCCATGAAAATGTTGACGGGTATACAACCACCCAATCCAGGAAAAAACTAATTACCCTATAATGTACCTAAGTCAAAAATTAAGCCTAAGTAAATATGATATACTCTAACACACCCCTTAAGTGAAACTTAGGGAGAATGAATGAAGATACAATATGCAGGATGGGTCCCGACTGCACAACCATGTTAGGTACCCATTTAAAATGAAAAAAAGAAATCTCTCGCAACCAGAGAAAAGGAGAAAAACCCCATGGGAAAAAACCCCTCTCCAAAAGAGAAAAGAAATAAAAAATGATGCATGGATGGAGGACTCAATGATACCCCCTAAGTAATACATACATCATGTGTATACAATCAACAACTCCCCCATAAGAGGGAAAGAGATAGACTATATAGCCCCCCACAATGTGCAATCGCCTACAAAAATGGTAAGTGCCTAAAGACGAAACATGATCCAGTGTCGACAAATAACTTGTCTCCCTTTATGAAGAAACAAAACCAAATACAAATCCAGGTAAGCTTCCCATTCTAGATAGGAATTGAAAGAAAGAAGCATGGAAATGTATGATGGTGTCTCTGAAATCTGCTCATGTGTCACCAAGACCTTGGAAGATGATTCCATGAACCAATCAAGAACGTGCCCAATCACAATAGAAGATGAAAAACAAGGTACCACTAGAAATTGATCCTGAACACTCTCTAGAGACTGAAATGGGGTGATAACAGTTGTACCACAACTATCATCAAATAGGAGGGATATACCCTCAAATGTGTCCTCAAAATCTGAAATATGAGATTCTAAGAACAAGTAACCAATGTCCGACAAATACAAATCCAAATTAGGAAGACAATGAGATACTGGGTGTGATGAATCACTGGATGTGCACAATGAATCATCAACACAAAATGAATAGTCCTACAAAATAGGAATGATATGAGTCTTAATCAATGAATCTACACAGTGAATCACTGAAGGAAAAGATACATCAACTATCTCTGATGGAGAAGGAGTATCTGAAGAACCCTCGTCATCCTAATCTAAAGATTCAAATTAATCCAAAAATTCAAACTCCTGCATAGTAGCATGACCATAGAGTAGCCTATCTAAAAAATGAAGAGGCACATGACAATCAGAAATATGATCATCTGGGAATGGTTGAATATCAGGATCTCCATGTCTTTCCTAGATTTTAATCCAAAGAGTATATGGACACTCAAAATACTCAATATCATCCAAATTGGCACCGTCAATATGCATTGTAATAACTCTTAGGACATGATCCCTTTTGCAATTCAAGGAAAACCTTTTACTATTAGTACCAGGAAGGGGAACAAGATTATATAGGTATGGAAAAATATGAAGCCATCTCAAGTGCTTCAATATACCATCTCACCATTGTGTATAATTTCCCCCTTCCAACATAATCACAACGGGATGCAAAGAAAACCTAATAACAACTATGACAAATCTCTAAAAAAAACAAGACAATAACCTTCAACAACAAATAGAAACTCCCAAATATTGCAAATGAAGGTGAAACCAATATTGAATTTCAACAGAATAAAAGCACCACCAAATAGAAAAATGTGAGAGAAATTCCTCAACCATTGCAAAGGTGACAAAAATACCTTTATGTTGATATGTGGTTTGTGAAAATCGGCCTCTGTTTGCAAAAGATATGCAAAAATGAAAAAAAATCCTATAAAGGCACTTTGGAAGCACAAGCAAGCATCATATTACTCCATGTGGCCACCACGAGCATCCTCGACAACAAAACAAATGAGCCCAACCAATCAGGCCTCACAAGCCATCAACAAATAGGGCACAATCACCAAGCACCAATCACCACATGTAGGAGACAACTTCTTCACAATCTGTGAGTGTTATTTAACTCACATCAAGCATTTACATGACAGTGCTATTTAAGGAGAAAAAAATTCCTCTCGTAGCCAATGTGGGATTAAAATCCCAGAACAACTTCAAAAACTTCAAACTAGGGCCCACACCAATTGATTTGCACAGTAAAGCCCTAAATCGCAAACTTTATAAATGTATAAAGTTTGATTAAAAAGTATTGAAGTTTGATATCACCTCAATCAATTGTCACTGCTACAAACACCCCTCCAAAAATATGCATCTCCTATAAATATGGTGCCTAATGAAAATAATATTTCAAACACCTCCAAACAGTAGTCAATTTGCCTCTTCTCCAATACATAAAATTAGTGAATGTTTGAAGAAAAAAACACTGTCATTCAAACCAAGAAGGAACACCTCCCAATAGATTTCATAGCAAAAAATAATACCTCCAAATATCAAGCCCTCCTATTTGGTTTCAGTTTGATGATCAATCACAGGTTGAAGATGGTGAATCCACAGCAAGGAAATGCTAAACGCCTCTAGATGGTAAACGCATCCTTGGTGAATGAATACACTAGCAATAAAATCGCGCCCACAGATAAAATATTTACCATGACCTACAATAGAAATCAGGCCTCTCCAAAAAAAATGCTACCTCCATAAATAAAAACACCTATACACATTGACACGGGCAAGGAGGACATTGGCAGTGGTTGTGGAAACCTTACTAGCCAAATACATATGGTTGAGAGTTTAGAAACAAAAAAATTCAACAATATACCGCTCTCACGGGTTGGAAATTGGTGGCAAATAATTTCCTCTTGAAGAGAAAAAATGGGCTCCACTGTTTAAATTTTCTCCCACTAAACAGACATAGCCTCAACAAACAACACAACCCCAATCAAGATGTGCCCAACACAAAACACATCCTTCAAAAGGACTATGCAACCAAGAAAGAGGAACACAACCTCTAGGAGATGAAGCACCCTCACTAGGTAATGAAACCCACGCCCTCCAGAGGAAGAATAACACCCCAGTCAAGAAACAACCACCTTCAACATTGCGACCTCCAAAAAAACTTGGGCTATAGAATGAAAAATCGGGCCTCCAAGTATGCACAACACAACTTAGATAAATCAGGCCTTGATCAAGAAATGAATGATTCCTTTTGTGGTATTATCGTACCCTCCACCAAAGGCATTTAAATGACAAAAAAAAATTCTTTCACTGGTCAAGACACGGGTTTCCACTATAGAATTCGCTTCAAGAAAAAAAATGCCTCAAAGTATTTGCTAGAAATAGAAATATGAGGCAATTTTGAAAATTAATTTTTTTTTCAAATGTTGAATGATAATCTCCGACCAACTCTCTAACAAAAACTCTCAAGGAAGATACTACAAACTGGGAGGCTCAGATACCATGATAGAGCAACAAAATCCTAGGAAGACCAATTTTATAGAGATCTTCACAATGAATGAGAGAAGCCAATGCTCTTTCACTGAAGAGAAAATATGTTGAATATGAGATGATTAATGTGCATAATTCTACAAGCTTATAAATCCATCAAAATACTGACAGGTATGCAACCACCCAATACGGGAAAAAACTAATTACCCTATTAAGTACCTAAGTTAAAACTTAAGCCTAAGTAAATATGATTTACTCTAACACTTAGGATTGCTTTATTAGTTGAGTTAATATTAGATCATTATGTCGCATCTCATGTGATGTTGACACTTGTCATGATATGATCCCTTTTTCATTTAGGGCTTTTCTCTTATAAGCATTCAACCCTCATTGTAAATATCTCACAAAAAATATTTGAGATTTCATATCTTCTTGAAAGTCTCTTGGTCTGTAGCTTTTTCTTGTTGAAGAATATAGCAATTTTTGTTTGTAGATCTCTTGCATGGAAGGTGTATTTGTTTATTGTTTGATCTTGTGGCTCATGGTTGTTTGTTTGATCAAGAGACAAAAGAATGGTGATCTACAAACATGAAGCAAAAATGCATTACCCAAGAAGTTAATAATTACAAAGAGATCAATCCTTAAGAAAGGAGGTCGAAACCCTAAAGGTGAGAACCCTAGGAAGAGGATTAAATTAGCATGTAACAAGTGTCAAGATCATAATGAACAAGACGACATGACTAATTTAATAATGCAAAATAGATATTCATTAGTTTAGCTTAAGTGAAATAAAGTAAAGGTGACTTAATTAATTAATCAATATGATTAAATTAATCAAGTAAACTACCTATTACTCTAACACCCCCCCTTAAGATGAACTTAGGGAGAAGCTAAGAAACTAAGGAAAAAATAGATGAACGCAAAGATGGGTCCCAACAACTAGGCCTGATGAGGTACCCATGTACAAATGTAAAAGATATCTCACAATAGGAGAAAAGGAGGAAACCTCGTGGGAAAAACTCCTCTCCAAAAGAGAGAAATGCAAGTGAAGGACTAAGAAGCCTCCAAACAAGAGTGAAGGATGAAGAAGTCTCCAATCAAGAAGAAATTGTCCCAAAATATAGGAACAAAGGATGAACATGAAGAACACCACTAAAGTATGAAGAAGTTGCAAACACTGGCATAGAATGACTATTGAAATGCTAAAAGAAGGAATGCATGAGTGTCCATATGGTAAATGCTCCATCTCACTGAAATCCATGGGTAACTAGCCGCTGCATCCGCCTAGTATATAGGAACAAATATTGTATGCATAGCTCACTCCAACATGAAACCAAAGAAGTATTAACACCAACAATAGAAACCCCCCTATAATGTTGACAAGGGAGAGGTATGACAGGTACACTGAAATTGAATGCCTGAAAGTAGTGCATGAAGAGGAACCAAGAACATCTAAAGGTGTAGTCATGAAAGTACAAGTAGATATAAAGGGTATGTAAATAAAAGTCACATACGAATGAGAAAGGTATGAAGGAAACACAAGGAAAACATCAACTCCCATGGCACTTATATCATAGTGTGAGTACAACAAGGCACAAAGTGATGTGCAAGAATCCCAATACTACACATATAAAGCTGAGACATTTTATTTTAGTTTGTTTATAGATAAAAAAACATCCAATGTGAGCCCATAAGGTCCAAAAAATACTACAGTTGAGAAGAAGGATTTCTAGAAAAAACCAAAAATCAAATCTAGAAACCACCTGCAACACTACGAAAAGCTTAGAATAAGCTTTCCGATGATATCTCATTTTCCCATTTTCGACATCATATGCAAAAGTTATGTCAAAAACACTAAAGACAACTCTAGAAAAGAAGATCTGATTTTGACTAGAAATAATAGGGACCTAAGAAAAAATCTCCAAAAAATACCTTCACCACTGGAAAGTACTTTGAGTCCTCTTTTCGATGATATCTCGTTTTTTCGATTTTGACACCGTGGGCAAAACTTATGGCCTCCAAAAGAAAAACAACTAACAAAGGACAAAAAACACAATATGTTGCATTAAATTTGATGGTGATATGGCTATCACAGCAAAACTGCAAGCCTAAATTTGACAGCCACATGGCCGCTGGCACATTTTTACAATTTGGCTTGTTTCAAAAAAAATTGTTTTTAAAAAAAAAAAAAAAATACAATGAATTTTTTTTTTAATAATTTAAAATTGGTGGGGGCACGGAGCCACCCCCACCCCTCCATATCACGTAGGTACTTTGTGCATGTACCTACCTACCTTTTAATTTGTTTTAAAAACTTTTCTTTTCAAAAGTTTTGTTTTTTTTTTAAATTAAAGCTTTTAAATTTTATTTTTTTTACAATTAGAAACTGTGTATTTTTGTGTAGAAATATGTATATATATATATATATATATATGAAAAATTTACCTCGAAATGTGTGCAAGAGGTCATACAACAAAAAAAATCTTAGAAGTCAACTGCTCGGATTTTGACTATTTCACAATCGATCTTAAGGTTTCTGGCCATTGCAGACGTGGTGGTGAGGTCTGTTTGGGCTCAAAGTGCTCCAGAAAATTAGGCACCTCTTGGATCTGGCAAAAAAACCCTTTCTTCAAACCCTCACAGATCTAACAAATGAAAGCCAAATTTGACAAAACAAAGGTCAATCTTGACTATTCTAATAACTCTGGATTCAATGGAGAGGTCTAATTTGACCCTAGATGCATTGAAAAACTGATTCAAGGCAAGATCTCACAAAAAAGGAACAAGAAGCTTGCAGATCTAGAGCTCTAATACAATGTTAGAATTGTAAAACAAGCACAAAATCAAGAGCCACATGATTAAAGAACAAACAAATACACCTTCCATGTAAGAGATCTGCAAACAATAATTGCTATATTCATCAACAAGAAAAAGCTTTCATTTATCTTTGGAGTGGATTTTTTCTCATGAGGTTTTCTCTATTTCTCCACATTATAGAGATCTTCTATTTGTACATGGGTACCTTTTTGGCCTTGTTTGTCGGGACTCATCATGCATTATTTTTAGGGTTTTTAGCTACACCCTAAGTTCATCTTAAGGGGGGGTGTTAGAATTATCATGCATTAGCTAATAATTAATTAATCTTTAATTGATTATTAGTCTAATTTATTCTCACACACTTTACCTAAACTTAGGAATGCTTTATTAGTTGAGTTAATATTAGATAATTATGTCACATCTCATGTCATGTCGACACTTTTCATGATCTAATCCCTTTCTTATTTAGGGATTTCCTCTTATAAGCATTCAACTCTCATTGTAAATATCTCATGGATAATATCTAGAGCTTTCATATCTTCTTGAAAGTCTCGTGTTTTGTAGTTTTTTCTTGTTGATGAATATTGCATATATTGTTTGCAGATCTCTTGTGTGGAAGGTGTACTTGTTTGTTGTTTGATCCTCTGGCTTGTGGTTTTGTGCTTGTTTCACAATTCTAGCAATGCCACCTTGGGCATATAAGTCCTACCCAGGTGGGACCCATACACCAAGGGTAGCATATGAGTCCCATTTGGCCCCTTTTTAGGGTTTTGAGTGGGAAATCAGGGTTTTAAATTCAAATTTCTTAAATGCTAGCCTCTAGGATCTAATAAACGGTAACCTAAATGGATTGCATATATAAACAAGGTCTTAAATCATTATTTCATAGAAGCTACATGATATCAAGTCAAGCTCTCAAGAGTTAAGCATTCCAAGACTTCACAAGAGCATCAAGAGAGTTTACAAGATCATTTCTAAGGCATTCAAGAGAAGAATTCTTCATCAGTTGTTGCAACAATTCAAGATCCAACATGATGTCGATATTTTCAAGCATTAAGCATGTTGTTGAGTTAGTATTGTGATGTAGCATTGAAGATCCATTTGCAAGCATTGTTTCATATCCATATTCAAGATTTAGATCTACATTCTTCATGGCCACTTCATGTTAGATTGCAGATTTACAAGACATCTTTCAAGGCATCATTGTTCATGTTTCATGTTTCAATTTCTTATTTCATTATCTCATCATTTGGTTTAATTACCTCAAAGGGGTTTGACCAAGGAAAACCACCATTCCTAACAATCAACAAGTTTTTCTCTCTCTACATGTGTGATTGCAGATCTAGGTATCTTGGATCTTGAAGGATCTTTGAAGATTAGGTTACTGATGAGAGCCAATTATGTTCTATTTTATGCCATTTTTTAGTCCATTTCATACATCTTCATACCCATTATCATATCCCATTTTCCTCGCATATTATACCATTTATGTTGAATATGATTAAAATACATAAGGGGTCTTTAATATAGATTTGAGATAAAATAATGAAAAGTAATTGTTATATTGTGAGCATTGGACAATAACTGTTGGTTCTCAGTTGTGATCATATGGTTTTTCCTTGATGTCAAAATCCCTTTCAGTTGATTCTACTTGTTGACAATTTCATATTGGTTTCTCATGCTTTATCTTGATACAGTTTTGTCTAATGGTATTGGTTGTTTCTCTTTCGGGCTTACACTTATCGGCGTGAGAATGGCAGCGTCTCTCTAATCCATTTTGAAATGTCTATGTTGCCTTTCGGCAAGACATTTCTGATGTCATAACAATTTGATTTTACATATAGGCAGCTTTCAGCGTGACATTGATCGTGGTCTTAGCGACAAAAGAAAAGTCTATCGGCATGAGGTTTGTTCACTGTTGAGAGGTCTTACCAAATGAGTCGGGTCTCGCCAAATAATACATGAGGTGGTGCATCGGTGTAAGTAAACCCTATTGGCATGTTGTTTCATCGAGCGCTTTGTGTCTTGGCGACCGACACAAGAAAGTTCATATCGGCAAGACTTATTTTATGTCACAGTGATCGGAATCCATCTCCAGGCATCTATTGGCATGACATTCTCTTTTGTTTCAGTGACAAAAAGTGTTCTCTATCGGCATATCTTATACAGTCGAGATGAGGTCTTATCGATTTCATTATGTCTCCCCGACCCACTTTAGAATGGGCATATCGGCAAAGGAAATCGTCTTTGGTGTAATGTTTCATCAAATATGTCATGTCTTATTGACCCGCGTTTGGATAAGCATATCGGCATGAGTTTGGCCGTCGGGCTGAGATCTTAGTGATTCATATTGTCTCACCGACCGTGCAAGGAAAGATCTCATCGGTGAGAGTTATAGCTTCGATGAAATGTCATGGCGATCTCATGGTGTCTTACCAACTTGGCACAAAAGGCTTATTGGTAAGAGTTAAAGGTTTTCGGTATGAGGTTTCGGCGAGTGACCTCAGTCTCGACAATGGAAAACAAAAGGCTCCTTGTTGGCATAAAAAAATGATTTGTCTCCCCAACTAATGCATGTGGAAGTCTATCAGCAGGAGTGTTGTTTTCAGTATGTAGTCTCACCGAAGACATAATGTCACACCGACCGCCATTGGACAATTGCCTTTGGCAGGACTTTCTGGAAGTCTCGACGAACATGAGTGAATTCGGGGTGTTTCAGTATGATTGAAATGATCTACAAGATGTCTCCCCGATAGTTTGGAGTTACAGCGACATATATAGGATAGATGAACTCATCGGCAAGAAAAACCATGTGTCTCGGCGACCAATGTGTATCAAGTGGGCTTTCGATATGACTCAAGCATTATACGAGAGGTTTCCCCAATGAAGGTATGCTATAGCGACCCTCATCAGATAGAAGGATGCTTCAGCGAGAGAGCCATTATGTTACAGCGACACACAAGTGGATGAAAGACTTTCAGAAAGACATGGTGTGCTCTACAACAGGTCTCCCCGATATCATAATGTTATAGCAAAGCACTTAAGACAAAAGGTTTCTGTCAGTGTGAAAACATTAATGTCTTGGTGATCTATTGTGAGCTTGGGGCTTTTCGGAAAAACAAAGTGAATTCTCTATAAGGTCTGCCTGATAACGAAGGGTCACAGCGAAAGCAATTAAGGAAAAAGAAACGCAGCTCACATAAGGTCTTAGCAAATCACAAAGAACATGTGGCGACTGTTGTCTCTGTGAATGATTTTTTTGAAGACTCATGCACTGTGGCCGACATGGATTTTTCTAAGTATAGTTGCATGTAGACATCTTTGGTTGGTATCGAATCTATGGTAAGATATTCTCTCAGATTTTAGAGGTTTTGATTTTCTGTTAGTGGGCAGCCATGGCTTTGATGAAAATCTTTCAGTTACAATTTGAAATCTCCTGACTCAGCATAGAAATTAAAGCTCTATGGATAGGTGTTACTCTGATTTTTACCATCATCTACAGTTCATTATGAATCAACTTCAGATTCTAATAATAGCAAGAGAGTTTCAGAATCTTGTGAAAAATGCTTGTTGAAGATTTCTTGATAACATACATACTTGAAATGTATATATATAAACCTGTGTTGAAAACAAAAAAGGTTGGTGATTGTAATTTTGGGATATTGTCCTTAAGGTTTTCTATAGATGAGAAAACAGAGAAATATGTGCTTAACTGAAAAAAGAGAGATCCTCTGATATTATGAATGTAATTCTGAAATCTGAGTAAGGGGTTGGTACTCCTTGAGATTGGTGTCTCTAAATGAGGGGTTGGTGCTCAGAAATTAGCCTATAAGGCATTGTTAACAGTGGTTTTGAGTATTAAGCTAGTAAGGTAGTTTAGGAGTGGTTTTTATACCCCAGGAGGGTTTTCCACTCGGCAAAAGCTTTTGTCTCTTTGTTCTTCTGTATGCTCTTTTCTTTTCTATGTTGTTGTTGTTTCAGTTCTTTGTTGGGATTATTACTGTTCTCAATTCTGTTTATGAATGATTACATTCAACTCATGAATGCATTAATCAGAGTAATATTGAGATCAAATCTGAGCTATGTTTTGGAAAATGCAAGATATCTCACTCAAATCATATTTTCATAAGTTGTCAAATAGACTGAGTTAATGCTATCATATCTTTGTGCTTTCAAAAGTGATTACTCTACTCTATTGTTGAAAGAAAAGAAAATCGGAATGAAAAATCTTGGTCGAAGTTGAAAATTTTTTGACACTGATTCACCCCCCCTCTCAGTGTCTGCCCATAACTCCAACAATAACTTATTCAATAGATTATTTTGGGCTCTTGTTGCTACAAGTTCTATGCTAAGTTAATACTCCAATTTTTTTACAAAATATCTACTACAAATAAAGATTAATGTGATCATCTCACCAACGCATCACTTGTGCATGGCTCCATATGCATGCCACCATAGTTGTTGCAACAAATGTGCCAAATCAACTGCCAACTAAGATGCCTCAACATTTTATGTCCATATTATTGGATCTACTATAATTGTCGGGATCATTTGCACAGCTTATCATGGTTATTTTATCTCATCAAGTTGTGGTTAGCATATTGTTATAAAATTAGTTTAAGATTGTTGACCATGTACTTCCAAAAAAATTGTGTGGATCCTTTGTGCTATCATAGACTCAATCTCCATGTATTATCTCCTGAAGCTGTGAGAAAAGATGATCGTGATCTTCTGATGCAAATATTCCTTGTGAAGATTGTCCCTAAAAACTTCTCATTTTGTCATTTTGTCTACTTAGTATGAAATCAAATTTGAAAGAGTGTCAGCTACTTCATTCTTTTCTAAAACTAACCATAAGACTTTAACCCATTAGCATTATGTTTTATATTCAAAAAATATAAATCTATTGGGTATGTGTAGGATCATCATAGAAAAAACAGACCCTTGAGTGGCAAAAAATTTAGAAAAATTAGAGCTAGGCAACTTGACATAAAAATTTGAATAAGTTATCTATATTATTTAAAAAATATGTAAGAATAGAATCTGTAGAAAATTAAATGTAGTTTCTAAACTACTAGGTTTATTAAAAAAAAATTATTTGGTGAAAATGTGAATTTCAATGCAATAGCACTTAAATTTCAAGGAAAAAATAAGAAGTAGGTGTCTGTCTAACCACCCTAACCACAATAAAATGATAATATTTTTTTATAAGATTTTAGATATAATTAGAGGACTCATGTCTCAATGTGATGTAGATTTTTTTTAAAAAAAACTCTAAGTAAATAATTAATTATGAATTTTTATTACAACTTTTAAAAAATATAAAAACTTGTATGTCTGACCAACTTAGCTTGGTCAAAAATTCATGAAATTCATTTTTTTTTAATCCTATAGTATGCGAAGCATAGAATGTGACACATGTTTCAAATTCAAAAAATGTGATACCATTTGAAAACTATAGATTTTTTTCAATCAGCTTAACAATTAGGACTTTAGTCATAATTCAAATAGAAAATGAATAATAATTATTTATTAAATTCAAAGTAAAACATAATTTATATTGGTGGAAATTTGAGAATCTCCTTTACAAACCCTTTTAGTTTCATCAATTTTGGGTAAGAAAAAAGTCGTTAGCCACATACACTACACATACCCATCATATCACCACTTTTTGGTCCATCATGATCCTACACATACCCTATCATGCAGGAGGAACATGTATGAAGAACTGATATCATTACTTGAATATTATCATTTGAGTTAATCACATAAATTTTGTAAGAGTCTTTCTCCATCGACTGATTGGGAGGAAGGGTGCCCACTCTTCAACCGCTGATGGACTATAAATATTTTATTTTTTGTAGGGTATGCATTTGTTTGTTTTGATCTCAATTAGTTACATTTTGCATTGTTACATTTTTTCATTTCTATGTATTAATGGTTTGCATTTTATTTCCATGTTTCAAAATTAATTACTTTGGCTTTCGTTCTAATATTTTTTAATTAAGTTGTTTCAAAATTTACGGTCATAATTTCTACATAGTTCTTGTCACCTACTTCTGTCACCAAGAAGTGATAGTTCCTATCTCCAAAATTATTTTGATTTGTTGTAATTTTATTAAATTCATAGGATACATTCATAACCACACATCTCATGACTCTCAGCCCTTGTGCAGATTGCCACAATACCTTTCATTAGTTTACGATCCTGGGATTGACACTTAAACCAAGCTGAAATCTTTCTCATTATTTTCCCCAATTTTGGCCTATCAGTTACAAGCTTGAAGGAAGTTGTTGGAGTTGTATCCTCACTTGCAAGCTCACAGAAAGACTTTAGGTCTAAAATTTGGGTTTCATATTCGAAAAAAAAATGTGGCAGAGAGAGAAGAGATTGGAGAATAGAATCAGACCTTAACCTTATGAAAAAGCATACTCGAAATGATATGCAACCTTGGGCATATGAGTCCCAGTATAGCCAATTTTCAAGGTTTCGGGAGATTTATAATCAACATTGTTAGATTCCAGTTTTGGTGTAAAAAACCCACTTTGGGACTAAATCACCCAAATTTCCGTATGAGTCCCACTCAACATTAAAATTAGCATTTCTAGCATTTCCAGTCCTCATTCAAGCCTCTACAAGTTTCCAGGTGCACACTTCTAATTTTTATCTTTTTGTTTTGATTTATATGCATTTATAGGTCATTTTATTAAGTCTTCCATATCATTAAGTTTCATAATTAGGTCTTTCATTTCATTAGTGTTTCCAAGCCCTAGCTTGGTGTGAACCCCTCTTATAATAGCAAACCAGACCCTAGGACACCCTATTGCAAGATCTATCTCCTACTTCATCTTTGGATTGAGATCTCTAGGGTTTCCTTGAATATGGAGTATAGAAGATTATTTTACTATGTCCTAAACCATGGTGAAAACTGATGGCACCTTCAAAATTTTCAAATTTTGAGTGCCCATGATAAAAGAAAAATTGATTTGCACACTCAAAAATGAACCTAAAATATCTTCACTAGTGACCTACTTTGGAGGGTCATAATTTAGAGAAAGTAGATTTTCATGCCAAATACTTTGGTGAGTATACTCATGTGACATATGTGAACATGTATGTCCAGTTTCAACCTCCTATGATGAGTTTTGAGAAGGTTTTGAAAAGAAAAGATGGAGGGTTCTAGGACTATTTTTTTGTTTGCATATTTTCAGTCTTGCGAAGTGGCCTCCTATTCAAGTGGATATTTCACAGCTGGATGATCATCTTGAAAAATGGATTGGTGCCCTACATTCCCCTCACATTCATATGCTCCCTAGTCTTGTTTCAGAGTCTCATTATCAAATTTGATATTTTTACCAGGTCAAAAGCAAATGCAATTTTTTCTATTTTTACATCTGCATTTCTAGAATGTTTCACGAAGGTCAACTTTGACCCCTACTATCTCATGAGGAATGATGGTTGAAGGAAATTCCTCTTGCACACATAATTTATGGACCTAAATGATCTAGTATTTCCAGTGGTAGTTTCCCAGGAGGTGATTTGATATTTTTTTGAGGTGGTGACTTGGTGAGCTCTAATTGGTTTTGAACAAGTGCAATTGCAGAAAAGCTTGAGTGAGCCACCTTGGAATTGAATATCTTGCACCTCAACATATTTATTTCTGATTCATTTCTTGCACTACATTCTTGGGTCAAATTTTTGCATGCTTGTGCATTTTCATGACTTTAGAAGGTTGTTTGACTAGTTTTCCAAGGTGATTCCAGAGCCCACTGGACCAGTTTTGATCACTGTGCAAATATGATGGGAAGAAAATTTTAATGGTAAACCACTTCAAATTTTTCATTCTTGATGCATTCAAAGGCAGCCTCAGATCAGTTTAGGGTAAAAACTTGTTTAAAAACAAAAAAAAATTAGTCGGGCCCACAAGCAAACCTAACATGTGTCACACAATTTGAGGCCAGTATTGTTTAGGTTTCCTGAATATTTGGATGCAATGCTTATTTCAACAACCTTTTTCATCATCCTTCATGTTTACTCCATGTTCATGCATCAAATGTTTTAATTGAAAAGGGGTTTGGGAACTCTCGTGCAAATAAAATCAGCAGTTGTAAACTTTTGAAAGAAAAATAGATAGGCACAATGCTAAATATGGGGAACATTGCAACAGAATATGGACATCCATCAATACTCAATGGATAGAGTAACTCCATTAGATTTTGTATTTTTAAGTGCCCTGCTAAATATGCATGCAAATGTGGAAGCATTGACATATAGAAAAATGTGGAAGCTTCTACTGGTGAAGTAAAATGTAGAGTATTGAGGCCGAATGGATGTAAAAAATCTCCTCAAAAGAAGAAGAAATCAGGAAATTGGGGGCTCAAAGATCTAGTTCTGAGATTCAGAAATCATTGCCAGATTTAACAGAATATAGAGATGAATCAAAGGAGGATTTACACAAAGCTTTGGAGATATCTTAAGAGAGATTGACGAGCTTAAGAGAGATTGCAAGAAGCTCCTAGATCTAAGAATATGGAATTTATCTATAAGTTGAACAAATTAAACAAATATTTGGAATCAATGAACATCTCCATTGTTGAGGTTGAAGAGAAGCAAATTTTAGAGAATAGTGACATTTTAACTACTATATACTTGAATATCAAAAAAGAAACTATCATGGATGAAATGGAGATAATTGGATTAAAATCTTAGGTTGTTGATTTAGAAGCATCCCTTAATCACTTCAAGAGGAAGATGTTAAATCAGTAATGAATAATATAATCCTTGGATAGTCAAAACAAATAGACATTTTATGTATGGGGGATTTTAAATGTATATTCACATATTGTGGAAAACCTTCATACTTATGACTATAGCAAGGGGAGGGATCCAAAGTGTGTGGCACAAAATCATGTTGGATCTGGTGAAGGGAAATCTCAAGGAGAAGAGTCAGGGTAGGAAATCCAAGGAAATGCTTCATCTAATATAGATTTAACTATTGACATGGAAAATATTTCTACAATTCCATAGTGCAATGATTCTCTTAACTATTGGCATTAGTAGAGAATAGTGGGCAAGCAGGGATATGAAGGCTTGCCTGCCAACCCATGTTATTTTTTGGTTTTGTCATCAAAAGAAGTGGTTGTCCAGGGTAAGCCAATGGTGGGCCCTACCAAAAAATTAAAGGCATAAATAAATAAAGAACAAAGTGTGAAGGGTTAAGTGTGTTAGAAACCAAGATTTGATTGCAAACCAGAAAAATCACCTTCCACAGAAGAGAAAAATGAAAAATCAGAGATTTGTAAAAGATGTGCAAATTGATATATTTGAAGTACAAAATATTACAAGAGATATTTTGCTTTATAAAAGAAAAGATGCATAAACCTAATCTTATCTTGAGCAACAAGATAGATCAATAAGATAAAGATAAAACCTATAACTTAGGAATTAAATATTCCTAAGTAAACTTATGCTAATGTGTAATTAAATATTAATTACACTAACACCCCCCAATAAGTGCAACTTAGGGAGAAGTAGATTATTATGCAAATATGAGTCCCGACAACAAGGATTGATCAGGTGCTCATGTACAAATGCAAAGAGAGAGAAAAACTACTGGGAAAACCCCCCCTCAATGAGATGAACTATTGCAAAGAAGCCCTAGAAGAACTCTGATGAAGAAACACTGGAACCCCAAATTTTGCAAGCAAGGAAAGATACTTCTATTTGCAAAATACCATATCAGAATCACAAATGCAATAGCAGACCTGATTCCAAGGAACACTGGAAACTCACATACTGGATCAACCCTAGAATCTGTAAGCAACAGTAGATGAAAGGATGAAAGGACCCATAATGATGACAAATCTAGAAGCTGTGTCTCTCGAAGCCAGTGCCAAACTGAAACTAAAACTGTCCATAAGATGAGTACCATCAAGATTCTAGAACATTAACTATAAAAACATGGCCTTCAAACTGAGAAAGATCTAAACCAATGCGGATCAAGAACCATAAAATCCCAATGTGAAGTGTGAACCAAAGCAAACCAACGATGTGTCTAGCTAAGCAAGAAAGAATCTTAAAAGGAAACAACAAGAAACCAGAAAAAATCATGTGAGTTGTCACCAATACAAATAATGGATGCAAGAACCCCCCTTAATGGAACTTTATATCAATTCACTATTACAATACCCAATGATTGCAGAAGGAGAGAATGCAAAGCTACAGAAACATAAACGAAAATGAAAACCTAGTGCACGAAACAAAAATGAATGCATGCATAAATAAAGGTACACATATTCTATAAATGACCTCAGATCTACATAGAGGCCAAAAACAACTTTCCGACGTTGTGAAAATCGCGAAAAATAGATAAGCGAGTCAAAAGATATGCTTCTCGGAGTGAAAACGGCAACATCTGACTTCCAAGGCTGAAAAAGACATCAAAAAAGAAAAACCATAAAACCACACCTACACCATTGTGTAGAGCATCGAAATAGCTTTCCGAAGATATCTCGTTTGCCAAAAAAGGACGCTGTATTCCCAAATTATGCCCATTTCAGTGAAAGTGCTAAAAAAAAGTCTGATTTGGCCATCTGCAGCTCTCAGGGGCTAAAAACAATAAAGCCCATGGTCGCATGTAGGACCAGGGGCTAGTGTGCAAGGAGCTAGACCGAAGCCTGTGGTTGCCCATATGACCACACAGAGGGCTGCCGAAGCGGCTAAGGCTTATCTCAGAGCTCCTGGTTCTCCAAATGACCAGGGCTGGAGTAGGGATCTCGTGGGGGCTTACGGGGTCGGCGGAGCGGATCTCAGCGGAGCTTGTGGTCACAAATACGACCACCGAGGAGCCCACGGGGGCTGAATGAAGCAGGTGGAGCTCAGGCAGTGACCTACAACAGTAGTGGGCGATAGGCGGTGGCATGGTGGAGAGTGGAGGTGGGCGCCAGGTGGTTGGTGGCCGCCCGGTGGCAGGAGGGTGGTGCACAGAATTTACACGGGTGGCACAAAAAACCCTATGATTTTTTAATTTTTTTAAATATTTTTTTGCATTTTTTTCATACTTTGTGCTTGGGGGCCGTACGGCCCTTGGGAAAAAAAAATTTACCTCTCCGAACGACTGTGTCCAAATCAAACAAATTTTATATCAAAATAGGGATTTTTGGGTGCTGCGAATCCAACGGCAAGGTCCGTTTGGGCCCAAAGTGCTATGAAAATCAGGCGACCCCCAAATCTATCAGAAAAATCACCGAGCTTGAAACCCTCGCAGATATGGCAAATGGTGACGAAAATGAATGAAATAAAGGTCATTTCTGAATTTTTCCAATGCTCTAAATCTAACGAAAAACCCCGATTTGATCCAAGACGCTACATAAATGTGCTCAAAGAATGAAACCCTCGAGGGACCTCGAATGAGCTCTACAATGAATTGCTCTGAAAAAGCTGAGAAGGGGCTACAAATCAAGGCTCTGATACCATGTTAGAAACCAAGATCTGATTGCAAACTAGAAAAATCACCTTCCACATAAGAAAAACAAAAAAGCAGAGATTTGCAAAAGATGTGCAAATTGATATATTCAAAGTACAAAATATTACAAGAGATAATTTCCTTTATAAAAGAAAAGATGCATAAACCTAATCTTATCTTGAGCAACAAGATAGCTCAATAAGATAAAGATAAAACCTATAACTTAGGAATTAAATATGCCTAAGTAAACTTATGCTAATGTGTAATTAAATATTAATTACACCAACAAAGTGTTGGGTT
The DNA here is from genome assembly GCA_007258455.2 of Sequoia sempervirens. Taxonomy (NCBI): domain Eukaryota; kingdom Viridiplantae; phylum Streptophyta; class Pinopsida; order Cupressales; family Cupressaceae; genus Sequoia; species Sequoia sempervirens. Next base: position 103,730,893 of record VDFB02000007.1, on the reverse strand, counting down.
AAAAAATAGAAAACTTTAATATAAAAAGTTAAAGTGGTGTAGATTGAAGTGCAAGTAAATATTTCACTAGCTCAAGTAAAAGTTTAAGATCCCTTACCATTTATAATGAATGTGTTTTAAATGAAATGTGCAAATATAATCTGCAGGGATAAAATTTTATTTTGTCCAGGGAAAGAATCATGAACTTACACATTTAGAAGCAATTTTTTAAAATTTAAAGTGAAAATTAAAATGGTCATGGATAAGATTTTATTTTTCCCAATAAAGTGAATGATATTATTCACTTTATAAGCATGAGTATTTTATTTGTTGGAGATGAAAGTGAAGAATACCGCAGGGTAAAAGTAGAGTAAAAGAAGATTTCATGGGTGAAGACAAGTTGCTTTCATCTACAGGGTAAAATGTGAGAGAAATGAAGAATTTTCACAGTGAAATAGTAAATTTCAAGCCTAGGCAAAACAAAAGAGTGAAGGTTTTCACAGTCATGTTAATTTTCAAGAGTTAAGGGCTTTGACGGTGGCAAAGATATTTTCAACAACAAGGCATAGATGAATGAAGGTCATCATGATGTGAATAATTTTATATTTGAGGGCAAGTGAATGCAAGATGCATGAATCAAGGTGCATGTTGAAGATTCTTTAGGAAGCAAAGGTAGTTACAAATCAACAAAAGATGAAGGATCTAGGTGTCAACTGCAAATGTATTTTTAGGGCTTCTTTTGCTTCTATATATTTTCTTTCCTTCTCTTTTGTACAACTTCTGAAATTCTAGTTTAGGAAAAGAAAATAGAAAATTCCTAGCTGGGAGCTACAGTTTTGTTTACTATGAATGAATGTAAATATTTTTATAGCAGTGTCAATTAGTTTGAACATATTAATGAAAATATTGCAAAAGTTGTCTCCATTTTGTATTCTCAAATTGCAAATGGATTAAATATATCAAGGATGTGTTGATTTGTCATTGCAATCTTTTTGCAGTTGTGTTATTTGCGTATGGGTTTCTTCAAGTAAAGAACTAAATTCTATATGAAAATTACTGTGGGTTCGAGGGAATAAAATGGATCTTTAAGTATGATTATGTAGTAATATGAGAGGTTACATTAATGTAAGGCATTAATTGTTAAAGGGACACTAATTTGAAATAATTTGTTATTTAAATTTGCATTCATGATCCTAGATTTGACTCCATGCCTTAGGATTAGGCATTGATCTATATGATATTACCCAAATCTGGTTCAATTTTTTTTAAACCATTCAATCCTATTTTTCCTATTTTATAGGATATTGGTATTTACCATGTTCTCCATGCTAGTTAATGAAATTTTCCCAATATCTTAGCCAATGTTGAGTGATATATCATGTTTCTTATCATATTCTTGTGAGAGAATTATCTGTTAAGCAATACCATGTTGAGTGTGTGTGTGTGTGAATTTTTAGGTATTGCTAAAAGGGTCACCCCCTTAAGTCCTACAGAGCCTGTAGTGCAAGGGATATGTGTTCCAATATCATTTCCTATTCGTTGGCCAAATCCTACACTAAATATGAGTATGAAATGTGGCTTGCTTCTAGGATTTAGTTGATCTATTAATTTGGGAACCAACAGAATGGTGACTCCACTGGGGAAGAACTTGAGAAAAGTCTAATAGAAGATCATTCGACTTTAAAGAGTCATTGGAGTTTCTAGTTAGAGTGTAACTAGAGATTCATAATTGAGTATTTGCACTCCCCATCTGAGTCACACAAGGTCCAACAGATTGGTGACTCTACTCAGGAGAACTTTGAATCTCCAGTTGTAAATTATCATATCACAGAGTCAAGAATTTGGTGAATCTGAACATCTAGTTTAGATATTGAGAAGTTTTCAAACTTGGAAGTGATTTTGGTGCAGTAGCTTTAAATGAATTTAGGTGTGACTTTGATATTGGAGAAGACCCAAAAGGAAATTCATCCTTGAAGGAGCTTCATATTGCTTAAAGTTCAGTCCTCTGTGAAGAGAGTTGGTGACTCTGTCAAAACAACGTATTGAAGATGTGAAGAAAGCTTCAAATCTACAAAGATTTCCAGTCAAGAAGAAGAATTTGTAGCAGCTGCAACATATCCAGGTATTTTTCATATTTTGGTTTTCAAAAAAGATAAATCTATATATGAAGGCCATATTTGAAAGTCTTGAAAAAATTGTTTGTTTCCCTATTGAGTGAAACTAAGCACTAAGAAAGGGAATAGTAGTGATTATTATGCATACTTATGTATTACTAGATTGTAGTTTTTGTTATAAATTGAAGTGTGCAATATTTTTGGAAGATAATCATTTAGAAGATCTTAAACAAGTTGAGATAGAAATCTGCATTGTAAAAGCTTAAGATCATGTTGTAAATGAAGTTTGAGCTTCCTTTTGTAACTGCAAAGTTAATTTGAAAAGGCTTGTAAAGATGTAAGGAAATGTATCATCAACCTATGCATCCCTGTGTGAACCCAAATGTAACAATGCATAATGTGCAGCCTCTGTTAGGTAATAAAAGAATTTTCAACATTGAAATAAATAGAGCCATTAATTTCAGTGGAATTAATGGCTACCCAAATGTTATTCCAACTGAAATCAGAAATTAGCCACCAAAATTCATTTGTACAAAGAGTGATTCAGCTAATAAGCATCTACAAGAATTCAATAATCTAGTGGATGATTACGAAGTTGACCTTGAGGATGTAATCATGAGGTTGTTTGTTCAGTCTCTAAAGGGAGATTCAAGAGATTGGTTCTCTGATTTACCAACATGCTCTATATATTCTTGGGTAGAGTTCAAATCAGTGTTCATGGAGAAATTTGGTGAAAAAATAAATGCTAGTTCAGTGCTAAATAAATTTATGAGCATTGAGAAAGAAGAGGACAAGCTGGTTCCAACATTTAACCGGAGATTTGCTAAAACATTAATGGATATTCCTAAGATTTTGAGACTAAGTGATGCAATGTGTTTGGTTGTTTATTTGGGAGCTTTTGCTAATGAGATGAGCTATCTGTTGAGAGATAAGGATCCTAAAACCTTGCATTAGGCCTATGATATAGCCATGAATATTGAAAACAATAGAAATATGGAATGCATAAGGGTCATTTGTCTACAAGTGTTTTTTGCCCCGAGACACCAAATGTTGATGAAAGGTGTAAGTTAGAAGTTGAAAATGAATTTCAAATCACTTACACCCCTATTGTTTCAGCTTGCACATCATTCCATAATGTTGATCACATAAAGCCCCAAAATAATTTCAAGAAGTTGCATTTGTGACCATATGGCCTCTGTTTAAGCCCTCTCTTGCATAAGTATACATGAAGGAGAATCATCATATGATCTCTATGCAAGATTTATGGATACTCTGTCTACAATTCCTGAGTGTCACAGACCTAAAAATTTAGTATGCATTGATTTATTTTATGAATCATATGAACTAGGTTTGAGTGCTCTACCAAAGGAGTTGAAGCCTATTAGGTTTGACCAAGTGTGTGAATACTTTCCTCTTTTTGAAAAGGTTAGGGATAATCATCAAGAAACTATCATGTTTTCAACCTATGATGATAATAATGTTGTTGCTCCATATGAGTCAAGCAATGAGGTATCATGTGAAGAAGATATCAATAGAGCAAAGGTTGAAAGTGCATACCTCAGTGAGCATCCAAATAATGTGGTGCATGCACTTGTGCATTGCATTCATGAAGATTCAAATGAACTACATGATGCAGCTAATAAAGAGATGGAAACAATTTCATATATTTGGCATACCACACCATGTAATGGAACTACTAGTTGTTTTAGTAATGAGATCATAGAGAGGGTCCATTAGCAATCTTATGGTTCAAATGAATCTAGTGACTTGTTTGAAGATAAGAGTGATAATGAGATAATGCATTCATCATTTAGTATGTAAGAACCATGTAGTCCTGATTATAATATTGCCAGGGTTGAAAGATTTGTCAATAGTGAGCTTGGTATCATTGGACCTATTCATACACATTCAACTCATGAGGTTGATCATGTTGATTGTTATTTTGCTGGTCATAGTAGCTTGTACAAAGTAGAGTTGGAAAGTTTTACATCAGATAAGGATAACATTAGCATGCAAGATGTTTATGACATGAGTGCACTCTTAGATGATCAATTTATGCATTATGATGAGAATCTGAATAATAGGATGCCACCATTTTTGGTTGATAGTTCTATGGAGCTTGAAGAGCCTTCTGACCATGCTATCCAACATTATGCAGATATGGTAGAAATTTCAAATATTTGTACCGAACAATCAGAGGATGAAATGAAAGATAGTATTGGTTCTTATGAGTTCAGGGCTAATTGTGATTATGCCTATGAAGAGGACACTAACTCTGGTGTTTCAGAATGTAGTGATATGAAAGATTTAGACCTTCATGCTGAGGAGGCTAAGGCTTTTATGAAAGCAATGAATGTAATGGAAAAACCCTTATTTGATGAGCCTCCATCTTCACTAGAAATGAGAAATGGGTATGTGCAGGATCATCATGGAAAAAATAGGCCCTTAAGTGGCAAAAAATTCAAAAAAAATAGAGTTAGGAAACTTGACATTAAAATTTGATTAAGTTATCTATATTATTTCAAAAATATTTAAGAATAGAATCTATAGAAACTTGAATGTAGTTTCTAAACTACTAGGTTTATTTATTTTTTTTAAATCTATTTGGTGAAAATTTGAAATTTCAATGTAGTAGCACTTAAATTTCAAGGAAAAAATAAGAAGTAGATGTCTATCTAACCACCCTAACCACAATAAAATGATAATATTTTTTTATAAGATTTTACATATAAGTAGAGGACTCATGTCCAATGTGATGCATATTTTTTTTGTAATTTTTTTCCAAATAATTAATTATGATTTTTATTATAACTTTAAAAAATAAAACTACATGTTTGACCACCTTAACTTGGTCAAAACTTCATGAAATTCAATTTTTTTTTAATTCTATAGTATGTGAAGCATAGAATGTGACGCATGTTTTAGATTCAAAAATATGATACCGTTTGAAAGCTATAGATATTTTTCAATTAGCCTATCAATCAAGACTTTAGTCATAATTCAAATAGAGAATGAATAATAATAATTTATTAAATTCAAAGTAAATCATAATTTATATTGGTGGAAAGTTGACAATCTCCTTTAAAAACCCTTTTCGTTTCATCAATTTTGGGTTAAAAAGAAGTCATCAGCCACATACCCTACACATACCCATCATATCGCCACCTTTTGGTCCATCATGATCCTGCACATACCCAAACGATGATCCTTATTGGTGCAGAGATAATCCAGTCTTTGCTGAGAATTCTGATGATGCATCTGACACATGGTTAGAATGTGGTCTTGAGAAAACATAGAAATACATTGATGATCTCCTCGAGGGAATTACATATGAATGTTTTACATTTGATATAGATGATGCACAAAAGGTTGAGTACATCATGATGCCAACTAATTGGAGGAGTATGAATACGTTTAGTTTCTAGTTTAGTTGGAAGGTATTTTGATGGAGCATGACAATGAGATGAATAACAAGGAATTTTATTTTCAATATAAACATGTTTCATGTGATGATGAAATTTTTTATTTTATGCCTAGCTCTATAATATAGAATGACAGAGATTACATTGGCAATGTTATGCTTAGAAAATTTGTGAGAAATGTTAGTGGCAATGTTTGTAATCAGGCAGATTTCAGTGGTAAAAATATTTTTCTACTTGTAAGAAGGTTGTACTTGTTGTAGTGGTATGGTAGAGGCAAGTGTGGGTTGAGGGAAATTAGTTCCTTCAACAGATTGGTGTTTGACAGAGGAAAACATTGGCTCTTATTTTCATTTGGTGGCTTGAGGCCATCAAATATGGTTTAAAAATTGAATAAAAACTTTGTCGCCCAATGTTCTGGCACTTGGTCTACTCTCCCAAGGATCTAGAATCTCACCATGCCCTCAAAGGGCATGCATCCCAAGTCGAATCCACTAATGGCACCTTCAAAATTTTCAAATTTTGAGTGCCCATGATAAAAAAGTTGATTTGCACACATAGAAATGAACCTGAAAAATCTGCCTCAGCGACCTACTTTGGAGGGTCATAATTCAGAGCTAGTTGATTTTCATGCCAAAACCTTTTGTGAGTATACTCATGTGACATATGTGAACATGCCTACATAGTTTCAGCCTCCTATTATGAGTTTGTTAGGTTTTTGAAAAGCAAAGTTGGAGAGTTCTAGGTCTGTTTTTTTGTTTGCATATTTTTAGTCTTGTGAAGTGGCCTCCTGTTCGAGTGGATATTTCACAACTGGATGATCATCATCAAAAATGGATTGCTTCCCTAAATTCCCCTCACATTCATATGCTCCCTGGTCTGGTTTCAAAGTCTCGTGATCAGATTTGATATTTTTACTAGGTCAAAAGAAAATGTAGTTTGTTATGTTTTTCCATTTGCATTTCCTTAATGTTTCACGAAGGTCAACTTTGACCCCTAATATCTCATGAAGAATGATCATTGAAGGAAATCCCTCTTGCACATGTACTCTATGGACCTAAATGATCTAATGTTTCTAGTGGTAGTTTCCCAGGAGGTGATTTGCTATTTTTTCAAGGTGGTGACTTGGTGAGCCCTAATTGGTTTTGAACAAGTGCAGTTGTAGAAAAGCCTAAGGGAGCCACTTTGGCATTAAATATCTTGCACCTCAAAATATTTTTTGTCGAGATTTTTATTGTACTACATTCTTGGGTCAAATTTTTGCATGCTTGTGCATTTTGATGACTTCAAAAGGTTGTTTGACTAGTTTTACAAGGCGATTCCAGAGCCCACTAGACCAATTTTGATCACTGTGCAAATATGATGGAAAGAAAATTTTAATGGCAACCCACTTCAAATTTTTCATGTATGATGCACTTAGAGGCAGCCTCATATCATTTTAGCGTAAAAAATTGTTTGAAAACAAAAAAAAAATTAGTCGGGCCCACAAGGGGACCCACACATGTGACACAATTTGAGGAAAATATTGTTCAGGTTTCCTGAATATTTGGATGCAGTGCTTATTTCCATAACCTTTGTCATCATACTTCCTGTTTACTCCATGTGCATACATCAAATGTTTTTATTGAAAAGGGGTTTTTGAACTCTCGTGCAAATACAATCAACATTTTTAAAATTTTGAAAGAAAATAGATAGGTACAATTCTAAATATGGGGAACATTGGAGCAGAATATGGACATCCATCAATACTTAATGGATAGAGTAACTCCATTAGATGTTGTATTTGTAAGTTCCCTACTAAACATGCATGCAAATGTGGAAGCTTCTACTAGTGAAGTAAAATGAGGAGTATTGAGGCCAAATGGATGTAAAAACTCTCCTTAAAAGAAGAAGAAATCAGAAAATTGGGGGCTCAAAGATCTAGTTTTGAGATTCAAAAATAATTTCCAAATTTAATAGAATATAGAGATGAATCAAAGGAGGATTTACACAAAGCTTTGGAGATATCTTAAGAGAGATTGACGAGCTTAAGAGAGATTGCAAGAAGCTCATAGATGAGAATATGGAATTTATCTAAAGTTGAACACATTAAACAAGTATTTGGAGGCAATGAACATCTCCATTGTTGAGGTTGAAGAGAAACAAATTTCAAAGAATAGTGACATTTTAACTGTTGTATACTTGAATATCAAAAAGGAAACTCCCATGGATGAAGAGGAGTTAATTGGATTAAAATCTCAGGTTGTTGATTTAGAAGCATCCTTTAATCACTTCAAGAGGAAGATGTTGAATTAGTAATGAATAATATAAGCCTTGGATAGTAAAAAAAATAGATTTTTTATGCATGGGGGATTTTAAATGTATATACACATATTGTGACAAGTCTTCATATGTATGGCTATAGTGAGGGGAGTGATCTAAAGTGTGTAGTACAAAATCATGTCTGATCTGGTGAAGGGAAATCTCAAGGAGAAGAGTCAGGGATGGAAATCCAAGGCAATGCTTTGTCTGATATAGATTTAACTATTGACACAAAATATTTCTACAAAATATTTCTACAAGTCCATAGTGCAATGCCACTCTTAGTACTCTAAATAAAAATTGCAGAGGAAGGCATTATGACAAAGAGACAAGAATTGTAGAGCTTTAGAGTGATGAGATACAAAAGTCAAAATCACTTGCAAAAAAAAAAAATGTCAACAAGAGGAAGATAAATCAAATGCCAAACTCCATTCGTTGATATCAAAATGTAGAGAAAGCACGTCTACAAAGTTTGATAATATGGAAAGGTTGAAATCCTTTAAATTTATCACTTAAAATAGAGAACAAAGACGACTGGCTCACAACTAATGAGATAATTGAAGGTTGCGCATAGAGTGAAGATAATGGAAGGTTTAAAGAAAAACATTGTAAAATGTTGGTACCAAGATAAGGAAATGTGTTTTGTTGTAGGGGAAACCATCGTGCTAGATGAAGGAGGTTAGTTTGACAGTGCAAAGGAAATATTCACGCGGTATATGAAGAGGCTACTGCATGGAATGAAATGGCTATAAATTGGCATCTCCCATATTTCAGATCTGTTGAGATATTTTACAAAATCACAGGTTGTGGCTGCTATACCTGGAACATTTTTGTGTACGTGGTATGATTGGAATTTTGATAAAGGGAGTTGATATTTTGTCTCTTGGATCCTTCAAAACTGGTGCAATCCTCCTGGCAAGACTTTTTATATATATGATACTTTTCTGATCTTCTTCATTCCTGTGATGGTTAGCATTGTCAAGACCTTTGATGCTCTTATCAAGATTTTGTTTCCTACAATAGATTCAACAAGGCCATATTCTATGCTTGGGCTTGGTGATATCGTTATTCCAAGAATTTTTGTGGTTTTGGATTTGAATTTTGATGTCTCAAGAGGAACTAGGGAAAACAAAGATGTTGATCAATGACCAACGTGCAAAGAGGGCGACATGGATGAATCCTCACCCCAGCCCGGTAGCCCGCAGGAGTAGAAGATGGTGTTAGCAGACAACATCGGGGAAGCAGGGAGGTGAAGGCTTTCCCACCATCTTGTGTTTTTTTTTTTTGGCTGTCAACAAAAGGACTGAGTGTGCGGGGTAAGCCAATAGAGGGCCCTACAAAAAAAATTTAAATCCATAAATAAATAAAGAACAAAGTGTGAAGGATTAAGTGTCGGGTGAATGGATTAAGGCTTTCCATTTTTTAAAACTGAAAAAAATTAATGTAAAAAATTAAAGTGGTGAAGATTGAGGTGCAAGTAAATATTTCACTAGCTCGAGTAAAAGTTTAAGATCCCTTACCATTTATAACGAATGTGTTTTAAATGAAATGTGCAAATATAATCTGTAGGGGTAAATTTTTTTTTTTTTCCAGGGAAAGAATTATGGACCTTCACATTTAGAAGCTAATTTTTTAAATTTTAAGTAAAAATTAAAATGGGCATGGATAAGATTTTATTTTTCCAAATAAATTGAATGATATTATTCACTTTATAAGCATGAATATTTTATTTGTTGGAGATGAAAGTGTAAAATGCAGCAGGGTAAATGTAGAGTAAAAGAAGCTTTCATGGGTAAAGACAAGTTGCTTTCATCTGTAGGGTAAAATATGAGAGAAGTGAAGAATTTTCACAATGAAACAATAAATTTGTAGGCTAGGAAAAACAAAAGAGTGAAGGTTTTCACGTTCATGTTAATTTTCAAGAGTGAAGGGCTTTGATGGTGGCAAAGATATTTTCAACAACAAGGCATAGATGAATGAAGATCATCATGATGAGAATAATTTTCTATTTGAGGGCAAGTGAATGCAAGACGCATGAATCAAAGGCAGTTACAAATCAATGAAAGATGAAGGATCTAGGTGTCAATTGCAGATGTAGTTTTAGGGCTTCTTTTGCTTGTATATCTTTTCTTTCCTTCTCTTTTGTATAGGTTAAGATGAACTTCTGGTTTGGGAAAAGAAAATAGAAAATGCCTAGTTGGGAGCTACAGTTTTGTTTGCAGTGAATGAATGTACAAATTTCTACAACAATGTCACTTAGTTTGAACATATTAATTAAACTATTGCAAAAGTTGTCTCATTTTGTATTCTCAAATTGCATCTGGATTAAATATAACAAGGATATGTTGATTTGTCATTGCAATCTTTTTTGCAGTTGTGTGATTTGTGTATGGGTTTCTTCAAGTAAAGAATTAAATTCTATATACAAATTACTGTGGGTTTGAGGGTATAAAATGGATCTTTAAGTATCATTATTCAATAATATGAGAGGTTACATTAATGCAAGGCATTAATTGTTAAAGGGACACTAATTTCAAATAACCTATTGTTTAAATTTGCATTCATGATCCTAGATTTGACTCAATGCCTTAGTATTAAGCACTGATCTATGATATTACCTAAATATGGTTCAAAAGATTTTAAACCATTTAGTTTTTTTTTCCTATTTTATAAGATATTGGTATTTACCATGTTCTCCATGCTACTTAATGAAAGTTTCCCAATATCTTAGCCAATGTTGAGTGATATCTCATGTTTCTTAGCATATTCTTGTGAGAGAATTATTTGTTAAGAAATACCCTATTGAGTGTGTGTGAATATTTAAGTGTTACTAAAAGGGTCACCCCCCTAGGTCCTACAAAGCCTGAAGTGTAAGGGAAATGTGTTCCAATCTTATTTCTTGTTCGTTGGCCAAATCCTACACTAAATTTGAGTATGAAATGTGGCTTACATATAGGATTTAGTGAATCTATTGATTTAGGAACCAACAACAACAATTTTCTATCTTACAAGTAGTTCATTTTGGTAGTGAGCCACCCTTTCCTATTATATAGCACCAAATTTGCACCCCTCTTGCAAATTCTCCTTTTACACCCTCCACCTCAGAGAAATCAAATCTGACCAAGTAATTCCACATCCTCATTCCGTACCCCATCCACTTGGTGATTTTTTTTAGTATTAGTGGAGGAATTTTTGTCAGGGATGCATGCACGACGTTCAAACGTATGTGTGGCACATTGTCAACCTAACATGATTCCTACTGCTAGAATATGTAGAGGCATTACATTCTCCATTGGTGATGAAACATAATGCCCCTACACCTTCCTTTGGAACTTTGAATAGCTATTTCCCTCTCATTCCATCTTCAAATGGCTATCTTTCACTTTCAATCCATCTTCTTCATGCTTCTTCACACATTCTGAGATCTTCTTGGCAATTCTTTCACTCTAGCTTCACATTCTTCTCCATATTTTTACTTGTTGCAATATTGGATTCATGATTCCAACAATAAAACATTCTTCACATCTACCATAAAAGTTGCAGCTTGGTGTCTTGCGAGACTACTTTTGAAGTTGTTGCAGCTACGTCAACTCTGCCATAGATGTGGACTTGCATTCCTCTCTCATTGGCCTTGAATTACTTTGGTCGAGGGTGGTAATGTATTCTTATTATTACTTTGTTTTTGGATTTGAGTAGCTTAGTGTCTCTCATAGTTCTTGGTTTCATTTCCATTTCAGTGTTGTTTTTTTTATCATATTTCTACATATTTATCTATCAGGTTGTTCATAGAGGTGGAAAAACCAAAGTGGGGGTTTGACTACAAAAAACCCCTATACATCCCCAACATTTTTTCTCTCTTGGTTGTTTGTAGGTATACATTCGTGTGGAGCTTCTTGGTGAATTGGACCCTTCATGAGTTCATTTCCACCACCTTTTTTTGCAACTTCTCTATCATGATATTTCTAGTTATTTTTCTTATACTATTAGTTATCATTTTAGTTAGCACTTCAAAACTCAACTGCTAAGATATCAATAGCTTCATTGTAGCTTTTACTTTCCTTTCTCTCTTTCTATCCACACAGACACCAACACACCTGTGAGACATCAATGTTTCGTGATGTTGTCCTTGGCCTTTGTTGTTCTCTAGCAGAGAGTTGTCTGAGGCACAATTTGGGTTCCCAAAGCTTTTTCATTTAGCCCCTTTAAAAATCCTAGGATAGTAGAGTGACAGAAGCATTGAGAGTGTTCTTCATTCTCTATCCTTGACCTTAAAACACTTGCTCGACTTAAGCTGTACTAGGGCAGCCTTTCGCTCTCAACTCTTTGTGACTTGGAGACTTGGTGTGATCGGTCCCCCTTCTCTTCATTTTGGTGAACCCAACGTGAACCATTTTGGTTCCATTTAGTAGTGTCAAAAGACCCTTTCCTTGTATCCTAGGAGTGTTGTGGGTTTCAGTGTTGCAAGGTGCTTAGTCTTGCAACCCAAACTATGACCCCTAGTGGCATAGCTAGAAGGTTCCCTAAGTGTTGCAGAATGAAACTTTGAGTGGGTCACCATATAGTTGTAAAACCCTTGGGTTCATCTTTGAAATTCTCATTTACTGTACAAAGAAATGGCCTTCATTTTACATCTACCCATCCCATCTACACAACCTGTGAGTGGACCCCCTACCATAACTTTCACCTTGCAATGCTTTCCAATGAATTATAATAGAGAACCATCTCCCTTATACATCCATGCGCATATCAATGGAAACACCATAATGTGATAACCCTACATGTCAAGTGAATGCCATCATTGAGGAGATTATACTGATTAATTTCTTACACAAGGATGGATATGATGAATATAGGAGCACTATTTATACACATGATGGGATTTTCATCCCTCCCATTGGTTGCATCACCTTCTCAGTCTTAGTTAGGCCTAGAACAATAAATGAAATCTTCGAAATAATCCTGAGGTCTCAACTCTTCAAGGTGAAACTAGGTATTCCCTAGTTGGTTGCTATGAATGTAGTTCCCTCGATATTTCATAAGTGTCTGAATTTTTCCCATGAGGGTTCGATGCATGTAGTACATGACACTAACTATAAACTGTCAATTGCATGTGGGAGCTACTCTCTAGATCACTTTTGGCTTGTGCCCGTTGGTCTACTTCCTCCTAGGATGAATCTATTCAACCAAAATTATGTGAGGTAGAAGAGTGGGGGCATAACGCCTAAAGTTAGATACCCTCCTCCCTATGCCATTTCATATAGAGCTTGCCTAAAGGCATAACGTGATGTCATCTTGGCTCAAAAAAGGGAAGAAGGAAAGTGTTCCTAGGGCCCTTCTTCTTCTTCTTCTAATATTTCATCTATTGCTTCCTCTTTCCCTATTGTGGCACCATCAACTTCTACTCTTAGGCATTTTCTAGAAATTTTGACAGTACCTGCTTGGTGAAATCCCAAGCATCTGACATTTGAACTTCCCTTCTTACCCACGGTGCCTCAGCCCATTTGATATTGTAAGGGGAAGGGTCCCTATGGGGTTTCATCTATGTCTTGGCCTTCACAACCTCCTACTACTCCTGCCTCCTTGGTAGTGAATGGGAAGAGGCCTATCGGTGAAGTGTTAGAGTCATCTCACCCCATTGTTGTTCCATCATCCTCTCAACCTCTCCCTCTTTTTCCCATCCAGGATTCCCTCCCTCTATTGGAAATGGATGGTAGATACTCTGATAGTTGATTAGAAGTCTTTCGTTTTGTCTTAGCCTATGGCCTCTAGCTCTAGGAGTCACAAAAATTGCCTTGTGTGTGAGCACAAGCACTAGAGAAAGGCTCTAGCCACTGAGCAGGCTAACCTACACAAGATGGAAGAGGAGCTGATAGTTACTGCTTCGACACCTTCTGCTATGTCCTTCTCTCCCATTCTCTCTACTTCAGTTCCTTCAACTTCAGTCTTGTTTCTAGCTCCCACTATGAGCATAAGAAATCTTCCCCTGAAGAGGGTGTAGGTGTTTATTTCTCCTTCAATTGAACTACCCCTTTTGATGTCTCTCTTGAACATCCTACCATTCTCGAAACCTATGGACATGTTGAATACCTTGGTGGTGTTATGGTTTTCTCCTCTTCCTCTGTGCCTTATGCTTCATCTGTGTGGATCTAACATCCTTTGATGAAGCAGAAGATGGAGGATGACCCTGCTAGCAATGGGGTTCCGAAGAAGGGTTCACCTTCTTTGGAGGGTGGTTTTGTGTTCCATTGTGTCATCCTAATGATAGAAGAAGCCCTAGTGTCCCTAGAGTTTGTCACTACTCCTGAGTCATTTAGGTAGCCTAGCAATGAATCTCGGGTGCCGCCTCCCTCTCCCATTGAGTTAACACATGGCACTCATGTGAAGTGCATGCTTAATTCTCTGGATGAAGTCCCAAGCCTATCAGCGATCTTCAAGAAATCATTGAATTTTACCCCACAAAAACTAAGTGGAGAAGACCTCGAGGGTCCTTCTTCCCGATCTCTTGTTGTGGTAGGGTCCAAGGGTTCCCCCTTGATATTCCACCCTTGCAGGCTCATGCGCCCTCTCCATACAATGATATAGATTGGGAGAAAGATGGCATCTTAGTTAATGATGACTAGGGGGAGCCTCTTCTTTATCTATAGATTAGATTGTGTGTTTGTATTATGTTCCCCCATGCTTGCATTATATGTTCCTGGATGACCCTTTTCATCCTTGTAGGTTCTTGGATACAAGAGTGTTTTATATCATAAAAATTCTTCTATTTGTCACATCATTCTTCCTCTATTGTGTATTGATTTTCGACAATTGGGGACAATGTAAATTGTTGGGGGAATTTAGGCTTCCCTTTCATGTTGACCCAATTTTTATTTTTATTTTGTCTTCATGTGCATTTCTTCATATGGTATGATATATTAGGGGGTTGTTGACAATTCATTTATATAATATTATATCGATTTATCTATATTTATGAGAAGCTTTGACCCCAAAATATTAGACTGCTCCTATCCCTTGTTCATGATTTTATTGTCTCTTCTTTCTTTGTGCTTATCTTTCATGCTTGTTTCGTGATGTTGTGGTTCTCATGTGTTGTCCCCCGCGTGTGTGACAACATTACCATGGCTATGTCTTGCTATGTTCCATGGGCCACAACATCACATTTTCATTCTTGCTTTTCTCTCCTTAGGATGTCATGTGGCCTTTGTGTTCGAGACACACCATCCTAAGAGGGGGATATCATGTCACTTTGATTTTAGAAAATGGATTCGGTGGCCAACAAATCTTTTCTTGAAAATATGTTCAACATATTTTTCAAAAATTGTATTCCTCAACAAGGACCCCTAGTGAAATATTTTTCCTTCATCATGGGTTTGTAAAGAAAGAATTGGAAAAAAAATCCTCCAAGGAGGGAGTACCTTCTCCTGCACGAAAAGTTCTAACCTTCCCCTTTTGAGGGGGTCTTCTTTCTTTCGAATTCGTTAATGAAGTGAACATCTATCAAAAGGATTCCTTGATGTTGAATTGATTTGCAAAAAATATTATTGTACTTTCAAATAGTGTGTCCCTTCAGTGGACCCCTTCTAAAGTTTCTCCTTCAATTTTTGACTATGTGACTATCTACATGACACCTATGTGGTTGCTTGTCATTTTCTAACATGTTTTGTTTGTTGATTAGCATGTTGCTTTGCAAGTGTGCCTATGAAGCTGCTTTCCAATCTGACTCTATGAAGTCCACTCACATCGAGCTTCCTTCAGGAGAGAGTACCTAGGGATTCCTTCTTTGTAGGTCTAAGGATCTATGAAGCACTTGAATCTTGTAGGATTTGTCCATTGTTGGTTTGCGGGCCTTTGGTGCACTTTGTTTGAACCTCAGGAGAGAGTATCTATGGGTTTATTTTCCTACCCTACACTTTTGAGCTCACCAGATTATGGTCTGCTTCCACGATGGTTCAGGTATACATTTTTAAACTCTTTCGATCTACTTTATTGAACACTCATTGACACAAATGTTCACTAAAGTGGGGGAAAAATGTATAGGAGTGAATTTTCACCCATCTTGAAAATTCCCTTTTTACACCCTCCACCTTAGAAAAATGAAATTTGACCAAGTAATTCTACATCCTCATTCCATACCCCATCCACTTGGCACTTGTTTTACTATCAGTGGGGAATTTTTGTCAAAGACATGTGCGCAATGTGTGGACATCTATGTGGCATGTTGCTATCCTGATATGATTCTTGCCTCTAGAATTTGTAGAAGCATTACATTCTCCACTAGCGATGAAAAATAACACCCTTGTGCCTTCATGCCGACCTTTGAATGACTCTTTCCTTCTCATTTCATCTTCACATGGCTATCTTTCACTTTCAATCCATCTTCTTCATTCTTTTTCACACATTCTGAGACCTTCTTGGAAATTCTTTCAATCTAACCTCATAGTTTTCTGCATACTCTTGCTACTTGCTGCACTGTTGGCTTCATGATTCCAACAATCACAACATTCTTCAAAGCTACCACAAAAGTTGGAACTTGGTGTCTTACAAGATTTCTTTCAATATTATTGCAGCTACGTCAACTCTACCATAGTTTTAGACTTGTGTTCCTCCCTCATTGGCCTTGAATGCCTTTGGCTAAGGGTGGTAACGCTTTCATATTATTACTTTATCATTGGATTTGAGTAGTTTAGTGTCTCTTGTAGTGCTTGGTTTTGTTTATGTTCCATTGTTTTTTTCTTTATCATATTTCTACGTATCTATCTATCTGGCTATTCATGGAGGTGGAAACACTAAAGTGGGGGTTTAACTATGGAAAACCCCTATATAACCCTAATATTTTTCCTCTCCTAGTTGTGTACAAGTACATGTTCATGTGGAGCTTTTTGGTGAACTGGACCCTTCATGAGTTCATTTCCACCACCTTTGTTTTATCACTTCTATATCATCTTTCTAGTTATTTTTCTTATTCTATCAGTTATCATTTTAGTTAGCACTTCAAACCTCAACCACTAAGTTGTCAGTAGGTTCATTGTACCTTTTATTTTCCTTCTTCCCTTTCTATTTGTACAGATGATAGTGCACCTATGAGATGCCAACACGTCTCACTATCGTCTGTAACCTGCATTGCAGTCCTCTATAAGAGAGATAGTTGAGGCACAATTTGGGTTCCAGAAGCTTGCTCGTTTAGCCCCATTAAAACTCTCGAGTTAGTAGAGTGATAGAAGCATTGAGAGTGCTCTTCATTCTCTATCCTTGACCTTCAAACACTTTCCAACTTGAGGTAGACTAAGGTAGCCTTTTTGTCTCATCTCTTTGTGACCTGGAGCCTTGGTGTGGCTGGTCCCGCTCCTCTACACCTATCTTTTTTAATTTTGGGCAATGATCCCTTGGAAGTGAGCCACCAATAGTGAGCCATTCTTTCTTTCTGGACAGTGCATCCTTGGATAGCGAGTCCACCATTTTGTAATCTCTTTTGTAATTAGTTATAATATATTGTGAGCTAATCCTCACCATGGTTTTTCCATGTTAATCTGATGTTCTTGTGTTCCTTGATGTGGTGCATTCTTTATATATTCCTTTCTATTACTACAAGTTTAATGTTATGCTTTGATTGGATGTTTAATTTGATGAAGTTAATGAGTTTCAGTGAATATTGATTCACCCTCCCTTTCAATATTCCAAGTGTTCAACATATTATTGATGTTTGCATATGATGGGTGTTTGATTAGTCTTAGGCTCATACCATTGGATACTTATTGATTATATGTTTTCTTTATGTGGTCAGTCTAATAACTTTCCTATTCATTTTGTGGAGCATTCTATTATACTTCATTAGAATCATGTGTTTAATGCTTATTATTGCATGATCTAAGTTTACCTTGAATATTGCACTTCTCTTATGATATCTGACCTATTTGTTGTAACAAGTGATAGTTAGTTTGAGAATTCATCTATTCACACATTCATATGTTGCAATGAAATTTTAAACCTAAGATCTTTCTAAACTCTCCCCTTTCTTTTTCTATTTCTTTCAGCCTCTAAGGTGTGTAGAACTCACATCACTATAATGAATATATAGTGAACAAGACTATTTCTAGTAGTAAAATCATATCCAAATTAGCACTAGAAGATATCTCCAATGTCATGTATCCCACTAACTATATAGAACTAGATTATTAGGATATAACAAGCTCAAGGTTGTTAAATTCTTCGAGAAGAAAAATCAAGCTAGGATTTGATGTCAATCGTAGATCACATTCACTCCAGTCAAAAAAATATTGAATATAAAAAGTTGAATGGAGAAAGAAATTTGAAAATGAGAAATTAGAGACAAAGAAAGAGAAATTTTAGAATAATCTTGATACTCTCACTAAGCTATCACTGAACAAGTGAAGGTGAGAGTAGAGTGTTGTATATATTGCAAAAAAAAATAGGGCATACACATCTAATAGTTGAATTAACTTCTACAGCCCATAAAAGGTTGGAGGTATTACCTACTTGGTAAATACCAAATTGTAAGATAGGAAATCATCATTGCTTATGGTCTAGGACATAGAAAAACAAGTTTTCTATACTTCACACTCAAGGAAACCCTAGAGATCTCAATCCAAGGGCAATGTAGGGGAAAGAGATCATGTAATAGGGTTGTCCTAGGGTTTTATTAGAGACTAAAAATGGGTTCACCACCAAGCTAGGGCTTGGAAAGACAAGAAATGAATGTAACACGCAAGACCTAACTAGATGACCTAGGAAATAAAACTAAAATGCAGAATATCATACTAGAAATGAACAGAGGTGCACCTGGAAGAGTGATGAGGTCAAAAAAGCTCCAAAACCCTAAAAATTTGCTAAATTTGATGCCCAATAGGACTCATATGCTAGTTTGGGTGATTTAATCCTAGACTAGGGTTTACGTGTAAAAACTAGAATTTGACAATGTATGATCTGAAACAACTAAAATCTGGAAAAAGCCCTATATTGGGACTCATACGCCATAATTGGTGTATCAGTCCCACTTAGATTTTATAGAGGGTTAGGGCCTAATTCTTCTCTCCTATCTCTATTATTCCTTCCACACTTCGTTTTTGGATCTAAAACCCTAATTTACAACCTGTAGGTGACTTTTAGTGAAGATGACAACCTTGTGATGCCTTTCTTCAACCTTGCAACTGAATCTTCAAAGGATCTTCGAGCTCCAAGACACCTAGATCTATAATCACATATGTAGATAGAGAAAAAATTGTTGATTTTTATGGAATAGGGGTTTTCCTTTGTCAAACCCCATTTAGGTAATTAAACCAAATGATGAGATAATGAAATAAGAACATGAAACATGAAACATGAACAATGATACCTTGAATGATTTCTTGTAAATCATCAATGTAACATGAAGTTTCCATGAAGGATGTAGATCTAGATCTTGAAATAAGTGTAGAAAAATGCTTAATATTGGATCTTGAATGCAACATCACAACACTAGCTCAAAAACATGCTTGATGCTTGATAACATTGACATGATGATGGATCTAGAATTGCTACAACAATTGATGAAGAATTCTCCTCTTGAATGCTTTAGAAATTCTCTTGTAAATTGTATTGATGCTTTTGTGAAGTTTTGTAATAATAAACTTGCTATTAGGAATGCTCTCTTGAAAGTATTTAAAGGTCACTTGTAAATTTACTAGGTGAAAATGAGCGAAATAACCTTGTATTTATACTTGTTTATGCCAAATTTCTTGAAATTACAAGACTATAAGCTGACTTCAATTCTAGGAGGATAAACTCCTGCCAAGACTTTGAATTAAATTTTATTTTGGGCCACACGGGACTCATATGCCAAAAGTGGCATATGAGTCCCATTAGGCATAACTATGGAACAAATTTTAAAAAATGCTTAGAATGATGTAAAATCCATATCATGTCCCTAAAACCTAGGTGGGACTCATATTCCCAAGGTGGCGTATGATTCCTAGATCACTAAATATGAGCCACACAACCTAAAAAGACATGAATTAGGATTGGATGTTGGTTCACGTCAGGATTATCCTAAAAAAGATGCATTAATTAAGGCTTGTGGATGCAAAATAGGGCCAATTAAGGCACATATAAGCCCAATTAATAATGAACACCCTAGATTAGTGTGAGTGTGGTGCAAAACTTTACAACACCAAAAATAAGCCATAATTAAGCTCATTTAGATTATAAGGGCCCAAAATTTAATGTGAAGGTGTACATAAATACACTTTACAACATTAAATTAAGGAAAAATTAGGTTTGTTTAGCTTAAAAGGGCCCTAAATCTAATGTGAATGTAGAAAATACATTACAACACTAGATCAAGGAGATGTTATGTCCATTGTAATGTTAAAAATTCACAAATCAAGTAAGAAAAATGGCTACTTTTTTGTTGCCACATTTAATCCCCACTTTAGTGAGAGGATGAACTTGCTTCAAACTCACACTAAAGTAGACATTCAAGAGGGTTCCAAGTGTATCAATGCAAATGGTGTAGGATAAAAAAGATTGAGGAGGTGATCAAGCCCCCAAAGGCCAAGATCCTACATCAAATCAACATAAGCACAAAAAGAAAAATAAGAAGGTGGATGAAGCCTCAAACCATTTGTAACAGTTGATGTACTTGGTCCTTACAAATGTTCACATGGTTCATGGCATGCAGTTACAAGTTTCATATTTCCATGCTCAGTTTTTGATACATGTTGGTTACTAATATTGTTATCATTTTTTTTAATAGGGTGCTACAAGTCAAATTAGATTTATTCTTTTCATGCTTTCAAATCACAGCTCAGGTATATGGTTGTTGACATGGTAATTTTATATGATCCTAGTGCCACATGATGTTTACAGGCATCTTAGACAATGTGCAATGGCATACATACTTCCATGGTTTGCTAAGGTATTTGACATCTACTATGGTTGTGAAATCTTTGATTAACCATATGGTTTATAGCTTACAAGTTATGGCTTTACTAGCAATCATCTTGTAAAAGGTATCAGGCACTAAAGGTTTTAATATTAAAAGCTATTTTGAATAAGGTGAAGGTTATCTTGATTAAGATGATTTGTTTTTTGTTTGGCCTCATTTAATATAGTTTCAAGCTTTAACAACCACATGAGGTATTGACATTTTGGCATATTGATCACAATAAAAATAGGGTATTGATTTTGCTTAAAGTCACATGGTGGATATATATCATTATCTTGGTTGATATGGTATCAGGTATTTTTTTGATAAAGTTGTTGAATGCAATTTGTAACGTGGTGACTTGGCACTGACAACCATAACTGACAGCACATGCACATGTGGTTTTGATAGCTCATTATGATGTTGGGTTAAATCATGTGCATTATTTGGTTTTTGTCACATCAGACTTCAAAGCATCATTGTTTCTTAATAAAGTTTTTGAAATCTCTTGACAGCAATGGACTTCAAAATATTATCAATGATTATGAAGTTTGGAATTAGGGGTTTATGTTGTTGTATAGAAAGCATTTTCATTGTGATGAAGTTTAGAACCCTAGGCGCCATGGATAGACTAATAGTTTGTAGGTTTTAGTGTCTTCTCTCAGCCGATACATTGAGGATTTATGTTTTTGATTTCCTAGATCTTGCTGGTCGTAAGAATGGTTTGGAATTTTTTTCATTCTAGTTTTGTAATCATAATACTAGCTATGAGCTAGTATGTGTGTGACTGTGGAAGTTGGACTTGACTTCCAGCTGGGTAGTTATGATGGTCTTCAATAGTAATTTATGGTATTTGTTTCTCTTTCTCCCTTCGTGAACAAGTAAAAGGAAAAAGCCTCACATACTTTTGGTTTTGCATTGAGATTTTCTTGCTAAAATAGTTGTTAAGGGTATTAAAAGGATCTTATTATTTGTTTTTGAAAAACAAAGAAAGGAAATTATTTTATGCACAATATGATAACCTTTTTCTCAGTTATTCAATAGTTGGCCATAACTACTACAAGTCCTTATGGGTTATGTTGTTAAGATTTTTGTTAAAAGGCTTAATCTTTTGATGATTATTATTTAAACCCATTAGGGTTTCTGGAATCTCATCTTGAAATGCAACTGAATATGTTGTTTCTGTTGAGGGTTTAATAAAGTTTGTTAAGAGAGATTAAACTTGAGATTGTTCTTACAGTTACAAAACTGTCTATAGAGATGCTTATGCATTTATTTAAGAAGGTGTTTTTGTATTTCTCTGGTTACTAAGAAGAAGAGGAAAAAGCTCTTGTGAAACATCAGATGTTTATCTTTATAGTGACAAGAAACTAGGTTTACATTGAAATCATTAAATCTCAGATACTTTGTAAAAGAAGATGTTGTCAATTTTATACAACATTCTTCTTCAGTGTGCTTATTGAAAAACAATAATCTTGTGTTGAGATTCTAGAACTACATTTGTTGCACTTCTAGTGTCCTAATAGTTGGTTATTCTTACTTTGTGGAGTTGGTGCTCCTGTAATTTGGGAAGTTGGTTCTTCTAATTTTTTTGGAGTTGGTGCTCCTAAACTTGTGGAGTTGGTGCTCCTGAATGTGAAAGAGCTAGTGCATTAAGTGAATAAAGGAAATATTTTTTGAGTGGTTTTTTATTCCCCAAGAGGATTTTTCCACTCAGGACAAATTATGTGTTATGTGGTGATTTTATGTATGATCTTTTTATTATCAGTCTTTCATATTTGTCAATGTTATGCCATATTTCATATCATTATTTCATATCTATCAATGCACATTTCATGCATAAAAGGTTTTGATTTAAAGTGGGCTCTGATACATGTGAAAGTGTTAATTTTCATGTCTATTTCATGTTAAATTCATGGTTCATGCAAATAGAATACTATTCATGCACAAGTCAAATTTGTTCTTTGAATTGTCATTTGTGTTGATGGTGTTTTCTACATAGAAACAACTCAGACAAGATACAAGTATCCTATCTCTCTTGCAAGGTAAATCTCTATCAAAAAGCCTCAAGAGATAACCCCAAGGTCTCTAATGTCAAGTCTTGACAATGCAAAAGACAACCCAGTGATGATGTGAAAATGTTGGTAATCACAAAGGGACCTTACTACAAACAAATACTAGAATCTAAAACTTATCAGATCTTGCAATATGTGATACTTCAAATCCTAAATCTAACTCAAATGATAAAGAGAAAAAAAACAAAAGATAAGGGTTTGAGAGAGATTCCTAGGATTAAAACTATTCCTAAGATTGACTATGCAAATGATGCAATACTTGAAATGGACCAATCCCAAAGAAACTAATTTTAACCCGTGATGATCCTACAATCTTACCAAAATAGTGCAATCTTCTAAGGCATTAAATATTTTAGATCATGGTGAACATTCATTCCAAAACAACCCTATTGCAATTAAAATGAACAAATATCTGGCTACAATTGAACTAAGCACAATGAAAGTATGAAGTCCAGGCTAACTTTGCATAGCAACTCACAATCAACCAGTTGCAAAAAGTATGGACTAGGGATTGCTGCAAACACTTCAAGCATGAAACCATAAACACCATTGAATCATATCTAATTCTAAATCTAACATATATTATCTAAGAAATTTCAAAAGATGGAACCCAGATATGTCTAAAAATGGTCATGATTAAGTTTTGTTAATTAATTAAATATGATTTATTTAATTAATTCCTCTAATGTCATCTACATATAAATAAATTTAATTATTTATTTATATTGTTCATCTTCTAAATTCTTCTACCTTAAATTAAATAAATTAATTTTATTTAATTACTAACATTTCTACCCTCCGCTTAATTAAATTAAATAAATTTGTATAATTTATTTATATTTAATTATCATCCTATTCTAAAGTTTAAATATTTTGAATATTTAAATAATGGAATATTCTCCATCCCATTTTAGAATTTCAAAATATTAAATATGTTATTTAATATTTTCCTCCTTACTCTAATTTCATTTTAAACATAATTAAATAATTTATTTAATTATGTGGGTTTCCATTTCCATCTTCACTCTTAAATTAAATAAATTTAATTTATTTAATTCTAATTCATTATTAACTCACCTTCCCAAAATTCAGCTCATCCTCTAATTGGAAATTTCCCTTTGAAACTCAATGAAGAAAAGGGAAACCTTCCATCCTCTCCATAATTTCTAAAATCTCCCAATCAGTCCGCTCAAACAGCTTAATCCGACCGCTGATCGATTCAACCAATCAAACCGTTTCAAAAACTATATAAATTTTGGCACAACCAAGCCTTGGTTAACCAATCACTCAATGCTCACACCGCATCTCATGTATACTCACATTCACATGCAATCAGCCTTTTTGCATTCATATCATTTTCAGCATCACATTCCATTTTCATGTTAGCATAGATCCCCGTGATATTATGTACTTTAAATCTCGCTCTTCATAGTCAAGGCTATTTTGTTGAGCTCTTGACCGCTGATCTCGAGAGCCATTTCAAGCAACAAACTGGGTGAAGATAGATATGGATAAAAAATGATTTCAAGCAATGTTGTTACTATTGCACATTTTGTTTTCTTTCTTTTAGCTTTTCGATTTAATGTTTTATTAACATGTGTTGATTTTAATTATGATTTGATCCAATTTTCTCACACACATTAAAATGGCACCCACCGTGGGGCATCCCTGCCCTGTTTTTAATATCTACTTGCAGGTTTTATTGATTTTTTGATGCAGATCTGACAATTTTTGAAAAAAAACTGCAAGTTTTACCAATTTCTTCATATCTTCTACACAGCTACGAATTGTTCTACAATATTTTTACAGCGTCGTTTGCATCATCTCAAGAGGCTACAGTAAAAAAATAGAGGGTGTATCATCGTTTTTGTAGAAGTTATCGTAATTTTATGTTTTTTCATAAAATTGGTCTTCTGGACGTAAATCAGTGAATTTTTCAAAAAAAATTACATTTTCGGAAAGCTCTTTAAATTTTAATGGGGGTCTATGTTTTACAGATTTAATTTAGAGGTCAAATACAATGCGAAAAAATCTGATCTTCATTTTCTATATGGTTTCCATAAATCCGCGTTTCTGAGAAAAACAAAGAATTTGTCTAACTTCTTTACATTTATGGAAAGCTCTTAGAAAATTAACATGGATCTCTTCTTTGAGTTTTCATTTTTCAGATCAATAAAATCATCAAATACTGAAATCTAATTCGGCTATGCCAAAAACATGGCTCTAAAATTGCAATTTTTTTTGATGAGTTTATTTAGTTTTTTTGGCTGCATTACAATATCATTTTTTTTATCTTGTAGGTGAATCATACGCAGCTAGAAAAGCATTGGGATCAATCAGCACCTTTGAAGATTCCTACAACGCCTCTAATGTCTGTTATAGCGCACTTTTGAAAAAGGCTGCAAATTGTAATTTGTAATTTAATTTGACTAAATCCGACGCAACCGCGGACAATAATAACTTTAAAAGAATGAAGCAATCCTAGGGTAGTCACATAATTCAAAATCAACCAATCCTAGGATAGTCACTTCACTTTTATTTTGGGACTAAAAAGAACTCCATGTTTTTGTGAAGCAATATCTTCACCTAGCATAGAAAACTGTTTATTTGGGCTTAAAAATGAACTCTTGCTTGCTTTGATTTAAACGGTGATAGGCCTATGCTCTCCCCTTAACTGGGTGATCAAAATGCCAAACTCATCTATTCTATTTTATGCATTTTTAAGCTTTGATAAAACCTTTTAGAGAGCCTACTCTTGTGGGAAAAAGTAATCACCCAAGAGGAATGACTCAAGTGGGTTCAAGCCAAAGCCAGGTTATTCCGCCCCACTATAAAATTTAAAGCGAATTTGGGGAAACCCTCTTTTTCCGGTAGTGTGCAAGATAACCATCCTCAAAGCCTTTGTTCTAAAGGTTGGGAGGTCTCCTGAGGGAGTTTATTATTGCCGCACTGAACAAAAATCCTTACTACGAACCTAGTGTAGTGGCCAGCCGAGTCAGTTGCCAAACATTCTGATAATCACAGTGCAAGGGGAGGGAAGAATCTGCCCCCAAGATACTCACCATATAACTACCAAGGAGCGTTTGCTCAGGGGACCCGGTATCCACTTCCGTAACTCTGAGTACGCGCTTGGAAAAGACAAAAACACAGGCGCCCCTTCGGGGGTGACACAGCTGTGTGAGTCGACACAGTTCTAAGATGTGGGCTGTTGATTACTAGAATGACCTACTTGAGCACTTAAGAGTGAGTCTGTCTGAACTGTCTTTCATGTGCAAAAACTCATGAAAACATTTGATGAAAAATATTTCTTAATCAAACACTTCATGTTAGTATAGGGCTTTAAGGAACAACTGTTTTCAAAAATGTTTGTTGTGTCTTCCATTACATTAATTCAGATAAAGAGATCATTCAAAAGAAACATGAAGAACAACAACTGAAAGCCACTTAGGAGTTTTTGTCATATCATTGCTTCAAAAACATTTCCAAATACCTTTCTCCATGCTTAGGGATTGGAAGTCAACAAAGTTTCCCAAGAAATCAGTCTCTAAGAGAATCAAAAAACCTAAGAAACCCTTAGGATACAAGAAAATGCTGCAAAAGAGGAAATTCTTGTACAAAAGTAGGCAAGTTTTGCTTCATTATCGAGGATTCCTTCACAGATATCAGGATTTTGTAAGAGGATTCACTGATGAATATGCTATAGATCCCTTAGATTCCCAAGCCTATTATCAAAGAAGAGATCTATCACAACGGCATAATCATAACCAACCTCTTGAATTTGGCAACATACCCCAACCTTCCATCGAATATCCTTCACACCCAAGTCATATTCTTCAAAGATCTTGAGAAAGTCTCCTTAAAAACAAAGATCCAAATCTTTTAGAGTGCACCCTTCAAAACAACTTTTTAATTTTTGGGCTCAAGTTTCCCCAACAGGATTCTGAAATCCTTTATCATTTTGGAAGCTACAACCCATAAGTTAGGAGCTTTCTTGATCATATCATAAGATTACCTTATCTTATCAGATCAAGATATCATCACCATTGCACTAGTCAAAAAACTGTGATCTAAGTTTAGAGGAAATTTTCAAAAAAACATATGCCTATCTCCACAAGATCTCAGCACAATAAATCGAAGGATACGAACCAAAAAGAAAGTCATATTCAGAACATTCAAGAAGAAGGAGAAAACAGTAATCCCATTTTCAGCATAAATCAAAATCCAATTTTTAACAACAACATGGACGATAAAGAAGAAAATACTTCCCATCAAGTGGATAGTGATGAAGAACAAGAAGAAGAACGTATTAGAGAAGCTGAACAAGATCCAAAATTCCATAAAGCCATTGAGAAGATCTTGCAGCGAGATAAGGAAAAATATTTTCGCTATCTAGCCGAACAAGGGGCTAAATTACCTCATGACTTTGACACTGAAAAATTGAAAAACAAACCCGAAGAGACACCTCTTTCAGATCTTAGTGCCTTGACCCAACAACTCAAGGCACTTCAAGGACAAGTTAGAGAATTACAAGGGGGAACAACCACAAAGAAATACACTTTGGAGGACATATGTCCTTATCCTTTTGACAGAAGTTTAAACATGATTCCTTTTCCCAAGCATTGCAAAATACCAAAATTTGATCGCTATAATGGGAAAACGGATCCAATTGATCATGTTAGAGACTTCAGAAACATGACATTGGAGTTTGCTTACGAGGATACTTACTTGATGCGGTTATTTCCTAGAAGTCTGGGAGTACACTCTATGGAATGGTTATCCAAAATCTCACCTCCCGTTAGGACATTTGAAGAGTTGATTAATTTATTCATATTACAATACACCTACAACATACAACATCATATCACCATGATAGATCTTTGTAAAATGACACAGAAACCGGGTGAACCTTTCATTACGTTTCTCCAGAGATGGAGAAGAATGTTTGCCAGATACCCGCGTCCTGTTCCAGAGAAAGAAAAGATGGTTACTTTCATCAATAGTTTAAACTCGGAAATGAGCTATCACTTGAACTTACATTGTCCTTCTTCTTTTGAGAAAATGATTGAAGATGCCTTAACCATTGAAAGTGCTTTGGTCAAGAAAGGCATAATAAAACATGATAAAGAAAACCCTAGCTCATCCCACCATCATAATCAGGACAAATCCAAATTCTGGGCCCGAAACAAAAATATGGTGAATGATGGTGTTGTGGATGCAAATCACGCTTCAACCAAACCATTCATCCTCACTACCCCAAACACTCGCAACAACAATATCAACTCAATTGCAAATCACGAAAATAATCCTCCTCAGAGGAACAATGCAAGTCAGCATCCCACTTCCCATCAAGGGACTTCAAACAATAACCAAGGTTACCGAGGAAATAATAACAATCACAATTCTTTAGGGAACACTTCAAATTCAAATCCGCAAAGATTTTCGTTCTTCTCCAGTAGAAGAACTTTTACTCCATTGGGTCAATCCCTAGAATCCGCATTCAAAGAGTTGATGGCAAAAAATGTCATTACTTTACCGCCTCAACAAAATTTTGAACCCAGTGTAAAGCCTCCATCATGGAATGAAGCATACTATTGTGATTACCATCGATGTAAAGGTCACCGCACCAACAACTGCCAAGCCTTGAAAAATGCCATTCAAGACTTAATTGATAATGACATCATCATAGTAGAAGGAAATCAACAAACCAATGCAAACCACCAAGCATTTTGCAATCCTTTACCTAATTATCAAAAAGGTGAGTCTTCCGACAAAGAAGTAAATCACATCAATGATGACCATATAATCAACCATCTCTATGCGGACGATGAGCGGGTGAATGTCATAAAAGTCAAACAAAAGGAGGAATATCGAGAAGTCAACGCAACAACAAGAGCACAAGCCAAAGTTGTCTTAAAAGGCACCTCCTCGAGATCCACTCAACCTCCACCTCAACATCAATATGATTTGGTCAATCAACTTCGAAAAACCCCCGCTCAAATTTCTATTTTTGAACTATTAAAGATTTCTCCAGCCCATAAAGAAATTCTTGAAAAGGCCCTCATTGAAACCAATGTATCTACTGATTTGGATGTGAATCAATTTCAAGCCATGGTAGGACATTTATCCTCACCCACTTGTCTTTCATTTTCCGATAAAGATGACGTTTCCATAACCCATCCTCACAACTCATCTTTGTACTTAGAGGTCATGGTCCATAAATTTCGCATCAGATGGGTTCTAATAGATGGAGGTGCTGGTTTGAACATCTGTACCTTGAAGGTGGTCAAAGCCTTAGGATTTTCTGAGGACTCCATTGATTTCAGAAGAAAGATTACCATAAAAGCTTATGATGATGAAGAAAGAGCATCCAAAGGTCTAATCATGCTGCCAATCAGAGTGGGCCTTGTTATAAAGAATACTTTTTGTCAAGTACTGGATCGCGATCTGGCATATAACATTTTGTTGGGTCATCCTTGGATCCATGAAATGCAAGCCGTCCCATCAACTTACCATCAATGTCTCAAGTTTCCTTATGATGGACAAGAAATCACGATACCTGCTGATAATTCCAACACTCAAACTTGCGCCAACATAAAGGCTAGTCAAGATACTTTGGTCCCTAATAATCGGGAAGCTCATGTTAGTACTTCTCTAAAGATTAACACACAAATCAGTCAATTGACCAATAGCTTTGACAAAAAGATGAAATTCAAGGATCATGGAGTTGGAGAATACTCTCTTTGTCTTGTCAATTTACCTACATCACCACGATCACATGGACAACCATCTATTAGAGAACATCAAATTTCAGCAGCATCAACATCAAAGCAAATGCCAATAGAGCCAATTACAAAATTTAATGGGCAATTCATCAAAGAAAAATTTCCCATGGAAAACCTGGAGGATACTGAAATTTTAAATTGGCTCTATAAAGATGAAGATGAAGTAGTTTCTAATGTCAAATTACCCACAGATAAATATGGAAAAGGATATTTAATCATGCAGAAGATGGGTTATGATGAGGGACCTATTGGAAAAAGGAAGGAAGGAGTAATTGAACCCATTCACCTCCGCGGACTTGCTGCAAAAGAGAAAACTGGATTGGGTTATGAAAATCACTCCAAAGAAAAACAACTGCATAGCACCATCTTTGCATTGCAAGAAAGCTCAGATTCACAAGAGACATGTTTGGCAACAATTCAAAATTTCCTAGACAACAATTCTGATACGGACTCTGCTGAATATGAATGGGACACCATTTACAATGATGAGTTCTGGAGAGACAAAGAGGTTGATGTAATACACCAGTATGCCCCAACTCTAATTGAAGGACAAGGTTCAGGGTCCCAACCACGAGAATCCGAACCACAGGTCGACTATGATTCTAGTGATACTGAATCAGATCCAAACGAACAAGATCATCATGAGGACAGTATCATCATTGATCCACCTTATACCTCAGATCCTACAGACCACTCTGTCATGACCATAACCATATCCGATCTCACACAACCTAACAACCCTCTACCTTTACTCCATCTTGACCTTATTGATTGGGATTTTACGGAATCTATTAACATACCTATGTTTCCAAGTGATGAAGCTATCATAAACTTCCTTTCTGCAGAGGATGCGAATGATTGTTCCACCAGTGATTTTTGACATAGAGTTTTTGATTAGGAGAGTGTCAAGTCTCCTAGCTGCAAAAGTAAAAACAAAAAAGAAAGATCTAATGGTGAAAACCAGAATCTGGCAGTATTAGATCAAATAAAAGATAAAATAAAGAGCATATCTGATGGTGAAAACCTCTTAGAGGCACCAGACGATGGGAATTTTGACACTCTCCCAGAGCACTACCATGAGCGATCGCCTATTCTGATTGAGTCTACAAATGTTGTCGATCTCGAGACTTCTGACAAACCAAGAATTTTGCAGTTAGCCGCATCTATGACAGAGAAAGAAATACCAAAGTTTATGGAATTCCTGAAAGAAAACCAAGTCAATTTCGCATGGTCTTATGCTGACATGCCTAGTCTGGATCCTAATCTTATCATGCATCATTTGTCTATCAAACCAAGGGTCAAGCTGGTAAAGCAAAAACTCAGAAAAATGCACCCTCATGTTGCATTATTAGTTAAAGAGGAACTGAGAAAACTTCTTGATGTGGGCTTCATCAGACCAATCGACTATGCAGAATGGATCTCCAATATTGTACCTGTATCCAAACCGGATAAAACTGTTAGAATATGCATAGATTTCAGAGATCTTAATAAAGCATGTCCGAAGGATGATTTCCCATTACTGAACATTGACACCATAGTTGATCTGACAGCTGGCCATGCCATGTATTCATTAATGGATGGTTTTTCTGGATATAACCAAATCAAGATTGCACCTGAAGATCAAGAGAAAACAACTTTCACATGTCCATGGGGAACTTATTGTTGGAACGTCATGCCTTTCGGTCTAAAGAATGCTGGGGCTACCTACCAAAGAGCCATGACTACAATTTTTCATGACATGATGCATGTCTTCATGGAAGATTATGTGGATGATATACTGGCAAAATCATACACCAGAGAAGGACATCTTGAAGTATTGTCCAAAATATTTGCAAGATTAGAAAAATTCAAAGTTCGTCTTAACCCGAAGAAATGTGTTTTTGGGGTCAAGTCTGGAAAACTCTTGGGGTACATTGTTTCAGAAAAAGGAATTGAAGTAGATCCAGCAAAAGTTCAAGCAATCATGGAAATGCCCCCACCAAAGAACATCAGTCAGCTAAGATCACTACAAGGACGACTTCAATCTATACGGAGGTTCATCGCACAATTGGCTGACAAGAGTTTACCATTCACACATCTACTACATAAAAATGTTCCTTTTAAGTGGGATGACAAATGTGAATGGGCTTTTCAGAAAATCAAAGAATATCTAATGACTCCACCGGTTCTCATATCACCAGATCCAGACAGACCACTCATCTTGTACATTACCGCAACAAAGACATCTCTGGGGGCACTACTAGCACAAGAAGACTCTATAGGGAAGGAACGTGCACTCTACTACATCAGTAGAACAGTAACAAGTCATGAGCTCAACTACACTTCTATTGAGAAGGCTTGTCTGGCAGTAGTCTTTGCTTCACAAAAGTTTCGGCATTACATGCTGACCCATATAGTTAATTTGGTTTCGAAGATTGATCCACTCAAGTATTTGTTGAGCAAGGCCTCATTGACAGGAAGGATAGCAAAATGGGTAATGATTCTAAGTGAGTTTGACATACACTATGTTGACCGCAAGGCCATCAAAGGACAAATTATAGCTGATCAATTAGCAGAGGCCCCACTACAAGCAGATCATCCCTTGCACATTGACTTTCCAGATGCAGATGTCTTCACTGCAGAATCTAAACAAACGTGGGCCTTATATTTTGATGGCTCTTTCACTCAACATGGTTCGGGAGCAGGCATAATTTTTGTCACCCCTCAAGGACATACCATTCCTCGTTCATATCGGCTAATGTTCCCATGCACCAACAACATAGCTGAATATGAGGCATTAATCACTGGACTCAAGATAGCACTGGAATGGAGAATAATAGAGTTACAGGTATATGGTGACTCACAATTGGTCATTTGTCAGATCAATAATGACTACCAAACCAAAGATGAAAAACTGCTACCTTATAAAAAGATGGTGGATGACTTCAAGAAATACTTTGTGGACATCAAATTTACACAAATTCCAAGGCTTGATAATAAAGCAGCTGATGCTATGGCTACGATCGCATCATTGTTAGAACTCCCAGAAACTCAACATCGTTATGAATTTTTGGTGGAACAATCATTTACACTTGCTTATGATACACCCGAAAGCCAAATCATTTGTCATTTGGTAAGATCCGATTCGCCTTGGTACGGAAAAATTTATACTTATCTCAAAGATGACATCTTACCACCCGATTTATCCCGTAACCAAAAACGCAACTTTATCCGCCAATCCGCTCGCTATACCCTCATCGCTGACACCCTTTATCGCCGTAGTCTTGATGGTACTTTACTCCGATGTCTTGAACGTGAGGAATCTGACAAAGCTTTACAAGAAGTTCATGGTGGTATCTATGGTACTCATTCGAGTGGACTGACCTTATCTAAAAAACTGATTAGAATGGGTTACTACTAGCCTACAATGGAGAGGGAATCATTCACTTTTGTGAAAACATGTTCCAAATGTCATATCCATAGGAATCTCATTCATGCCCCTGCACAAGAACTCCAACCGTTTACACCAACCTGGCCATTTTCTCAATGGGGTTTAGATCTAGTGGGCAAGATTCACCCTTCTTCATCAAACGGGCATAAATTCATCATCATAGCAATAGAGTATTTCACCAAGTGGATTGAGGCAGTCCCTCTTACTAAAGTTGCCGGCAAACAAATATCCTCCTTCATACTCAACTATATCATTTGTCGGTATGGCATTCCTAACTCCATTATTACAGATAATGGACGACCATTCAAAAATCAGGATGTTGAGGAACTTTATGAAAGATTTCACATACAACACAAATATTCAACACCATACTATCCACAAGGGAATGGCCAAGCAGAAGCCTCAAATAAAACCATATTGAAAATCTTGAAAAAGACTGTGAATACATCAGGAAAGGATTGGCACGTTCAACTCAATCCTGCTCTATGGGCCTACAGAACCAGTATCTGCACGCCAACAGGAGCAACACCATTCGCTCTTGTTTATGGAGCAGAAGCAATATTGCCCTTAGAAGTTGAGATTCCCTCACTCAGAGTATCATTGAAAGGTTTAACGACAGATGATGAATACAGAGTTTCCCAACTCCAAGAACTAGAACTTCTAGATGAGAAGAGACAAAGGGCTGCTGATCATTTGAAAGCTTATCAACAGATGATGTCTCGTAGCTACAACCATAAAGTAAAACCACGTACCTTTCAGGTGGGTGATCTCGTTCTGAAAGAGAATCCATGCAATCAACAAGACAGAGAGAAGAAAGGAAAGTTCGAGCCAAATTGGCTAGGTCCTTATGTAGTTATCGCAGTTTATGGTTCAGGAGCCTACAAGCTATCAATGCCAGAAGGGGACCTGTTTGACGAGCCGATCAACAACATGCATCTGAAGAAGTATTATGTCTAAGATGGTCATCATCATCAGAAAAAGTCCTGAAGAAATATAAAAAAAATCAGAAAAAGTCTTGAAGAAATATCAAAAAATCAGAAAAAGTCCTAAGAAATATCAAAAAAATAAAAAAAAGTCTAAAAAAATATCAAAAAAATCTGAAAAAGTCCTAAAAAAATATCAA
>VDFB02000007.1:103572667-103696651 GCA_007258455.2 Sequoia sempervirens | reverse complement strand
TTGAGCTAGGTCTTGTAGATGAAGTAATGCCTATCTCGACTCCAACATGACCACCCAATGCCATCTCTAAATTATCCTCTACAATTCTAGCCTTTTCTACCATTGTCTCCATAGTCTTGGGTTTGAAAACCCACACACCACCACTGATCTGGGCATTTAAGCCCACAAGGAAGTGTTACAATAGCATGCCCTCATTGTCACCAATTCCTGTGTACTACTTGAGCTCGTAAAAATGATGCTCATATAGTTCCACTGACATAATCATCTATCGTAGAGTATGGAACTCATCACCACGATGCTATCACCAATGATTTGAGAGGAATTTGGCACAAAACCTCTCTAGGAACATCTCCCAAGACATGGTACTAATATCAATATGGAGCTTCTACTCCTCCAATCTCCACCATGTGGAAGCAAAGTCTCTCAGGTTCATAATCGTACATCTGGCTCTAGTGTTGCTACCATATGGGTGCATAGAAAAACACTGGTTTAGGTCAATAAACCAAGTCTTAGCCTCTAAACAACTACCTGAGCCATTGAATAAGGGCGATCGAGCTCTAAGTAAATCTCTCATATGTGCATCTACAAATTCCTATGACTGTGCTAGTGCATCCCTCTCTCTAATAACAATTTGATCTACCTCCGACCCCAGTCCAAGATGAGAAAGAGTCTCCTCCAACAATTGATGTAACTAAGCACCCTCAATCCTTGGTGGATCCCAATTTTGAATACCACCTCCTGGAATGTTTTGGGAAGCGTTTTGTTCCTCATGATTTGAATCATGAGAAACATGAGGAGTTGAGTTTTGCTGACTACCTTTGTGTCTACCTCTACGACCATGACCATGACCTCTCCTAGGTGGCATGATCCTACAGAAACACACCAAGGTGTAAGACAAGGTATGCAACATAAATCCTATGCAAACAACTTAACGGTTTCCACATTATTTCAAAGTTCCCAGTGCTTAAACTTATACTCTGATACCAAGTGTAAAATCCTGCCATGTAACCTAGAGGATGATGCAACACAATGGAAGCACAACTATTTAAAAATAAATAAAAACTATCACTTCCTAGAAATTGCCATATGATTTTTTTATCAGGATTTTCAAAAATAAATTTCTAGAACAACATTTCAATCAAAACTATATATATATATATATATATATATATATATATTTGTAAATGTATATATATATTTAAAATATATATGTATACATATATAAATATGTATATAAAGAATTCACAATAAAATGCTCCAGAAAGGCATTTAATTCAATATGTGCGAAATCATAACTCATGCCATCCATGATCATTTTTACACATCCATTTCATATTTCATACAAAATCATTTTATAAGCATTCATCTATCTCAATAAATCATTTTATAAATCTATAGGTCATTAACTACTAAAATATTATAGCTATCCATGATCATTCATTTAGTGAAATAAATCATTAACCATTTCCTTAATCATAATTTAATGTATTTTCATCAAAATATTGCACATATTTATTGATTTTATCTATTTACAATGTGCATGCATTTGTC
This sequence comes from Sequoia sempervirens, assembly GCA_007258455.2. Taxonomy (NCBI): domain Eukaryota; kingdom Viridiplantae; phylum Streptophyta; class Pinopsida; order Cupressales; family Cupressaceae; genus Sequoia; species Sequoia sempervirens. Next base: position 103,695,100 of record VDFB02000007.1, on the reverse strand, counting down.
CCACTTCAATCATTTGTCCCACATTTCCCCGGCACAGCTTGAACTCATTCCATTAATTCATCTATAAATACTTGTTTTTTCTCACATTTGAAGATGCAAATTCTTATTCTCATTCTAATCCAATTCCATAAAACTTCTTGTGCTTTTACTCATAAAATGTAAGAGCAAATCCAAGATAAAGGGAAAAGGATAGCAATGGAGATAGATTTCTTTTGAAGATTCATGTGGTTTTGAATGGTTTAGTTTTATGTTACATGCATTTTCATTTAGAGATGCTTCATTGAACGTCATGCTAGAAATTTGATTGATGTTTTACAGATTAATCATTAGTTTTCAGTTTTTAGCATTACATAATGGTAAGCCCGATGATGTGAACACTTTGCTGATTTGGATTAATCAATTTTGAATAACTGCAAGAATGATCATTAAAGGCTCAATTTTTTTTTGGTTTACTAGTTTGATAAGCATGAATAGTATTCACTAGGCAGCTATAGTATTTTGCATGATATGGTTTATTTTAATCTCCCTTTTAGAATTGCTTAAAGTGGCTTGAATTCACTGCCAGATCTTTTGTTGTTCAAATTCACTGCATTTGTTGGAAAGTTTCTATAAAAAAAAAAGAAAAAACCGTCATATCCCGCAATCACAACATTTTATCTTTTAATCACGGCATCTGCAAAGCCTGTCAAGACTGAAAATCACCAGACCCATTGCTCAAGTGGACGCTGAAATAAGTCCTCTTTGGAAACTTGCAGATTCTTATGTTTCATTGATTTTGCGATTTCTATTTGGCCTCAAGAAGCGATATCCTCACAATCACATCAGCTATAAAATGGCTTAAATTGTTTAAAATGAGATCTGCGTAGATAGCTGCTCTAGATTGCTTTCTTCAAGCATTTTAACTTTGCTTAAAAATCAGAGTGCATTCATTCATTCTGACGATGCGCTTAAATAATGTTCCTTTTACAATCTTGCCATTGTCCGGCTTCATAGTGTTCGCCACCAGGATTAATTTTATAAGTTAGATTTAATGTTAGAAAATGTTAGATTTAATTTTCTAAGTTAGACTAATTTAGTTTAGATTTAATTTTGAATTAAATTAGTTCGATTCTCTAAGTTAGGTTTAATCTTAGATTAACTTTGTTAGATTTAATTTTCGATTTAGCTTAATTTAGATTAATCTAAATTAACATTTAATTTAGATTTAATTTTAGTTTAGACCTAATTTAGATTTTTTTAAAATTTTAGGTTTAATTTGATTTAATTAGCTCTAATTTTAGATTTGATTTGATTTAACTTTATCTTAGATTTGATTTAGGATTTAAATTTAGATTTAATTTTAGGATTTAATTTAAGATTGAAACTTAATTTAGATTTAATTTTAATTTTTAGTTTAGATTTTAATTTTGGATTTAGATTTAAATTTAAATTTAGAAATTAACTTTTGTTTTAAATTATTATTTTTAATTAGAATGGATTTTATTTTTAGGTTAGTTTTTAAATTTTAGATTCAATTCTAACTTAGATTAGTTTAAATTAACTTTTAATTTAGAGTAATTTCTAACTTTAGATTAATGTCTAATTTTAAATTTAGATGAATGACCTTTTTTTTTAGTTAATTCTTGATTCATGGGCTAATTTTGGGCTTTCTTGTAGGAACACTTTCAAGACAAAGACTTGAAAACATAAACATACGCTTGTCGAAGAAAGGAGGCATGAAATTACTAATGAAATTTTGATGCAGGACATTCGTCGAAGACTTGATTTTGAAACTGTTTGTCTTTTAAATTAGAAAACGTTTCAATTGGTGCTTTAAAATGAACAACTGTCTTCTTTTCACATAGGTTTAATTAGGAGGTCAATGAACATTTTTTTCTATGTTTGAAGGATGGTAGGGAGTATGCTCTCACCTTGTTTGAACTTGGTGATCAGAAACTAGACCCATATGTTTTTGTGTTTGTACCTTAGAGGGGCATGCCTCACAAGAGGGAATGACTCCAACAAGTTTTTTGCTTAGGCCAATATATAGAAGGATGAGACTAAATTGTCAAGTCCTCATGGTATGTAGGCCTTATCCGTGTAGTGTCATTCAAAAATGGGTACCTACCTTTTCTTTTAAAGGTATAAGAGCTCCTAGTAGAGAGGTTAAAGCCTTAAGTGGCTTGTTGTACGCTAACGAGGTTCCATGTCCCCAAGTATTCACTAGAACCCTCTTGTGTAGTTTTCCAAAAAACCCTTCTATTTACTAGTGCAGCAATGGTCATTGCAAAGACATCCACATTCTCGCAGTTCTTAATAGAGATGATTAGCCTGCCATGGGAGATTTATGGGGGCTGGAAGCTTGGTTGACCTGAGAAGTGAGTGCACTGTAAGGGGGAGCCCGTGTGGCCAAGCTTCTAGATTCATCCGCTAAGAATAAGTGTGGTTTTGGAAACCCGCGTGGAATCTAGCAAATATTTTTCTTGCCAAACTCAAGATTTGTGCTTGTATTGCTAAAATCAAACAACATTCACGATAAGAAACAAACTCAAAAAAAAAAAATTATATGGTGTCTTATGTGTTTGTATTCAAAACATTGTCAAATCAAATCAAACATCACACCAAAATATGATAACATTTCAACTTTGACACAAACTGAGCCAAGATTTTCCAAACAAGCTATTTAAACCAAAGATTTTCTCAGTTCATTTCCCATCATTCCATCACATTCATTTAGCTTACTTTCATCACTTAAACAAATCTTACGTTGCATACACCTTTTTGAAAACTTTGGAATAGGGAAACTTACCATATCTTGTCATAGGCCCATTTCTACAAAGAAAAGTTATCATTGACCTTATCATTTTCCACATCAGTCCTTTTCCTTTCAGTTTAACCTTTAAACTCATTAGTCTAGTTTAAGGCTCACCTTGTCAAACTTGTCACTCGTTATCCACTCTCCTTGAGGTCATTGATAATTTCATTTGGAAACATTGGACTATCCTAGCTTGGCTAGTAACTCCTTCCTTAAGTTTCAAAATGAAGGTGGATAGTTCATACCATAGTCATCTCAACTACATATCATATTTTTCATAACACTTTTGTATTAGCATCATTCCCCTTTTAGACTTGGTCAAACTTTAGATTATAGTGACATTGTCATTACCTCATTTAAACATTCTCCAAATACCAAAATACCAAATAATAGTTGCATTAAATTTAGCCATATCTTATTCCAAAAATACTAAAATCATAGTCTTAATCTCATGTAATACCCCCATGTTGTTGGTATTATTTGATACTCTTATGTGTTGGTTTGATACTTGGTTTGTGATGGTGATTAGTTCACCGACTTGGTTGTGTGTGGATTCATAGTTTGGTTTTTTTGCTACACTTGACATTATTATGATGATTTATGATACTTTATGTGGTGGTTAGATTATTTGATTATGCTATGGTTTCTTTAATATTATATATGTCGATGTTGTGATTCTATGATGCTATGTTTTCTAATGTGGTTGTTAGTGAGTCTTGGTGAAAGGACGAAGTAGCATCACTCGCTTGTGAGCACCCTGCTACCCTGCAACTTCCTTTCACAATGTGTCTACAATGGAGATTTACATGTTACTTAACATTTATTTGTATGCAGGAATTGTAGGAATAAAGTCTTGATTCCACCTATTTCGACAGGACAGAGCGAGCATTAAATTAACCCAATGGGTACAATGTTGAAAAAGGGAGTTGATAAGGAAGTGTCCCCGTCCCAAGTCCGTCATCCCGTTGTGAGTTTTGTTGTGTCATGATTTAGGTTTTGTCCTTGTCTTTGTATTGTTTGATTGTTGATTATTTATTTTATTTATGGTTAGTGGTTATTTAATTAATCGTTATTTTATAAGATTAATTAATGTTGTTTTGTTACTTTGATTAATTGTAAGTTAGTAAAATGTTGAATTTTAAATATATTGTAAATTAAAAAGTTATTTAATTAATTAAAAGTGTAAGTAATTAATTTAAATAAATAATGATGATGATAATTATATATTATCTTTTTGTTGATTTTAAATTAGAAAATCAGAAGAGAATATCTTGTGTGGATAATATCATGAGAAAATAATTTAATTTTAATTAAAATTGTGAGATAAGTTTGTGCTTTTAAAAGCAAGAAAAGAACCAATGAATGTGGAGTATTTTTGAGGAAAAAGATGAGCTTTATTTATTATCATTTATTTTTATTGTAAGAGAGTTTTAGGGACACAAGGTTTTTTCTGTTTTTTGTCTACAAAAGAAAATAAAAGATAGGTTTCGTTTTGTGCTTCTTGGTGAAAGTTGCTTTGTAAGAAAAGATTAAAAAAAGATTGATTCAAAAGAGAGTTGAAGAAAGGAAAACTGAGAAGAAACTGCAGAGGGGATTCTACTTGCAAAGAGGAAGAAAGCTATTGTGTTTGGATTCTACATCAAACGAAGGACTCCAAGTTCCCTAAAACTTATTGTTTTCTTCTTTTTGATTTTGTAAACAAAATATTGTTTGCCATGTTTGAAAATTAAATACTCTATGTTTTGAAAGAGGTTTTCTATGATTGAAAATTTGTGTTGTTAAACCTTTGAATTTTTCTATTGAAAACTATAGTTAAATCTTCTATAGTTCGTCAATAAAATTTGGTTAAGAAATTATTGTTTTGGAAATGAAAATCATTTTTATTATTGGGTTGATTTTGCATGCCCAAATTAAATTGTGTCTGATATAAAACTGATTGTTCTTTTTATTTGATTATAATTTATGGATAAATATATATATATATACATACTTATGTACATATATATATATATATATAAATTTATAGAAGCAAATATATCTATGAATATCTAAATGTATATTATATATATATATACATATACATATTCTATTTTGTAAATTTTGGGTTTGTGTAAATTCTCAATATTCTGATTCCTGCGAAAGAAATTAAATTATATTTAAATTTTTGAATTTCGTGTTTTTATGATAGATTAAAATCTATATATATTAAATAAAATTAAAAATAAATAAATAAATAAATAAAAAGAAATTTATTTATGAGTGTGGGGGTCGGCTGAGGTCGTACCACCCACGGCCCCACTATGGTCGGTTGTACGTAGCCGCCACAGGCCGCGCACAGTAGCCAAGGCTATGCACAATAGCTAGCCTAAGGGGGCTACGGCCTGCCCACCCTGTGGTACTATGTACCACAGGCTGTGTGGGGGCAATGTATATAATATTAAATGTTTTTTTTAAATTCATTTCTTTAGTTTTTTTTTTTTAATATTGATATATCATATATATGTATATTAATATATATATCTGTATATATGAATGTATATATTCCCTCTGAACTATTAGAGTGAATTATTTTATCCAGTTTTAAGAAAATGATTTAATTACATGATTTTTTTTAATATGAGTTATTATATATATATGTATATATGTGTATATATATGCATAAAAGTGTATATGCATATGTATATACATAAATCTGGTTATTTATATGTTGTGATTGTGGAAAAATTATGTAAATTTGTAATCTTATAGTGTAATTGTGCAAATTAGAAATAAACTGTGTTTTAAATTAAATTGAATTTTCTCGAGTAATTGATTTATAAAGTTGGTGAAATTTATTGTACATTATAATTTGTTTTATGGCATTGTTTTATGTTTTGCTACTCTTTAGATTATTCATTTAATTCAATTGTGGTTTTCTTTTATTGGGGTTTATGTCTTGCGGGAAAACCCTAGAGTTAGTTTATCCTAATATAGGAAATTAAGTTGTTGATTAGGAACTTCCAGAGGTAGGGATACAAATGTTATATTTGATCTTGCAATTTTAATTTTGGCCTATGTTTTGACTATGGTTGTGATTTTATTTTACACTTGGATTGTACCATTTTGTGATATTGTTCATATGATTTTGGTGAGATGGTTATGCCTTGCGGATGTTCCATTTGTTGGTTTAGTATTTCTTGTTGGTACAATCCTTTTATGTTGGATATTTTTGTTTGAGTGTCTAGAGAGAGTGGCTCTAAGTGGTGGCCAGCGCACAAAGGGGTTGTCAGGGTAACCCACGTAGAGTTAGAGTAATCAATGATAACCTAAGTAATTAATTATGGGTGGGTGGTTAAACATTAATAAGATAATTATGATGCCTCATTTTCCTGTTAGTGCTATCACATACTAAAAGGGACCAAAAAGGTTGTGGTTGGCATGGTCGTTGCCTCATCTTCACGAGGGGTTAACGATGCCACATGAGTAACCCTATGGAGCGACTCCTTGAGATAGGCTGTCAGGAGAACCATAGATAGAGGTGACACCTTAAACTAGGTTGTCTGGATAATCCATGTAAAGCCATGCGATGACACTCTCCTCTAGCAATTCTTTGATCTATTTTATTGAAATCCTCTAGAAGTGGTCCATTGGTTTGTCTTTTGGTGATTTATCATTGTTTAGTTTTGTGAGTGGTCTTTTGATATTATGTTATCTTATCTGGAGTTAGTCTTATGTTACTGTTAGATGTGCTTGGTCGAGGATCCTTGTTTACACCCAGCACGGGGGTGGTTGGGTGGAACGTGCTGTGCACCCTATTGGGTCCCCTTTCGATGCAGTTGTACCATTCAGTGTAGGGCTTTGTAGATGTTGTTGATCCAAGATTCATATGTTCTAGATGTGTATTTGTACTACAGATGTATTTCATTTATTGATGTATCACTCCCACGTGTGATGGGAAGACTTTGATGTAATTTGTATATATGTTCATTATGTTGTACTATTAGGCTGATGTAATGTATATTCATACCATGTAATCATTCTTGAACTAACATTTGTAATTTCTGATCATGTTATGTTGTACCTGTGGAAATATATATATTTAATATCTTCATGATTAATTCATTTGTTTTTTTCTTGTATGGTTTTTTATGGATTACTTCTATTAATGTGGTTATCGTTAATGGATGGTTTAAATGGTGATATGAGAATGAATGGATTTACGTTATTATTTATTTAATGTTAATCTATTATCCTTGTTATGGGTTAGTTTAGTAATGTCACCTTGTGTACCCCAAGGCATTTAGTTGTGCAACTTAGAACATTGTTATGTTGGAATACTTAAGTACATTTCTTATGTTCTTTAAAAAAAAATTGTTGCACTTGAGTTGTTCCTTTGGGGTTTGCGCGACGAGGCGTTACATCTCATATCATTTGCATTCCCCATTTTGAGAAAATCTTATTATGATTGAAACTATATTACAAAAGAAGCGTAGAGCCATGGATTTATTTAATGATGATGAATACATTAACAACTACACTACCACTTTAAATCTTGACAACACATCTAATGGTCCACATGATAATACATTTAGAACACAAGACAACACAAATTTGGGACCTTCATCTCACAAGAAACCAAGGATAACAAACCTTTATGAATAATTCCTCATTAGGGATAAAGATGGAAATGTATACATAGAAGAGGTAGAGGTTGCTTCTCAAAATCATGAAGTTTCCTCTCTATTGGATGAAATTGTCATGCTAGACCCTCAAAGATTCTTGATTAAGCTATTGCATGAAGGAGTTAAATTTCCCCAAGGATTTGATGTCGATACCTTAGGCACTACAACACCACTAAAATACAACACACAAACAATCCAAGAACAATATTCACCACAACTTATAGTTTCCATACATATTGAAGTGACAAGCCAAAATACCACAACCACCAATGCCTCATCCATCCCAGCAACACAATTTATGGCACAAACCACATCACAACCATTATTCATAACACAACCCTTGGGCTCAACATTTACTTCCTTTGGGTTATCATCTTAGGCCATAGGGGCATCCACATATAACATCCTTGGTAAACCTAAGCCAAGAAGGGTTCTTATCCAAAGATCTCAATAGAACACAAATGTCATGTCACAGGGTCCTCTTGTCAATACCAACACCTTGCAAGTGCAAAACATGAATATTCCATCTAGTCAAAACATAAACATTTCACATGGCCACAACTATTCTCAACAAGGAAAAGGATCACAAATGACACAAACATCAAATCCTATCACGTATGTGCAAGATCATCATGGAAAAAATAGGCCCTTAAGTGGAAAAAAATACAGAAAAATCAGAGTTAGGAAAATTGACATTAAAAATTTAACTAAGTTATCTATATTATTTAAAAAATATGTAAGAATAGAATTTGTAGTAAATTGAATGTAGTTTCTAAACTACTAGGTTTATTTAAAAAAAATAAAAAAATCTATTTGGTGAAAATTTGAAATTTCAATGCAGTAGTACTTCAATTTTAGGGAAAAAATAAGTAGGTGTCTGTCTGACCACCCTAACCACAATAAAATGATAATATTTTTTAATAAGATTTTATATAAGTAGGGAATTATGTCCCGATGTCAACATATTTTTTGTAATTTTTTCCAGGTAAATAATTAATTACAATTTTTTATTACAACTTTTAAAAAATATAAAAGCTCATATGTCTGACCACCTTAACTTGGTCAAAACTTCATGAAATTCAATTTTTCTTTTTTAATCTTATATTATGCAAAGCATATAATGTGACACATATTTCAGATTCAAAAAATGTGACATTGATTGAAAGCTATAGATGGGTATGTGCAGATCATGATGGGCCAAAAAGTGGCAATATTATGGTATTTGTAGGGTATGTGGCTGATGACATTTCTTTACCCAAAATTGATGAAACGAAAAGGGTTTTAGAGGAGATTCTCATATTTCCACCAATATAAATTATGCTTTAATTTGAATTTAATAAATAATTATTATTCATTTTCTATTAGAATTACTTACTCAAAGTCCTAATCATAGGCAGATTGAAAACCTCTATAACTTCTAAATGGTATCACATTTTGAATCCGAAACATGGCCACATTCTATGCCACATACTATAGGATTAAAAAGAAAAATAAAATTTCATGAAGTTTTGACCAAGCTAAGGTGGTCATTATAATGAAGTTTTTATATTTTTAAAAATTTGTAATAAAAATTCATAATTAATTATTTACTTGGAAAAAAATACAAAAAAAATATGCATCACATCTAGACATGAGTCCTCTACTTATATATAAAATCTTATATAAAAATATTACCATTTTATTATGGTTAGGGTGTACACATACCTACTTTATTTTTCCTTGAAATTTAAGTACTACCGCATTGAAATTTCAAATTTTCACTAAATAGATTTTATTTATTTTAAATAAACCTGGTAGTTTAGAAACTACATTCTATTTTCTATAGATTCTATTCTTACATATTTTTGAAATAATATAGATAAATTATTCAAATATTTATGTCAAGTTGCCTAACACTGATTTTTCTGAATTTTTTGCCACTTAAGGGCCTATTTTTTCCATGATGATCCTGCACATACCCAGATGCTTTTCAATTAGCCTATCAATAAGGACTTTAGTCATAATTCAAATAGAAAATGAATAATAATTATTTAATAAATTCAAAGTAAAGCATAATTTATATTGGTGGAAAGCTAAGAATATCCTTTAAAAACTCTTTTCATTTCATCAAATTTGGGTAAAAAAAGTCGCCTGTCACATACCCATCATATTGCCACTTTTTGGCCCATCATGATCTTGCACATACCCTTTCAACATATCATATGGGTCCTCCTTTGGACATCAAAATCCACACAAACAAATACAATACAACATGGCCACTTCACACATTCTAACATATACATCACACATTCATACCTATGGACACAGTCAAAATCCACCCCACATGCGCCACATGTCATCTTAGCATAATACAAACATGACACTTGAACATAGTGTCACCCAAAATCCCATAATAGATGCCTTGACTTCTCAAGTGGCTGCTTTACAAAAACAAGTGGAAGGAATGCAACTATAAAACAAGAAAACATACACGTTGCATTACTTACATCCATATTGATATGATCCTAGCATTTACATGCCACATTTCCCTCATGGGTACATCATACCTAACTTCACTAAATATAAGGGACTTTACCACAGTGTGTGTAGATGTGGATTTTGAACACACTTACTTGATGATATTGTTTCCTAGAAGTCTTGTCAATCTTGCACTTGAATGGTTTACATTACTACTTAAAGGATCTATAAAATCATAGGATGAATTAGCCAACAAGTTCATGGAAAACTATGCCTATAACAATGAGAACGATATTACAATAGCCACCCTATGTCACATGACACAAGACGATGGTGCTGCTTTCATTAAATTTTTCCAAAGATGGTGTAGCATGGAAATTCGATGTCCTATTGAAATTCTTAAAACGAAAAAGGTTGACATGTTTGTTGAGAATCTCATATCCAAATTAAAACATCCACTACAAGTACATTGTTGTACAAATTTTTTAGACTTGGTAGAAAAAGGTATGGCATTAGAAAAAGTATTAATTTCCCAAGGTGAAATTTCATATAGCAGTAAAAGTACACAACATATTTCCTCCAATGACAAAGGTAAATATTGGGCAAGAAACAAACATGTGACCAATGATAGTGTTGTCGATGCTAAGGTGGTCAATAGGAATGGTCCCACTCTGACACTCTGAGGACCTCAAATACAAAACAATGCATCACAGATCCCCACACCAATGGAAAATACAATACAAAATAATCAAGGATGAGGACCCCCGAGACAACCAAGGCAATACCCACAGAGACAATACACTCCTTCACTGGAAGCAATTGAATTTTTCCTAAAGAAACTAGTACAATCAAACGTCATATAGCTCCTAGATCCCAAACCATATGATCTAGGACAATTCAAACCCTCTTGGTGGGATGACAATGTTTTTTGTGAATACCACCACATAAAATGGCATAAGACCTCATCAAGTCATCAATTGAAAAACATTATTCAAGGCCTAATTGAAAATGGTACCATAGAGGTTAAGGGACAACAACAAACTTCCAACCAAGACCATACAATTTGCAAGAATCCATTGAAATACCATGGAAAAGCCTCCAGTTCAAGTAAAAAGATAGACAACCATGTGAATTATACCAATCCCTCTTTTGACTACAAAGTTATTAACCACCTCTGAGCTACAGACGACCATGTTAACAGAATCACCATTAAGAAGCAACCTGAAATTGTCGTTACCACCCATAGAGCTAATATTACTATATCTAGTCCTCCTCTAAAGAAGCCATGGTCCAAAGCCCAATATAGCCTTGTTGACCAATTGGGCAAGACACCCACACAAATTTCCATCATTGAGCTTTTACGCATATCACCTAAACACAAAGCTATCCTTGATAAAGCCCTAAAAGAAACCTCTATCCCTACAAACCTGGACATCAACTGATTTGAAGCCATGGTTGGATACTTGGCTAACTCTCACTGTGTCTCCTTTTTTGACAAAGATTACTCTACATCCAACTAAAACCATAATAACCCATTGCACCTTGAGGTCTTCATAAACAACAACAAGGTCAGATGAGTCTTAGTAGATGGCAGAGCTGGATTGAACATTTGCACTTTAAAAATAGTGAAGGCATTTGGGCCTATCTAAAACATTTGTGGATAGAACTAAGAGAATTGTCATCAAATCCTATGATGATGAAGAACATTCTTTTTAGGGCATTATCACACTGCCTATCAAGGTTTGACTTGCAGTACTAGATACCATATTCCAAGTCCTAGATCTTGAACTACCATACAACCTACTCCTTGGCCAACCATGGATCCATGCAATGAAATCCGTTCCATCCACATATCATCAATGTTTGAAGTTTCCTTATGAAGGAACTAAAATTATAGTCATAGGCAATCTAGACCCCTTTCAATATTGCAACAATCTGAAAGGGACTACTCAATTCCAAGTGCCTGTTAACCAAGAGGCCTCATCATCTCACTACATTGATCCTTCTTCATTGACCAAGTCATCCACTCCATTTACCCCACTGTCAAACCCCAAGGTCCAAATTCATTACATGGGATGTGGAGAATATCGTATGGATACTTTACTAGTGAATGACAATGCTCATGCTATTGACAAAGATCAATTCAATTCTAATGTTGATGTCAAGATAACTATAGAAGGAACAAAAAATCATGGTCGTGCTTGTATTGAAAACTTTTGGGACCCTAATGATACATCAACCTTTGCCATATCTGCTTCCACTCAACCTTTTCATATCTATGATAACCCCCTGTTTGACCAAGACATCTATTATAACCTAGTCTTTGATCATGACCCTGTTGAGGATATCCAATCATCATCCTCCCATCCCACTTACCCTGGGCTAGGATATGAATCTCTTATTGTCACCTCTACTAAGCCATCTTTCCAAGTCATTAAGTATGTGCAAGCCTCCTTTGATGTTAACAATACTGAAAAGAATAATCCCAAAGATTCTATTGATGGCATCGCCACTCCCATTCATCCACTAAACATTCCTATCACTTCACCTACTTCCCCCATCTCACTCACATCCACTCACATCATAGACATGGATCAACAATTCATAGCTCAAGAAATGAATAAAGGAAAAGCTCCAATGAATGGGCTATCTTTAAAAGGAGATCAAAAATCAAAAGATATAATGCAAAGAAAAGAAGATCAAGACAAGTCCCTTAGCCAAAATAAAAATCTATTAGACAAATCAAAATAAAAAGAAGATAAAGATAAGTCCCATAGCTAAAATAAAAGGTTATTGGACAAATTAAAATCAAAAGAAGATCAAGATAAGTCCCCTAGCCAAAATAAAAAGCTATTGGAGAAATCAAAAATAAAATTCAAAAGTAAAAATGAGAAAAATTCGATCTCCAAGTATGCCTCTCCATCAAAAATAACTAGGGGCATCTATCAAGGAAAAAGGTCAAATAAAGAGCTTATTGATCTAGAGTCTATATCCACGTCACTCTCACTCATACCATATACTCCATTCCATCCATCCATGTTCACATATCCATCATATACCTCCATTGGTGATGTTTCTCAGTCGACCTTTGACAACGACCCCTTCTCATACTCTATCTCATTGGTTGCCCAAGCTCCTTTTCGGTTGAAGCATGATGGCCCGCGTAGTGTGCACATTAGGGATCCTACCATAGCCTCTTTCATCCACCACATTTATCATCTTTCATACTTCCCACTCGTACTCCTCATCCTGATCAAGTCCTTACATCTAGCACGGTCATTGACATAGGATTGGGGCATCGTCAAGGTAGTCTATGGATCTAGCATTTATCAATTTTATACCTAGCTTCAAAGAGCTAGAGAAAAATTCCTTAAAAAAAGAAAAAAATACAAAACAATGAGAAAAAGTCCTGAAAAAATTGTCACCCTAATGAAAACCTCGCAACCAGGTGTCTTGGTGACAGTGCCAAAAAAAAAAGAGGAAAAAAAGCAACGAGAAATTTTTTTTCCAACAGTGAAAACTTGGTAAACAGGCACCCTGGATAAGTACCATGGTGAAAACTTGGCAAATAGGCACAATGAGTAGTCATTCTTTGCTTCGTCATCTACTATCACTCTATCTGGTCTTCTACCCTGATTCATACTAAGGCCTTTACTTTCCATCATCTCCCATTTAACATCCATTATTAGGCCTTGTCATTTTTATCATGACTTCAAAATGCTTGATGTATTTTGTCTTTCTCTTACATCACGTGTTCATGATAAACCTTGTCCCATCCCATCCCTATCGGTTTGTCTTATACCCAATTGGGGCAATATCCTTGACTTGCACTAGATTCTGCACTCATCATTGGAAGTCACTATGCTAAATAAAAAACCATAAAATCATAAAATGTCTTAAAAAATCCATAAAAATCATAAAATGTCCTAAAAGAAAAAGCCACAGAAATCATAAAATGTCCTTTAAAAAATCCAAAAACAATTATAAAACTTCAAAATCCAAAAGAATCAAAACATTTCAAAACCAAAAAACATTTAGATAATTTTCAAAAAATCCCAAAAAATAGAGTCAAAGTCAATCATGTCAGTCTTTATCATTGTTGAACTGCACTGCCTCTGCGACTAGACACAGGCAAGGCCATCTGTTGATGTGCCCCTGATTCATTAGGTCAATTCTTAGGTGTTGTCAAATACAATCATGATTTGGTCCTTTGTTGTCAAAAAAGGGTCAACGGTCATGTCAAACTACGAGATCTCTACGCATTGCTACATAGGCAAGGCCATCTGTCGATGAGCCCCTGAGGCCCCCTAGGTCAATCTTTTAGGGTTCATTGGGTCAGTCAAAATAAATTAGACATTTTCAACTTAGACACGACATAATCATCTGCATTTCAAACAAAAATCTTGAATTAATAAGACAAGCAAGCCAACAAGTCTCCAAGTCAAATTGGTCATTTGTCAAATCAATCAAACCAGTCAAATTGATCACAATTAATGGTCTTATACAAGATGTGTCCTTCCTGAAAGAAGACCTTGACATTATCCTCTTTTTTTCATTTTCCTTATACAAGTAGTTTCATGATTGAAACTAGACTTGATGTCTTATACAACATGTTTCTTTTCCTAAAACTAGGCCTTGTCAAACCAATCCACCCATTGCTCACTTCATTCCTTAACACACTGGCAAATGCTTATTGAAAAATAATTTTAATGGTTGTTGACCTTGTTGGTCTATTTTGTCTTATCTTTTGGATTTTATTTGGTCATGTTACTACCTACCTTGATGATGTCCTATGAAGCATTTAAGGGAGCGATGATGTCTCATGAATTGTCTTTTTTTTATTGTTGTTTGTGGTTTGTCTTGATAAAAAGACTGGGGAAACTTTTCCCTTAGTATGAGTTAGGACATTCCTTGTTTGTGACTATCTGTTCTATAGATGGATGGCATTGCACACCTTGGTCTATGTCATACCATGGTGTTTGTTGTCCACTTGTCATATTTTACCACTTGATGATGATAAAGCACTTTGTAAAGCACAAGAAGCTTCATCCCCTTCATCTTCTTTCATATCTCTTTTTCATTATCCATTCCCTTCATCATTGCATCTTGTGTTCATCATCGTTATCAATTTTCCTCTGTCATTTTTCTCCTTCATCTTCTAAGTCCTCTCATCCATTTCAAGAGAACATTCATGTTCTTGGCACCTACCTGTCCTCTCAAGGGGGAATACCTCTACCTCCTCGTCATTCTTTCTTACACTAGGGAATATCTTGTTCTTTGAAACAGAGTGATAAACTGCATTGTCTCAAAGAGGGGAAAAATATAGACACATAAAAATTCCTTCATAATCATTTTCATCTATTGCATGACGTATTCCATTATCTGCATATTTATATCTCTCATTGTATGTTTCATGTGACCATTTGCATATTTCATCAATCCATTTCATTTAAACATATTTTTAAATATATCTCTCATTAAGATATTTTTTACCTATCTCATAACCACATTTGCATAAGCATTTAATCACTTCAATATGTGCATAAACACAACTCATCCCATCCATAATCATTTGTACACATCCATTTCATATTTCATGCATAATCATTTTATAAACATTCATGTTTCTCAATCAATCATTTTATAAATCTATAGGTCATTAACTACTAAAATATTATAGCTATCCATGATCATTCGCTCAGTGACATAAATCATTAACCATTGCCTTAATAATAATTTAATGTATTTTCATCAAAATATTGCACATATTCATTGATTTTATCTATATACAATGTGCATGCATTTGTCCCACATTTCCCCTATAACTAGGAATCATCCCATTAATTCATCTATAAATACTTGTTTCTTCCTCACATTTGGACACGTGAATGCTTAATCTCATTATGATGCAATTCCATAAAACTTCTTGTGCTTTTGCTTGTAAAATCTAAGAGAAAATCCAAGATAAAAAGAAAAGGATAGCAATGGAGATAGATTTATTTTGAAGATTCATGTGGTTTTGAATGATTTAGTTTTATGTTACACACTTTTTCATTTAGAGATGCTTCATTGAATGTCATGCTGGAAATTTGATTGATGTTTTACAGATTAATCACTAGTTTTTGGTTTTTCAGCATTACAACAGGCTTTCACATACCATACCCACCATATGTAATATTTCCAAATCTATACCAACGATCGGCTCCTATTCCCACACATAGCTCATCTCCCTTATGTGTATGTTTTGTTTGTTCTTCAATTTAACTAACTGTAAATGATGAGCCCTCTCCCTTACAACCAACTGTGATAGCATATGACTCCTACTTATGTTTGGTTGGGAATGAATGGAGGACTACAAGTAGGTGGAGGATTAGGATTAGTGTGGGGATCAATATTAGATGGATGATGAAGGTATGTATGCAAATATGTCTATGTATTAATATGTCTATGCAAATATGGCCAAAAAATGGCGATATGATGGGTATGTGTAGGGTATGTGGCTGACAACTTTTTTACCCAAAATTGATTAAACGAAAAGGGTTTTTAAAAGAGATTCTCAACTTTCCACCAATATAAATTATGCTTTACTTTGAATTTAATAAATAATTATTATTCATTTTCTATTTGAATTATGACTAAAGTCGATTGATAGGTGATTGAAAAACATCTATAACTTTCAAAGCAATTATCAAATTTTTGAATCTGAAACATGTGTCACATTATATGCTTCACATATTATAAGATTTTAAAAAATGAATTTCATGAAGTTTTGACCAAGTTAAGATTTACATACGAAGTTTTATATTTTTAAAAGTTATAATAAAAATCATAATTAATTATTTACTTGGAAAAATTACAAAAAATATGCATCACATCAAAACATGAGTCCTCTACTTATATCTAAAATATTATAATTTTTTTTATCATTTTATTGTATAGGTGGTAATTGACGATTACATCTCTTATTTTTTCCACAGAAATTTAAGTACTATTGCATTGAAATTTCAAATTTTCACCAAATAAATTTTTTTAAAATAAACCTAGTAGTTTAGAAACTACATTCAATTTGCTACAGATTCTATTCTTACATATTTTTGAAATAATATAGATAACTTATTTATATTTTTATGTCAAGTTGCCTAACTTTGATTTTTTTGATTTTTTACCACTTAAGAGCCTATTTTTTCATGATGATCTTGGACATACCCTATATATATATATACATGGAAATATGTCTATGTATTATTTTGTTCTTCCATGCACAATTTGTAATTATAGAGGGATAGAAAGAGAGATAAATATATATGTAAGAACAAAATAATATAATTGCATGAAAAAAAAGCTCTAAAATGAAAAAAAGTATATGTATGAAAATTTGTCTATGTATTATTCTATTCTTCCATGCACAATATGTATAAATGTATGGAAATAAAAATGTGCATGGAAGAGAATAATAATATATTTTCATGGTAGATTAACTTCAGAATGAAAAACAAGTGAATCCATTTTCATATTTGGGAATAACAAACAAATATTAAAGGAAAATTGAAGAGTTAAAGTTTTGGATTGTCAAAGAGAGGAATACAAGTGCATGGCAGATAACCTGTAATTTTGAACAAGTGAAAGTCTTTCCAATGTTTGGTACTAACAATGAAATGCAAAAAGCATTTCATAGACATTACTATTACGCATGAAAGAACAAAATAATACATAAACATGCTAGAATATATTTGAAAGGAATACCAGTCATACCATTTTCATATTTCAGAATAATATGAGAATGTTATAAGAAAATTGCAAAGTTAAAGTGTGTGTAGTGAGGAAGATAGGAATGCAAGTGCATGGCAGAAACCCTCTAAATGATATACATTCAAACCGTATGAATATTTCCTAGTAAGAAGAAAATATATTGTGTCCATTTTGATAATTAGGAATAACAAACAAATATTAAAGGGAAATTGTATAGTTAAATTGTGTGCATTTTCAAAGAGAAAACCCTTTAATTTTGAGCCAGTCAAAGCCTTTCCATATACATAACTATTGTGAATGGAAGAACAGAATAACACATAAACATGTTAGAATATCTTGGAAATGAAAACCAGTCATACCATTTTCATATTTCAGAATAACGTGAGAATATTAAAAACAAATTGTAGAGTTAAAGTGTGCGCAGTGAGGAAGACACGAATGCAAGTGCATGGTAGAAACCCTATAAATGATATACATTAAACCATATGAGTATTTCCTACTAACAAGTAAATATATTGTATCCATTTAGAAATTTGGGAATAACAAACAAACATTAAAGGGAAAATGTAGAGTTAAAGTGTGTGCATTGTCAAAGAGAAAACCCTATAATTTTGAACCAATCAAACCCTTACCATGTTTGGTAATAACAATGAAATGAAAAAAGCATTTCGTATACATAAGTATTGTGCATGGAAGAACAAAACAATACATAAACATGCTAGAATATCTTGGAAATGAAAACCAATCATACCATTTTCACTAGTTCAGAACAACATGAGAATATTAAAAGCAAATTGTAGAGTTAAAGTATGTGTAGTGACGAAGACACGAATGCAAGTGCATGGCAGAAATCCTCTAAATGATAAACATGAAAATCGTAAGAATATTTCCTAGTAACAAGCAAATATATTGTATCCATTTTTGTATTTTAGAATAACAAACAAATGTAAAAATAAAATTGTAGATTTAAATTTTGTGCAATGATGAACACATGAAAACAAGTGCATGGCTACAAACTAGTCAATCCCTTTCCATATTTCATCGAACAAGTCTAATAGTAATGAAAAACCATTTTAAACCAGTCAAACCCATTTCATATTTTGTGTAAGTAAGCACAATGCAAAGGTGCAATGAATATCAAAAGATTACAAGTGCATGGTGGAGTGTAGAGGAAAAGAAAACAAGTTAATCCCTCCCCACATTTCATACTCAGGAAATCTTTCTCAAACACAAAAGTTTGCAATGAAAAATTTTGCAAAAAAAAGTGCATGGTAGAATGTCGATTAATTAGAAGATAGCGGTATAGGTCGAGTGAGGTTAAAAGCCTCACCAGAAGGAGGTAGGGATTTGTTGACAATGCAGAGCTGAACGAAGAAGCGTGGGGAGTCAAACCAGTTTCAGTGACAAACAAAATGAACAGTCAAGAATGTTTGCAAAAAAAAGGAATGATAGTGAGTGGGATATGCAAGAATGTGGAGTATTGAATGAACCTTGATCTCTGATTAACGTGCCTGACAGACCAAGTAAATGCGAAGCAATGTGTAAGGAAAGTTGGTTAGTGGAGGAAACAAAGGAGGCGTCAAGTGTTTAATGCAGTGAACTATTGGTAGAGGGTGGTGATGATGTCGTCTATGCACGACCGTCTAATCTACTGTACGTAGATATGCTAACTGATTAAGGAGGTTGGTGGGCTCCACTTTCAGGTGGAGGGAAAATTTGGTTAGTTTTGGACATGTCGGCATAAAATGTGCTTGATAGGTGGCAAGTGATCGATTTTAAAAAAAAATAATACGGGTCGATGCACAAGTGGTAGGGTGACGTGGTAGGCTATTTTTAATTTTTTTTAGGTCCACGTCGACCTACAAAGTTGAACCGCCCTACTTTGGGCCCCTCTCCCCTAGGTAATCTCAAAAATAATTTCAGAATTTGAAGGCAAGTTTTCTAAAACTTATTAATATTTTATTTTTCACTAATTTGTTCTATAGGTCGTAAATATTGGATATTTTTTAAAAAAATTACATTTTTTGTAATCTTATCAAAATTTAAGTAGGGTTAGTTCTTTGTAATTATATATTAGAAATAAAATAAGTTATTTAATTGAACATGGTCAAAGTTTAGTCAAAACTTTCATTAATTTTCTCTATAGGCTGAAACTTTTGGAATTTAAAATTATTACTGCCTTGAAAAGCTTATCAAAAATTAGGTATAGTTGGTTCTTTGAAATTTATTTTTAGACATAAAAAATATTCCTTATTTTAGTGGTCCACGTTTGGTTAAACTAAAACATCAAACTCTCTCACACAAAATACTTTCCTACCTTAATAAATCTTAAAATAAAAACATAATTAAAACCATATCATTTTTGGGATTAGAGGTCATTTCTTCACATATAAAATCTAACGACCCATTTTATTTTTCTTTACCTAAAATTGAGGAAATAATTTTACAAGGACATGAAACAACGACAAATTCCTTTAAACATAAAGTGTTTGACCCATTTGTAAAATCTTTAAATGAAAGTTTAGATAGGCTTATGAAGGAATTATTATAAGAAATAAAGTCCATCATCAAGGCGGTTACAACCCTAATAAACCAAATCAAGGGATAGGAGAACCTTTTCAAGGTCAACAATTATACCTACCAAGAATAAACATTCAAAAATTTGTTGGTAGAAATGTAATTTCATGGATAAGCCTCATAGAACCAATTGACATACATGTTGATAAACGTATTATGGATAAAAGTGTGAGTGGCGAATGCAAATCCCCTGCAACTGATGAATGAATTCATAATTTTGTTTACGTTTTGAATGCACATTCTTACCAACCCAAGACTGCACTAAATGAGGATCCGCGTGAGCTTCCAGAAGAATATTGTGTGTTGCAGGCAGATTATGTACCATTACGTCTTTACCCATTTATTGACACCCACCAGTAAAAAACTACAGAAAAATCATTTCAAGGTAACTTGTTTATGGCAACATAGGTTTTGGCTCAAATTACATTCACCCTATCAACTAATAATTATACATGTAATTTTCTTCCAATATTTCTTTTCTAATTATATTTATTTTCAAATACTTTGTCATAGGATTATTATGGCCACATTTATAGTATGAGCTATTTCCTTTCGACAATGGCTTTTATAACTACACCTCATTTATTTGGTTCGTTTCCTGCCTACAACTAAATGAATAGTTCATAATATTATACATGCTACCATATATAGATAATAATATATACTACTAGTTCATGGGAAAAAGAGAATTTAGCTACACAGTGAGGGTGGATGGAATTTTAGGGTCCTTGTTATTCTCTTCTACTCCATCAGTTTCTCCAGAGATTTCTTCAAGTGATCTGCCATTTATTTCAGGCACGTGAAAATAAAACCCAAAGCATTCATAAAAGCGAGTATCGTGAGAGCCGTCTTGAGGTGCCTCTGTCGAGGATCAGCAAGATAACTAGCCCCAAAAGCACCAACGATGGCCCCTGCCTTTCCCATCGCAGCTGATATGTCGTGGTAGGTCGACCAAAATCTCTCAAGGAAAACCTCGGCTAGGACAATGAATGTGGTGTTGTTGGGGCCAAAGTTAGCAAAGAAAAAGGTGAATGCATAGATGAGAATAAAGCCAATCTCCTGCTCTTTCAAATAATCGTACTTAATAGTGAGCACGAACATTGAGGACATGAAGAAGAAGCCAATGAGCTGAATGGAAAAGCAGCCTATGTGGTCAATCAGGAATACCATGCACCAGTACCCCGGTATTATTGATACAATCACAATTATTACTTGCGCCCATGCGATTGTCTATACTTCTATGGCTCTCATGTCGCCGAAACGAGGGATCAAGTGCACAACGCTAAACGTATCCTTTTGAAACAAGTTTTGGTTGTAGAAGATGATGTCGAGGAGGAACCAAGTGGATGTGGTGCCCAAGAGATGTAGACTGTGGTGCCTTAAGAACTCAACTGAAAACAATCTGACTCTGGACAAGGTTTGAAAGAACTCATTTGAAATTGAAATATTAACTTATTTAGCCATTGTTCCACAATTATTTCTAATTTTAAAACAACCAATCTTATTTTTTTATTATTTAATTATAGTGTGATCTTATATGTTTCTAAAAACATAATTACACTTATGTAGAGTAAATCCATCATAAACCTTCATTGCTTTTATAAAACAAATAAAAAATAATACTATTGAAAAATCAATGTAAATATATTGTTTTATGTAATTATAAATAATTTGTCATTTTATATGAAATCTTATTGTATACACCTAAAATTGGTCAAGACAATTAATTAATTAAATGCTAGCTATTTAATTAATGAACTCATTTAATTCATTTACTTTTAAATAAATTCTCAATTTATTTATATAGTTCACCTTTTTCTAAATTCTTCATCTAAAATCACATTCCTATAATTTAATTAAATAAACAAATTCATTTAGTTTTTTTTATTTAATTAATAAACCTTCTCACTAAATTAAAATGATCAATTTAAATTTAGGCACATATATACAACACTTTTTGGCTATCTCATCAAATGTCACATGTAATTAAATATGACTAATATTTAAATTACATTAATCTTCAACAAACTTTTAACACATGGTTTATTTCTCACACACTTTATTCCTTCATCCATTTGGCATGTTTCCCTTGGTCAAGGGAACATCCTCCTTGATTATTCCATCTACACTGTTCATCCCTCATGTTTGAATCTAGACCATCAATCATTGCCACATCACAAGATGCTTTGAAAATCCTATAAATACAACCCTTTGCTATAGCATTTTACATCACATATTTTAGCAAACTTATTATGCAGGCATAGCTTTGGAGCATTGAATCATTTAGAATTTGATCATTTAGCATTTAGCAAGTTGTATTGTTTTATTATTCTACCTTAAAATCATGTCTTAGTTTGTAGTTGCATTTTAGTCTATCATATCAATGGTTAATATTTGAGCATATGAAGAATCATTTTAGCTTTTTATGCAACATGTGTATCACATAATCTAACTTCATTATCCATTTGTCAATATCTCCATTATCATAGCATCATGGCTTTTATCACGTAGTTTACAGTTTCATCTAGGACTTAGATTCTTGCACACTATATAGCATCTCGTTTCTCAATTTTTCATTTTAACAACCATAGTGCACATACAAAATTTGAGAGCCAATATGGTTTAATAAATCCTTGAGAATAGAGAACAATGGAATATTTTTAAAGATTTGTTTTGCTTTCATTTGATTAGTTTATGATTCAAATATTTAATATAATATGTCTCATTGGTGTTTGTGTTGATTTTGTTATTTATTTACTAACTCTCCCACATTTCACACACACACAAAATTGGCGCCCATCGTGGGGCACAACCCCATTTTTAACATTTTTTTGGAAAAGTTCTTGTGAACAGACTGGATGTGATGTTTTAGCATGACCGTGAGTTCTTTCAAAGCATATGACAAATCTTTCGGCGCATTTGATTTATGTTACGGCGCATTCGACAACTATTTCAGTGCATTCAAATGACTTCTATTATGGTTCATATGACATTTCTTTCGGTGCATTATGCAACTATTTTAGCGCATATAGGGAGTCTTTTAGCGCTTTCAGTCAATACTTTAGCACATCTATTAGTTCTTTTAGCACATTTATTAGTTTTTGTAGTGCATACATCAGTTATTTTAGTGCATAGAGTAGTTGCTATAGTGCATTGAAAAGTTCTTTTAGTGCACTGAATGGCTATTTTACTGCATTGGTTAAAATTTGTAAAATTTTAAAATCCTGAGAACTAATTGGTGTTTCCTGCTTGCAGGTACTTTTATATGCCAATCAAAGACAAACTTATGCAACTACTAATGATTTATGCAAGGGATATAGTTATTTGAATGCTTTATTTTGATTAAGATAGGCATCTAGTTTAATTAAACGGTTAAAGAATACCATATGTTTCTATGCCTGATGAATGGTAGGCATATTCTCTCCCCTTAATTTGGTGACCAAAAAGCCAAACCCTTTTTTTTTATTATTCATAGAGGGCCTGCCTTGTGGGAAAAAGTAATCACCCAAGGGAATGACCCAACCGGTAACATGCTAAAACCAAGCGACTTACAATTGGGATATAAATGTGGGTACTTGAGGAAAGTTTAAGTATCATAAGGATTGTTCTGACAAGAAGGGAAACAATGGTCTCTTTCTAAATATATGACCCCCCATGAACAAAATACCTATACTAGAACCCTTTGTTATACCAAGGCCAAAATCCTATTCTATTTATTGGCATAGAAGGTCTAACCTTTGAAATCATCCCACATTTTTGTGGCTTTTATTAGAGATGAGAAATATGACATGGGAGATTCATAGGTACTGAAACTTGGATGCCCCGAGAAGTGTCATGGAGGGGAGCCAATAGGGTCAAGCTTGTAAGCATCCGCTAAAAGTAGGTGCAGCTAGAGTAAAATCCAAGTGGGAATCCAATAAATATTGTCCTACACAGCCTTAGGATTGTGCATGTTTGATGTCTTTTACTAATATTTTTTTGAACAAATTTAAACAAAACATCACACACTAGAAGTAAAAACCTTGATTCAAAAAACATCAATTTTAAACAACCAATTCTCTAACTGGAAAATCAAAAAAATCAAACAGACTTGCAAGAAACTATGAAATTTTCCTAATTCACCGCATCCACTACTTGTTCTGGCACATTTACACCATTCTCTAGTGCATCCAACATCTATTACAACACATACATATCATATCTTAATGCATCCATACACTTTTTTGGCGCATCCACTACTTTTTCCAATGCATCTAAGTTATTATTTAGCACATAGACAACATATCTTAGGACATTCACCCTTTATTCTAGCGCATACATAGCATACTTTAGTGCATAGAAATTTTGTTCCAGTGCATCTAGGTATTTTTCCAATGCATCCAGGCTCTGTTTTAGCGGATCCATTAAATGCAAAACTTGAGAGTTAAATTTGTCCCATGTTTCATAGTTTGAACCAACATTCAGAATCTTTTTTAGCCCAAAATCATTCCTCAGATACTCCAGAGTCTAAACTTGTTAAAAATAACCTCTACAAGTGGAATTATCCAAGCTAAACTAAGATCTAACATCTCAAAGTGCCTAAATCATCAAACTTATAATATCCTTTGATTATTGAGCCTAGTTTCATCACTAGGATTTGTGATCCTTTCATCATGAAACAAAGATGTATAATCAAAAATAAAACTTAGTCTCATCAATAGAAATTTTCATTCTATTTGACTTAGTTTTCATCGTTGGCTCTCTTCTAAATAAATATCAAAGTTTAGTTAAAATTATAACACTTATATGCCCATTCAAACAAGATTACAAAAGCGAAAACTCAAGGAAAAAGAACTTGAAACCCAAAACATCAAAACCCAAAAAATTCAAACTCAAAACATCAAAACTTTGAACATCGAAACTCAAAACACCATGGTTGAACCTGAAGAGAATCCTTTCCATGTAAAACACAACACTGAAGGTGATGAATAACTGAGGAAGACATCCAAAATGTTGAACAAGATCCAAATTTCAACAAGTGCTTAGAAAAGGTTTTTGAAATAAATGGGGATTAAATATTTACTTATGCTGGCTAAACAAGGTGTCAAATTTCCAGATGACTTTGATGTTAATCAATTGAAAACACCTCCCAAAAAGCCTAAAAAATAATATAGAATAAGGGGTTTCCCTAACTCATCAAATGAAAAACCTCCAACAACAAATTCTTGACATGCAAAGGGGAACCTCAAAATGATACTGTTGTGCCCTTAGCACACACGCCCCATTCTGAACAGGTACCCTCTTTTCTTTCACCTTGTCGGGTCCTTCGAGGCCACCTCGTTTTGCATGCCCCTCTTTTTTTGATATTCCGCGTGGTCGATGTTGTTCTAAAAGTTTTATCATAAAATTGACCATGCCTCCATTTTGGTACCCTCCGTGGGCCTCGGGAGTCTCTTCGGCATTTTGGCTCTGGGCGGCCCTGGGCCCCTCCGGGCCCAGGCCTCCGGGGTTCCCTTATCAGGCTTCCCCATTGCGTTCGCCGCCCTTTGCGGCGTTCCCCGGGCGTCTTTCCGCCCCTCAGGGCCCGCCCTGCTGTCTTCCGTTCAAACTTCATCAGAGATTTCCCTGGCGGCGTCTTCCCCTTCAGGCCCCGATCCCCGGAAGTCCGTGTTTGGACTTCCGTCCCCGGATCGCCGTTGGCAATGAAGGCTCACCTGCGGCCGCCCAACCCTCGAGCCCCGGGTTGCTGCTCGCCGCCGCCGTCACCCATGCAGCGCGAATATCTCGGCGGTGAACCCCTCGCGGCTTCCTGGCATCTGGGTCCTGGGTCTATATTCATCGTGGTCGTTCGAAGTCATCGCAAATCACGGCGGCCATCGCTCCGTGCCTTTCCAGCCGCCAAGCCCCGAGGCCTCCGCCGCTGCCGCCGACTCAATTTCAAATTCCACCAACTTTTGCGTGGTTGTAAGTGTAATTAATGCATGCATTAATGGCGGATGGGGTATATAATGCATGGTCCACCAGTGTCATTTTCACTTTGCGAATTGAAGTGACTTGGAGCAGTGACCAACTGGAGCTTACTTCCTTCTGTAACGTCTCGATTGTCACCATCAAATTTGCTCCGACAATCCCCAGTGGACTTCACGCCTCACCATTTAGCGTATCCGAGGTAGGCCATCCCCGTGTGCCCTCCCATCTTTTTTTCATCATTTCGGGGATTTAAGTAATTGAACAGTTAATCAAATGGGCATAAAATTGAAGAACGTCAAATCGTGCCCATAACCCATGTCTTGGAATTTTCCAAAACCTTTCGGGGTTGCCCTTGCCAGGTATTCAAAACTTTTCGTTCGCGCGGCTGTTCTATGCGCAGGGCAATCCGTCTTCCCGGGTCCGAACCCCGTCTTCGCCGTCAAACTAAAACTCCAAACTTTCACCCACGATGATCCACCTCTCCGGGCCCGGTCCATCGGATCTCCTCCCTCAGATTTCCATTGGCCTTTGTACGCGCGTTGGACAACCCAATCTCCCCTACTTTCCGAACCCCGGAACCCACCATCCGCTCCGCCGTCGGCACTATTTTTCGTACCTTGGCCATCTGCTTCCCGGGTCCCAGGCTTCATTTGACTGGCTAGGATATTGCCCAAGCTCTGCCCTGCCCCGGGATCCTCCGGGCTCGGCTGTTCGGAGTTCCTTCTCCGGAACTCCATGACGGTTCCGCCATCCTCCACGACGGAACCCTGCCGGCTGCCTACCCCTCAGGTTCCAGAGTCCCCGCTGCCGTCATCTCCCGTTCGATGCTGAAACTGCCCGGCGGCCCTCATCTCCTGTCTTTCCGGCTACCTGGCTCCGGAGTCCCCGCCGCCGCTGTCACCCAAACATTGTAAATATGTAACAGGCGGCCCCCAGCTCTCGTCCCCCTGCCTCCTGGGCCCCAGAAGCCGGATCGCCGCCGTCGCCTAAACATCACAAAAAAATATCACAGCGGCCTTCGCACTACATCCTCCCGGCCGCCGGGCCCTGGAGGTCCAAATGCCGCTGTGCCTAAATGTCATACCCTCCATGACGTCCGTCTTTTGGTCTCGTGGACACTGGCCCTCAGACTTCCGCCGCCAGACTTCCTTGGCCGGACTTCCGTCCGCTGCCCACCGTTGCCAGCTGCCTTCTCCTAACAGCTTCCAGGCCTGAACCTCTGAAGCTCCTTTAATCGATCCAAACATACTCAAATTTAGAATCTGACTTCGACCCATCTCCTAAAATTTGCTGCTCTCCATCATGAGCCCCTAAAAGCATCAAAATTTGGCCAAGGAGGGTCTTCAGGAACTTTCGGTTGCATTCTCCCTTCCAAACAGCATTCTTGCAAGGGAAGTCCGGCCCTCTGGGCCCGGATTGTCCAAACGCCCTGAAATGAACATCGATATTGCCTTAGGATGAAATTTATGTTATACTTGAATAATTATTTAGGTGTTACCTTTGAAATATGGACTAACATTAACGCTTTGATGTTTCATTGCACTAACTTTGCCCTTGCTTGCAGAACATATGGAATCGGCTGTAGGAACTTCAGGGGCCTCCACCGAAAAGGATAAGGGGAAGAAATCTAGGAGAGCCGCTTGGGGAAAAGACGATAAAGATCAGATGAAGTTTCAGTTCCAAGGTGAGCTGCTCTAGTCAAAGGTTTCAACAGACTGGAAAGAGATCTCGGATACCAACATCGGCCAGGTGGACATAGATGAGTTCACCCAGAGGGTCAAGGTTGACCCTAAAACAAAGAATGTCAGATTGATACGTCAAAGTGGAATCGCCAAGGCTGCCGACTTCCCTCCCTCTTTGGTGGCACCCGAACTCGTAATGGCTTGCCGAGAAGCCTACCAAGCTGACACAAGAACAATCGTGGACAAGGAGGGGAACATCCTCGCTGACATATCGCCAGAAGGGATCACAAAAACATTCCACATTCCCAAATTCCCACACATGGAGGTCCCCACTTTGGAACAGTGCTAGGCAGCATGGGATGCCAATCCGTTGGGCTGCAAGAAATCAATTAACATTTACTGGCTTAAGGAGAGAAGGGGCAGCGCTACAAAAGTTCCCCAAGATTTGTTTCGCAGCGACTTTCATGAAGATTATCACGACTTGGTGACCATGTTAAGCAGGGTCATGGGTCTCCCGGCAGTCGCCTACTTCCAAGAATGGATGGCATATTACATTGAGCAGATCCTGCGAGGGAACGAAGATGTTAACACCAAGACCTCATTCGACTGGGGAGGCATTATCAGCAACTGCTTCCATGAGCAGTTTATAAATGTCAAGAAGAGCTCCAAGTTCTATATGACCTCTTACTTGGTATACTCCCTAGTAGGTCAGAGATAATACAGTAGACTATTTCTGGCACCGAACCAGGGGCACAGGTGAGGGCTCAAGCCATTCGACAAGTACCCTCAACTCCAGTACCGAAACTTCAAGAAGGAGTACTACCAGGTCAACAACGCCTTCATAGGCCGCATTATCAGATTGATCACCGAAGACTTCAAAAGGAGGGTTTCTCACAGTGCCAGGGTGCTCCTGAGGGAGTATGCCTTCCTATATATCCAGTTCCCCAAGTTCACCTACATCCGTGCCCAGGGATTCACGGAATGGCCAAACAAGTTGCTAAGGTACCTGAACGACAGGATCATTCTCCTAGAGATTTCTCGGCAGCTCCAACACATTCAGACAGTCTTCGGCAACAAGCACGTAGCAGGGATTCCCTATCCCATGACCCTTGGCCAGGGCTAGTATCGACTGCAGACATCCCAATGCGCCGGCAACTCTGAGAAAGAGCTTAAACAATATAACTTTGACTAGTGCACGGCTCGCCCGCGAATGGACCCACATGGCCATGTCAAGAAGGCACTTGGGCTGGCATATCCTCACCAATACTGCGTCGAAGACTTCTGGGCAGACTGCCAAGATGACAAGGAGGTCCGCATGAGACACTACATGTGCATGACCGTACAGTTCCTGAGAAGAGTGAAACTGTTCCAGGTACCAGACCAACTCAAGGAAGATGAGTCCACCCTTATGCATCCAAGGTACTCGACAGTTGCCAACCTGGAAATCCTCTCAATAGACTGGGACAAGCAAGAGGTTGACGACCTAGACACAATCACCCAGCCGATCATAACCCGCACTAAGGAGTGGGTCGATGGGTAGGTGGTGCAACTGAGGCAACGAGGAGTGGTCCTAACTTATGAGGCGTTCAAGAGTGGGCCAAGCGTCATGGAGGATGTTGTTGCCACTGCATCAGCTGGTGAGACTTCTAAGTCTCCCCCGGTTACCAGGTCTCAAAAGAGGAAAGGAACACAGACGACGCAATCTGAGGACCCCAAGGAGCAAGCGAAGGACACAGGAGGCTCATCCCCCAAGAGGCTCAAGCAAATAGTGACAACAACAAAAGTACGGCCTACCTTGCTTCTCCCTGCCCCTCCTGGCGCACCACCCACTTCTTAGGCTATGGTCACCTCATCTCCGCTGGCAGTGGACATCTCTGTCCATCTCACCCCGTCGCCCACAACCGGGTTAGTAATCATTATTGACTCCTCTTCTGGCATGACCACTTCCCCTTCCTCTTCTGCTGCCATGTCACCTATTACGTCCCTCCCCCTGGCTACGATTACATCGCCCATTCCCATAGCTGCCATGCCTGAGGCCCTCACTAGACATATGCAGAACCTTCCCCCTGAGCTCTCACAAATACTGATGAATCCAGCTCTCCAAGTGGCCCTTGCCCAAGTCCTCGCAATGGCTCAGCCTTCACAACCGCCAACGGGACCACCAGCCATGGAAGCCACAATGCAAATCTCAGAGGAGTTGGAGGAGCAGGAGTGGGAAGCCTCGAAGCCTATAGAGGAGGAGGCTGATGATTATTACGAGCACCCCAAGTACAAACATAGGACCATCGACAAGGTGGCTTATAAGGAAGAAGAAATGGGCTCTTCTGAGAGTGGAAACGAAGAAGATGGCTCAGGTGCCAAGGAGGTTATCCAAACATTTGATGAGGACCTTGAGGAGGAGTCAGCACAGCAACTGAAAAACATCAAGGAGGAGGCAGAAAAGTTGCCATCTACTGAAGAGGGGCAGCTGCCGGAGGAGTAGCCACTAAAGGATTTATTGAAGGCTGAGACCCATGTTGTGAAGAGCCCAGAGGCCGAGGCTGCTGAGGAGAAGGAAGAAGATGAGGCAGCTAAGGAAGAAGATCCCACCTGGATATTGTCCACCAGGCTGCCCGTCAAATGCCTCGTGTTTTATGGAGACTCCGACGAGGAGGAGGAAGCTACCATGGAGAAGGAAGAGCCCCAAAAGGAAAAGGAGGCAGAAGTCTTGCCTATAACTGAAAAGGGTGAGGGTAGCCATGATGCACCCAAGGACGAATCTGCCATGCCCGACTGGTTGGAGAAACAGCTTGAAAAGACTACTCCTGTTCTGAAGGACCTGAGGGTAAGATTGGAAGCCATCTTGGCTCGATCCCTAACTACAACAAAGAAGGAGAAGAAGCCTAAGGTTCATTCCAAGATAACGATGGATGCTTCTGGCTCCCGAGTAGCTCAAGTTGCGACGCCTACAATCGACCAGACCGAAGTGAGCTACAATATCTCCACCATTGACCTAGGGACAGCAACTAGGGAGCAGAAGGTCGAACATCTGGAAGAGTCAGTGGCCACAGTGGTACATCTGATCAAGCAGGACAAGGTCACCAAGGATGAGCTCAAGGTGCAAGTTGCTACCCTAATCGACTACATTCAGCAATGGTCCTCAATAGACGACCTGCCTACCACCTCCACTACTGCACCGCAACTGCTCTCCAAGGAACAGATAGATAAACTGGAAAGAAGGAAAAACTTAGAGAAGACCAGTGAGGATTGGTTCCGATAGGTCATAAGCATCAGAAACGAGGGGATCAACAGGGCTGTGCAAATAGCCAATAAGTTCTTGGACCTGACCCAATCCCTAGAAAGCACAAGGAATCTCTACACCAATTTCCCTTCAATCTACGACTCCACCTTCCCAAAGGTTGAAGCCATCCTTCAGATGCCAAAGAGCACATGGGAAGAAAAGCTAGAGCTGAAGAAATTAGATCATTGGCTGGTGGATGTGTGGCGCAGCGACCTCGACAACCGAAGGGACAGGCTGGAGCAAATCCTGAGCAGAGTGAACCCAGATGTTGCGTGGATCAAGGAAATCCGGGCAGAATGCACCGAGTATCTCAAGCTAATAACGGGCTATGATATGCCCACGGTGCAAATGGATGCCGAGAAGGTGAAGTCATACTTCCAAGAGAGGATGGATAGGGCAGCCGGAGAAATCACCACGGAATTCCTAAGTTTTGTCGTCCATGCCTTCGATCGATCCGAGCTATTCAGCGACCAAGGCTCAAAGTATGACGATGATTGGAAGCGGCTGGAAGAGAATGCCCAAGAATGGAGTTACCAAGCATTAAGATGTGAGATCCTCGAGGTAGATAAGCTCCAGGCTGTCATCCTCAAGTATATTGAACACGTAACTTCCGAGGAGCAAGAGGACAGCCCAGCCAAAGAAGAAGACTTCCCTGAAGAGTAGCTACAGCCAAGTAAACAGCAATTAGCTACAGGACAAAAGAGCAATAGTGTCATCCACTAGATGACGAAATAGGGAAGGGACAAAGAATGTTTTTAAATTGAAAATCTATTTGGGGGTAGGTGAAACCCTATTTTGTAATGAATCTTGGCCACACAATTGTAATGAATCTTGGCCATTCATTTAACTTTTGGAAAGCTATAAATAGAGCACTCCCCTCATTTGCAAAGGGAGAGTTGAGTTGTTGTAAAGGCATGCTGTAGAAATTTATAAGAAATATCATTGACTTGGTGTATTTCTTTGATTTCTCTATTGCCATTTGATTCATTTCTCCAAGTTCACATGTTTAGTTTAGATCTTGTGGCTGTTTGGTTAGCTGTTTACTGTATTTAGTTGAATCTGAGGAATGCTGTTTGGTGTTTGTAAAAATTCCTGCATTGTTGATAATCCCTTAGTCCATACTTTTGGCTGTTTGCTGAAGGTAGATAGCTGTGCAAAGTTATCCTAGACTTGATTTGAAGCTGCCCCAAACATTTATCTTTAATTCATGCATGTATATGGTGGATGAAGGATGAAATATTTGCAGCCCTTAGAAGATAGCACAATTTCCATGATACTGTGAAATCCCTGGTTAAGTGGGATATTGTTTTAAGGAATTGTCCATTGCAGGGACTCCATTGTCACTATTCATTGCAAGCTTTAGACTTAGGAACTTTTCCTTCTCTTTGCTCTTTTTTAACTTTTTTTAGAAACTGAACAATACCAAGGTTCATTGCACATTGTAAAGCCGAATCCAAAAAACTAAACGGAGTTCAAGATTGATGTTTGAACCTACAACCAACACCCAGCTGCCATTATCCCAAGAACTCCATTTCAAAATCCCACTTCATGCTTTATGTCCACACTTTGTATTTTCTGTAAGACCGCCTTGTGATTCCAGCAAATCACATCAAACTACTAAGGTATCTAAGCACTATCATGACCTGACATCCTAGAGACCTTGGGATGGTGTTCTGCAATCTAATTGTGGAAGATTGTCTTTCAAGAGAGGTAGTGCACCTACGCACTGCTTGTGTTGAAAAGTGCATAAAAACACACATCAACAGATACTTTATCCAAGAAATTTTGCCTTATCATGTTGATCAATATATCCACATAATTCCTTTTCCCAAACATTGCAAATTCCCAAAGTATGACAAATACAATGGTAAAACCGATCCATAAGATCATGTGATGGAATTTAGAACCACGAGTCTTGAATTTGTTCATGAAGAAACCTATTTGATGAGATTGTTCCCACGAAGTCTAGGTGGACAATTCCTTGAATGGTTTTCCAAACTCACACCACCAATTAGAACCTTTGAAGAATTGGTTAACAAGTTCATCACCATATATTCTTATAACATCCAACATGATATAATAATGAAAGACCTTTGCAACTTGAAATAGAAAAAGGGTGAATCATTCCTCACTTTTCTACAAAAATGGACAAGGTTATTTGTGAGGTATTCTTGTTGTGTGCCTGAAAAAGAAAAGATGGAAATATTTATTGATAACCTAAATGACGAGATGACCTACAAATTGGAATTGTAATTTCCACCTACATTCAAAAAATTGATTGAAAATGGGATTAAAATTGAAGAAGCTTTGATTAAAAGAGGAGTCATAAAACTTTATAATGAAAACAACTCATCAAACTTCTCCAACAATTACAACAACAATGATAAATCAAATTTTTGGCAATGAAACAAGAATGTGGGTAACAATGATGTCATAGTTGAAAACCAAAATGAAAAACATGTATTCAACTTAATAGTAGCTGCCACCAAAACCAATCAGAACAACAATTCACCCAAGAACCAAAATTTCAACCAAAAAAACAATCAAGGTAATGCTGGATCTAGAACACCATCATATCGAACATCCTCGAATCAGAGAAGATTCACACCTTTGGGACAATCATTAGAATCAACATTAAAGGAACTTATTGAAGCTAAAGTCATAACATTACCAAAGGTGAGAAATTGGGAGCCACAAGTTAAGCCTCCATGATGGAATGATGCACATTTCTATGACTTTCATCAAAACAAAGGGAATAAAACTGTTGACTGCATGCAATTGAAGCACTTGATACAAGACTTGATTGACAACAGGACGATATTTGTAGAAGGTCTCCAAACAAACAATGATCATGGAGTGTTCAAGAACCCTCTACCCAACTACGAAAAAGCGAAATCTTCTTCTTCAAATACCAAAGGAAAAAATGTAAACTATGTTTATATTTCTATCATTCATTGCATTGAGATGGTCGAGAATCCAACCAAGGACATCAAAATCATGAACCAAAGAAACGTTGCTAAAAATGAAAATCAGCACCATGATATTGACACCACTTCACATCAAATCAATGACCTTGTGCCAATAAATTTGATCACCAACATTGCTACAAGTGACAATAAAATCTATGTCATCAAAATAAAAGAAAAACAAGACAATTCATTGATCAATGCAATCACAAGAGGCCAAGCCAAGGTAACATTGAAAGGAGCTACACCTTCCACATCCAAAATAACTATTGTCCCTACAATGTCCAATATAAAAAATTTGATCAGTTACAGAAGATACCTACTCAAATCTCCATATTAGAGCTTCTCAAGATTTCACCAGCACACAAAGAAATCTTAGAAAAAGCTCTAGTTGCTACCACGGTACCCAACAATCTAGAGGTTTTCCAATTTCAAGCTATGGTGGGACACTTGACTGTGCCTCACTGCTTATCATTTTTTGAACATGATGTATCCATCAACCATGCACATAACACTTCCCTCCACATCTATTTTTTAATCCAAAATCATCGAATCAAACATGTTCTAATAGATGGTGGAGTTGGCCTAAATATTTACACTCTGAAAATCATTTGTGCACTTGGGTATTCAGAAAATGCTATTGATCCTATAAGGAAAATCACAATAAAAGCATATGATGATGAAGAAAGATCCTCCCTAGGATTAATTATCTTACCAATCCAAGTAGGACCAGTTGTCAAAGAAAGAGTTTTCCAAGTGTTGGACAAAGAGTTGATGTACAACATACTTTTGGGACTTCCTTGGGTTCATGAGATGTAAGCTATACAATCGACATATCATCAGTGCTTGAAATTCCCTTTTAACGGGCAAGAGATCACTATTGCCACTAATACCAAAAATCCCCAACATAGCAACACACTCTAAACAATACAAGACACTTTTGTGCCACACAAAAGCGAAGCTACAACTCCTAGTTCATCCAATAATGAAAGATAACTAAATTCCTTGTCAAAGTGGGTTGAGAAAAAGGATCGGTCAAAAGACAA
This sequence comes from Sequoia sempervirens, assembly GCA_007258455.2. Taxonomy (NCBI): domain Eukaryota; kingdom Viridiplantae; phylum Streptophyta; class Pinopsida; order Cupressales; family Cupressaceae; genus Sequoia; species Sequoia sempervirens. The sequence goes on along the minus strand of VDFB02000007.1, from coordinate 103,659,939 downwards.
AGGTATCAGTGATTCCACTCCATCAAATAATGAAATTAAACTTAATGCTTTATCAAAATAGGTTGAAAATATCTAGTTAAAAGAAAAAGGCATGGGGGAATATTCATTTGAGCAATATTTATGTTTATCAAAACTTTCATATTCCCCTAAGTCATATGGGTAGCCATCAACATCAAGACAACAATCATCACAACCAGCCATAATCTTTGAAGGTAGATTTGTAAAAGCAAGCACCTTAGTAGATGAATCATATGGCAAGGAGGTTTTGAATTGGTTGTACAATGACGAAGAACAACCACAAGCATCCACCTCAAATGTACAAATAGAGCAGTATGGCAAAGGGAATACAATCCTAGAAAAGATGGGATATGAGGGAAAAGGTCCTATTGGTAAGAAAAAGGAAGGCATCATAAAACCAATACATCCCATCACAATGAATTCTAAGGACAAGATGGGACTAGGGTATAGGGAAGAAGCAAAAAAATAAACCAGACAACAAGTTGTCAAGAGAATCCTTCAATTAAGAGATAATTCTGAAACAGACTCCAATGAATATGAATGGGATTCCCTCTCTAAAGAGTCTTGCCATGATAAGGAAATTAATGTGGTACAAAAGTTACACCAACACTTATGGAGGGAAAAAGCTTGGGTTATAGACCACTTGAAATTGGATCACAAAATATCGATGACTCAAGTGAAGACGATCATTATTCAAGAAAGATAGATACTTCAAAAGAGAGTAACATCCTAGACCTTGAGATTGACATTGTACACTTTGATGATGTTTCCATTAGGACACTTACCCCTATTGACCTTAGCCAATTTGACAATTCCTCACCATTGGTACACCATGAGCTGATTGGCTGGGACCAAAACGAGTTGGTCGACATACCTTTCTTTTCAAATGATGAAGCCATCGTAAAATTCCTTTGCTATGATGACCCAAAAACTTGTTCCATCATTGAATTTCATAACGTAGCTTCTAACCAGGGGAGTGCCAAATCTTCTAACTGCAAAATGAATAATACAAGAAATAGATCTGATGGTGAAAACCATTCAATGGTTGTATTAGATCCAGAAAAAGTAAAAATAAAGAGTGCATCTCAAGGTGAAAACCTCTCTGAGGCACCAAGAGATGGAAGATTTGACACTCTCCCATAACACTATTAGGAGAGATCATCAGTTTTGATTGAACCTACATAGTCTATCAATTTTGGCACAAATGAAACAATGAAGACCCTGCACCTTGCATCATCCATGGCATAAAAGGAAAAACCTAGCTTCACCAAGTTCTTTGAAGAGAGGCAAATCAACTTTGCATGGTTTTATGCTAATAGACCAGGCATAGATCTAGAACTCATCATTTATTATTTATCACTACCACCTGGGGTAAAACTAGTAAAGAAAAAGTTGAGGGTAAGTAAAGGATCATCATGGAAAAAATAGGCCCTTAAGTGGCAAAAAATTCAAAAAAATCAGAGTTAGGCAACTTGATGTAAAAATTTGAATAAGTTATTTATATTATTTCAAAAATATGTATGAATAGAATCTCTAGAAAATTGAATGTAGTTTCTAAACTACTAGGTTTGTTTTTAAAAAATTAATTATTTGGTGAAAATTTGAAATTTCAATGTAGTAGTACTTAAATTTCAGGGAAAAAAAATAAGTAGGTGTATGTCTGACCACCCTAACCACAATAAAATGATAATATTTTTTTATAAGATTTTAGATATAAGTAGAGGGCTCATGTCCCGATGTGAAGCATATTTTTTTGTAATTTTTTTCCAAGTAAATAATTAATTATGATTTTTTTATTAAAACTTTTAAAAAATATAAAAACTCGTATGTTTGACCACCTTAACTTGGTGAAAACTTCATGAAATTATTTTTTTCTTTTTTTAATCCTATAGTATGTGAAGCATAGAATGTGACACATGTTTTGGATTCAAAAAATGTGATACCATTTGAAATCTATAGATGTTTTTCAATCAGCCTATCAATCAGGACTTTAGTCGTAATTCAAATAGAAAATGAATAATAATTACTTATTAAATTCAAAGTAAAGCATAATTTATGTTGGTGGAAAGTTGAGAATCTCCTTTAAAAACCCTTTCTGTTTCATCAATTTTGGGTAAAAAAAAGTCGTCAGCCACATACCCATCATATTGGAACTTTTTGGCCCATCATGATCCTGCACATACCCTTGAGAAAAATGCACCCTCATATCACCCTCTTGGTAAAAGCCGAATTAAAGAAGCTACTGGATGTGGGATTTATCAAACCTATTGACTATGCTGAGTGGATATCAAGTATTGTGCCAGTTTCAAAACCAGATAAAAGCATCAAAATATGTACAGACCTCAAGGATCTTAACAAGGCTTTCCCAAAAGATGATTTTCCTCTACCTAACATTGACATCATCGTAGACTTGACAACTAGAAAAGAAATGATCTCACTTATGAATGTTTTTTCATGTTACAATCAGATAAAGATAGCACCTGAAGATCGAGATAAGTCAAACTTCACATGTATATGGGGCACTTTTTGCTAGAACGTAATGCCTTTGGGTTGAAAAATGTTGGAGTGACATATATCAGAGAGTAATGACCACCATCTTCCATGACATGATGCACACTTTTATGGAAGATTATGTAGATGATCTATTGGAAAAATCATACACTAGGGAGGGACACCTAGAAATTATAGACAAGATCTTCACTAGATTGGAGAAATTCAATGTGAGATTAAATCCCAAGAAATGTGTCTTTGGCGTGACATCAACTAAACTCTTGGGATATATTGTGTCAGCCAAAGGCATTGAAGTGGATCTCGCAAAATTTTAAGTCATCATGGAAATACCTCCTCCTAAAAACATCAGCCAACCCAGATCTTTGCAAGGACGATTCCAATCCATCAGGAGGTTCATCACACAACTGGTAGACAAAACTCATCCTTTCAATCATTTGTTGCACAAGAATGTCACTTTCAAATGGGATGAGGAATACAAAGAAACCTTTAACGAATTCAAGCAATATCTGGTGTCACCTCCCATACTAGTACCACCAACTAAAGTAAAACCATTCGTACTCTACATTGCAACAACCAAAATATCTTTGGGCTCTTTACTGGCATGGGAAGATTCTACAAGAAAAGAGAGAAATTTATTACATTAGAAAGACCTTCAATGGTTACGAGATCAACTACACCTTCATTGAAAAGGCTTGTCTAGTGGTAGTATTTTCTACCTAGCAAATAAGACATTACATACTGACTCGGGATGTACAGGATCATCATGGAAAAAATAGGCCCTTAAGTGGCGAAAAGTTCAAAAAAATCAAAGTTAGGAAACTTGACATAAAATTTTGAATAATTTATCTATATTATTTCAAAAACATGTAAGAAAAGAATGTATAGAAAATTGAATGTAGTTTCTAAACTACAAGGTTTATTTATTTTTAAATCCTATTTGGTGAAAATTTGAAATTTCAATGCAATAGTACTTAAATTTCATAGAAAAAACAAGAAGTAGGTACCTGTCTGACCACCCTAACCATAACAAAATGATAAAAAAAATTATAAGATTGTACATATAAGTAGAGGACTCATGTCCCGATGTTATGCATATTTTTTGGTAATTTTTTTGCAAGTAGATAACTAATTATGATTTTTTTATTACAACTTTTAAAAAATATTAAAACTCGTATGTTTGACCACCTTAACTTGGTCAAAACTTCATGAAATTCATTTTTTTTTTTAATCGTATAGTATGTGAAGCATTAGAATGCGACACATGTTTCATATTAAAAAAATTGTGATATTGTTTGAAAGCTATAGATGTTTTTCAATCAGCCTATCAATCAGGACCTTAGTTGTAATTCAAATAGAAAATGAGTAATAATTATCTATTAAATTCAAAGTAAAGCATAATTTATATTGGTGGAAAGCTAAGAATCCCCTTTAAAAACCCTTTTCATTTCATCAATTTTGGGTAAAAAAAAGTCGCCAGTCACATACCCTACGCATACCCATCATATCACCACTTTTTGGCTCATCATGATCCTACACATACCAACTCACACCATTAAACTCATAGCTAAAATTGACCCTTGAAGTATCTACTCAGCAAAGCTGCCCTAACAAGAAGACTAGCCAAGTGGGTCATGATATTGAGTGAGTTTGACATCTAGTACGTGGACAAAAAATCAATCAAGGGTCAAGCAATAGCAGATCAATTAGCTGAAGTACCATTGCAAGAAAATCATCCAATGAATGTTGAGTTTTCAGATGCTGATATCCTAATGGTGTCAACACAACAATGGATGTTGTACTTTGATGGCTCTTATACACAACATGGATCAGGCACATGAATCTTGTTTATCTCGCCACAAGTACATACCATTCCCAAGTCCTACAAATTGATGTTTCCTTGCACCAACAACGCATCTGAATATGAAACATTGATCATTGGAATCAAAGTAGCAGTCGAGTGGAAGATCACAGAGTTACATGTCTATGGTGATTCACAACTAGTCATTAATTAGGTAAATGATGATTACCAAACAAAAGATTACAATTTGATGCCATATAAAAGAATGGTTGATGACTTCAAAAAGTACTTTGTGGAGATAAAATTTGAGCAGATTCTTAGAGGTGACAACAAAGTTGTTGATTCCATGGCTACCATTACCTCTCTCTTGCTAATACCTGAAAAAATGAGCCCATTATGAGTTCATAGTGGAACAAGTGTTTTACCCTACCTACAATAACCCTCAATCCCAAGTCATCTACCATTTAGCTAAGGTTGATACTTCTATATACAGGAAAATATGCACTTACCTAAAAGACAACACCCTCCTGCCCGATTTATCCCAAAATCAAAAATGAATCCTTATTCAACAAGCAACTCACCATACCTTAATGGCCAATGTACTTTATCATTGAGGTCTTGATGGTACTCTCCTCTAGTGTTTGGAATGTAACAAAGTTGAAACCACCCTACGTGAGGTTCATGATGGTATTTGTGGCACACATTCAAGTGGCTTAACTTGAGCTAAGAAACTCCTACGTTTTGGGTATTGCTCGCTAAATATGGAGAAAGAGTCATTTCAATATGTCAAGAAGTGTCAAAAATGTCAAATCCATGGAAACCTGATACATGCACTAGAACAAGAACTACAACCTTTCACATCAACATGGCCTTTTTTTCAATGGGGATTGGATCTTGTTGGTAAAATACATTGATCTTCATCCAACAGATACAATTTTATCATCAAAACCACGAAGTACTTCATGAAATGGATTGAAGTTGTTCCTTTGACCACCATCAAAGGAAAATAAATTTCATCATTCATCCTGAATTACATCATATGTCAATATGGCATTCCTCAATCCATCATCACAGCCAATGGAAGACCCTTCAAGAATCAAGATTTCCAAGAACTTTGTGAGAGGTTCCATATACAACATCAATTTTCTACACCATACTATCCCTAAGGAAATGGCCAAGAAAAGGCCTCAAACAAATCTATCCTGAAGACTGAAGAAAACTATCAACGATGTTGGATGAGACTAGCATATTCAACTGAACCCTACTTTGTGAGCTTACAAAACTAGTATTTGAACCTCAATAGGAGCTACACCCTATGCTCTAGTCTATAGATCCAAAGCCATTCTACCTATTGAGGTCTAATTACCATCACTTCGGGTGTCAATAAAGGGGATAGGATTATAGAGTTTCTAGATTACAAGAGTTGGAATTGTTAGATTGAGTGTTGTCAGCAAGCAATTGATCACTTGAAATCCTATCAACAAAGGATGTCTAGGAGCTACAACCATAGAGCAAAACCAAGAACCTTTCAGGTAGGTGACTTGGTCCTGAGAGAAAATCACAATAATCAACAAGATCGAGAGAAGAAAGGGAAGTTTGAACCTAATTAGCTAGGTCCCTTTGTAGTTGTATCAGTCTTTGGATCAAGAGCATATTAGTTGTCCACACCTAAAGGATATTTTTTTGATGAACCCCTCAACAACCTGCATCTCAAGAAATTCTACACCTGAATCATCCAGTGCATTGGTAAAATTCTTTAAAAAATACAAAAAACATCAGAAAATGACCTGAAAAAATGGTTTCCATAATGAAAACCTAGAAAATAGGCATCATGGTAACAACAACAAAAAAAAGAAGAGAAAAATACAAAAAAAAAGTGAAAAATTAAAAAAAAATCATAAAATCTAAAAAAGTGTAATAAAAACTAGTGAAAACCTTACAATAGGGGATATTTGTGATAGGATAGCTTTTCCATCTATTTGATCATTTCAACCATTCACTTTCACCATCAATCTACCTATCATTGGAAAGCTTCATGTACATATCCTAGCATCATGGTCGTGTCTCACCCTAGATTGGGGGAAAAATCCTAAACCCACTAGGAACAAAAAAAATTGGGCTTAAACCAATAGAAAAACAACAGTTAGACAATGCAACAAATACAATGATCATAGTGCAACCCAACATTGAACATCAATCACAAACATGAACACATCAACCATCCAAAATCAATCAAAATCCAAGCAAAATTTAAATGGATGTTCTCATGAATCATGTCTTTTTTCACTTTAGTGCATCTGTTCAATTGTTGTATTTTGAATTTTTGTCATCATATCTCTGGAACACCTTAATGATGTATTGAACTAGAGGATCCAGGAAAGAGTATGTTTTTTCTTTGTTTGTTGTCTATCAGTTGATCACTACTACTATGCAAATTGTCACGAGACGTGCTCTACAAAGTATCACTAATGACATTTTGAATTTGCATAGGAAAATGGTTAACTCTGGTTTGTTTATGTGAGTAATGTTCAGGTCATCTCTGTTTAATTATACCTAGATTCGTGTGTTAACTTGCAATATCAAAAATCATGAAAGTAGTACTCAGGTCATCATGGTCTAAATTATGTCATTGATGCTCGTACTCACTTTCAACATTTTAAAGGCTCAATGATGATAAAAAGAAAGACACATTAGTTGTTACAATGAAAAAATTTGCATATTAGATCTGCAAGAGTAGGGTAGATTGCATCCATATTATTCTGCATCTATATCTATGGGATTTCCAAAGCTACAATAAATTTCACAATGATGTTATCTCTCACATTAATGGATTGAATACATTTGGCATTAACCAAAAAAACATCATTTTCATATAGTTTTACATCAGTTGCATCACCATTTACATACATTAGAAATCATTCTCACACATTATCACATCTGTTCCATCATCATATCAATGTACATGATCACATCATTCACCAATCCATGCATTACATCAATATTTGCACATATCCAACAGAGTAATATTTCCAAGAAGAAAAAAATCTCTATTTTAATAAGGGCATAATTGAACTTGATGCATCTATAATTGAACTTGATGTATCACCGAAATCATTTATTCCTTTAATAAAATGGATCTTGGATTCACTTAAGAAGATTGAAAGACATATCCAGCAGAGTAAGATTTCCAAGAAGAAAAAGTTGTAGAAAAACATGATTGATCAACAAGGATATAATGTCATTGTTATGAACATCTAAAACCAGTAGTGAAGATGAATTTGTTATTACTCAAATCCAAGACTGATAAAGGACTAGCTAGATCAGCATAATCATCAAATGGAACATCATACATCCTTTGCATAATCAAATCCATCATTCATAAAGCATTATCAAATCATCAACCATGCATTATCATATCATCATTACATACAACACATAATCATCATAATCATCATGATCATCATCATATAAACATCATAAAAACACAAAACTATGCACCACCATATGATCATACATTCATCCATTCATTGCATCATTTATTTCCATTGGAAAAGAACAAAAACATAAAATGCATCACATTTCATTGGCATAATAGGATCCATCACATACATCATATAGACATCATTCATAAAGCATCATAGAATCATAACACATCAGTTGCATCATCATTTGCATCCATATCATATCATATCATCATCATATAGAACGCCAAATAGCATGATAAAATAGAAGCCAAATGCATCCATCATAATCATCATGGTCATCATCACATAAATCATATAGACACATAGATCATAATCATCGTTTCATATCATATAACCTCAAAAATCATAATGTCAAAATGTATAAGGATATCCAAAAGTATAAAGAGATACATGTATCAAAAATGGCAGTGTATCACAATGTATCAAGTACATTAGTGTATACATGTCCAAGATACATAAAAAATCTACCATAATCAGAGCTATGTCGTGCTCCCCCTAAACGGTGCTAGCATCACGGGACCAGTGCCTCCTCCACCTGACAGACCTACATTCATACCTCTTTGGCCCCCCAGAAGTGGCTATGTAACACCCCTGCTAGTGGTTTGAGAATGGGATCTATCAGACCAAGACTGGGCATAACTCTCTCGCCGCTCTAGAGGAACCGCATAATGATATCTCACTCAGTAAAACTCTGCCTCATGTGCAGTATGATAGATCTATCCAAAATAATTGGAGGTACCACTAACTACTGCAACCTGTTGTAGTCTCTCAATGGTACCCTCTACTTGAATGACCCATCATCTCAGAGCATCCCTCTCAATAGTTAGTGTGGCAATCTGTCCCTACATCTGTACCTATGCGTGAGTTTGGGCCTAGACCTATTCAAGCTTGGCTTGTACCTATTTTATAGCAGTATCCTTCTCCACCATTAGTGTCTGAATCTATCCTTGGGCCTACACTAGTAAATCCTGAACCTGCTTCAGCTAGCCCTACACTGTCCACACCTGCGCCTATAATGCAACAATTTGAGTCTATTGCTGCTACGAGGGTAATCTAATCTCCACGTGTTGTTGTGCTGGGGATACCAATGATCACCTCTTGTGAGGAACTCTCAACTCTGGAACATCCGACCCTGGTCCTCCTCCACCCTCATCTCCTCCCCCATCGCCCCCATCATTATCCTCACCATCTCCATCTCCATCACCATCCCCGTCATCACTGTTGCCCTCCTCCTCCTCCTCCTCCTCGTCTTCCTCTCTCCTCCGCTTGTTCCCATGACCTACTACCCTCTCCTCCTCCTCTAGCAATGGTGCTAGCTCGTATGGGATGGTGATATGTGGGAATGGATCTAGGAACATGTATTGAACATACTTCTCTGATATCATAGAATCGGTGATATTTGGACATACCTCCCAAATGATGGTCTATAATCCTTGGAAGTTCTACATGGTTGCATCATATGACAACATAGGTCCCCACTCTATAGCATCCATCTATCACCACGCATAATGGGCCATGCCTTGGGGCATCCCCTACACTCAGCCATACTGTCTTAGTACCCTCAACAACAAGAATCTCTCAATAATAAATTAGGTTAGCCAAATTAGGTACATCGACTGGCATAGATAAGGAATCTCAATATCATCCTTTGGCCACTGCTCACAATCCACATAGGGCCATCACACTAGAGACTCAAGATCATCTAATACTCCAATTTTCCCATCCTAGGCTAAGCAAATCGACCTACATAAAGGTGAACATAGGGTCTCATGGCAGATCATTGTCTGTCTATAACTGGATGGGTGACTGCTATATGCTTCTAGGCCTGTACCTAAAGCAATGCAACCCCCACTGATAAACTAGCCTCGTGAAGATAGACCACCTAGTGTAAATCATGGTACAAATGTGCAAGCATACAACAACCCCATGCATATCAAGTTCCCTAATCAATCATGCTCTCCAGAATTCAACCCCATCCAGCTGAGAGTCCCTTTGACCTACGTTTAGGACAAAGGAACCCTCCAATGAATCCAACTAGTACAAATGGAAATGTGGCATAAGCATCAACCATATCCCTCTAAGGAATACCATAACCACATATCTGATCATCCTCGAATACTCGACGTAGTGCCTCAATCCCACCCTACTCTTGAGAATCATATAAGGCAGGCTCTCCAACCATGGGTATTCATAGAATCCAATATACATCCTCTGGACTAACTGTGATCGCACCAGTGAGAAAATGAAAGGTGTTATGCTCATTGTGCCACCTCTCTACTAAAGATGTCAATAAACCCCTGTTGATCCTAATCTAGGGCATATCAATTAGGGAAGACAATCTGCATCAGGTAATAATGGTTGTCTCAGGTGGTGTCAAGTGAGGAATCAAATCCCACATCCTTAGGAAGTTCTCTCTAATCTATAAACTTGTTAAAGGCTCCTATCATCACAAAAATAAAATCACAAATTGGCTAATCAATCAATCAAGATCAATCAATCCATCAATCAATATATCAATCTAATCAGCCCTAGTGAGACTTTAATCAAATCTCGTGAGCATCAATTTATCATTTCAACCTCACCTATCATGAGGTTCATCAATCAATTCAACCTTGCCTATCATGAGGTTCATCAATCAATCCAACCTTGCCTATCATGAGGTTCATCAATCAATCTAACCTCTCCTACCATGAGGTTTATCAATCAGTCAATGCACCTCACCTATCATGAGGTCCATCAATCAATCAAACTATCATTGATCCTAGCCTATCATGAGGTCAATTATCTGTTTCAATCATTGAATCTAACCTATCATGAGATCAATGGACATCTAATCTATCAACATCATCAATCATCATCAAATCATAGGCTGATGCAATCAAACATCATCGAAATCAAGGAGATTAATTAAGAAAATCATTAATCTAGTCAAAATTTTACCAATGAGGTAAAACAGTGCTTCAATGCGCTAAAAAATTATATGCGCCAGAAAAATTCATCAATGCACCATAATAGGGTTCCAATGCATTGACTTATCCAAGGCACCATTACATTTGATCAATGTGCTAAACCCCTCTTCCTATGCACCAAACTATCTGATGTGCTATATCATTCCTTCTATGTGCTAAAATAGGAAACTAATGCACTACATATGTCTATGCACTAATCTATTTACCCTATGCAATAATTTACTCCACCTATGTGCTAATCTATTCTATGTGCCATTACAATCTATGAATGTGCTACATCGGTATCCCTATGTGCTAATCTATTCTATGTGCTATAACAGTTATTCAATGTGCTATTGCAATAATCCTATGCACTAAGTCATAATAAACTGAATTTATAACATGAAAAAGAGTAGGAAAATAAATTACACAAATTACAAGGAAATTTTTCAGGGGACATACCGGAGGTCCATATGTTTTTGGGTGGTCATGTCATTGTACGCGCTTGAATCAGTGAGTGTGGTAAGGGATCACCATTCTGCTCCAAATTGCAAGATTGCTCAATCACTCTCAAATCTCCAAATTTCAAATGCTCAAATGAACTTCTAATCACTCTTTTTAACCTTTTTAAGGTTAATTAAGTGGCATTTTTATGGGGTTGTTTTATTTTATTTTCAAATGGGGCTTAATTGATTATTTCATCACTTGGTGGCTTTAACATCATTTTTCGAGAGATAAATCATTTCTAAATCATAAAATTTTGAGATCATCATCAAATCATTGAAAAATCATCAAAAATTTCAAAAATTCCAAATAATCCTAAGAAAATCAAAAATTCATTGATTTATCTCCCAAGGGGGCATATATCCGTCATCACTTGAAAATCAACATCTAGGTCAATTTTTTTTTACTTCAAAGAGGGGAAAAATGTATACACCTAAAATTGGTCAAGACAATTAATTAATTAAATACTAGCTATTTAATTAATGAACTCCTTTAATTCATCTACTTATAAATAAATTCTTAATTTATTTATATAGATCTCCCTTTTCTAAATTTTCTTCATCTAAAATCACATTCCTCTAATTTAATTAAATAAATAAATTTGCATAGTTTTTTTTATTTAATTAATAAACATTCTCACTAAATTCAAATTCTCAATTTGAATTTAGGTACATGTCTACAACACTTTTTGGCCCTATCATCAAATGCCACATGTAATTAAATATGACTACTATTCAAATTACATTTATCTTCAACAAACTTTTAACACATGGCTTTTTTCTCACACTTTATTCCTTCATCCATTTGGCATGTTGCCCTTGGTCAAGGGAACATCCTCCTTGATTCTTCCATCTCCACTATTCATCCCTCATGTTTGAATCTAGATTGTCGATCACTGCCACATCACAAGATGCTTTGAAAATCCTATAAATACAACCCTTTGCTATAGCATTTTACATCACATATTTTAGAAAACTTATTATGCAAGAATAGCTTTGGAGCATTTAGAATTTGATCATTTATCATTTAGCAAGTTGCATTGTTTTATCATTATAACTTAGAATCATGTCTTAGTTTATAGTTGTATTTTAGTTTATCATATCAATGGTTAATATTTGAGCATATGTAGAATCATTTTAGCTTTTTATGCAACTTTTGTATCACATAATTTAGCATCATTATCCATTTTTCAATATTTCCATTATCATAGCATCATGGCTTTTATCACATAGTTTATAGTTTCATGTAGGACTTAGATTCTTGCACACTATATAGCATCTCATTTCTCAAGTTTTCATTTTAATAACCATAGTGCACATACAAAATTTGAGAGCCAATATGGTTTAATAAATCCTTGAGAATAGAGAACAATGGAACATTTTTAAATATTTTTTTTGCTTTCATTTGATTAGTTTATGATTCAAATCTTTAATATAATACGTCGCATTGGTGTTTGTGTTAATTTTTTTATTGATTTACTAACTCTCCCACATTTCACACACACACTTACAATGTTCGAATAAATGTTTTGGAATTAATAAAGCTTTTGTCTTCATTTAGAATAATTTTCACAACTATGAGGTCAATCATGCATCTATGAATATGACATATGGAAATGTGAAATGATCTAGGTGTGTGGATTTAGTCTTTGTAAATCCTAGAATATTTGTTTTCAATCTATCATATTTTTTTTGTGTTTCTCTTGACAGAAGAACTTGGTCAAGTCGAGTGAAGAGTTTGCACATGATATAGAGATAATTATTTTCTTTTATCAAATCTCACAAGGATGCTAAGTCAAAAATTGACAAAATAATTGAATTTATCATGCAAACATGTAGTGCATACCCTAGATAATTATGTATTTAAAAATTTAGTTGTAAATGTCACACAAAATTCAATTGGGATGGTTAAGATTGACTTTAAATTTAAATTTGAAAACTAAAAGAATAGGATTAGTTACTACAACTATGAATCTAACCTTCATCATTTATGCAATCATGGATGTAATTGAGGCTAGGAGATGCATGAATCTAAAGATTAGTATCAATCCTTAGGAGTGATTTTTGATGGTGACATGCAAACAATAGATATTATGAAACTTGTATTCTTGTCATTTCTTGAAAGATAACTAATGTGAATCCAAAAAGGACTATTTTTTGTTTTTTGTGCTCTTCTCACCATCACATTTTACTCCCACTATGACTTGCATGTGAGCTACTATAACGATGCATGCCAAAATAAAATCATGTGCCTAACAAAAAAATATTTTTGTCACTCATAAAAATTATATGAATAATATGTAGATATTTCTTATTTATCAATGCTCTATTGGAATGAGTGCTCAACCTTGAAAACCTATAAAATTAAAAAATCAATAGTAGTATTATAGATGCATTTGAAACAATAATATGGCATCCACAATTAAAATAAAGAAAAGAATAGGAAATGCTTTGATAGATATTTCAATTTTGTTGGAACAAGGATATTGCCCAGGCCAATAGGCCAATGGGTGCTACCTTGAGATAGAGAAAGTTATTTGGTACCATTTAAAAATAAAATATAATTTGATCATTTATTATTCATCTCTTCAATAGTAGAGAAAAATAATGTTAGTCACAATATTAACCCCTTCCAATTGGTTCCATGTAAAGAATGTGGTTAAGTTGGATGAAATTTGAAACATATATACATTTATATCTTTAAAATTTGAATGATCATATTATAATCTAAAGATAACATCATATGACACCATAAAATATATTACTGGTACAGTCATGAAAGTGAATGTAATGATATGTGAAATTATATTATCAATGTTACCTCTAAATAGGGTTATGAAAAAATTCATGTTGGCTTTAATATATTTTTTGCTATGGTTTTCTTTAAGAAATAACCTTGAATCATCTAGTGAAAAACAACAAATGAACCAACAATTGGAGAGATCACTATTGTATTATAAATCTTCCTTTGAATTTTAGAGGTACAACTCTCTCGTATGATAAAATTTAGATTTAAAATGGTATTCTTTTAACTAGAAAGTATGAAAGGAAAATAAATTAAAATATAGTCAAGAAAGAGAACTACATAAAAAAGGAGGAAAAACACATAGATTCATCCCTCAGAGGCTTAAAAAAATATAAAATATGAAGGAAATAATTGTAGTTAATCATACAACAAAACATCAAGAAATAGTTGCAAACTTGCCAATAGAAGAACCTACAACACAAAGAAAACATGTCTAATTCGTAGACCAATCCTATTACACTCCATTTATTTATTTAAATAAAAATCTCACAGACTCCTTCCTATGTACAAAATTAGAAACTTAATCTTCTACTTCAAAGATTCATCTCCCTCTATCCAAAACTTGAACTTTTAAAATCTCCCATATGGTAAGGTATTTTTCTATAAAAAAATTCCTCAATATCTTAAATGATGCCAAGAATACACATGTAAATTTTTTATTCTATTTCACATGATTTTTGAGATTTAATTATTGTTTGATTTGGCAGGGTCAATACGAGTGCAAAAACATGCAACACTAACCTTGTGTGAAAACATAGGTATAAAATATTTTCAACTACGTAAAAAGTTTGACTATCAACATAGCTAAAAATACTTGCACCATTGGATTATCAAAATGGGGTTTTGACACAAAGTTTAAAATTGGGCTCATTCAAATATGGGGCTAAAACCATGATTGCTAGATAAAAGATCTTGTAAGCATAGATAAATATGAGACATTATCATGATATGTTAATTATTATAAAAAATTATAAATGAAGTATCAATAAATAGGAGGAAAAAAAGGGTTTTTAAGAGGTCACTTTTTTCTTAAAAATAGAAAAACATAAGCTTTAGTGAGTAATGCAAGATTCTTATCCTCAAATTTTTAAGATATGATAAGAATAAAAATACTAGTCCTCATAATCTATTTTCTAAACTACTTTTTTTAAATGATGAATATTAAGACAATCAAATGCTAAGGGCATACAAGGTGGCATTTTTTTCTCATATAAATATAACATAGCATTGAGTTTTATCCCTCTCATTTTAAAAGTTCCTTTAGGTATTTTCCTAAATTCCTTCAATGGAATGTTAGCCAAGGTTATGTAATAGAAACAAAACTAGGAAATTATCTTCAAGTTCCACGTCTTACCATTCCTCACATAAAAGATGGAAGTTTCTTTATGCTCTCATTCTCACATTCATCTAGCTATCATGTCCACTATCATGTTTAGAGAACTATGTATTAACTTCAAAAATACACCCCAATGGGCTAAATCAAACAATACTATTTCAAAAAAACTTCATACCTTGTTGTAATTTTCAATCCTATATAGTTGTTTTGTTTTCAACCAAATTTCCCTAAGCTCTTCCTCTCTAGAAGCATATGTGTTAATATCTTGGAAATAGATTGGCCAAGATAAATGATGATTAATAGATGTGTAGTTTTGTTTTATGATGTTTAAGGTTTCATTCTCTTATGGATTTTTCTCTTATTTGAGTCCCCTTCTTAATGTTCTAGACATAAAAGTTTGTTCTTATTTATGAAATAATCAATTTATTTACTATTTTTTTATCATCTAGATTTAAAACCAATAAGTGGAACCTAGTTTGAGTGTATCCTTATGTTTGAAGCTAGAAAGTTAGTACACTTTCTCCTATCAATAAGTAAAGCGAATAAAATATTATAAAACATAAAAAATAGACATCTTGGAATAAAATGGTTAATGAGTCCTTAAGAAAAATGATTTATTTGATTCATAGATATCTACATAATTATGATGCTTTTTTGGCTCAAAAAATCAGGTCCTCGATGTTTCAGAATTTATACCAAAAGGGATGCATCATGCACAAGCCTAATACAATTGGGTTAAATATAAATGTGTGTGAACAATAATAATGCATCCTAGTTAAACATTCTAGAAAGAAAATTCCTATGACTTACAATTCCACAAGAAAACACAAATGGATGCAAAAATATAGTGATTATACATGGTTTTGCAATTTTGTTGTAGGATGAGGAAATAGTGAGGCTATAGATCTACAAGGATGGTGAATGGATTCTTGTTCAACCAATAAATGGTGCCTTTGTTATCAATATTGATATATTCTTGAGGTAATATTCCCATCACAACTATCTGATCCAATCTTTTCTTCTTCATTGCAATTGTGGCTCCTCCATAACCACATTATATTTATATTAACATAAGTATCTTGTTAGTATCATTCAAATAACAACACTATTAATGCATATACTTTTCAAGATAATAGTACAATGGTAAGTGCAACTAAAACCCTTAAAAAAAGTAAAAATCCAAGTTAGGATGTGATATGTATTGGAATTTGTTTCTAACTAACTGTAATGAAATATACTATGATAATTTATGGGATTCCCTTTGGTGTTATGAAATATATAAGAGCATTGAGCATAGAGCAGTTACAAACATGGATATACATTGGATCTCCATTCCCATGTTTTATCGCCCAAGTAGGGAAAGAGAGGTGGGTCTTATTCCTAAACTCATA
Organism: Sequoia sempervirens; assembly: GCA_007258455.2. NCBI lineage: Eukaryota > Viridiplantae > Streptophyta > Pinopsida > Cupressales > Cupressaceae > Sequoia > Sequoia sempervirens. The sequence goes on along the minus strand of VDFB02000007.1, from coordinate 103,643,143 downwards.
AATGATTTGCATCCCTATCAACAAAAAATATTCATTTGTAAAGACTATATGTGGAGTTCTATTTTGGTAAACTTGATGAGAAGAAGAATATTGAATTTTTCAAAATCAAGTCATAACTTTCTCATCGATTTGAGTTTATTCAATGTTGAGCTAGGTTAATTGTTAAGACCTACAATAGCAAGGGGTAAGACCTACACTCTATTTCATTAGTATATATGAGTGAAGATGCACCTTATGAGTATAACCCATGAGGATTTATGATTTTGTTAGTATGTTTTTAACAAATTAAATTCATTGTTTGAAGGAGGTATATCTTGTAGGTATTATTCTAGGAAATTAGTCCTATGAGGTCTCGTGAGAAGTGTGTATTGTTTATAGGATGTTCAAAATAAAAACCAAGTTCTCAGTCAATCCAATCTAAAGAATATGCCAATAAATACATAAATTGTTGTTAAAATCAACAAAATTTGCAAGAATAACAAAGGTACTTGAAATCTAGCGATCGCATTCCACAAAGATAGGGAAATCTAGTGGCTTTGAATTTGTGGTGAATATGAACTTGGCTTTAAATGTGTGGTAAATTTGAAATTAGTTTTAAGTAAATAGACATGCATACTTACAAAGGATTTTTTATTGTTTAATAGTTGGGAGTGATTGAAACATATTAACTTCAATGTTTATATGCAATTTGAATATGCTTTTACCTTTTTCCTTAATTTAAAAACATATGCACTAAAGCAATACATGGGAAAAGGAAATAAATGTTGCACAAGACACTGATACAATATCTAAAGGATGAAATAAATATTGTGCAGGTGTACATTGTTGAACAATACTTTCATAAATATCTCATATAGATACTACCAAAATGTATTCATAATAAATGAAAAATAAATCTCCTACATTCTTCAGCTCTAAGACAATATTTTTCCAATGTATTCAATTAATACTTCTAACCTTTTCAATGGATGAGTAACCTTTCAAGTAATTAGAAAATTGTAAATTTTATTTTAATCTACAATTTATAATTCTATTAATGCATAAGTTATACTTTCATTAATATATATAATATTTTTTCTTTTAATAAGTTTATTATTAAATAATTTATAATTTTATTAATATATGCAACACTACTGCTATTTTTAAAATTTATTGTCAATGAGTAATATAAATTTTATAAATATTCAATATTGAAATTTTATAAGTTTAAAACTTAAACAATTCTTATTAATGAAATTATAATATATTTGTAAATAATAAATTGTATTTTAAAATAATAATATGTTTTTAATCATGGTATTTAAATGTATATTCCAAGTGTGTGATTTATTTATGAAATTTCTTTTTGTATATTCAAAGGAAAAAGCTCATCGGAGACTAGCCGACTTAACCGACACACTCTAAGCAGCGCTCACTGCTTAGGTGGCCGATCCATGTGGGCCCCAATAAACCATACATTTCCCATTTCTGCATTACCTACCCGTTTCTGTCGACCATTTTTGCAATTTGACGTTCCGTTCACATAAGGATTTTATTTACTGTTTCCACCATTATGCCACTATGGGAGCTAGAAAATATGCAGTCGGCCACTGTGATGAAAATGAGCATCCTTTACATAATGTATAGAACTGTCATGCAAAAACAAGTGTTTGGAAGCTTGAAAGTCCTATTTGTAATAGATATTGACAAGAGAAGAATGGATCCTATTCAACAACCACCAAAACATGAAGACTTAAAATAAGTTGAGAAAATATTCATACCATGTCTCAACCCAATATTTTAAGTCACATGCAACTAGAGGTCAATATGAATAGAAAGGACATATCATAGTTCCATAAGAAGGAAAATGAAAAACTAATGTTGTTTCAACATTAAATAATATGGATCCTATTCAACAACCACCAAAATATGAAGACTTAAAATAAGTTGAGAAAATATTCATACCATGTCTCAACCCAATATTTTAAGTCACATGCAACTAGAGGTCAGTATGAATAGAAAGGACATATCATAGTTCCATGAGAAGGAAAATGAAAAACTAATGTTGTTTCATATCGAATGAAAGATTTACCTATTATTATTATTTGGAAAATGGGTTGATGTGGAATAAATTATAATTTTGCAAACAATAGATGAGAGTATACAAAGCACTTAAATATTACAAAACAACACATGAAAATTGTTATAGAGGTGTTCATATTGATGAAAAAAAAATTAATCGACTTACATCCAATTCAAATAAAATTATTTATGACCAATTGAACTTTGTTCATATGGAGTTTGATTATGATGCAAATGAATATATATTTGTGGGTCAAAAAATAGAGATGGATAAAAAAAAATTGATCACATGACATCAATGGCCTCCAAACCAAAAATTCCTTAAGAGACATGGAACTAATTCGTGCTTGTTCAAATAACCTTGATGTAGATCTAGGATCAGTAATTGATTGGTCAAGGATTGGAACATCTCCATTGAATGACATTTCTTGGATGGGTTACTTGATATGGCTTTCCCAATGCTATTTCCAAAAAGATGATATGACTGATTAGGACTACAATTGAATATAGTCCATCTACATGAATTCATTACATACTAGATTGTATATGTGGTCATATGCATTACAATAGATTGCATCTACATACTAGGCCAATTGAATGTGTTGTAACTAATATGGTCCACATGTATGTACTGTAATATTTGTCAAATCCAAGGAGCTATATGTGTATGTAATAAAGAATGAACATAAAATAAAATAGATAGGATAAATATAAAAATATCAATAAGAAATGAAGGGCCACTTCTTCCCCTACATATGTAACTATTAGGATAGAACTTGAAGCTCGATCTAAGACTCCTAAAATTTGTTCACATAAAAAATATTGTGTATTAATGTTCTTTATGAACATATTCCATTTAACCTTAGTTAATGTTTATTTGTGAATTCCATCGGCTATTATCTATTAATGTAATATGATGAAGAATCCTTTTGTTGTCTATATTGTAATTATGATCATGAAATATATGGTTTTCCTCAAACTCTCAAATTAGTTGTCATATGATGTGGTAAAATGGACAAGGGAATAATTTGTTAATGTTATGTTCATAGGGAATGCTTAAATTTGGTAAAGTTTAGTCTTGTAGATAAAAAATTTCATCTCTTGTTCCCTTTTTTTTTTCTCTTCCTTTCTTCTTTTCCCCTTAGTATTTTGTATTTTCTTTGTAGGTTGGATAGGTTAGGATTATATTTTTTTCTCCTTAAAAATGAGCTTCATAAAATTCTTTAACTAGCTACACTGGGAATATCACCAATCACCTTTTTATAACATCTCATTTGCCACTATCTGATTCTTGTAAAGCCAAGAATTGACAATTGTAAAACATTGTCAAGATTTTTTTTAAAAAAACCTTTCAAGAGAGGAATAAAGTCCCTAATTCTTGGATTCTACTAACATATCAATTTTAAATGAAAAAAAAGGCACTAGGAGGGAATGATTAATATTTTTTAGTTTAGAAGTACTGAACTATACAATTGATTGCATAGTTTAACTAGTTAAGCTAGGGGTAACTTCATCTTAATGGATAATCCCCTTAATTTTTGAGTGTTCCCTAGAATTAACTAAGGTTATATAAAATGGAATCCTACATTTTACTCAAGCAAACAAAATAGCAATAGGGGCATCATGACCAACAACAAAAATTGCATACATTTTGTGTAGCTATAAAATTTTAAAAGTCTAAATTTTTTGTTGATTGTTTATCCTAAAAAAATTTCACCTTCACCTCCAAGAAAATTTAATGGATATCCAACTTAAGGAAGAGGATTTGAGTATATTTATAAAAACTCAACTTGGTACTTCATCACTCCCAACAATTAATATGTTAATTTTGGTGCCAACATTTTTTAGAAAAAATTGAGAGGGAAAATACTATGAAATATAGTAAGGGTGCACACAAAATAAGAGATAATAAAAAGGTAGGTGCATAGTTGATAGATTAGGAACTCAATAAGTAATACAGTCACCTAACTTGGGATAATCACAAAAAAAAAGAGAGAAAGAGAAGGCCACATGATAGAGGAGACAATATTAAGACATGGACAAAAAAAATGACATGGAAATAAAAGAAGAGATCATAAAAGGGGAGTTCATTCTCTATCCAATGATGGATTCAACATAGGGGTGTTGGATAATGCCTATTATTGTGTAGGAGAAAATAATTAGAAAGAAGAGGAGACTTCATATAATAGGCTTCCATTCCACCTGACATGATTATATTTTATCTTCATGCATCTCAAGAGAAAAGATGTAACATGGTAATTAAGAGGAGAAAAATTAAGGGTAGGAAGATGTAATACACAAGGAAGAAGGAAATTATTTTGTTGCAAATTGGAAAAATTACTAAGACAAGGAGGAGAGAAGTAAGAAACCACATTAACGTGAATTCTTTCCTTGCTATGAAAGATTGTATATTTGAGAGAAACAAGATCAATTGCAAGAGAAAATAGGCTAAATCATAAACCTATCCCATGTATGCTTGCCAAGACTATAATGAATTTGTATAGAGTTTATTTTTAGTGTAATGAAGAAGAAATATGCATTTCTATGTATCAAATTATCCTTCATATTTTTCTATTTGCATGTGATATGTATGTGTATATTTATTTATTTGCATGCCTATGATTTTATTGTGTTTGTAGCCTCAAGTGGATATGGTTGATAGAAACTAGGTTGTGCACTCCCTAGATTAGGCCCTAGAAACATTTATATCTAGGTGTGTAATAGTTTGGAAGAGCATCTTACCACATTGTAAAGTAGCAGTTACTTATGACAAATTCTTATGTCATGTCAAAATATGTAAGAGGGGGGATTCTTTATAATTTTATCTAACATTATCATAAGTCAAAAAATATATTTGAAAGGGTTGAACAAGTCAAAATGCGGTGCCCCAAATAAAGAGTTACATATGATGGATTGTATGAAAAGTTATGATAGTTATAAAGGATAGAGTTTTCTCTCTTTTTGTGCAACATAGAAGAAAATAATATTTAATATTTATTTAAGTCAAACATGAGTGAGAAACAGTTGATTGTCCTTTCTAAAATGGGAATAATTTAATGACATGGCTATCAAACTAGAATAGTGGTGCACTTTATTGTTCTCTGAAAATAGCATATAGAGTGATGATGGTGGGATATGGTATAGTAGGGATGATAAATTTGACTATCTCATGATGGGATGGTAGGGATGGGTATAAGAAATGGGTGTAATTCTCACTCAAAATTATAAATATAAATTATGAGATAGTGTTACACCTATCTATGTAAGAGATATTTATAAATTTAAATAATTTTGATGGAAATTTGTAAATGTTTAACATGCTCTTGATTACATTGCCAATGAATGTGTATCAATACATCTAACTAAAAAATGTCATACTTTTGAAGCTATAATATTTGAAAATAAAATAAAGAATACATTCATTGTAAACTATTATTTTAAAAATTTATTACCAAGAGGACAAATAATATAACATAAAAACAAGGAAAATGAGTTTTCTTTTCTTAAAATCAAGGACCTATTTTTTCATGTCATTTTAAATTAAAACATGAATGCCAAATTAAGTAGTATCTTGGTCCAAACATTTGATTGAAACTTATAGAAACCTTTTGAGTTGTAACCTCTCCAAATAAGATAAAAAGTAATAACTAGGTAATCAAAGTATGTGTGCATTCCTCGCTTAATGTGTATGTAATTTCATTAAAAAAAAAAATCTTGTGCTTGTATGTTCTTTATAGTTGATTGTAATGAACAAACTTGTTTCATAAAGTAAAGTATAAAATTAAAAGAAAAATATCTTTATAAAAAATATTTATTACATTATTTTTGTCTTCATAATTATATAAAATAAGTCATCAATATTTTTCAAATAAATTTTCATCCTTACAATTATACAAAATAGAAATAAATAAAATAAACTATGAAAATGATGGATTTCATTATTCAGTCAATTTAAATTTATATTTTGCAATTACATATTATAATACAAAATGTAACATTTAAATGTTTGAAGCCTCTAATTATAATCTTCTTCTCCCTTGGTTTTCTTCAACTAACACATGTGGGATTAAGAACCCTTTGCATAAAACTTGGGCTGTAGACAACCATTGAGGGTGAAAGTGAGTCTTACAAATAGAAAAATGATCTACTTCGCCTTCCAAACACTTGCTTCCACATTACAGTTCTAATAATTTTGCAAAGAATGTTTGTTTCCATCACAGTGGCTTACTGTAGATTTTATAGCTCCCACAGTGGCAAAATGGTGGAAATGGAAAATACAATCTTTACATGAAAAAAATGGGAAATGAAAAATGGTCCAACGAAATGGGAAAGGTAATTCAGAAATGAGTATGGTTTAAGGGGGTCCCACATTCCCAACCACCTAAGTAGTCAATGTTGCTTAGAGTGTGTCAGTTAAGCCCGACCTCAGAAAATGAATGTGGTATTGTTGGGGCCAAATTTAGTAAAGAAAAAAGTGAATGCATAGCTGACAATGAAGCCAATCTCATGCTTTTTCAAATAATTGTACTTGATAGTGAGCACAAACATAAATAATTACATGAAGAAGAATTTGATAATTTGAATGACATAGTGACCTATGTCCCAAGATTATTGATACAATCATGATTCTTACATGTGCCAATAAGATCTTTGTTACTTCTTTTATGGCTCTCATGTTGGTGGAATGATCAATCTAGCTGACGATGATGTGAAAAATAAATAGAGAAACAAAATAGATCAAGATTTGGAGTGTTGAGAGTGCAAGATCAGGCATTTGATTTATAGATAAAATGCAATTAATACTGTGAATGTAAAATTCATCAAGCTCCTTGTGGGTTTTGGTTTTTGTTAAGTACTAGCCCATGCCTCGAATGAACATCACCAACCCCTTTTGATAAACAACTACCAGACTCAGCCATGTGTCTGCTCAGCGCTTCCCAAAAGAATTCTTTCCTTTGCTCCTCTACTGGCCCCCGCTAGGCTCCCACATTTCTTCACTTCAGGCTATTTTTAACTACTTCCCTTCACTTCCTCATCAGGCCCCACTCATGTGCCACGTAGCTCCCATTTGCGTAAAGATTTGGTGGGCTCCACAAGCAGTGTCTATTGTAAACATTGCTGCTATGTGTCATCCCAGCACAAGCTTTCATTGAAGGGAGGGGAGAATGAGCTATGGGATATGTCGTGTTGCCATTTGTCTCCTTGCAGATGCTTCTTCAACACAATGGATGGAGCAAACTATGGGTTGCGATATGTTGCCATGTTTCTAACTGCCTGTATTGGGTGGCAACACTTGTCTGCTCAGAACTTTATCAGGACCATTACCATCATTCGCAGGGGATGCACCTAGATGGGGAGTGACCAAATGCTATGGCCCAAATATTTTTTAGTTGCAATGACCAAAGGGAATCATTACTACTGCATCATTACTCAGGATTCCAAATATTTTTAGTTACTACTTGCTAGGCGGTGGGAATATCGACTATATATTCTGCTCTTTGCTTTTGAAGAGGGGTTCAAAGATTACATGTTGCATGTTCCAAGTTCCATAGGTTCAAGAATTATAGTATTTTAGAGAGACACCAGGCCTTTTTTATTGTTTAGATTATTGCAATAACTCACAGACTATGCCATTTTTCAGCCTCTCTACTTTCTTATGCTATTGATAAACTTTATACTGTGCCATTATTGTTTGAATGGTTCATTTGCATAACTTCTATAATTTCAAATGCAAGTTTGCTAGTTTAGATCATGTCTTTTGACTCATTTTTTTAGTAAATGGGTGTGAAAATTATTTTATGTCATTGAATGAGTTGTTCATGCTTCAAGATCTTTAATTTTTGTTATTCTAGGACATGGTAAATTGTTTAGCAGGCCCTTAGATCATATCCAAAAGATAGGTTTATCGTGCCTTTTATCTAAATTCTGGCGCATCGCCTTAGTTAGATCCTTTATTTTTATATCAGCTTCCTTTCCCATTCCAAAAAACCAATTACAGAAGAATTCAACTTCTTTAAAAAAATCAGAGGTCACTCAATTTAGTGCAATATGTCCCCCATAAACTGAGTATCTCAGAGAGGGCTGTTAGCTTGCCAATTTTTGGCATCAATAGTTTTTTTACTTTCCTGGCATGCCTGGTGGGACTTACGCTTAAATGAACTTGATTTTAAGGAGGGTGTATGAGCCATCAGCCTATTACTAAGTCCCAAACAACAAATAATCCTTATTTATTATTACTGCCATTAGGGATAGCACAACTCGCTACCCAATTAGTGAACATTATGCTTCCTCCCCCTTTTCTACTAGCCACATTTCTTATTGCTAATAGAAATTATGTGGCTTGGGATTTCAGAAGTCCTCTTGTAGCTCTAGTAGCACCTACCATTTGGGTTGTTATCCTAGTTTCTACCCTAAAAGTTATACCTAAATTCACTAGAGATCGCTCAATAACACCATCCAAACATCTATATGATGTTGTAGACGTATGTCTAGTACATGGTGTTACAAACCAAAATATAGCACTAAGACTGCTCGCTGCCTCTTTCAGAGGCAAGGTGCTAGATTGGTACCGAACGCTGCAAGCAAACACTATCAGTACCTGGGATGAGCTCAGAGATCCTTTCTATCAAATATTTTTGAATGAAGGAGATCGATCCTCGCTATATTATCAACTATTGGTCATAAATTAGGCCCTGCATGAAGCCATGGATGACTTCAATGCCTGGCTCCATACAAGCTGGAAGAGAATCCAAATTTATATCTACCTACCGCCTGATTTGGAATTCATGTTTTATTTAAATTCAATCAACCCCAACATTTCAATGATGATCTAGTCTCTTGGTGGAACCACATTAACGGGCATCTACAACATCACTATCAAGGTAGAGAACAATTTGATAAACACTGAGAAGTTGCCACCCCGACCCATCATTCCTATATTTCTAGAAATATGAGTTCCTTCTTAGGAGATTCCTTCTACCAGTGCACCGACTCCTCCTCAATCTATGTACACATATCTAAGCATGCCACAAAATGTTGCTTCCACATCCGGCTCTTCAAAGCAAAAGATGAGTGAGTTCAAGGAAATGTTGTGGACTATTGTCAATGATATAACTATCATCAAGAAAAACTAGAAAGTTCCTCCAAGGCTAAGCTACCAAAATTATCAAGGTGGGAAACCTTCTTACTAACAGAACCAATTTCAATGAGGTTCTCACATGAATCTACAGATGCAAACAACAAATCAAATAGTGTCGATGCCTTCTCCACTATAGAGTGTCAATCTAAGCTTGAGCAGAGAGTTAACCATGGGGGAAAAAAAATTAATTGATGACACCAAACCCTGGTGCTTCCCTTGTGGTGATTCACATATGCCCCAAAACTGTCCACATGACAACCTACAACAAAGGTGGCAGAGCAGTGCAACCAAGGCACAACATCAGATCCCAAAAGTTATGTGTATACCTCTTCACAAATGGACAATATGGTGTTCACTACTCAAATGTACGGGATGTCACTAGAGCAAGAAGTAGACATCAATCTCGATCATGCACTCTTCTCATGGATGGAAGAAGAAGAAGTAGTGTTTGCCAATGATGCATCCACATCTAAAACACCACAAGTACAGTTTGATTACAACACCCACTTAAAGAGGAGATTCACGGGCGAACCAGTCTTCACACAACTATTCAGTCTACAACCTAAAAGAGCTCCTAACCATATGCCTAATACCTCTCTAGTGGTGACATAATGTCTGCAACGAAGGGAAATTTTTATAATGAGAGCTAAGGAGAAAAAACCTCTAAATCCGCCACCGTTCAATGTGGTGGAACAATTGAAAAAATCATCTGCTAATGTGTCTCTTTGGGATATATTAGCCATTCTGAAATAAAAGAAATTACTTCAAAAGGCTCTCTGGGAGGATCCAATCATTGAACCAATGGAGCAATCACTCAGAGGAAAGGTTGTTGATTGATCATCTCCTACCAAAGTTCTTACAAATAGCACAACGAAAGAGCCTACTGAAGTAAGAGATAAGCTAAAGCCTCAACCCTTCTTCTTAAATCTTATTATATATAGGGGAGAAATTATTACATAATTCATGATTGAATCTAGTGCTAGCACCATAGTCATGCCCAAGTAGATAGCTAAGGCCTTAGGACTTAGCTACAAACCTTTGAAAAAGGGGGTTAAGCAACTTGATGGGAATAAAGTTGAAACTTTAGACCTTATCAAAGAGATCCCATTGACTCTGTTCACTTATCCCAGTATCATAGTCCCTCAAGAAACAATGATCATAGATGTTCCCCCTATGTTTCATCTTTGCCTATCTCGGGAGTTTACTTCAAAAATAGGTGGGTATCTTTCTCTAGATTGGTTGCATTTGATCCTTAGGACCAAGCATGGAGTGCAGATGAAGAGAGAATCTAAGGCTTTACATTTGGAACATGTGGTCAATGAGCCATGATCAACTTTGAGGCCGCTCATACTTCTATCACCAAGCAAGAAATGTATTGCACCGAGCTACTAGAAGATGAAAGAGTGACTAGAGATTAGACCGATCAAGAAGATATTCTTTTGAGTGAACATATAGATATTGATCCTTTTGACAACTACCATGCTACCAGGTTGGGAACCTATGTTATCTATGATGAAGATCAAGTGCTCTCAAAGGTCATCCAAGAATCTGAGAGCAGTTAAGCCTCAAAACTATGGATGTTGCACTTTAACGGAGTAAGATGCACGGGTGGTGCAGGAATCAATATATGTTTAATATCCCCACATAATGAAAAGACACTAAGGTCTTTCCGCTTCCAGTTCACTTGCCCAAACAATGAATATAAATACAAAGGACTGGTGAAAGGTTTAAGCCTTACAAAGTGAATGGGAATTTAGTAATTAATGGTGTTCAAAGATTCTGAACTAGTAGTCAATCAAGTCCATAGAATTTCTATGGCCAAGAATGTCTACATGCGATCCTATAGACACCAAGTTTGGGACTCTATTGAGAGCATTGAAACATTCAACATTCACACGGTTCCTAGAGAACAAAATACATATGCAGATCACATGGCAGCAATCAGATCCCAGTTTGATCCCGCCTCCGACCTCATTCACGACAAACAATTTGTACAAGTGATAGTTTGACCATCCATTCTAGAAAATGACCAGAGCTAGTGAGTTTTTGACAGTGATGAACACATTATCTCATTAATCCAACAGTCGGGAGAATTTTTCAACCAGCTCCAACTAAATATCGTCGAATCTTATGAAGGACAAATCATTTAGCTAAAATCCAACAAGCTTCCAAATGGGTTGGTCACTCTTGAAAATATTTTTGATTGTCATGATGCATAAATGATAAGAGAAATTTTGTAGTAGATAAAGGTGACTATGCGGATCTTTAGTTTAGAGACAAAAGAAAGCTCAAAGTCAGGAAAGATGTCCCACATCATGATAAAGAGAGGCTCATTGACTTTTGCAAAAAATATGGAGTAGTGGCTTGGTCATATGATGACCTCAAGGGATATGATCCCGATATCATCCAGAATACAATAGAGTTGGTGGAAGGTGCAAAACCAGTTTTCCAGAAATAGAGGCTAGTCAATCCCAAGATTGAAGCACTAATGGTGCAAGAATTAACAAAGCTAATCCAATCGCAGATAGTCTTCTTAATTAAGCATAGCACATGGGTAACCAATTTGTTCCTAGTCCAAAAGAAGAATGGAGATATCCGCCTATGTGTAGACTTTCAGGACCTAAACAGAGCATCCTTGAAGGATCATTTCCTGCTACCTTCTGTGGAGTCATTCCTGCAAACGGTGGTAGGATTAAAGATGTTTTCCTTGTTAGATGGATTCTCCAATTACAATTAGATCTAGGTCAAATAGCAGGATCAACATAAGACAATGTTCACTACCAAGTGGGGAATGTTCACATATGCTAAAATGTTGTTTGGCCTCTCAAATGCAGGAGCCACCTTCTAGTGGGCAATAGTTATCACTTTTAGCAAACTAATCAACAAGATTATCCTAATCTATTTGGATGATTTGACAGTGTTCTCCAAGTCCAAGAATGATCATTTTGATCATCTTGAGATGGTGTTCAAGAAATGCTAGGAGTTCTGGATATTCCTGAACCCAAAAAAATGTGTCTTTAGAGTACTACAAGGCAAGCTATTGGAGCACGTAGTGTCCAAAAAATGAATTTCAATTGATCCCAAGTGAGTGAAATCAATCAAAGAGCTTCCCCTTCTAGTCAACAAGAAAAGCATCCAGTCCTTCTTGGGAAAGGAAAGTTTTGTTAGCAAATTTTTATTTTTGATTTTGTAGGAATAATTAAGCCAATCACCCTGATGCTGAAAAAGGATCAAAGATTTAAATGGACAAAAGAAGCTAGAGAAGTCTTTGAGAAAGTCAAGGATGCTATTTCCTTCGCTCCTGTTCTAGTAAATCTAGACTTATCAAAGGACTTCATAATGTATTTATTTAGTAGAAAGTCAAGCATTGCTACTGTCTTAACTCAAAAAGATGATGAGGGTAGGGGAGAACATCTAATAGAATTTCACTCTTAGACGATGAAGGAATATGATACAAACTTCCACTTTGTGGAGAGGCAAGCATTTGTAATAGTTAAAGGGGCTCAAGAAGTTCCAACACCTAATCTCTTGCAATAAGGTGATTTTCTATGTTGCACATTCTAGTGTGCACGAATACATCATGAAAAGAGAAATCACTGAGAAAAGAGACAATTGGATCACCAAGATCCTCGAATACGACATTGAGGTCAAGCCTACAAATACTATTCAAGGAAGAGGACTGTGCGAATATCTTGCACACGATGAAGAAATGGCCATCGATGAAGAGCAACTGGAGCTAGTCCTAATGAACGAGTCAGATTTTGAAGGTTGTTGGCTGGTGAACAGATCCAGGTTTATGCACATAGGAAAATATCCATCGGTCCTTCTTTCTTATAAGAGGAGATTGTACCAATTGTAAAATAATGGATTTGCACTCATTGAATGGATCCTATGCAAAAGAAATGTTAATAGCATTCTATTGTGGTGTGTTACCACAAAGAAAGAAAAAAGGATGTTCGACACTTACCATAGCAGTCTCGTGGGTGGAACTTTCTTTGCAAAGACCACCACCATCAAAATCATGTGCGTAGGGTACTTTTGGCTAACTTTATTCAATGATTCCTACTCCTTGGTAAAATCTTGCAAGGAATGCTAGTTTTTCATAGGAAGAAGAAAGAATTCCATAATTCCTCTTAACCTGATAGTGGTTGATGAGCCATTCATGCAGTGGGGCCTGGACTTCATCAAATGATCAACCTAGCCTCCAACACAGGTCATAAATGGATCTTGATGGGCACTGATTACTTCACTAGGTGGACCAAAGTCATACCACTGAAGAACGCAATAGAGGCAGAGATAGTGGACTTCCTAAAGGAACTAGTGACAAGATTCAGCCCACTTGAAACCATCATCTCCAAAAAAGTGAAAGTTTTCCTAGGCTCTAAGGTAATTCAATTCGCACTTACGCATGGTATATTCCTTAAAACATCATCAAACTAGTAGCCAAAGGGGAATGACTTAGTCGAGTCAACAAACAAGAATTTTTTCCAACTCCTCAAAAGGATTGGGTTGGAATACCAAAGAGAATGGCATAAAAACCTTTGAGCAACACTCTGGGAAGACCGCATAACTCCTAAGCAAGTCCTCAAGACTTTGTCATATGAGCTAGTATATGGAAAAGAAGCGCCATTTCCTATCTCTATGGAGATTCCAGCACTGCAATTGCTAAAATCTCTTGAGGTGGAACAAAATGGTGCAATGGAGGTGCAGCTAGCTGAGTTGCTAGAAGTACAAGAGAAATGGGAAAAGCCCCTAATAGCCATGACTAACTTCCAACAAGTGGCTAAAAGGTGGTTTGACAAGAAAGCATCTGACCAAGGTTTAAAATGTGGAGACTTAGTGCTAAAGTTTAATGAAAGAGTTGTGAAGATGGGTTAGCACAGGAATTTTGATAGCCTTTGGGAGGGCTCATTCAAGATAATTCAATGCAAAGAATATAATGCATATGAGTTAGAAACTATGGAAAAAGAAGCGTAGAGAATTTTGGCCAATGGAGAACACCTTAAATTATTTAATTAAGCTTCCATATCCTACCGATATAAATATGTTTATAGTGTGTTTTCCCTATTTCCCTTTTGTTTTTGTTGGCTGGTCTCTTTTTATTTATTCTATGGTTCAAGGCAGAAAATAACAAGTAACCCATTATTGCAGAGAGCAAAAAAAAAAAAACTCACAACTCTCAAAATAGAAAATCAAACACCCACATGCAAGATTGAATTGAAACATATATGCTTAAGTATTTACATTGTCAAAATGGCTCAAGGGCCACGCTTCTAAAAGTATATTGTTCTATTCTATTTCTTTCATATATTCTATTGAAAATCCTTTTTCAAACATGTATACAAAAGTGGACTAGTTGCTATGAGTTTATTTTTAAAAAGGAAAAAGAAAAACATGGAGGCCTTTAGTCTACAACATGGGCAACAACAACAGATGCATCAACCATAGTGTCTACAATATCTTCATCCATAGGGGTGTCATCACCAGCAACATCATTTACAGGAGCAACGACCAGAGGTGGAGGGAACACCATGTTCTTAAAGTCTATGTATGAATTGATATGATAGAAAGGCACCATGTTGTAGATTTGAAAGAGAAAGTGGCAAGCATGAGTGACCCTCTCGTGGTGCTTGTTTTGTGACTGGAGGTGAAATCCACTCAGAAATGGTAGCCATGGTACGACCGCAGCCTCTTCAATGAACCTCCCAAGGTCGCTCATGGTTGGAATGCCTCCACCATATGTAGCATTTGCTACCACCTCCCCAAGGTCATTTAGGTACTTCTTAGGAAAAATTTCCTTGACCAGAACTTGTAGAATTAGTGGCTTGGGAACTCCAATAGCTAGCATGGAGGCAACAAAATGCGAGCACACGTTAATGTTAACTCGATACTTGTCCTTGTACTTGAGTCAATCCCACACCAAAACCAATTCCATGGCTATGATAGCCAATGAGTGCTTATTCTTTGTCATCCTTTTGAAGCATCTAGTTGAAATCTGGGCTAAAATTTTTTTTTGAGACTTATGACAGACTAGCTTAATTAGGGTATTCATGTTGGCAGATGCTTTGCAACTACCTTAAAACTACTTCTACAAACTGCCTAGCTTTAGCCTATGGAAACGCTATCCAACTGCTAATGCTAAGCTGTTAAGCCAATTACCTATTACCAACTTTGTTCAAATCACTAAGTGTGAGTTCGCAACTACTTAGGTGCCTATTTATAGAAAAAGCAAGGAAATGTGTGGTGGTTTTCTTACCATAAACATGATATTAATTGAGTACCAACTTGAAAGTTGTGTGTGATCTTACTCAAATTTACCACCCAGTTCCGTCTATTGAGTATGGCTTGTGTACAAAACTAATAAGGGATAATTAATTAGCCTAAGCTAGTGGTAGCAATCGATAGTGTTATGAACGGCCAAATACTGAGGTGTCATTCTCCAGGTGTTTTTCTTATTCCAAGGCAGAGCTCATATCTTTTCAAATGCTAATTGCATCTTTGGATTAATCATTCCTTTTGGGATATTAATTTCCAACGCATATGAATGCCTAAGTTGCTAGCAAAGCATTGGCTCAAGTTCCAAGAAAATTGCACTATACAAAATAGTTGCTAATTGTAATTTTGAATTCTTGTCATTTCAAAATGGCAAGTGATTCATTTCGCACAAGCCAAAAGGTTGGTGGTACATGTTGAATTAAATGCAAAAAAGGTAACTGCCTTCTACCACCTTGAGAAAATATAGCTATGTATTGCATGTAAAAGGTTTAAGCACTTTTTTTTTTTTTTAAGAAATGTTATTCAGAGCAAAAGAAATTTCTAGTGCACAACCAGAGTTGAGCTAAACTTGCAAAGAGGTTCAAGCTAGGCATAAACTTCTCACAAATAAAAAATGGCAAAAATTTCAAGACAAGAAGCACATGGAAAAGCAATGCAAAGGTTATTTTAAGTTATGCAAGGAGCACCAGCCATCAATGTCTTTGAAAAAATTTCTTATGCCACGCCGAGTATTCTAGACAAGCCAAAGTGGGAAAACACATAAGGGTTGGAGAAGCCCAAAACCCATATAAGCTATGCCCTAATCAAGGAGGAATGGGATAATATTCATGATCCTAGTCTTGCAAAGAACCCTAAAGGATTGAGGGAAGTGGCCTGCGAAATAATGGAGGTATCCAAAAAGATAATGTCAATGACAAAGAAAATGCGGTTCAGCAGGCTTCCACAACATATGGTCACATATGTGCACTACTGCCCAAAATTAGTCGATGCAACCATTAAGCATTTCAACCCAACCACCAACACTATTGAGGGCTAGACTCTATCAGTTAATACCACCCTGGGAGCTATCTAGAATATGTTGTGTATTCCTGATCATAAGCAGAGAAAAATAAAAAAGATGCATTCACTCCTACAAGGGGGAAAAATATATGGAACACAAGGGATAAGGATCTGGAGTTTTATAACAAAGAAACCCAAAGGATTGAAGCAAATCAATAGAAGCCACCAAAGATCCTGGCGCAACACTGTTCTTTCAAAACAGACTTGCAAGATGCATTTTCAATTATGGTATTTTTTTGTGGTTTGGACACCGACAAGGAGGTGCACGCTTTTCAATTGGGCCTGGGTTTCCAGTTTCCCAAGAAAAAATCTTACTTCTGGTATGATTTTGTAGAATACTTCTCAAAGGATATGATAGGGAAAATTAACAATTACTAATTTGAAAGGAAGTTCAAGTTTCCTTCCTAGCTCGCCTATTTGTTTTTGCATCAGAACCCTAATTTCTTTGATAAGTGTGTGGAGTTGTCTATTTTTGATGAAAGGAACAGGAGAAAGCTAGTTTTTGTTTGGACTCCTCTCCTCTCTTCCGCTTTCAACTATTATGCATTTTCAAGTTATTTCTTGACTCTAATTTTTGAAAGATTTGAAAGGAGAGGATGGTATTAATTTACTCACTTTGACATAGAAAGAGTATATGCAGAACTTCATTCCTAGATGTGACTAGTTTTTCGGAGCATATTTTACATTCATCTA
Source organism: Sequoia sempervirens (assembly GCA_007258455.2). NCBI lineage: Eukaryota > Viridiplantae > Streptophyta > Pinopsida > Cupressales > Cupressaceae > Sequoia > Sequoia sempervirens. The sequence continues at coordinate 103,625,916 of VDFB02000007.1, read as the reverse complement.
GATGTGAGGCTTCATCGAGGAACCATTCCACCTCCCACCATGTGTAACAAATCGAGTGCTATCCCTTAAATTGTTCCAGAAGGTTTGCATTATTGATACTACCTTTTGCATTAATGATACCACTTCTCTATCAAGGAAGAGCTTGTTCATTTGTCTAATAAGCTTCAAGACAGTGACCTAGAAAAAAAAAAGGGGGGGGGGGTTCTCTTGCTATTGTAGGATAGGTTGGCTCATCTAAGATTGGTACTGATTTGCAAAAAATGGAGTTACAACCCTTTCAAGGATTTACCTCATGATCATATCAAAGTAATTCATAGTTCTCGACCTTACTAGGAAAAGAGGCACAACCCACTGGAAGATAAAGATGAATTATTGGTTGACCTGATCCACACTCCTATAGAAGATAAACTGCCATAGAATAGGTTATATTTTTTTGTAGTAGATTATAATAGGGCTGAGTTATATATTATTAAAATAATATATACACAAGAGAGAGGTGTTGAATAATATTTTTTATTATGAACTACTACTTCCTCTTTCTTCAATTTCTTAATTATAAGGTCTTTCAACACCATCTTTATGTATCTCTTTGGATTAATCCATCATCATCATTGCATTAATCCATTAGGTACATTTTAGGCTAATATAAATTTATTAATCTAGGCATCTTTCATCCATTATAGTCCTTTCATTATCCATGCATCTTTCTATCCTAATCATTACATATCTCCCATCCCACTAACCAAATAATCTTGAATCCAAAATATTTATTTTGGAAAGAGAAAATTACCTCATGCATGGCCAAAGCTTAAAGCACCATTTGTATCAAGTGGATTTTGGAGGGATGAGGTAGAGAATAGTTATGCATACTCAAAATCCATCCTCTTACATCCCTAATTCATTCTCTTAACTCCCCTTAAGCCATTCACATAGGACCCCTTAACTAATTTTGTTAGCTAACTTAAACCATTCTCTTGCATCCCCTTAAGTCACTATCTTAACTCCCCTTAAGTCGTCCTCTTAGTACCCCTTAAGTCATCCCCTTAGCTACCCTAAATCCATTATCTTGCATACCCTTAAGTAATTTCCTAATTATAGTGTAAGTATTCTCTTTATACAAATGTATGTATTTATTCTCATAATACCATGGCCAAGATTCCCAAAAATAAATGACATATATCCTTTAACATGATGCAATACTTCCTCATGATGTGTGCCTATCTTAAATTTTAACAAAAAATTCTCACTTACTAGTACCTTATGTTATTTCTACAATTGTGAGTATTTATATTGATTTGGATATTCTAAAGATAATTATATTTAGTATTGTATATATTTCTAAAGATACTTCCCCTTTATACAATTTTTTTTTTGATACCATCATAATAGAGTGGGGAGAGAGGGAGGGAGATAGAAATTGGTAATATGGTAGGAGGGATAGATTTTTCTACCTTTTCAAATAAGATTTTCATGTCTCCAACCAATTGATTCTCCTTTTTTGCACTTAGATCTAATTTTTTCTTTTCCTTTTCATCTATTTCCAATTGTATTTGTTCCATGGAATTCTTAAGTTCAAGAGTCTTTCATTTCATTTGTTCAACCCCACTTATAGCATCATCTCTCACTTTGCTTGCACAAATTCATATGCAATATAAAACTTCTTGAATGTATCCACTTCTACATTGCCATTTTTCTATAGCACATAATGCACATGCACCTTCCTCAACTTATCAAGAGTGGGAAGAATCTCTTTAGGAAATACACTATCTCTCTCATTCACACACACATAACATCTCTCCACCTACCCCTCACATTATCCTTCCCTCGAGCTCCCTCCTTCCCTCTCTCTTACTCTCTCCATGCATACCTCTCCCACCTTCTCTCTATATGTACCTCTATCCCTCCCACCTTACAACTCAAGTTATATCTCTCCTTCTCACTCTCTCTCCCTCACACACACACAATCTCTCTCCCCTACAATGAGAGATATCAAAGACAACATTCACAATTATGAAACTAGCCTATATGATATCAATACAAATTAGATTACTTTATTATCCTTAAAAAATAAAGTGTTTGCTACTTAACATGTGTGTGTATGTGTTTAATTATATGTTGAATTTATTTAAACATCATGGAATTCTAACATCTTGCATAGAAAATGTGCTAGGTTGGCTCATAACAACCCATAGAAAAGGCAAGAAAATTGGAGTTTGAATTTTTACTATTGGTATTTGAGGATTATGCTTATGCTCCTCAAGATAAAATTGGATCAATATTAAGCCATGTGGAAATGATCTAAAATGATAAAGTGGTCATCTTGGAGTGGGGAATAAATGTATGGAAAAAGTGTTAACAAGAATTCAAAATAGGGATAAGTAGATAGAAAATACATGGAGATATGTGCAACAAGGTACAATGAAGATGGACAAGGATTAGGCCATGAACTAAAGATTATAATATGTCACTTATCAATATATTGTTGCACTAATACACTCTCAACAAAGTGGGGATAAAAGGAAAATGATATGGATATAGAAAAACTAATATCTTAATGAAAATTGTTACTAATTAATTGATATGCATGGTAACTTGTTTATATGCCACAACCAAATCAACTTAAGATATAAGTTTGATACTAACCATCCCTATAAACTAAATTTTTTGTTGACAACTATAAATTTTCATTGCTTATAATTTTAATAACCATCCCTATCATGAAATTCTTACCTCCCTTAAAAATAAAGGCTAGGTACAAGGTTCTAGTGCATATTAAATTTAAAAACTCATTCATGATAATAGATATGAGAGTGAGATATGAATGATCCAATTACTAACACCATCTTTATGTTTCTCTTTAGATTAATCCATCATCCCTAAACCTAATTGTAGGAGTTAATGGTGACTCCTTAACCCCTAGATCAGTTGCGATCAAAACCACTTCCACAAGAGAGAGAATGGCAGGAAAGCTTGCTTCACAATACAAGATTGATTGATTTCTTGATTACAAATGTACATGAGATGCCTTGCTTATGTAGCAAGGTTGAAATGTAGTAGTGAACATGATGTTGACAAATGTCATGATCTTATGACATGAGACAACCAACAACCTAATCATCTAGGAAATGATGCATCCTAGCTAGATAAGATAAGTTCTAGATAAGCCAACTAAGCCTTCTAGAAAGAATCTTTTACCTAAGTAAACTTAACCATGTGAATATGTCCCCTAATTACCTAGTGAATGAATAAGCTAGGTACAAGACAATTATTCACACCAACACCCCCCCTTAAGTGCAACTTAGGGGGAAGATTATTATGCACACTATGCAAAGACTATGACCATGGGTCCCAGCTACTAGGCCATGTTAGGTACCCATTTACAATGCAAATGATGCAATCTCTCACAAGCGGAGAAAAGGGGAAAACCCTGTGGGACAAAACTCCTCTCCAAAAGAGAGAAAACAAAACAAAACAAACATGATGTATGGAGGACTCAATGATACCCCCCAAGGACAACATGCATCATGTATATACAATCAAATACCCCCCATAAGAAGGTAGTAGAGAGATAAGATATCCCCCCATGATGAAGAAGCTCCAATGTTGATGAAGAATGACTGAAAACAAAAGATGACCCAATGTCTGCAAGCAACACATCTTCCCTTAGGAAGAAACAAATTTATAAGATGATGAAGAAGCTACTCCATGTCCAACTGAAAGGAGAAAGCATGAATGCTTAACATGTATGCCACTGAAAACTGATGAAGATCCTCCAAGCTTAAATGAGCCACAACATAATCATGGTCAAACTGAATCAAGAAACATGAAAAATCAAGTGAAGGAGGAGACTCATGAATGTCAATCTCCAAAGACAAAGTAGATGGGATAACATTTGTACTAAAACTGTCATCAAAGAGGAGAGAAATCCCCTCAAGTGTGTCCTCCAAATTTGCAGTATGAGACTCCATGAACAAGCTAGAAATCCCTGTCAAATACTCATCCCACAAAACAAGATCTGAAAAACTATGATCATCCTGCTGAATAGAAGCAACAATGGCTGAAGCAGCAGGAGGTGGAGGAGTAGGAAGCTCAACACTAGTCTCTAAAATACCAAAGTGTAGTTGACCAAACTTCTCCTCACTATCATGGTTCACACTCAATGGAGTGTGTGATGTAGTCAAAGGAACATTATCATCTTCTGAAGCAAAATATGAAAAGGAATATACTCGAGATGCATGATCAACCATCCTGATAGCAACAATATCCCTAGTCTCCAACTCCCTTATGTACACCCTATCTGGAGTGAACTCAATTGTTTTACCTTGACCCCCATGAGTAATTTGGTAAATAGAAAGGAGATTAGTGAACAAGGAAGGAACACAAAGTACATCATTGAAAGTCACTTCCCCCATATCAATAGAACCCTTCCCACTTACCTTCATATATGTATTGTTACCCATCAATATATGAGGTTAATTACAAGGCTCAAAAGAAGAGAACATGTCCATAGAGGATGCCATATGATGAGACACCCCCGAATCAAGAAGCCATCTATGAGATTCAAGACTTGTAGAGGCCAAGAGTGCTTGTCCTTTCATCTTGTGTAGCCTAGAAGTAGATCCTGTGTCTTGTGACTAAGATGATGATGATGGAGCTACCGATTGAGATGTTGAAGAAGAAGTACCAGACACTGATGAGGGCAACTTAATGTTATTCTTTTGAAGAAGGTGTGTCAATTCATCAATCTTCTTATTATAAAATTTATGCTCATCATGTCCTAATCTTTTACAATATGCACATTTTGACTTCTTCTTTTTAGATGATTCCTCTTTAGAAGAGGATGTAGACTCAGGAGTGCTATGTGAAGGAGAATCTTTACCTTGCTCATTAGACTTGGGTGCCTTGTTCTGCTTCTTACCTTTGCCACTTGAATCCTTTGTCTCCTTTGCAACAAGAGCATGAGATCTAGGAGACTTCAATGTGCCCATGTGTACCAACTTTGCTTGTTCCCTTGTGAGTTGAGCTCAAATTCATCAAGAGAAGGCATTTTGTATGCATTTCCAAGAGCATCCATTGTAGCATAGAAAGTAGAAATGAACACTAAATAATCAGGACCAAGCTTAGAAAGAATAGAAAGTATCAACTGTTCATCCTCTTTAGTTACCCCACAATTAGATAACTACAATCTAAGAGAATTGTGCTTAGAGAAAAAGTCTTGGACATTGTCAAAATCTAAAGGATTAAGACCCATGAGTTCATTTTCCAACTTAAATTTCCTCATCTTATCTGGCTTACCAAAGAGACTCTCTAAAGTATTCCAAGCTTCATTAGGATGAGTGCAAGATGCAACATGATATCTAAGATCTTTAGAAATGGACAACTTCAAAGTACCAAGAGCTTCATCCCTTCTATCAAGCCACTTTCTTTTCTCTTTTGCTCTTGCAGGTTCTGGATCTTGACCAAATGTGATTCGTTGCAACTTTGATTTTAACAATAATAACTCCATTTGAGATTTCCACTCATGATAGTTATATGGAGTTAGAAGTACAACTTTTGTCAAATCCATGATACAATGAGATATTACAAGAGAAGAACAAAAAAATTTCCCTCACAATACAAGATATCAACCCATTTGTCCCAACAAGATATGCACTTTTTTTGCAAATTTACAAGGAATCCCAAACTATCAAATCAACTACAAACTGAAAATATGAAAATCTGGAAACAAATCTGCAAAAAGTGCATGAGTAGATCTAAAGTGCTCTTGAATACCTTCCAAATGCCGCAAATTTGGAGAAAATTAGAGATCGGAGCACAAAGATATGAGCTCGGAAGTAGAAAACGATTATCAGACTTCAACCTAGAAAAAGAGGCACAAAACTGCAAAATCTCTGCAAAATATCTGCACCACTGAAAAATTCAGATCTCCACCTTTCCGTTGATATCTCGTTTGAAAAATTTTGCCTCTGTATGCAAAAGTTATGAAAAAATGAAAAAAAGGCCTATACAAAGGCACTTAGGGGCAAAATATAGAATCTCAAGGGCTAATTTGGAGCAATTTTATAGCTCCTGGGCCAAAAAACTGGTTATCCATATGACCCCGTCCTAGAAACTTGAAAAAAATAATATATCCCCTTGACTATCAGCTTTACAGTAATATAATATAAAGCAAAGTGGATTAAATATAATCCATCAGTTTCAATACAATAATTGTCGGCCTTTTATGTTTTACAGAGATTTTAATATATATATATATAAACTTTGAGACCTGTGAAATAGAAGAGTACCCGTCTGCACAGTGGACAAGACAACTGACAGCAAAAATAATTGATTTGTACCTGCCTCGAATGGAAAGAGGGAATATACCAATGTGGATGCAAGGACGAGCTGATGCAGACGAAGTCAAAAATGCCTATGTGGAGTTTTCGTACCCGCCAGTGGAATGAACAAATGACCGTCGCTGTGAGTAAATAAAGCCTTCGTACCTAGGGATATGACTGGTGAGTACCCGTGGTGACTGATGCCAATGAAGTACGCAGAGGACGGACAGGGATTTGACCACTGGGTAAATGAGCTTAACCACGGATCTCTGCACAGGAGTAACATATGACAGGTATCGTGGATGACGGATCTTGGAGACTTTGTTCACCGAGAAATATTCGGTGGATATGTCAACCCTGAAATTAAAATCTTTGCCCGAACTATATAATATTTTGCCCAATATATTCAAAAATTTGCCCCAAATTTTTAATACAAAATACCACAAAAAATATTTTACTGAAAATATTTTTTTTGTGAAATTATGAATATCATACCGCTGAGAAGGTTCTTCCAGTAAAAAAAAAAAAAATTGCCTCAAAAACAACTTTACCCAAAATAGGTGAATTTACAGTGAAAAATTTGTCTGCGAAGCCTTTTGAACTCAACTGTGAGGTTATTGAAACCCCAATTTGCACCCAGCAAAAATCTTTTAGCCAAAATATCACCCTCAGATCTGGGAAGGAATTTGCAACACCTAGAGAGTTCTGATACCATGTACGAGTTAATGGTGACTCCTCAACACCCCCAAGATCAGTTGTGACCAAAACCACTTCCACAAGAGAGAGAATGGCAAGAAAGCTTGCTTCACAATGCAAGATTGATTGATTGCTTGATTACAAATGTACATGAGATGCCTTGCTTATGTAGCAAGGTTGAAATGTAGTAGTGAACATGATGTTGACAAATGTCATGATCTTATGACATGAGACAACCAACAACCTAATCACCTAGGAAATGATGCATCCTAGCTAGATAAGATAAGTTCTAGATAAGCCAACTAAGCCTTCTAGAAAGAATCTTTTACCTAAGTAAACTTAACCATGTGAATATGTCCCCTAATTACCTAGTGAATGAATAAGCTAGGTACAAGACAATTATTCACACCAACACCCCCCCTTAAGTGCAACTTCGAGAGAAGATTATTATGCACACTATGCAAAGACTATGACCATGGGTCCCGACTACTAGGACATGTTAGGTACCCATTTACAATGCAAATGATGCAATCTCTCACAAGTGGAGAAAAGGAGAAAACCCTGTGGGACAAAACTCCTCTCCAAAAGAGAGAAAACAAAACAAAAAAAACATGATGTATGGAGGACTCAATGATACTAACATCTATCATCATTGCATTAATCCATTAGGTTCATTTTAGTCTAATATAAATTTATTAGTATAAGCATCTTTCGTCCATCATAGTCCTTTCATTATCCATGCATATTTAGGGAGGGATATAGGGAGGGAGAGAAAGAAGGATAGAGATAGAGAGAGATATAAAGAGTGTTAGGGTGGGAGGGATAGAGGGAAGGAGGGAGATAGGGAGTGGGAGGGTGAGAGGGATAGGTATAGAGAGAGCTAGGGAGGGAGGGAATGATGGGTAGGTGGAGAGAGGTTGTGTGTGTGTTAGGGAGAGATATTTTGAAGGAGGGAGATAGGAAGTGGTAGGGTAGGAGAGGTAGGTATAGGGAGAGTTAGGGAGGGAGGGAGGGGTAGGTGGAGAGAGTTTGTGTGTATGTGTGAGGGAGAAAGGGAGGGAGGTTATCTCCACCCAACTGATTCTCTCATTGGTCCTCATATCTTACCTATCTACATGTGCTCCTTGGGTTTCCAAATATGGAATATATTTTCAATTTTTTGGTTCAATTGATTATATTTTATGTCAAAGAAAGATATGAAGATCCCTACCACTTCATCCAAACTCATGGGATAAACTTGTAACTTTATGTAAATAACCACAAATATGTTACAACAAAAAGGGTAGAATTATAATTTTAATCCTATAAAAAAGTATTAAGAACATTTGATATTAACATGATGAAAAACTATATAGTAACAATTATGATATATACATGGGTTTTATTCAATACGAATCCCTCTCTCTACCTACCCAAGTCTCTCTACCTTTCCTTCTCCCATCTCTCTCTCTCACACACACACTAGATCTCTCTCTTTGTACCTCTCCCACCCTACCTTTGTATCTATCTTTACCTACATCTCTCTTTATTCCTTGCACCTTACCTCACTCTATCTACACTTCTCTCCCTCGCTCCCTCCATCTCTCTCTCTCCCTCCATGCCTCTCTCTCTCCTTCCTTTTCTCTTACTCTCTCTATACATACCTCTCCCAACCTCTCTCTATATGTACCTCTATCCCTCCCACCTAACTACTCACTGTCTCCCTTGACTTCCCCCCCTCTCTCCCTCACACACACACAACCTCTCTCCACTATCTCTCTCTACCTACTTCTTCTTCTCTCCCTAACTCTCTCTATACCTTATTCACCTAGCCTACCTCTCTATATCTCCCTCCTTGCATATTTCTCTTCTTCCCTCTATCCTTCCCACCCTACCAGTCCCTATCTTCATCCTTCCCTCTTTCTCTCCATCTCTCTATCTCTCCCACCCTACCACTCCCTATCTCCCTCATTTTTTCTTTCTCTCCCTCCCTTGAGCACTATGTGTAATGCAAAAATGGAAATGAAAAAGTGGATGAATTATTCTTATCATACCAACCCAAAAATATTATCCTTATCTCTCATCCTATAAATTTGTGCAATAAAAGAAAGTGAAAGACCTCTATCTACCTATCTCTCCATGTCTCCCTCATTCCCTTTATCATCCTAAATGTGTGGTTGTACAACATAGTATGCATGAAATATATTTACAAGAATGTATTTGACCTCCTCCATTTGTTTTCTTATCTACAAATGAAATCCTATAGACTAATTCCTTTATTGTTTTCAAGTGCTTTTAGAGTACCTACTATAAAGGATACCTAGGTATGAAATTCCTACTAATTATATGAAGAAATTTATTATATTAAGGAAAACACACTTTGGTCTTCTTTTGCATAATGAGAAAATGTTGGTTGTTGACATTGAGCAATTTCTTAAATCAAGCAACATGTAGAATGTGAAGTGTGTACTATGAAGGATACCCTACGAAATCCCTACTAATTATTTTCTATAAAATATTGGTCTCATGAAATCCATTTTGAGTGCCTAAATTTCCCACAACCCACCATCACATCTCTCCCTCCTACTAAGTCCATTTTGGGTCCTTCTATCCCTCACACCCTACTAATTCCTATCTCACTCCTCCCCTCTTTCTCTCCCTCCCTCTATCCCTCCCACCCTACCACTTCTTATCTCCATCCTCCCCCCCCTCTCTCTCCATCACACACACACACAACCTCTCTCCACCTACCCCTCCTTCCCTCCCTCTCACCCTAACACTCCCTATCTACCTCCTTCCCTCTATCCATCCCACCCTACCACTCTCTATACCAATCCCTATCTCTCTTCTTCCCTATTTCTCTCCCTCATATCCCTCCCACCCTACCACTTCCTATCTCCCTCATTTCCTCTCTATCTCTCCCTCCCTCTCTCCCTCCCTCTATTATGATCTAGTCATAACTAATTTAAAATCTAGATCTTGGTATAATAATTTATGACACTCAAATAGTTTATCAAATCATCCATCCCTGGAGTATGTTTCTTTTTTAACTTCATCATAGTGTAAGTATTCTCTTCATACAAAAATATGAATTTATTCTCATACTATCATGACCAAGATTCCCAAAAAATAAATGACATATATCCTATAATGTGATGCAATACTTCTTCATGATATGTACCTATCTTAAACTTTAACAAATATTTCTCACTTACTAATACCTTATGTTATTTCTACAATTTTGATTTTTTATATATGAGAGATATAAAAAAAAGGAAATAACCAAGTTTCAAGAGGAGGTTTATTGGAAAGGGTGGCTAATGTTATGGATTGGACAAAGAAAGGGGAGATCTTTGTAGGATTTACAAAAGAGAAAATATTTAACTTTTTGAGTACTCACATTATTTGTAGTGTTGGAAAACACACTCTCTCCTATCATTTATTTCCTTATGAAATTTTTTTGTTTCATATGCACCAAGAATGTAATGAAACTTGCACCATAAAATTTTAGAACAACTCTTTGGTATGATAAAAATGGCATTTCACTTTCTTCATCTGATTGGAACACAAAATGTTCACATTATTTGTACTATTGGAAAACACACTGTCCCCTCTCAATTATTTCCGTATGAAAAATTTGTCTTTTGTACATAGTAAGAATGTAATGAAGTCCACCTTCAAATTTGAGAACAACTATTTGGTACAGTAAAAATGGAATTTTGCTTTCTTCATTTGATTGGAACAAAAAAACGCTCACAATTTATTTGTAGTGTTGGAAAACACACTATCCCTTGTCAATTATTTCCTTATGAAAAATGCTCACATTATTTCCAGTGTTGGAAAACACACTTTCCCCTATCAATTATTTCATTATGAAAAATGCTCACATTATTGCAATGTTGGAAAACACACTGTCCCTTGTCAGATATTTCCTTATGATTTTTTTTAATTTGTACACACCAACAATGCAATGAATTCCACCTTAAAATATTAGAACAACTATTTGGTACAGTAAAAAAGACATTTCACTTTCTTCATTTGATTGGAACAAAAAAATGCTAACATTATTTGCAATGTTAGAAAACACACTGTCCCTTGTCAATTATTTCCTTATGAAAAATGCTCACATTATTTCAGTATTCGAAAACACATTGTTCCTTATCTAACGTAGCCACGGTAGGAGGGTCCTCAAAGAGAACAATCTAAACCGTGCACCAAGAGAAACACAACGAAAGAAACACAAAATATAGAGGAAAATGTAGATGACATATTCTCATTAACAAATATCTCAGTTACATTCAACCGACAGTGTCCAGGCTTACAGATTCGGCTCATAGGTCTGATCAAACATACATCGTTCTAACATGCTCCTATATGCAAGATGAACTATTACACTTTAGATAAATCTTAATCCACTTAATCAAATACTAACTCTCTATTTCCTAATCTAATGATCAATTACAAGCTTTATAGCATATCCACAACTTAAGGAACATCCGCATTGGCCAAGATCACCACATTCTCCAAGGAAAGAAAATGTAACCAGTGCATGAATAGGTCAGCCTCAGATTTGAATTACTCTTCATTAGGTGCATAGGACGAAGTGTGGACCTATAAGGAAGTCGAGAAAAATCCCATGAACATTAAAAATCACACCATTAGGATCCGCAAGTCATGGGGACAATCCACAATGATTGAACTGGCCGAAAAGTTTAAAATTATTCCAGTACCAATTCAAGAAACTACCAAGAATTCTAGGAGCGGTAACTTGTTGGAAAAAAATCCAATCACACCCGAATCTTGGAACAAGGAAAATGAACATGTCGATGATGTACTCCAAGATCCACAAGGTCTAGTGACCAAAGATGACAAATCCACCAACAGGAACTGAGTAAGAATAAAACAAGAAGAAAACTGAAAGAAAAATATTTTTGGTTGATGCAAGATTACCAAAAACTAATGATGCTCCTCCATCAGACATCTGAGGTTAATGAAAAGTGAGTCCCTCACTTTTTCGGGGCCAATGGAAAACCAAGACGTTCTACCTCAACCTAAGAAATCCAAGAAGAATCCTCCACTGGTCTACCTTTCATTTCACAAGATAATCTCTGTACTACCTTCCACCAGTCTTCCTCCCATCTCTTACACCCAAGATATCCTCAATCTCTATTGACTGTTGTTTAGGAAACTGACTCTCCAATTCCACAATACTATCCTCATTGAATTTTGCTTTGTAATACTGATGTAGGTCTACAATGTTGAATATAAGTGATATTCCATTGCCATCTAGTAACTCCACTTCATATGCATTTCCCGAATCAAAATTCTTCAAAATCTTACAAGGTCCAAACTTTCTCATCTTCAACTTATTGTATGTCCCAACTGGAAACCTTTCCTTCCTCAAATATACCATCACTTCATCTCCAACTTTGAACTCCTTATGTCTCCTCTTTTCATTTTCTTTTTCCTTATATTGGTTCATGTCTTCCAATTGTTGTTTCACTTGAGTATGTACTTTCTTCAAGTGTTCTACAAATTCTTCTACTTCTGTACTCCTCTTATTTTCCATATTGATGTCCCTTAACTCTGATATACCTCTAGGATGTACTCCAGTAATAATCTCAAAAGGTGTCTTTCCTGTACTCCTATTCACTGAATTATTGTAAGCAAACTCTGCTTGTGCAAGGACTAAATCCCAACTTCTAGTCTTCTCTCCAACCAAGCATCTTAGCAAATTCCCTAAACTCCTATTTACTAGTTTTGTTTGTCCATTATTCTATGGGTGAAAAGTAGAACTGAACTTCAAATATGTCTTCAACTTCTTCCAAAGTGTCCTCCAAAAGTAACCAACAAACTCTGCATCTTTGTCTGAAACAATACTCTTAGGTAATCCATGCAATCTAACCACTTCTTTGAAAAACAATTCTGCTACATGTACTACATATGTTGTCTTCCTACAAGGTATGAAATGTGCCATCTTAGAAAATCTATCTACCACCACAAATACAGAATCATTACCTCTTTGTGTCTTTGGCAATCCAAGTATGAAATCCATGCTGATATCCTCCCAAGGTCTTTCTAAAACTGTCAAAGACTTGTACAATCCAACATTCTAACTACTCCCCTTTGCTACTTGACAAACTCTGCAAATCTGCACAACCTCCTAACATCCTTGCGAATCTGCAGCCAAAAGTAATTCTCACTCACCAATGCCACTATCTTATCAACTCCAAAATGTCCTGACATTCCTCCACTATATGCTTCTCCCTCATTGAAATTTAGGGTATACACAATTGATTTCCTTTGAACAACATACCCTCCTAAATGAAATAATCTAGCCACTAACTTCTATCTACAAAAACAAGTTATTTACAAGCTCTCCAAGGTTTTGCAAAATTTGGGTCTTCTTCATACAAGTTTTTCAACTCTTCAAAGCCTACTACCTCCACTCTCATCTTTATTAGTAAATTTCTTCTCCTACTCAAAGCATCAGAAACTCTATTTGAATTTCCACTCCTATGCTTCAAAACAAAAGTATAACTCTACCCATCTCATGTGTCTTTGATTCAACTTACCCTGACTGTTCAAATATTACAATGCTTGATGATCCGTATACAACACAAACTCCTTAGGAAACAAATAATGTCTCCACTTCTTCAAGGCTTGAACTATGGAATAAAATTCTTAATCATACACTGAATATCTTCTCCTAGCATCATTCAACTTCTCACTGAAATAAGCTACAGGTCTTCCCTCTTGACTCAACACTACTCTAATCACATTTCCACTTGCATCACAGTCTACTTGAAATACGTTGCTAAAATCTATTAAAGCCAACATAGCTTGTTCAGTCACCTTCTACTTCAACAATTCAAAACTTCTGTTTGCTCCAGATGTCCATCTAAAATCCTTCCTATCTCCTCTCATTGCTTCTATCATAGGACTACAAATACAACTAAAATTCCTAATGAATTTTTTGTAGAAACTAGCCAATCCATGAAATGATCTTACCTTTCCAATGCTATTTGGTGCAGGCCACTCAACAATTTCTCTTACCTTCTCAGGGTCCATCTTCAATCTATCCACAAATATCACAAATCCTAGATATACCAATTCTTCCTTCATGAAACTACACTTCTTAATGTTTATTAGCAACTGCTCCTCTCTCAACCTCTGCAAAACTTGTTTGACATGCAATAGATATTCTTCTCTAATCTTATTGAAAATCAAGATGTCATCCAAGTACACAATCATAAACTTGCCCAATAATTTCTTCAATACTTCATTCATCAATCTCATGAAAGTACTCAATGCATTTTTCAATCCAAAAGGCATCACCAACCACTCATACAATCCTTCATTTGTCTTGAGTATTGCTTTCCACTCATCTCCTTCTCTGATTCCAATATGATGATATCCTCTCTTCAAATCTATCTTTGTAAATTACTTAGCTCCACTCAAGAAATCCATAATGTTATCTGTCTGGGGTAAAGGAAATCTATACTTCACCATGATCTTGTTTATGGTTGTAGAATCTATACACATTCTCCATTCTCCATCCTTCTTACGTACAGGCACAACAGGTACCACACATGGACTCAATCTTTCTCTGATCAAACCCTTCTTCAACAATTCACACACTTGTCTATTCAATTCCTCATTCTTTGTCAATGTCATCTGGTGTACCACTTTATTAGGAAAACTAGCTCTAGGAATCAGATCCATACAATGGCTAATACTCCTTACAGGTGGAAATCCATCAGGTACATTATCTGAAATAATATCCTCATATTCTGTCAGTGTCTCTTTTATCTCTTTTGGATGTTCTTCCACATGCTTCAAATCTTCACCCTTCTTAGGCACCATGGCATAACATACATTATCATGTCTCAATCCATCAAGGAGTCTTCTTCCATCAACTAGACAAACCCTAGCATTCATAAAAACTTCAACTATAGGAACGTCTTCTAAAGGAGACAAAATCTATTTCACCCCATTAGCAACAATGGTGTATATATTCTTCTTTCCATCATGAATAGAATCTCTATCATACTGCCAAGTTCTTCCCAAAAAAACATGACAGATATCCATAGGCATGATATCACACAAAAATTCATCATGGTAATTTCCTATTTTCAATTTCACCAAACATTGTTCACTTACCATAATCTTATGCTCATCCTATATCCACGCTATCTGATAGGGCTTTGAGTGCTTCATCCTTTCTAGCTTCAATTTAGTCACCATTTCTTTAGAAACCAGGTTCTCAGAACTCCCACTATCAACTATCACCTTAGAACATTTACTAGCTACCCTACATCTTGTCTAGAACAAATTCTTTCTCTGCAATAGTTCCTATCCCAACTCACTTTGACATAGTACTCTTCTATTCACCAACACTTCTCCTTCTTCCAATTTTTTAGATTATCCGACATGATCCTCCTCAACACAGGTTGTTCTTCTGTTGTTCTCTATCTTTCTACTTGTCTCTCCCTAATTACATTCAAATTCTCTATGTCCTTCTCCACCACATTTATAACAAGTTCCTCTAAATACCCTTTTCTCTTGTCCTCTATCCTCTCTTCTATATCCTTCATTCTTGTAACCACCATATTCTCCTCTTCTATAAGAGTTTTCATCACCTCTATGATATGCTTTATCATTCTTACTAACCTCCTTATCCTTATTCAAATCTGGAAAAGATCCTCTTCCTCCTTTAGCAAAAGTTCTTCCTCTTTAAAATCTTCCACCTCTTCCTCTTTGTCTCTAATCATGTCTCTTATTCATATTCTCTTCTTCCTTTAGGGCACGTTGATATGCCTCTTCCACACTTTGCAACTTGATCAAACTAATTCATTTTGTATAGATGACCTCAAACAATTCACATATCTAGCTACTTGCTCAATCTCATCCTCCAAATGTCCAGATCTGATATTCAACTTATAGAACTCCTCAGTATACTCTGTCACAAGATTATTTTTGCTTCAAATTTTGCAACTTCTTAAACAAACTAATCTAATATTCGACAAGCATAAACTTTGACTTCAACTTATTCACCATCTGATCCCAAGATTTTATCTATTCTTTTCCTCTCCTTTGTCTATCTGTTTGCAAATGTTCCTGCCAGAGGGATGAATGTCCTCTCAGGTTTGTACAAGCAAACTCCACCTTCTTATCTTCAAAGGTACCTTCAGATTTAAAATAATTTTCCATCTCTATAATCCAATCAAGCAATTCTTCTGAATCCAACTTACCATTATAATCTAGTGGATTGAAATGCGGTCTTGTATTTACTTTAGTTAATTAGGCTCTTATGAACCTCTCTTCTCTTTGATCTAGGCTAGGTTGTTCATCTCTTCCTCTTTCTTCCTAAAATTTTATCTCTTCATCACTTACATCATCAACCATTCAACCTATTCTCTAGGTCATTTCAAATGTATCTAATCTACTAGCAATTCCTCTTAGCATCTCCATCATAGCTAGGTCTGCATTTCCATGCACTCCATTTCCTCTAACATTTCTTCCTCTAGCCATCATGACAACAGTCCTCTGCAGTTGCAAGTTGGATCCTCAGTTTGGCACCCCACAAGAAATCTTCAATAGGACTTCACCAATTTTGTTGACCTCACATGGATTGAATCTCACTCTGATACCAATTTGACGTAGCCACGGTAGGAGGGTCCTCAAAGAGAACAATCTGGACCGTGCAACAAGAGAAACACAACAAAAGCAGCATAGAACATGGAGAAAAATGCAAATGAAATATTCTCATTAACAAATATCTTAATGAAATTCAGCCGACAACATCTAGGCTTATAGATTCGGCTCATAGGCTTGATCAAACATACAACGTTCTAGCATGCTCCTATATGAGAGCTAAACTATTACACTTCAGATCAATCTTAATCCACTTAATAAACTACTAACTCTCTATTGCCTAATCTAATGATCATTTACAAGCTTTATAGCATATCCACAACTTAAGGAACATCCAAGTTGGCCAAGATCATCACATTCTCCAAGGAAATAAAATGTAACAAGCACATGAATAGGTCAGCCTCATATTTGAATTACTCTTCATCAGGTGCATAGGACGAAGTGTGGACCTATAAGGAAGGTCGGGGACACTCCCAAGAACATTAAAATCACACCATTAGAATCCACAAGTCATGGGGATGATCTGCAACAATCGAACTGGCTAAAAAGTTTGAAATTATTTCAGTGTCGGTTCAAAAAACTACCAAGAATTCTAGGAGTTGTAACTTGCTGAAACAAGATCCAATCATGCCCAAATCTTAGAACAAGGAAAATGAACATGTCAATGATTTACTCCAAGATCCACAAGGTGTAGTGACCAAAGATAATGAATCCACCAACAGGAATTGACTAAGAACAAAACAAGAAGACTAAAAGAAAAATATTTTTGGTTGATGCAAGATTGCCAAGAACTGTTATGCCTTGCATAACCACCCCACTTTGATTTGGATCAAAATGGGTCCCCCTTTTCTCTTTCTAGTTTCTTTTTTCTTTTGGTTACTTGATTTCCCCTTGGTGGTTCTTCTAGTTTTTGGCCTAAGTTTGTCTTATGGTTTTGTCAAAGTTTGGTTCTACCTCAATCAGAATTCAAGTTTTCTCCTGAGTTCGGGATTTTCTAGCTAATCCAGATTTTCCCAGATCTTGCTCGAACTCCGACCAAACACTATTGTTTGAGGATTTTTGGTCTTCGCGGAAATCCGCATGGACCGTATTTTCTCAAAAATCCCCAAGGCCTCCAAGCGATGTCTCCTTCTTCGCGGATTTCTTTCTCATCTAGATTTTCCCGGATCTCGTTTGAACTTCGGTTGACTGTTGTCGTTCAGGGATTTTTGGTCTTTGTGGATTACACGTGGACCGGATTTTCATGGATTTCTTTCTCCCCTATTTGTTCCAGGTTTTCCAAAATGTCTTCTCCTTCACGGAAATCTGTCTCGCATGGATTTCCCCAGAATCTGGTGGAATGAGAAAAACTATGGAGTAGTAAGGCTAGTTAGTAAATAATGATGCATTTTATGATTAATTGATGCTATTTTGAGATCTCACATACTGTTCCTTGATTTATAATGATCGGATTAACTTTCTAATGGGTGTTTTCATGTATTTTTTGCTGGAATCTACCTAACTCAGAATTCTATGAAATTCCTCCCTGGCTTGGATTCTACGGGTCGACCTGAAACCCGAACTACTTATATGATCATTTTGTTTAAAAGATTTAATGGCACCTTATTGACATAGGATTCATTTCAATGATGATTTTGATTATTTAACTTATGTTTGTGTGATCTTTACTATGGTTTTCTTTGTTGAATGTAGGATTAAACCCTACACATGATGATATTTTCTAAGGGAGCTCACCTGGAATGCATTCCCCAGTCCAGTTTGTCATAAAAATTAGCTAAGGAAACAGTCGACAAGACCCCAGAGATGTAACAGTGTGTGGAATTCATATACAAGCACCTATCACCTAGACATCATTCATTATCTTGGTGACTAGGACTTTCCTATCAGCATAAGTTTTTCTTCGGGGAAGGGTCTTAGTGAAATCTCCATGTCTCACTGACCGGTGTCAGAAGGATCCATACATCGGCAAAAGATTTTTTTTTTCTTCGCCAAGAAGTCTTGGCGAATTCATAGAGTCTTGACGACAAGGGTGTCTTCGGAAAGAGTGTGGGAATTCGACATAATCACTTTCCAAAAGGAGGAGTCTTGCCGACACAGAGGGGTCCCACCAAAGATCTAAGGTCAATGATAATTTTTCCTTCAGCAGGAGGTTTGGCTAATTGACATAGGTCTTGTCGAAGGGAGTTGCATTCTCCAAAGGATAAAACCTTCAGTATAAGGTCTGGCCGAAGAGGTGAGGTCACAACAACAAAAGCAACATCGGCGGGAGTCATCTTCTTCAGTATATGGTCTCGGCGAATTCATAAAGTCACACCGACATGCCACAAAGGGATTTGATCAGTAATCTTCGGTGACAGAATTAATAAGTCTCAGTGACCAAAGAGTGAACATGCAGAGGCTTTCACCAAGACATGAGGTTTCTATACGACATCTCCCCGACAAAGGAAGGTTACAACAATACACGTGGAAGAAAGAAAACATGTCAATGTGACTATAGAGAGGTCTTGCTGATCAAACGAGCCCTCCTCAACCTCAAGTAAACTCTCATCAAGACAAAGAGACTTCGGTGGGGGGTCTCAGCGAAACAATAAGCTCTCAGCAACACAACATACTATCGCCATAATCTCTTGCCGATTCAATAGGGTCTGGCCGAAATGAAACAAACTCGCCGGAGGACAGGACCTTGGTGTGAGGTCTTAACGAAGTTTGAAGGTCACACCGAAGCAGGAGGAGCCTGAGCCCACAAGAAAAGGAAGATGTCGGGGAGACTCCAAAAGAAAACAAAAGCTTCGCCATGTGGTCTCAGCAAAGGAAGGAGATGACGCTGATGGGATGTCCCTTCGAGGAGAGGAAAGGTATGCATGAAGAGGTCTAGCTGACATTTAGGAGTCTCGCCGATAACAAGAATGGGCTCGGTAAGAGAAGAGAAATTTGGGGTAATGTCTCCCCAACTTTGATAAGTCCAGAATAGAAGGAAGCTGAGGAGAAGAAGAAGTTGTTACTCATAGGGATAGCTGTAGTGACCACTGGTGGAGGCTGATCATAGTTAATGGTAAAGTGCCTTGGAGCATTCAAGGCGACTCTGGCAGAGTTCAAGGTGGAAACAAAGACAAAGAATAAATACTGCAGCTGCAAAAAAAAAAAAATATATCAAGAGGCTTCTCCTAAGCTCAAGCCATGACTAACCCAAATAGCAAGGCTCTACAATGAATGTAGTTTTGACTTTCCTCAGAAAGATCTTAGAGCTGACTCTCCTATAGTCTACAGATATTTTGTAAACCCTAGTGCAGGGGACAACACATTCCTATTGGTACATTCTTTATATAAGGCA
This sequence comes from Sequoia sempervirens, assembly GCA_007258455.2. Lineage (NCBI taxonomy): Eukaryota > Viridiplantae > Streptophyta > Pinopsida > Cupressales > Cupressaceae > Sequoia > Sequoia sempervirens. The sequence continues at coordinate 103,605,933 of VDFB02000007.1, read as the reverse complement.
TTCTTGCCTCTTTGTAAAGGTTAGAACTTTTCGTATTAGCACTTCTAGATTAAAACTTCTAAAGTTAGAGAATTTTAGACTGAGAACTGTTTAGAGTTAGAACTATTAGGAGTTAGTCAGTTAACAGAAGGAGATAGAGTTGCATCTTGATTCTGAGTAATGAGAGCTTCTCTTGTCTTCTTGTTTAGCAATTAGATTTCAATACCGACTGTAATGTATTTTCTAAGTTCTCTTAGTGTAGTTGGAAAAAATCTCGAGCCTCAGATTCTTTGTACACTAGTGACTATGCCAGCTTTGTAAATATTGCTTATCTATTTTACTAACAGTAGAAGCAATCAAAATTTAATCTCCTTCATATTGTGTTCCAGAATGATATTTGTCTTAATTGATCATTTGATTTGTGAGGTCTTCAAGGAATGAAATATTACTTTGTGTTTTATTTAAATGGTAATAAAAATTTGTTATGCAAATGAGCACTGTGAATGAAAGAGGATATGTGTCAATCACAAGTTTACTTTGTTCTATAGTTTTGGTTTAAAAATTCCCTGAAGTTAACAAGTTTGGTTAAGGTTGGATGAACTATTGTTCTTTTCTATTTCAAAACTCTAACTTATCTTTTTATATTTCTTTAAAAACCCATGTTAGAGTAGGTTTTATTTCATGCTTGATTTTAGAACAATCCAGAATCTCAACACCAGCAGGCCCCTTGAATATTACTGTTGCATTGACCACTGAGTAACATCAGCACCGTTGAGACCCAACTACAAAGACCTTGGGAGCTAAGGCATCCATGTGTTTCCTTTCTCTTTCAGGACAAGCAGAATAGCAGTATTTTGCTTGTATTGTTGTGGTGCCAAAATCGCCGTCAATAGGAACTGGCGCTAGAAGGAGGGCTAGAAGGGAAAGCTGGATAACACTAGATATTTCTCACTAGAAAGGTCCAGAAGAGTTCTTCAATCAACCAAAAACCCACCACCTTTGATAGAACTCAAGACCCCAACAAGGCACAGGAATCATAAGGCTGGGGCCACAATCATACCACCCTTATTAGCTCCTCTCACTCCACCAGGCTTTTCACCAATACCCTAGTGGATACCTATCAATCCACCTTCACATCCATCCCAATTGTCATCATAGCTGATTCAACCCATACAACAGTTGGCTCAACCACCACCACCTCCACCAATGGCATTCTTTTAGAATAATCCTTCTCCATTGGGGACTATTCCAGGAGGTTTTCACGACTTGCCTAAGAACCCTGAGAAATTTTGTCCCAAGTACTTTCATGGTGAATCAAGAAGTGCATAGGAGCACATACAAGCTTTCAAGGATGCTTGTACTAGAGCTCAGATAGCTCACCATGATGTAGTCTTTAGGTTGTTCCCTTACTCCTTAGGGGACATGGCATACAATTGGTACCTTAAGCTTCCCCAAGGCTCCATTCTGAGCTGGACACACTTGGAAAATGCTTTTATTAATCAGTTCAGGGTTTATGTGGATCCGGCTCTTTTATATCATCAATTTGCTACCATCAGGAAAGAACTAGGTGAATCCTTTCCCTTGTTCAATACCAAATTCCAACAAATGTATAGGAGATTGCAAGATCCCTATCTAGTCACTGAGGACAGTGATATTCAAGCATACTTTAGGGTTATAGACCCTTTGCTAGGTTTGTTCTTACAAAGGACTTACCTACCAGCTGAAATTGATTCTCTATCCAAAGTTTATCATCTGGCTATCAAGCTACAGTAACAACTCAGTTCTCAACAAGGAAGTTTGGGAGGAGGTTTCCCTTCAATAGGATATCAAATGCATAGCCCAACTCCTCTATTCAATACTATCCCAGGAATGTCTCCTTCCCACTATGGGCCTATATTTGAATTGCAAACTCAACCACCTGTCCCATTCTTCACTACTGGAACTTCTGATCCCTTTCAACAATGGCAACTTCCTTAAAGTTCCCATGGTCATCAGAACCAAATTGGAACACCAAATCATGGTGGTCAACCACCTATTGCTAAGAGAATGGAAGTTGAAAAGATAGTCCAACTTACGAATGAGGTAGAAACCTTGAAGAAAACACTATCTCAAGTTACAAATGACATGGCTGAGGTTCAACTGAATCCCCCTCAAAGCCAAGGTAATTATCCCAATCAAAACAGCAACAATCAGGGTACTTATTAGAATAACAACAATTACAACCAAAGGGGTTATCAAGGCCAAAATTCCTCTAATCAGGGCTATCAGAACCAGAATAGAGGGTATAATCAAAGGCCAAACAACAACAGACAATGGAACATGAGGCCCAATAACGGGGGAGTTTCTCATAACTATCAAGCAAATGAGGAGAGGTCACATATGGAAAATGCAGATGACTTGAATTTCATGACTACCTGGTGTAGGCTGCATGATACAATGACCCATTCTGAGGTAAATTGCCCTCAGATGGAGAAGGTTTTCAAGATGGCACACGAAGATACCCACACATTCCAGGGGAATTCAAACAAAGGAGGTGACTTGCTGGATACTGCAATGGCTTATGATATCTTTCAAGAAGATCCCTCATTCCCAAGGCAAGAGGAGAATGAACCAGAGGAAGATTCATATGATGCCCAAGCCTTTCAGTCAAAAGGAGGACACTTCCTGAGAAATCAAGGTAAGGGTCCATTCACTACGTCAGCACCTCCTAATCACATGGTGCCTCCAAATCAAAGCGCTGATAATAATCCTCCTCCACCAAAAGGCCCGTCTAACCTCCATAACAAGGGTAATTCCTCTACTGTTTTCAAAAGTAATTCAAGTTATAATAGAGAATTTGACATTGTTTCTGAGATGCAGAAACAAAAAACTTCTTTGTCATATTTTGACATTTTAAAGTGGTGCCCTGCTCAAAGGGAGATAGTGTTGAAAGCTCTAGAACAAGCTGATAAGTCAAAAGGAAAAAGCAAGGTGGCACCTGCTAGGGATGTGAATGTAGCCTTATACAGAAACAAGGTAGGTACTCCACCTTTCCTTTTATGTTTAAGAATTTCTAGGAAGAATCTGCATAACTATCTATTGGATTTGGGGGCTTTAGTAAATGTCATGCCATTTTCCATATGCAAGAAGTTAGGATTAAACCCCATTCAAACCAATAAGAAGATAATTCAACTTGACAAGACAGAGATTAATGTGGTAAGAGAATTAAGAAACATACATGTTCAAGTAGGATCATATCCTAGGATCCTAACCAACATAGATATTCAAGTAGCAGATATTCCTGAGACCTATGGTATGCTGTTGAGCTGAGATTTGATGAAAAATCTAGGGGGATATCTTTCCCTTGACTTTTCACATATGTGGCTATCATGGAAAGGGATTCCTAATCAGATTAGGATTGAAAGTGAGCCCCGCCTCAAGCACATCATCACAAAATATGATTGCCCCAATGAGGTAGCCTATTTCAAAACTAGGATAGGTGCTTATAAGAGGGAAGAAGCTTTAACCTTTTCTATTCTTGATCCTAAAGAAATACCCATACAAAAACTCCCTGATCTTATGATTGATGAAAATCAACAGGCCTTGGTTAGAAAGCTGCAACAAGATCAACTGGTCTTAGGGGTAGATATAGATCTACAAAGTCTCCTACTCCCTAACTAGTGTAGGGTACTTTATCAAAGTTATTCTGAATTGACTTGTCAACCTTGCAGGGACATTTTAAACATATTTCCCAAGCTAAGGAAGCTAGCACAAGTTGCCCTGAGACCATTGCAGACTACTTCTTATTTGAGGCCAAGGAAGCAACCATGTTAACCAGGGATACAATACTTTCAAAAGAAATCCCTTCTTAGATCAAACCTACTCTAGACACATGCCCAAATTAGTATACTGATGAGGAGCAGCCCCAAGGTTTGTTTAACACCCCTTCACCTACAAATGTACCAAAGCCTGATGCAAAAGATCAAGTAGCCCCAATTGTCACTCATCTAACTCAAGCACCCACAATAACTTCAAAAAGATCAACCCCTGATCAATTGTGGACCCTTACCATTGATGGATCCAAATCTAAGATAGGCAGTGGTGTTGGAATTGTACTAACCAGCCCTCAAGGGAAAACTTGCTTTGCTTCTTACAGGTTGCAATTTGGATGCACAAACAACGTGGCAGAATATGAAGCTCTGGCACAAGGACTGATCTTTGCACACAAGAAGAAGGCCACTGCATTGATGGTCAAGGGAGATTCAGAAATTGTTATCAAGCAGGTGCGCAGCCAATACACATGTCACAATAGAAGGCCGGCAACTTATAGAAATCGGGTATGGAACCTAATTGGGGACTTTGATTCTTTTGGGATTAGCTTGATCCCTAGAGAAGAAAATCAGGTACCTGATTCACTGGCTATTGCTGCAAGTACCTTGGAACCTATGCAAGGCTCCAAATTCAAAATATTTTCAGTAGAACTAATGTCCACCCTAGTTGTTCCTAACAATATCAAGAATTTCTAGGTCTTTGATGATGACCGACATATTCTGGCCTTCTTAGTGAGCTCAGATGTCTTTGAGGGGAAAATTATTGATGAGTCCAATAGAGATCAAGGGGATTGGAGCCTTGAGGCTTGTGATGCAGAAGGGGTCCTCAATTTGAGAAGTAATAGTATTCCCAAGGGAATGGTGGCCTTGGAGAGAATTTTTGACTCAGATCCAAGGGCTCAAGAGAAAATATCAGCTAAAGAAAAAGGGGGAAAATATGAGACAGTTAATCTGGCCGATTCTGGCCTTGAAAGGAATGTCTACATAGGGAAGGCTTGCCCTAAAGAAATTAGAGAATACATATTGAGGGCACTTAAAAAGGATATTGCTACGATTGCATGGGGGTATGAAGACCTCTAGAAATGTGTTGCTTCTGTTATAGCTCACACTATCCCCTTGAAGCCTGAGGTTAAACCTTTCCGACAGAAGCATCATCCTGTCAATGCCCTGATTGAGCCATTAATCTATAAGGAAGTACAGAAATTGTTGTTTGCAAGGATAATCTTTCATATATGCCATTCAACATGGGTAGCCAACTTAGTTCCAATTCGTAAGAAGAATGGGGAGATTAGACTATGCGTGAACTTTAGAAATATGAATAGAGCTTCAGAAAAGGATAACTACCCACTCCCTTCCCTAGATGAGGTACTACAGACTATCAATGGAGCACAAATGATGTCATTCTTGGACGATTACTCTGGATACAATCAGGTAATGGTTGAGTTTGAGGACAAGATGAAGACAACTTTCACTACAAAGTGGGGGACGTTTGCATACAGAAGGATGCCATTTGGTCTAATAAATATTGGAGCAATTTTCCAGCGCGCCATGGACATAGCGTTCAAGGACCTAATTGGTAAGTGCATCATTGTCTATATGGATGACTTGATAGTGTTCTCCAAGGACCAACTGATTCATGCTACAGACTTAGCCAAATTTCTCAAGAGATGCATCCAATATGGCATCTCCCTGAATCCCAACAAATGTGTGTTCGAAGTTTCTGAAGGGAAGCTATTATGGCACATAATCTCTAAAAGAGGGATTTCAATTGACCCAGATTGAGTCGAATCCATTATAAAGATCACCTAGCCAGGAAGCAAGAAAGAAATAAGGTCTTTCTTCAAGAAGACCAATTTTGTGAGAAAATTCATTATAGGATTTGTTGAAATCGTGAAGCCACTCAACGAGATGATGAAGAAAGACGCCAAGATAGAGTGGACTGAGGAAGCAAAGGCAACATTCTCACAAGTCAAGTGACCCATCTCAAAAGCACCTATGCTTACCAGCCCCGATTACATTAGGCCATTCTATATCTATTCTTTCAACTCTAAGCATTCATGCGCAGCTATTTTAACTTAACGCAAAGAGGAGGCAGAGGAGAGACCGATTGCTTTTATGAGCTCTCTGTTCAAAAATGCAGAAATCAAATACCCACCCCTGGAGAAGCAAGCCTTCACGCTAGTTCGGGCTGTTAAGAAGTTTCGACATTACATTCTTCGGAGCCTAATCGTTGTTGTAGTTCCTAATGCAGCTATGAAGTCCCTACTCATGTACAGTGAGATGGGAGAAAGGAGAGGCAAATGGATGGCCATCTTGCAAGAATTCAACCTGGAGATACACCCTATGAAGCTAGTCAGGGGTACTAGCTTATCTTAGTCCATGGCGAACGCTGGCAACAACATCATCTGTTAGCAATACATGATCTAGTCTTTCTCTAACAACCCCTGGTGTGTTGATATCATTTGCTTTATGCCCAATAATCGATGTCCAGAAGGAATGAATGCCACTCAAAGGAGAGCCCTGAGACTGAAAAGTTCTCATTACATGCTCAAAGGAGGGTTGCTATACAGGAGGAATTTTGAAGGAGTATACCTAAGATGCCTTGATCATCAAGAGGTTCAACAAGTGATCTCTGAATTTCATGGGAAACATGGCATAGGTCATGGGTCTGCAGATTCTTTGGCACACCATATCCTTCGATCTAGTTATTACTGGCCCTATGTATTCAAAGATGCCCATCAGCATCTAAGGACATGTCATGTCTTTCAGATTTCTGCACCAAGGGAATGCCATGTAGCCATGCCATTGCAACCTGTCTATGAGGTGAGGCCATTTTCCCAGTGGGAACTGGATTTTATTGGAGTGATTAACCCAAACTCTTCTACAAGAAATAAATTCATCTTGATTGCCACTGACTACTGCACAAGGTGGATAGAGGCTATACCCTGCAAGAACAACACCATAGAGGTAGTGATCAAGTTCCTCATCGAGTGCATCACTACAAGGTTTGGGGTACCTTTCACTCTGGTATGTGACAACGACTCTGCTTTTTCTTCTACTGAATTTATTTCCTGGGCATATGATCACAAGATTGTCTTGAAATATTCTTCAAATTATTACCCACAAGGAAATGGAGTTGCAGAGTCAACCAATAAGAATCTCTTAGGGGTCATTAAGAAACTATTAGAGCATAACCCTAGAGACTGGTATACCAAGCTTATATTTGCATTATGGGAAGATAGGACTAGGATGAAGGCTGCTCTAAACACCTCACCATTCAAGCTGTTATATGGCCAAGAGCCTATTTTTTCTATCCATCTGCAAATACCTATCCTTGATTTCATGCAAAAATTCTACTCCAATGACAGTAGGATAGAGGTCAGGTTAGCTGCTTTGATGAAATTATAATAGCAAAGAGATGTGGCCTTACAACAATTCTTTAGGCATTAGGCTGTTGTCAAACGATGGTTTGGAAAAAGAGCCAAGATAAAGGCTTTTAGGATATCAGACCTAGTGTTGCTATGGGATAAGGCTCGTGAAAAGAAAGGCAATCACCAAAAGTTTGACAAACACTGGTTAGGCCCTTATCAAATTGCTGAGATCCTAGGGGAAAATGCTTTCAGACTTAGTAGCCTAACTAGGGAACTTGTTCCTTTGCCTATTAATGGGTAGTTCCTTAAGCACTATTTTGAATCCTGAGGCTTGTTAATTTTTGTTCTATATATAAGTAATTCATTGTTCTTTATGTAAATAATTTATTGTCTCTTGTTTGTAAATAATTTGTATTTTTTTAAATACTTTCTGTGTTTCTACTTGTGAATAATTTTTTGCTGCTCTTTGTGTAAATAATTTTCTCTTTGTCTGTGAATAGTTTTCTGTTTGTTTGTCTTTCCTTTTTGTCTTTTTGTTTCCCTAAGTTCTAGGGTTTTTGTTTTGTTTTTTTTCTTTGGGGTTGATCTATTTCTCTCCATCTTGGAATGGTGGATGTTATCTGAAGCATACTTTAGTCATTAGGAGAGAAGTGGTTTAGATATTTTCACGTTTTTTGATTGGGTGATTTTATCCTCAATTCGTTGTTTCATGCTTGTTGTCAATAAAAGTTGTGAAAAGTTTTGAAAACAAGGTCCCAAGTGAGTAACCTTCTTTAGCTCCTCTAAATCTATCATAAATCACCAAGATCATCTCCTCTTGAATGATTTTTTTTTCCTAGGATGACAGTGTTGTAAGATTTGAGTGAAAATTCCAACTTCCAAGTGCTGTTATGAGGTCCATGGTAGTTTTCAACCCAGATCAGATATTAAAACATCTAACATATTGAAAAGAAAAAGAGAATTAAATGAAATATCTAAAACTTCAAAAGAAAAGGAAAAGAATTATCAAAAGAAAAAGAGGACTCAATATGAATGGGTGATTCTAGTATCTCTACTGGGGCTATGGACGCCTGACTGGTAGTAGAGCAATGTTGTGAGAGAACTAGAGGTATCTTCATTGGGGCTATGGACACCTGACTGGCAACAGAGCAATGCCTAGGATATCATTGAACGAAGGAAATCAACTCATGTAGTTCAAATCTTGCACATTATTATTCAAAAGATGAAAAAAATTTATGAAAGGAATGATGCACAATCAAACACACACATTGATTCGGGGGGTATCCATTGATTGACTTACATTTGAGATTCTAGCTCTACCTTGTTTGTTTTAACTGGCCCAACTGGAGTTGTGATGTTCATGAACTAGGAGTTCTGGGTAGCTGAATCCTTCAGATTCATGAGAATGGTTAAACCATTTTCCTAGCCGAGTCGCCATTTGTTATGCCTTGCATAACCACCCCACTTTGATTTGGATCAAAATGGGTCCCCCTTTACTCTTTCTGGTTTCTTTTTTCTTTTAGTTACTTGATTTCCACTTGGTGGTTCTTCTAGTTTTCTGCCTAAGTTTGTCTTCTAGTTTTGTCAAAGTTTGGTTCTACCTCAGTCAGAATTCGGGTTTTCTCCTAAGTTTGGGATTTTCCACCCAATCTGGATTTTCCCATATCTCACTCAAACTCTGGCCAAATGTTGTTGTTCGAGGATTTTTGGTCTTCGCAGAAATCCACGTGGACTGGATTTTTCCAAAAATCCCCAAGGCCTTCGAGTGATGTCTCCTTCTTCACAGATTTCTTTCTCATCCAGATTTTCCCGGATCTCATTTGAACTTTGGCTGACCATTGTCGTTCAAGGATTTTTGGTCTTCATGGATTCTGCGTGGACTAGATTTTTACGAATTTCTTTCTCCCTCAGATTTTCTCGAAATCCATTGTTCCCTGTTTGTTCTAGGTTTTCTGGAATGTCTTCTCCTTCGTGGAAATCTATCCTATGCGGATTTCCCCAGAATCTGGTGTAATGAGAAGAATTATGGAGTAGTAAGGCTAGTTAGTAAATAATGATGCATTTTACGATTAATTGATGCTATTTTGAGATCTCACATACTATTCCTTCATTGATAACGATCGGATTAACTTTTTAATGGGTGTTTTCATGTATATTTAGTTGGAATTTGCATGACTCAGAATTCTCCAAAATTCCTCCCTGGCTTGGATTCTGCAGGTCGACCTGAAACCCGAACTGCTTGTATGATCATTTTGTTTGAAGATTTAACGGCACCTTACTAACATAGGATTCGTTTCAATGATGATTTTGATTATTTAACTTATGTTTGTGTGATCTTTACTATGGTTTTCTTTTTTGAATGTAGGATAAAACCCTACATGTGATGATATTTTCTAAGGGAGCTCAGCTGGAATGCATTCCCCAGTCTATTTGGTCATAAAAATTAGCTAAGGCAGCAATCGACAAGACCCTAGAAATGTCATAGCGACTGGAATTCATATACAGGCATTTATTGCCAAGACATCATTCATTGTCTTGGAGACTAGGAGTTTCCTATCGGCATAAGTTTGTCTTTGGGGAAGGGTCTTGGTAAAATCTCTATGTCTCACCAACTGGCGTCAGAAGGATCCATACATCAGCAAAAGGTTTTTTTTCTTTGCCAAGAAGTCTTGGAAAATTCATAGAGTCTCACTGAGAAGGGTGTCTTCGGAGAGAGTGTGGACATTCGGCATAATCTCTTGCCGAAAGGAAAAGTCTTGCTAACACGGAGCGGTCCCACCAAAGATCTAAAGTCAACGATAATTTTTCCTTCGGCAGGAGGTCTGGCTGATTGACATGGGTCTTGTCAAAGGGAGTTGCATTCGCTGAAGGATAAAACCTTTGGTATAAGGTTTGGCTGAAGAGGTGAGGTCACAGTGACAAACGCAGCATCAGCAGGAGTCATCTTCTTCGGTATATGGTCTCTACGAATTCATAAAGTCACACCAACATGCCACAAAGGGATTTGATCAATAATCTTTGGTGAGAGAATTAATAAGTCTCGGTGACCAAAGAGTGAAAGGCTTTCGTTGAGACATGAGATTTCTATATGACATCTCCCCGACAAAGGAAGGTTACAACGATACATGTGGAACAAAGAAAACATGTCGATGTGACTAGAGCGAGGTCTTGCGGATCAAACGAGCCCTCCTCGACCTCAAGTAAACTCTCACTGAGACAAAGAGACTTCAGTGGGGGATCTTAGCAAATCAATAAGCTCTCGAGGACACGACATACTATCGGCATAATCTCTTGCTGATTCAACAGGGTCGTGCCGAAATGAAACAAAGTCACCGAAGGACAGGACCTCAGTGTGAGGTCTTAACGAAGTTTGAAGGTCACACCAAAGCAGGAGGAGCCCGAGCCCAGAGGAAAAGGAGGATGTTGGGGAGACTCCAAAAGAAAACAAAAGCTTCACTATGTGGTCTCAACGAAGGAAGGAGGTCACGCCGACGGGATGTCCCTTCAGGAAGAGGAAAGGTATGTGCCAAGAGGTCTGGCCAACATTCAGGAGTCTCACCGATAACAAGAATGGGCTCAGTAAGAGAAGAGAAATTCAAGGTAATGTCTCCTTGACTCTGATAAGTCCAAAATAGAAGGAAGCCGAGGAGAAGAAGAAGCTGTGACTCATAGGGACAGCTGTAGTGACCACCGGTGGAGGTTGATAAGAGTTAATGGTAAAGTTCCCTCGAGCATTGAAGGCGACCCTGGCAGAGTTCAAGGTGGACACGAAGACAAAGAATAAATGCTACAGCTGCAAAAAAAAAAAAGATCAAGAGGCTTCTCCTGAGCTCAAGTTGTGATCGACCCAGACATCGAGGCTCCACAATGAATGTAGTTTTGACTTTCCTTAGAAAGATTTGAGAGCTGACTCTCCTACAGTCTACAGATATTTTGTAAACCCTAGTGTAGGGGATAGCACATTCCTATTGGTACATTCTATATATAAGGCATTCTTGCGTCTTTGTAAAGGTTAGAACTTTTTGTATTAGCACTTCTAGATTAGAACTTCTAAGGTTAGAGAATTTTAGACTAAGAACTATTTAGAGTTAGAACTGTTAGGAGTTAGTCAGTTAATAGAAGGAGATAGAGTTGCATCTTGATTCTGAGTAATGAGAGCTTCTCTTGTCTTCTTGTTTAGTAGTTAGATTTCAGTACCAACTTTAATGTATTTTCTAAGTTCTCTTAGTGTAGCTGGAAACAATCTAGAGCCTTAGATTCTCTATACACTGGTGACTATGCTAGCTTTGTAAATATTGCTTACCTGTCTTACTAATAGTAGAAGCAATCATAATTTAATCTCCTTCATGTTGTGTTCCAGAATGATATTTGTCTTAATTGATCATTTGATTTGTGAGGTCTTCAAGGAATGAAATATTATTTTGTGTTGTATTTAAATGGTAATAAAAATCTGTTATGCGAATGAGCACTGTGAATGAAAGAGGATGTGTGTCAATCACAAGTTTACTTTGATCTGTAGTTTTGGTTTACAAATTCCTTGAAATTAACAAGTTTGGTTAAGGTTGGATGAACTATTTTTCTTTTCTGTTTCAAAAATCTGACTTATCTTTTTATATTTCTTTAAAAACCCCTATTAGAGTAGGTTTTATTTCATGCTTGATCTTAGAACAATCCAGAAGCTCAACACCAGCAGGCCCCTTGAATATTACTGTTGCATTGACCATTGAGTAACATCAACACAGTTGAGACCCAACTACACAGACCTTGGGAGCTAAGGCATCCATGTGTTTCCTTTCTCTTTCAGGAGAAGCAGAATAGCAATATTCTGCTTGCATTATTGTGGTGCCAAAATCGCCGTCAACAAGAACCAAGGATGCATTGGTTTTTTTTTTTTTAAATCTATTTGGGTAAAATTTGAAATTTCAATGCAATAGTACTTAAATTTTAAGGAAAAAATAAGAAGTTGTCTATTTGACCCTAACCTCAATAAAATGATAATATTTTTTTATAATATTTTAGATATAAGTAGAGGACTCATGTTCCGATGTGATTCATATTTTTTTGTAATTTTTTTCCAAATAAATAATTAATTATGAATTTTTTATTACAACTTTTAAAAAATATAAAAAATCGTATGTCTGACCATCTTAACTTGGTCAAAACTTCATGAAATTCATTTTTTTTTAATCCTATAGTATATGAAGAAGAGAATGTGACACATGTTTTAGATTCAAAAAATGTGATACCGTTTGAAAGCTATAGATGATTTCAGTCAACCTATCAATAAGGACTTTAGTCATAATTCAAATAGAAAATGAATAATAATAATTTATTAAATTCAAAGTAAAGCGTAATTTATATTGGTAGAAAGTTGACAATCTCCTTTAAAAACCCTTTTTGTTTCATCAATTTTGGGTAAAAAAAAAGTCATTAGCCACATGGGCCATCATATCACTTACATATCGTCACTTTTTGGCCAATCATGATCCTGCACATACCCCACTATCCCTTGTCAATTATTTCCTTATGAAAATGCTCACATTATTTCTAGTGTTGGAAAACATACTGTCCCCTGTCAATTATTTCCTTATGAAAAATGCTCACATTATTGTAGTGTTGGAAAACACACTATCCCTTGTCAAATATTTCCTTATGAATTTTTTTTTATTCATACACACCAACAATGTAATAAATTCCACCTTAAAAATTTAGAACAACTCTTTGGTTATAGTAAAAATGGCATTTCACTTTTTTCATTTGATTGGAACAAAAAAATGCCCACATTATTTGCAGTGTTGGAAAACACACTGTCCCTTGTCAATTATTTCCTTATGAAAAGTTTTTGTTTCATACACACCAAGAATGTAATGAATTCGACCTTCAAATTTTAGAAAAAAGTCTTTGGTACAATAAAAATGTCATTTAACTTCATTTGATTGGAACAAAAGCATGATCACCTTATTTGCAGTGTTGGAAAACACACTGTCCCCTATCAGTTATTTCCTCATGAAAAGTTTTTGTTTTGTATGCACCATGAATGTAATGAAGTCCACCTTCAAATTTTATAACTCTTTGGCTACAGAAAAAATGACATTTCACTTTCATCATATGATTGGAACAAAAAAATGCTCACACTATTTGTAGTGTTGGAAAACGCACTATCCCCTACCAATTATTTCCTTATGATTTTTCTTGTTTTGTACACACCAAGAATGTAATGAATTCCACCTTCAAATTTTAGAGAAAATTTTTGGTACAATAAAAATGACATTTCACTTTCTTCATTTGATTGGAACAAAAAAATGCTCACATTATTTGTAGTGTAGGAAAATACACAATCTCTTATCAATTATTTCCTTATGAAATTTTTTTTTTTCGTACATACCAAGAATGTAATGAAGTACACATTCAAATTTTAGAACAACTCTTTCGTATAGTAAAAATGACATTTCACTTTCTTCATCTGATTAGAACAAAAATGCTCACATTATTTGTAGTGTTGGAAAACACATTGTCCCTTGTCAATTATTTCCTCATGAGAAGTTTTTGTTTCATACACACCAACAATGTAATGAAGTCCACCTTCAAATTTTAGAACAACCCTTTGGTACATTAAAAATGTAATTTCACTTTCTTCATTTGATTGGAACAAAAAAATGCTCACATTATTTGCAGTGTTGGAAAACACACTATCCCCTATCAGTTATTTCCTTATGAAAAGTTATTTATTTTTCAAACATATGAAGAAATTTAAACACAATTTTTACTCCAAGATTTGTTATAAAATTTGAAGGTGAATTTCATTAGATTCCTACTTTGTAAATAACAAAAGGTTTTTCATTACATTCTTATTATTTTATAAAATTATAGGTTAGAAAACATTGTGTGTTATGAAACCTACAACCCACATATTGTTTTAAAACCCTCTACAAGTAACAACCCAGCATGTTTTTCCAACTTGCAATTATTTTGTACTTTTATTTTTTCCATCATACGATCAAATTAAAACATAATTTTTACCTAAGTAAAAGTTGTGATAAATTTTGAAGGTGTCTTTCATTACATTCATACTCTATTAGAAAAAGAAAAAAGGTTTTCATTGCTATAATTATAGGTTGGAAAATACTAGGTGTTATGAAAATTTCAACCCATATACTATTGTAAGACTCTCTATACATAAAAATCCAATTGGTTAGTTATGGGCCTTAGATCAATTTGATTAGTTTTATGTATCCCCCACCTGCAAATCCTCCCTAATCTCTACACCTTTGAGCTTAGAACAAGCACAATCATATCACTCATAACCCCACTATGTTTTCCAATCATATCATATGGTTAACTATTTTCTATTTGCTAATTTTAGGCTTTCACATTATCACTTTTAGAACCCAATGTTGTGTAGATAAATTTAGATTTTCATACTTCTTGGAGCATTACATTTTTTAATAGTTCACCTTATTTTAACAATATATAGTTCAGTTGACCCTATATTCCCCCTTATGAACAAGCCACCCCTTATTGATAGGAATTTTCACTATTTCATTGCTCCACCTTCTTTACTCACTACCCCTTTGGTACCATTTCCTTTTTCAAAAATAATAACTTCTATTTCTTACAAGCCTCTATCAAGTAACCAACCTTCTTTCATTTCATCCAAATATAACCAATAATCCTATACACATCATGGTGACCTCCCTAAACATGTCCTATCCATTCTTTTAGAATCTCAATTGATCATCTTACTTCCTCATGTGAATAAGAAAGGTCCTAATTATTTTCATTCAACACCTCTTTGTTGTGTATATCATTAAGTTCTAGTTCATTTTTTTAATCAATACAAAGCACTAAAACATAAATACAGTACCTAATTTCAATATAGGAGCGATCGCTATCTTCTAATAATGTACCCCTCCCTTGTTCATATGACGATGACATTAATTTGGTAGATGAACCCAAAAAATTTGTGGCACATCTTTTGTCAATAATAAAAATGTTAATGCCTACCTGTTACATAGACTTTGTGTTAGCATACACATCTTATTAATACTTTACATGATTTATAACCATCTAGGTAAGTTTTCAGTGTATATTTGTATATTTTGAGGGCACAAAATTAAGAATTGCCTCTCTCTTGCATGATTCCAAAATTTTAGGAATTCAATTTCTTCTTTGTAATGCTTTGGATACTAGTGCATGACATTGAGACCATATCTATTTTTTTTACCCATAGTTTTATGTTTCTTTGGATACTGATCTAGGACATTAAGATTACCTACACCATAACATTTCCATGCTCCAAGTAATATTTTTCCATTATCACCCATGTGTTTACTTCTTTATGTTATGAACTTTTATTTTGGAATATCATTGTTTACTTGTTACTTGTTATGTGACACTTATTTTCTCTTTTACTTATTGCCATTTAGTAGTAGCACAAATTCAAGTGCATACTTTGTTTTTTGTAATAGCACTATGAAATATCTTATGATAGCAAGAGCACAACCAACCATATCAAAACAAATTAGCAATTCTATTTTTTTAAAGAATAAAATATTTGGCCACCATGTAGTAAGTTGCTTTAGGGAGAAATGCAATAAAAAGAAAAGAAAAAACACAAAAGTGGCTCCAAGTTAGAAATCTTAAAACAACAGCTTCTAGATGCCTTAAAGTAAAAATTGGGTGGCTTGGTGAAGCAAGGAAGTAAACCTAAGAGGGTAGTAAAATTAGACACTCATTACCATAAATCTATAGAGAGAAATCATACATTGACATGAAATACACGTACAATTCATGAAAGATGGGTAGGTTGAGGGTAAGACATATTAATGAATAGAGAATAGTCTAGAAATATATCACATAGTATACTCCAAAGAGGAAAGTGTTGGATGTTGTGGTTGTGTTGATGATATGTGGTTGTCACTAATGTCAACACTATTAGCATAGATGTACTTGAAGTTGTATTTGTCGAGGATATTGAGAAAACTGTAATAAATGAGTTGCAATTTTTCAATGGTGAAGTGATGTTCTATATGTTGGTGAGTTCAATACATTATTGATCAGAGGTTGTGGCATAAAGGGTTTCTTGTTGAGTACATCTAGTTTATCCATGTCAAGTTTCATAGATCCGCATGAAGATTTGATCAAGTTATGAATATTTCCATTTAGACAATTTTTTTGTTTCTTCAATTGGTGTTCTTGATTGAAGATGATACTATTTCAGTTAGTTTAGTTCTTTTGGATCCTTCTCATGTGATTTGTGATGCTTGTTGATTTTTCTATATTGTGCTCTATCTTTGTTGCACATCTGCATTGATCGTTGTGATCATGGTTGTGATTTTCTCTTGCGTGTTCATGTTTTTCTTGCTCTTGGCCAACATAGTGTTTGTAGCATGTTTTGGGTATTTGAGGAGAAATTAATTGAAGTTTCTTCATGTTGGAGATGTTAATTTTTTTCCTCACTAAGTTGTGGCCGACCTTGGTTGATTCACATTGATAATCTTTAATGTTTTGGGCCGACAATTTATATTCATTTTATTATTTCCTTGTGGCTAACTTGTAGCGATGAAATTTCATGTTGCAGATATATAAGAGTGATTGTTTATTCAAATTTAAGTGTGAAAAAGGTATGCTTCTATGTGTGTGGGAGAATAATTTTCTAAATCATTCGAAGGCAGAGTAGAGTGTGAAGGATTGTGAAGTGTGAAGAAGAGTGAAGAAGAGTGAAGAAGTTTTCATGTGCTTAATCAGAACTGTAATTGGGCATTAGAAAATGTTATTTTCATAGTTCAAAATCTAGATGGCTTTAATCCAAATCTATTTGTAAGACTATTTCTTCCTTTGTAATTGAGTAGTGAGCTCTAGGAAGTGTGCTTGAATGCATGTGCATTCCCCATATTTCATTTTCATTATACTTTTAATAAGGTATAATCTTGTGGACTGACCTCCACCGTGGTTTTTCCCCTAATAGGGTTCCCACGTAAAAAAATCTTGGTGTTATGTGTGTTTCTAATGTGTTGATGATTAATAATAAGATTAGAGAATAAGGTTAACAAGTTGAATAAGTTTTGAATTTATATGACAACTGATTCAGCCCCCCCCCCCCTCTCAGTTGTCTACCCTTGTATTGCCAACAATTGGTATTAGAGCAGGTTCCTTGGAAGAAGTTTAAAAACTTAAGGTGATCTGGAATAGAAAGCTAAAAGAAGGAATTTGAGATTTGATGGAAAAAATTATTCTTTGTGGAAGACTCAAATGGAGTGCCATCTAAGATGCATTGGTGAACCCTACTAGATCATTACAAATAATAGGTATGTTATTCCACCGAAAAGTACATATGTTGGGTATAATATCCAAGCTAAGGAAGCTTTGTTGAGTGCTTTGAATGATTTTGAGATGAAAAATTTTATGGATCTGAAGACTACTTATGAGATCTAGAAAATTTTGGAAACCTTGTATGAAGGTGATGCTAATGTGAAGATTGCTAAGTTGCAGAGTTTGAAAGGGAAATATGAAAGGTTTCAAGAATGGGTGATGATGATAACATTAATACTTTCATGCAAAGAGTGAATGAAATTGTGTGTGGTATTAGATGTGTTGGTGGAAAGATAGATGAATTTGAGATTGTTGCTAGAGTTCTTAGATCCCTACCTGATTCTTACAAAGTCAAAGCTAGTGCTATTGAAGAGCTCCGGACTATAACAAACATAACTAGAGATACATTGGTTGGTAAGCTAACTGCTTTTGAGTTGAGTGAATTTGGTGATGCCCTTCCTAACATTGAATCTACATTTAAGGCTACTATTTCTAGAAGAGATAGACAGAGATATGATCCGGGTGAGAGTTCATCTAGAAATACATTCAAGTATGAGGATGAAATTAGATAGATTGAAGAAGAAGAAAGAGAGCTAGAAGAGATGGAAGCACTTATTGTCAAAAGAGTACTTAGAGGAAAAGGTAAGTACGAAGAAAAATTACCTCTTAAATTCTTTTCTTGCAATAAGATAGGTCATTTTGCATCAAGGTGTCTAGAAATAGTTGCTAAACCAAAACATAACAAGCCTAGATTTTAGAAGAAGTGTCACTATGTTGTTGGAGGCATGATAGATGATGAATATGATAAAGGAAATAGAAGTAATGATGAATGGGTATTTATTGCTATCAAGGAAAATAATCTTGTATCTAATGAATCTGTTGGTTGTACAAATGTGAAGAAAGCCCTGGCTGCTCAAGTTGAAGAAAAAGATGAATGGGTAATTGATAGTGGATGTTCACATTATATGACAGGTAGCAAAAGGAAGTTTGTAAGCATGGAAAAGTATGATGGTGGTGTTGTGAGATTTGGTGATAATACAGCTGGTGTGATCTGTGGAATAGGTTGCATTTCTCTTGATGGTAAGCATAATACTACTAATGTTCTGTATGTAAAAGGCTTGAAGCATAATCTTTTGAGTGTTGGTCAAATGGTTGATAAGGGATACAATCTTCAGTTCAAGGATGGAAAGTGCAGAATATTGAGTTCTGAAAATGAAATTGCATTAGGTACAAAAACAAAGGTAATATCTTTCACTTGAGTGTTGGCAATAAAAGTTGTCTGATTGCTCAAGTTGATGAAAGTTGGTAATAGCATAGGAGGTTGTGTCATGTTAACTTTGATAATATTTCCAAGATAAGTTCCACTAAGGCTGTGAGAGATCTACCTAAGTTGGTGAAACCTACCAATGCAATATGAAAGGAATGTTAATTGGCAAAGCAAACTAGGATTTCATTTCAGAGTAAAAAGCATTGTTCAAATGAATTGTTAGAGCTTGTGCATATTGATCTGTATGGTCCCTCTAAGGTTAGAAGTTT
Organism: Sequoia sempervirens; assembly: GCA_007258455.2. NCBI lineage: Eukaryota > Viridiplantae > Streptophyta > Pinopsida > Cupressales > Cupressaceae > Sequoia > Sequoia sempervirens. The sequence goes on along the minus strand of VDFB02000007.1, from coordinate 103,586,927 downwards.
ACAAGGTTACAGGTATTTCATGTTACTCATTGAAAATTATTCTAGAATGGTATGGGTTACTTTCTTAAGGGAAATTTTTGAAGCATTGGAAAGGTTCAAGATCTTTAAATCTATGGTTGAGACAGAGATGGGTTTGAAGATTAAATTTCTAAGATCAGATAGAGGTGGTGAATTCACTTCCGGTGAATTTAATACTTTTTGTGAAGAACACAGAATAAAGAGAAAATTATCTGCATTGTGAACCCCTCAACAAAATGGAGTTGTGGAAAGGAAGAACAAATAATTAAAGATGCTGCTAGAACTATGATGTTGGAAGGAAATGTTCCTCATATCTATTGGAGAGAAGCCATGAGTACTATTGTGTACACACTCAACTAGGTACAAATCAAAGGTGATACTGGTAAGACCCCTTTTGAGCTATGGACTGGTCAAAATCCTACTATTAAATGCTTCGAGATATTTGGAAGTAGATGCTATATTAAGAGAGATGAAGACATAGGAAAGTTTGATGCTAGGAGTGATGAATGTATCATTTTGGGTTATACTACTAAAAGTAAGGCCTACCGGTATTAAAAATAAAGATTGAAGAAAATGGTTGAAATTGAAAATGTTAAGGTTGATGAAGACTTTCGTACACTATCCAAAACATGTGGATATGACTCTAATGATCAGGATGACAGTACAAACAAAGGAAAGCAAGTTCAGACTACAAATCAAATGCAAATCAATATGGTAAATCAAGAAAATGAAGAGGAAGGCGAAACTGGTGAAAGAGTAGAAGAAAGATCAGAAGAGCCTAAAGTTGAAGAAAATCCTAAGAAGACTCTAAGGTATGTAGGATTGAATCATTCAAAAGATCAAAATATATGTGATAATAACAAAGGTGTCCAAACTAGGATAAAGATTGCAAAAGAGTATTGCTTGATTTCAAAGACTGAGCCAACTAGTGTGAATGAAGCATGTAAAGATGAGCATTGGATTGAAGCAATGAAAGAAAAGTTAAAACATATTGAAAAGAATGATACATGGATTCTTGTTCCCAAACCTAAGGATAAGAATGCCATTGGAACCAAATGGGTCTTTAGAAACAAACTAAATGAGCAAGGTGAAGTGGTTAGAAACAAAGAACTTGACTGGTATGTAAAGGATATTCAAAAATGGAAGGAATTGATTTTGAAGAAACCTTTGCCCCTATTGCTAGAATTGAAGTTGTAAGATTATTTCTTTCCCATGTTCCTCACAAGAACTACAAATTTTATCAGATGGATGAAAAATCATCTTTTCTAAATGGTGAATTGGAAGAAGTGTATGTTGAGCAACCTGATAGATTCCAATTGACTAATAAAGAAGATATGGTGTGTTGGTTGAAGAAAGCATTGTATGGACTCAAGAAATCCCCTAGAGCATAGTATGCAAGATTGGACAAGTATTTGTTGAAGATTGGATTTAACAAAGGTACTGTTGATAGTAATCTGTATTTCAAGAATGATGATAAAGATTTGATTGTTTAAGTCTTTGTTGATATTATTTTTGGAGGAGATGATAGTTTGTGCATAAAGTTCCAAGGCTAATGAGATGTAGAGTGAGTTTGAGATTTCAATGATTGGAGAGATTCAATTCTTTTTAGGATTGCAATTTACTCAGTTAGATAAATGGATTTCTATATCTCTATCCAAGTATGTGAAGGAATTGTCGAACAAGTTCGGTATGGAAGATTCAAAGCTAGCTGGTACACCCATGGTGATCGGATGCAAGTTGACAACAAAAAATGATTCTCCGAAAGCAAATCAGACAAGATACAGATCAATGATTGGTGTATTTTTGTACTTAACTCAAGCTAGGCCTAATACCATGAATGTTGTATGTATTGTTGCAAGATTTCAAGTTAATTTGAAAGAATCTCATGTGATTGTTGTGAAGAGAATTTTTAGATACTTGAAGGGAACTGTTGATCTTGGCCTATGGTATCCTAAAGATGATTATCTTAATTTGAGTGCCTTTACTGATGTTGACTAGACAGGAGATGTGAATGATAGAAAAAGTACTAGTGGTGGAGCATTTTTCTTGGGTAAGAAGCAGAATGTCATTTCCTTGTCTACTGTAGAGGCCAAATATATTGTTGCTCCTAATAATTGTACTCAAGTCTTGTGGATGAAACAAATGTTGTAGGATATTAGAATCATATATGATGAGCCTATCGCTATATTCTATGATAACTCAAGTGCTATTAACATTTCTAAGAATCCGGTGTTGTATTAAAAAACAAAAGCATATATCTATCAAGCTTCACTTTTTGAGGGAGAAGGTAAGTGAAAAGGAAGTCAGATTGGAGTATGTTCCTACTAAGGAGCAAATTGCAGACATCTTTACCAAGTTATTGCCTAAGGATATTTTTTAGTATCTCAGAGGGAATTTAGGGGTGATTACCCCTCCTAATCAAAACTAAGGATGCATTGCATTGCATCAGTCTATGCATTTCATAGTCATATCTTGTCTCAAATTGATGTTGTGGTGGTTGCTACTCAGGGGGAGTAGTCAGATGTTTCGAAACTTAGATATGTTGTTCAAAGCTTAGGGAAAATTTTCATTGATGTCAAAGAGGGAGAAAAGTCATGTGAAAAAATGGTGATTATATGAGGAGAAGAGCCTTATGGGGAGAAATATTATGTGAAAGTGTTGAGGAGAAGGTGAGGCAAAACCTAAGTAGGAGTTAGTCACGTTGATGGTGCTTTTTACATCATGTGTTTCCATCAAATCCAAAGGGGGAGATTGTTGGATGTTGTGGTTGTCATTGATGTCAAATCTCTTAGCATAAATGTACTTGAAGTTGTATATGTTGAGGATATTGAGAAAATTGTAATAAATTAGTTGTAGGTTGTCAGTGGTGAAGTGATGTTTTGTCTATCAGTGAGTTCAGTACGTTGTTGATCAAAGGTTGTGGACTAAAGGGTTTCTTGTTGAGTACATCTAGTTTATCCACATTGAGTTTCAAAGATCTGCATGAAGATTTGATTGAGTTATGAATATTTTAATTCAAAGAGTTTTTATGTTTCTTCAGTTGGTATTCCTAATTGAAGATGACGCTATTTTAGTTAGTTAAATTGTTTTGGATGCTTCTCTTGTGATTTGTGATGCTTTTGGATGTTTCTAGATCATTCTCTATCTTTGTTGCACATCTGCATTGATCATTGTGATCGTGGTTGGTGATTTTCTCTTGTGTGTTTATGTTTTCTTGTTCTTGGCTGACATAGTGTTTGTAGTGTGTTGTGGATCTTCGAGGAGAAATTAATTGAAGTTTCTTCATGCTAGAGATGTTGATTTCCGTCCTCACTAAGTTGTGGCTAACCTTGGTTAATTTGCATTGATAATCTTTAATGTTTTGGGCCGACAGTTTATATTAACTTTATTATTTCTTTGTGGTCAACTTGTAGCGATGAAATTTCATGTTGCGGATATATAAGAGCAATTTTTTATTCAAATTTAAGTCTAAAAAAGGTTTGCTTCTGTGTGTGTGCATGAATAATGTTCTAAATCATTTGAAGGAAGAGAAAAGTGTGAAGTATTGTGAATAAGTGTGAAGAAGAGTGAAGAAGAGTGAAGTGTTCACGTGCTTAATTGGAACTGTAATAAGGCATTAGCAGATGCTATTTTCTTAGTTCAAAATCTGGATGGCTTTAATCTGAATCTCTTTGTAAGATAGTGTGCCTTCCTTTGTAATTGAGCAGTAAGCTCTAAGAAATGTTCTTGAATGCATGTGCATTCCCCATATTCCATTTTCATTACACTTTTAACATGGTATAATCTTGTGGACTAACCTCCACTATTTTTCCCCTAACAGGGTTTCCACGTAAAAAAAACTTGGTGTTATGTGTGTATCCAATGTGTTGATGATTAATAATAAGATCAGAGAATAAGGTTAATAAATTGAATAAGTTTTGAATTTTTGTGACAACTGAATCACCCCCCCCTCTCAGTTGTCTACCCTTGTATTGCCAACAGAAAGAAAAAAAAATGTGATCAAATAGACAAAAATGTAAAATGTAACCTATGAATAAGAAAGAGCATATATAACACTAGCAGTCACATGCACATGCATGCAATGATTAGTCAATAGGGGTCCACTGCAAATCACTATTGAGTGGGAAGCAAGGAAGGATTTTTTTAATATTTGCAATTGTTTGAATGAGTCAAAAAAAGGAAAGCATGTTAATAATTCAATATGGAATAACAGGAGGTTAGTTTATAGTAGGAGGTGAACAAGGATAAGATTTTTTGATTATATTATAATGAAGGAGGATAAGATATTTTAAGTAAATTGGTTATGGAAATGTATAATAAAATGGTAGGTCATGTTAGTTATTTGCAATGTATCGATTAATTTCAATCTCAAGCAATTAATCATGAATAATTTTAATTACAATAATTCTTTTAAAGTTGTTTTAATTAATTACATAAATGGTAAATTAAATAGAATTTAAATATTCAAATAACTAGTTTTGGTAATAATAATAATTTCTCTCCAAAATTTAAGGTATGATATAATTTTATATTTATTTTAGTTTAATAGTTGGTAGGCCTAGATGCACATGTGTATTTGACATTTTTCTCTAGGTTAATCAATCAATTGATCAACTATTATTTAATTTTATTAAGGTAAGGCAATGCATTGGAAGACTAACAACTATATGCATAAAATAGGAAATTCAGCCCTAAAACAACGCCCATCTATTATTTATCTATTCTGACTCTCCAATTGCACTATGAAATCATTCACTAAAAAGTTTATTTTTAATTCTAAAATACGTTGTAATTCGCTATACTTGTCTTGTACGAAAAATGTTTAGTGTGGGTTCTAGCTCATCTATGCAAAGTGAATTTGAAAGGAATAATTAGATGGATAGATTAATTAACACAAAGCTATGTTTGTGGTAAGTAGCATGACTTGTAGGACCTGGCACCAAATCAATCACCTAATCATTTTTTTTCATTTATGGTTTATTGTTTGTAGTTATCTCTGTGCATTTTTGGCCTTATACCCATTATCATTGGAGCAATAACAAAATCATTTTTGTCAAAAATCTAAGCTATGATATAATTTTATATGTATTTTAATTTAATAGTTGTTAGGCCTAGATGCACATGTGTATTTGATTTTTTTTTCTAGTTGATCAATCAATTGATTGATTATGATTTAATTATCATAGGATAGATATGGATACCAATACATGGAAAACTTGAAGTTGTGGATTAAATAATATTTTAAAAAAGCATGGAACATTAAAGAATTCTCATTTATTTAAAAGTTATTAGTGATCCACATAATTACTATAAATGAATAAAAAAAAATTCTTGTGTGGTGCTGGATGATTTATTACTTTCATGACTTGATAATTTTGTATGTAAAAGCATTATTATCCATGTGGTTTAATTGAATTAAAAGGTATTCCTTGTTTTGTGGGGAAACAATGATTTATTTGACTTCAAAAAAGATGTTTTACTCAACCCATTGGAATAAAAAAGGAAGCATTAAAAGTAACTGAGTATATGTGCAAAACCATCAAAGACAATGTCAAAGTAAAAATAATTAATGGTATTTATAGTTGGTCCATTGCATGGTCCATTGAATCTATTTATTAACATGCTAGCACTATATAGTTGGGAGTGGTGAGCATTTTTTTTGGAGCACCTGTGCTGAAGAAAAATTATATGTAGCATTGAATTGAAATAATTGCCACACGAAAAATTCGACGTGTGCACACCAAAGCACTTTTGGCCTACAGGGTATGTGGTAAAAAAATGCTATAAAATGCATGGAAAATAACATAACTTATAATTTCATGATGAATGCCATGAATTATAAAGTCAAGACAAATGTCACAAATTTTATAACACTTGCTTGCATACCTTGTAGGGAAAAATCACTGCTTTTGGTTCTTCATCTCCACCATTTTAAATGAAATATATGCTATGCAAATATGTATCCAATGAACAACATATCTGATGATTACAATTTTGTATATTTCCACCTACAAAAGCAAGATGGTCATGAGCAAATAATAGTTTAATGTTTATGAATTACTTATCATTTCATTTACTACGCTTAATTGTCTATGTGGAAAGCTAGATTCTTGGCATAATTACATTCCATTGCAAAAAAAAGTGAGAGAGATAATTAATAATATTTACAATTGGTTAACCAAATCTATTTATTGATAATAGGAAATTTTTGTACTTACATGTGATGTTGGTGGTGTTCAACAAGAGTGAGTAGCATTGGATCAACTTGTTAGACTAGGAAATAGTATGAAATAGACAATTTACGATATAGTAATTTCCTTGTATGTCTATTGCATATGTACAACACTACAAAGGAAAAAATATAGGCATAGAATAAAAAAGGTTAGCATTATTTGTTGCAAATAGAAAGAGATAAAATAGGAGATTTTGAATACATGAGATACTGGCAAACAATTGTGTATAAGTAATCTACTAAAAATGTTGAAAAGAGAGTTGTAGAAATAATGACAAATACAATGGATAAAATAGAGTATATTTTTTTTGTGGGAAAGTGCATGTGAGAATTTGTGTGTCTATGTATATAAGCAGCAACAAATATACGATGATAGAATCCAAAAGCACTAAACCCATGCTTGTTGTCCTCCCTACCATATTGGCATCATGAAGCCTCATGGGCTCTAGCCAAACCCCCGAGCAAGAAAGGAAAGTAAGGTCCATGGAAAATCTCAAGGACTCTTATCATATCTCACACCAAAACAAAAACAAATAAATTCTAAAAAAACTATTGGAAGAGGAATTAAGAATCACAAGCAACTTGACATACACAATTTACAATAGACTAATTTCCTTGAATGTCTACTATATCTGTGCAACATTAGGAAGGGGAAAATATAGATATAGAATATAATAGGTCATCGTTATTTGTTGTAAATATAAAAAGATAAAAAAGAGGATTTTGAATACATGGGATATTGGCAAACAATTGTGTATAAGTAATCTAGGCTATGTGTAGGATCATGATGGGCCAAAAAGTGGCAATATGATGGGTATGTGTAGGGTATGTGGTTGATGACTTTTTTTTACCCAAAATTGATGAAACCAAAAGGGGTTTTAAAGGAGATTCTCAGCTTTGCACCAATATAAATTATGCTTTGCTTTGAACTTATTAAATAATTATTATTCATTTTCTATTTGAATTATGACTAAAGTACTAATTGATACGCTGATTGAAAAACATCTATAGCTTTCAAACGGTATCATATTTTTTGAATTTGAAGCATGTGTCACATTCTATGCTTCACATACTATAGGATTAAAAAAAAAGAATTTCATGAAGTTCTGACCAAGTTAAGGTGGTTAGACATACGAGTTTTTATATTTTTTTTAAGTTGTAATAAAAAATTATAATTAATTATTTACTTGGAAAAAATTACAAAAAAATCTGCATCACATCGACACGAGTCTTCTTCTTATATCTAAAAATCTTATAAAAAATATTATCATTTTATTGTGGTTAGGACAATAAACACCTACTTTTTTTTCCCAAATTTAAGTACTACCACATTGAAATTTCAAATTTTCACCAAATAGATTTAAAAAAAAAAAAAACTAGGTAGTTTAGAAACTACATTCAATTTGTTATAGATTCTATTCTTACATATTTTTGAAATAATATAGATAACTTATTCAAATTTTTGCATCAAGTTGCCTAACTCGGATTTTTCTAAATTTTTCACTACTTAAGGGCCTATTTTTTCCATGATGATCCTGCACATACCGTCTATTGAGAAAGTTGGAAAGACAGCTGTGGAAAAAATGACAAAAATGATGGATAGAATAGAGTATGTTTTTGGTGGATAAATGGATGTGAGAATTTATGTGTCCATGTATATAAGTAGCAACAAATATATCACAATAAAATCCAAAAGTAGTAAACCCACGCTCATTGTCCTCCCTACCATATCGTCATCATGAAGCCTCATGGGCTCTAGCCAAACCCCCGAGCAAGAAAGGCAGGTAAGGTCCATGGAAAATCTCAAGGAATCTTATCATATATCACACAATAACAAAATTAGAGAAATTTAAAAACAACTATTGGAAAAACACTTAAGAATTACAAGCAAGAAATGGTTGAACCAAGCATCTTTAGCTGATAGGCTATTTGTTTGAAGTTACTATTTATTGAGAAGCCAAAATTTAATCGTACAACATGTGTAAAGCTTGAAACAGATGAGGGAAAAAGAATATCATGAAACATATTGATATAAGATTAAAGCTATATTGTTTCATAGTAGATATTGAAAACGAATAGAGAAATTATATAACATATATTAGAATAACACTTGTTTGGTAGTAAATATCACACACAAAGAGGAAAATTGTATTGAGTGCCCTAAAAAATAGACAGATACATATGCACATATATATATTCTCAATTCCTTGATTGATATATAAAAATACCCGTATATGCAGATATACATATGCATATATCTAGACAAAGATATACATACATATGTATATCTTAACAGGTTTGTATATTATGTTTGTGTATTTATGTAGACCGTGATTTAAGTAGAGTTTAAAGTAGCATGTATAAGTATTGTCTATGTTGTGTAAAAATCACCACTATACAGTTATAGCATTGAATCATATAGTATTGACATGTTGATAAGAATAGAGCATTTAATTGTGCAGTGTGTAACATATTCATAATGCCAGGATGGCTCTTTTGACAATGCAACTAAATCAATATATTTTCTTGCATATTTTGTACTATACTTCCCCACACTGTAACATTGAATATTGCATTTACTTCTTGTTGCACCATTGCACCACAATACATATACATATATACATACATATATATATATACACATATATATACATATATGGAAACATATATATACATGTACATATATATACATATGTACATCTATACACATACATATATATATATATATATAAATATATAGATACATATACATACATACATATACATATATATACATGCATATATTGTAAAGTTGGGCTCCACTATTTTCCATTAGATAATATAGAGAAACAAGCAAATTGTAAAAGAACTATCAGGGAAACACTGGAGAGCGACATACATCTAATTCTTAAGTATCATCCTAATACCTCTTACAACTTTTACATAGACTGCTTGGCTTCTACCAATATGTTGCATGATACTCTTTATATGTCATTTGTTCAAAGCTTCCTATAACAAACTATTATTTGTCATTGTTCTTTTTCTTTGTAAGGCAAGAAAATGTATTGGTTAAGTTGCATTGTCAAAAGAGCCATTGTGGTGTTGCTTGCGTATGAGGCTCTTGTAAGAATAGCCATCCTTAGGTCCGTTGTATAATAGATTTGAGAGTTTTGAAATTGTTGTGATGTGAAGTTTGTAAGTCGTTTTACATGGGTATTTTGTATAAAAAAAATTTCCACAATATTGAATACCAAAAAATGCAGCTTAAATTTCCAATTAAGCCTATGGTGCTATATGTATTTTGGACAAATCATTGCATCATATAATTGTTTCCATAACATAGAGGAAATAGGTGTTGCCTTGGAGAACTGGTTTTGAATAATTGATTTGGCAAGTTTGAAGGATAGATGCATTTGCCGATGTTTATATATTTTTGTTACAATTTCCCTACTTCTCTATATGTAAACATGGGTTGGGGGTGATGGATTTGATATCCTCAATATGTGGAAGCTGATTGGTAAGTGTTTTTATGCACAAGGGTGGAGCTTAGCAATTACATGGGTTAGGGGTGGTGGAGTTGGTATCCTCAAACAAGGTAAATACAATATTCAATGTTGCAATATGGGAAAGTATACTTCGATGAAGTTATGTTGTTAAAAAATGCATCATGGTGCTGGTTTGGTAGAAGACTATTGTTAAAATCGTCACATTTGGCTTCATTTTTTAGCAGATTGTAGGGTTTTCAAATTGTGGTGGTGCAGAATCTATAAGTGATTTCACATGGGTATTTTTTAAAATCATTGATGATTAGTTAATTGAGTTTGGAAATTTAATGGATACATTGTAAATAATGATTTAACTAGAAAACCTCCACCCACAGAGAGCTATGATCTATTTGAAGTCTCCAAGATGGGTATAACGTCAAAGATAAAAACATATAACAAGAAGACATTAACAATAAATTAATCATCTACGCAAAACACCTATGTAAAAAAGAGTATAACCCCACAAACTTCATTAAAAATTCTAGATGCATCGCCTCATACTAAATACTATAGAGAAATAGAGAGATTGTACAAGAGGTATTAGAATAACACTAATGTAGCTTGGATTCTCGATTAAGTTTGTGTGTGTGTATATATATATATATATATATATATCCTTGGCTGGTTTGGTAGCAGCGTATTGTAAAAATCACCAACTTTGGCTTTGTTTCCTGGCAGCTTGTAGGATTTTAAAACTATTGTCATCCTAAGTCTGTAACTGAGTATACATGGGTGTTTTGCAAAAATGATTTATTTATTTCTTTATGTTAAATTATTGTTGTGTGGAATGTACAAATAGTTTTGCATGGGTTCCTGGCATTATGGTTTTATATGGATGAAGAAATTGGAGTTAAATTTTGTTTCTTTCACCAAAAAAGTATCTATCCCCGGGAAGATGAAAAGATAAGTGTAGGAACATGGAAAAATGTACTGTGCAGAGTAGAATATGGGTTGTGCTTTTTCATTGTGCCTGTTGCAAACATCATGTAATATCTCTTTTACAAATTCTCTATTTGACTGCAAAATTTACTCCTAGGCAATGTAGTTTGAATTTCTTATTAAGTGTGTGCCATTGTGGGGAGGTTGTGTAGATTATTAGTACTCATTTGCTTTATGAGTTCTATTTAAATTGGTTTCATGCCAAAGAATGTAGCTTCAAATTTGCAGGTGGGGAGGGCACCATTTTTTTATTTGGTGGTGATGTGGGCATTGGTAATTACATGGGCTAGTGGGGGTGGAGAATCGTGTCATCATAATGGGGAAAGTGAATGGCAAGTGTTTGTTGGCACGAGCACCAATGCATCTTCCCATCGGTGTATGGGGGTGGAAGCCAAAGTAAATGCTATATTGAATGTTGTCATGTGGGAAAGCATACTTTGATTAAGTTGTATTGTTGAAAGAGCCATTGTGGTGTGGGTGAATTGAATTTTCCAACATTGGGGATTCCTTAGTTGATGGGAACTTGTTGTGGGTTTTTCTTTTTGTGGCGACATGGAGCTTGGTAATTATGTGGGTTGGAAATGGCGCAGCTGGTCGACTCAATACATCAGAATTAAATTCTTGTGTATAATATTTAGTAACAAATAAGTGTTATTATAATACCTTTCATACAATTCCTCTATTACAGTTGAATATATATATGTGTGTATATGTACCTATCTATGCTTTGAAGCATTGATTTTTAGATACAGTTCACATTGTATATATATATATGCCTAATATGAGAGGGAAAGGAAAAAGTGGAAATCGCATGTTTGCTCACTTTCCCACGACATTGGCATCATGAAGCCTCATGGTCCCCTACCAAACTGTGAGCCAGGTAAAGCATGAAACACTGACCACAAATGTGATGGAGTTTCATTATATATTAGAGAATAGTGAAGTTGCTAAAAAAAATCTATGTTCCAATATATGTATTCATTTTCCTAGAGTTTCTTTTTCTCCAATAAAGTTTTAGGAAAAGAGAATGCCTGATAAAGTACTATAGATGGAATTTCACAGATGAAATGCACAAATATTTTTTAAAGGAAGATGTCAAAGAAATAGCAAAGTTTTTGTTTCAAAGCATACAATGTATAGGAATAACTTTATTGACATACCTGATTTTGGTATGTTTTGGAATGTATCTAACCATGCAAAAAGAAAAGGGAAAAGTGTACAACTTTTCTATGCACTAAAGGATGTCTAGCCCTGCAATAAGAAAAGGGGTAAATCTATAAGCTAGTAAATTATAAATTTACAAAACAAAACTATGAAAATATATATTTGTGGTTAGGTGTATATGAAATATCCAAAAAGATAGGGGCAAGACAACCTATAGCAACAATACGTCTACAAGATAGTGTAGATTGCAGAACACAACACTTGTTAATCATCCAATCTGTGAACCAGTGGAAGTGCATGGCAAGTTTTGACCATTTTGCACCCATTGAGCAACACAACCAACTTCACAACTACCAACCCATCTAGTCAAAAAAATCCACCATTGTTGTGAAGAGGTCCGGGCAAGGCCTCACAAATTGCATGGACTATTATTATATATTAAGTAAAAATTCAAATATAAAGAAGACCATATATTTCTGAAAGCAATACAAAGGAAGGTGAAAACAGTAAAGTGTTGAACAGAGAATTCTAACATCAACATTATACATATAGATATACACATACATATAGATATACATATACGTATACGTATACATACATATACATATACATATACATACACATACACATATATATACATATACATACATGTACATATACATATACATATACATATACATATACATATACATATACATATACCTACAAACATACTTTTTGCCCTTTTTTTATCGCTTCTAGTTATCTCTATGTAGCATTGGCATTATACTCATTACCATATGACCAGTTCTAGTTAAATGTTCTTTCTTTCATAAAAAAAAAAGATGGTTAGGGTCACTAATCTTTTCACCTCTGTTATTCTTCATGTACTTGCAAAAAAATATTATAGAAAAATAGAGAACACTTTTCCACGACTTTTATTGAAAGCCTGGAGCTTACCTCTTAAACAAAGGATCTACCTAAATGTTGCTCATTGGTTAATAAGCTTTGCAAAGAAATCATAAATTTACAATTGTAAAGACAACTATTATATAGTAAATGTCTTTTTAATAGGTCTTTGACACTTTCCTTTCTCTGATGCAGAGCAAGAGAGTTCATACCATCAAATTTCTATATTCTTGGCAATAATCAAGTACACAACTGAAATTCTTCATTCTTGAGGCAATCTCAATCCTTTAACCTTGAGCAACATGGGCCCAACTTACACAAGTGGACTCCAATATTTATCAGACTTGGTAAATGATTTCAACATGCTTAGATTCATCCCAAAAAATCATTACAACCATCCAAATGTAAAACAACAATTATTTAAGGCCAACCATAAACAAACTATGCATAGCTTTGTTCAAACATCAAGAAAACCATGTTTCTTTGACCACTCTCCACCAAAATGAAACACACAATCTACCATGACTCATGAAAATGAATAAATGAACATTTTTCCTTTAAAATGGATTTAGAACATGTAAAAACATAACTTTTCACCAATTTTTACTACTTTTTGATGGTGGAATAAAAAGATATGATTTTTTCTTATCTACTAGAAACCCTAGTTTCTGAATTGGGTAGTCTTCACCAAAATTGTCATAAATCAATCAAAACCCAATGAAAATTGATCAAAAAAAGTGAAAATGAAACTATATTCACATATCTAACATTTACAATAGGTATTATGTCTTTATTTAATCTTTACAATCCGTACCATTCTCTACAATAGTCTGCAACTTCCAAAGAAAACAATCCCATAGGACTGTCAATGGTAAAATGATCATAAATTGCTCCAAACTCAATGAAAAAACACCAAAATAATTGAAAATGAAAGCTAGTTCATTACTCTATTAATAAAAATCAATTTTAGGTCTGTAGACCTTCATACAAATCCATACCATGTAAAAGAACAGGAGAGAACATTGGAAAATTACAGAAAAATTCATCTCTTCATTCATAAATTCTTGTTCAATCTACATTCCAACCCCCCATTCGACTTGGAGGCCCATTTTTATTCTTGTACAATCAATTTATGCCCCCAAAAAACCTACAACTACCATTTAATAACTTTCAACAAACTTTTAAAAAGTTGTCATTTAACAAGAAGAGTTGTTATGACAACATTTGACAACTTTTGACAATGTTTTCATTTTTCAACTAAATGACACCAAACCTTCATCAATGACTTCAAACATATATAAAATGGATCATTCAAACTTATTAAAACATTAAAACACCTAATTTAATGATTTTATACAATATGGCCTCATGGAGGCTTGAATGCAACAGGTGCTCCTGCACCATTCTCACATAGTAAATGTCTTCTTAATAGCTTGAATTTTGAGTTGAGAAGTGAACTGTTATATAGATTGGTTCAGGCACAATATAGGTTTAT
>VDFB02000007.1:103497090-103572567 GCA_007258455.2 Sequoia sempervirens | reverse complement strand
GAAATTGTACCATCTCCAAGAAGGGAGTACAGTTTCCATTATTACACTATGAATAATGCGTCTACAACATGTTGAAGATATAGTTCCAATTAAGCTCTGAAAATTGACTTAACATACTTCATAGTTCACCACTACATCATATTTCATGCACACACTCTACTGTCATTCATAATATTTATTCCAGCACAATGAATCAACCTTGCATATATTCCATGACCAAGTAAAACATCAATTAGGTTGGCCTAATTGCATGAACCATGTACCGCACAACCTATTAGCTCAAAATTTTAACACACATTCCTTGTGGAGAGAAAGAAAAAATGTACACATCTAAAATATGCTGGTATGACCTATAATAATTCCCATAAATCTTCTCCTTACATACTTCAAGTCCACACGACCCCAAAATACTTAGGTCGACACTACCTAGAAAAACTAGTGAAGCAATAACTGAATGAACCAAATATAAATTTACAACTCAACATGTAGACCAAAAAACACTTGTTGCTTGGAGAAAACATACTTTTGACATCTATAAACACTTTATCAAAACCACATATCATAATATTCATCTATAGTGGAATGTGAAGCATTCCAATATGCACTTTGTACAAGTAACTCTTCCATTATAAAGTCTGATACCCAATCACCATTATCTTCAACTACAAAATACATGCAACCTTGGGAATTTTGATCTAACAAACTTTAATACACATCATCAATACCTCAAAATAATATGACAAGATATTGAATAGAGGAGAAATGTGGACCACAAAACAAGTTCACTATAACACTGAAATTGTACTCTGAGACAACTAATTACCCACACAATTTGGTCTTCTCTAGATCAACACTTATACATTTTTACAATGGGTTGACATGAATGAAAAAACCATACACCATCCATGCACCATCATGCTCATTTTTCCAACAATATCCCCCTTTTTCATTAAAGGCAACACACTCCCACTCTCCAAGGGAAAAGGGAGCACTATATCACTCTTCCTAACTGATATATAGATGAGATTATCTCCCCCTTTCTGCTTCTCTCCTATACTCAACATTTACTTCTCTAATGGTCTCTCCCTTAGGAAATATTTGCATCAAAGTGGCTCCCCCTAACAATGTTATTACTAAAAAATGACCAAAAATGTACTACAACACCATCAACTACTTCCGCATATAAAACAAAAATGTACACCTTCAACTAGAAGAGGGTAAAATACCCTTGCAAGACACCTTCAGCTTGGCAAGGAATTCCTCCTATTATTTCTTAGCTACCTCCCAATCCTTCTTAGCAAAGGAAAGCAAGGAATTCTGACTTTCATACTGTACATGGACATCTTCTCCTTCTTTCATAAAATTGGGAACTGGATCCTTTTGTATCACCTTCTCTACACTAGCTAAACATCTAGTCAAGGATGTAAGTCTTGCACTTACCAAACCTTGAAGTTGGTTGTATTGCATTATTATTTTCCCTTTCTATCCCTATAGTAGGAAGAATTGACCATGCAAAACTTCAATTATTGATCTTGTTGCACCATTTGAATAATTTGTTGGATCATATGCATCGAGGACCTAGGAAATTTGTGACTCAATTGAATCCATTTGATCTTTTATGCTCCTTGTAGAAGTAGGCCATTTCAAGAAAAAAAAAAAAAAAAACAATACTTTAACATCTTCTAAGCATTTTTGTAGTTCCTTCAAGTTACCTTGTAACTTGCCATGTGTTGCACTGCATTTATTAGAAGTCTCATTCAATATCTTATCATTGACCTTCTTTGTTATTTCCTTCTCCAATTTTCCTTCTAAAACAATATAATATTCCTTAAAGGAATGTAACAAAAACTTCAAATTGTGTACACCAGACAAGGAATTATCAATAGTTTCTCTTGGAATGTTGTCATGTAACACTTTATTGCTTCTTCTATCATTTTTGCACTCTTTTGGTGTGTTTGAAGTATTTCCTTCCTTGTGGAGGCATTTAAAGCATAACCAATCTATAATTTATATAGGGGAGAAATCTTATCCATATCTATGGATTGTTTTTACATTGGAATATGCAAGAGTTGTGTAGGAACCACTAGTTCAAATTATAATTGCATGTCTATTAAATCTTTCAAAGAATTTCTAGAAGCTCCAAAAGATTCACCAATAATTTTACCACTTTTTCCTTCCTTCTCAATCTCCTCCTTATCTCCACTAGCAGAACATTCTTCAACATTCTTTTACTCTTATGTTGAATTCTCACCATTCGAAGGAGGCAAGTTTTCTTCTTTTTGAGACTCTGTCTTCTTTGGGTCTTCTTGTTTATCTTATTCTCTCTGCTCAACATATTTCTCCATATTCGAAGGGGGGAAATTTTGTTACCATGCCTTCTTGGCCATCCTCATGCTTAGGTACATGCTCATGTTTTTCATTGATAGGATCATCGCTTTATGAAATAGATGTATCATGTTACATTTGATCTTCATTATCCAAAGGGACTCCCAAACCTTTAGCAAGTTCTTCAACCTTCTACAATGTCTCACTCCTCAACCTTTCAATATATTGTTGTCTTTGCTCATAATATTTTTTTATTAGATTAAGACAAGAAGGTATAATACTCATTACAAAATAGCCATTAATGAAAATAAGGAGTTCATGAGAAGTGAAGCGCCCAACAATCTAAAGTGAAAACTTAAACTTAAATAGTTTGACAAGCAAAAATAAAAAGAGACAAAACATATGTACAAAAGACCAACACAAGACCAACGAACACCTACAAATCTCCTAACAACTTGAGACCACTGATAGTCTTCCACTCTTGAGCTAGGAAGTGAAGATTCTCCTCAAAAGATAAAGGATTTTTTGAATAGCCTAAGTATCCACTATGGCATCCAAAGCTAAGCTATCCAACACCTAAAACTTTCTTTTGTGAGTGAATATCATCCCATCCTTTCTCAACCACCCATTTTCCATGAATTTTCCTTACATCTTCCTAAAAGATTTGAATGGTGAGGGTGGTGTTCTTCATAGTCGCCTTATTGTAAAAAGTTATAACTTGGAGGCACTATGTGGTTTCTTCCTAGTTCCTATGAATATAATCAATCTCTATTTGTAAATTCTTTTTATCCTCCTCCGTGCCAACAATATCTCTCAACTATTTTAGCTCCATATCCAAGTTGGCTAAACTCTCAAATGATTTAGCCAAGGAGGCTATCATATCCCAATGGCCACTATCCTCCACCTCCTCAGGCCACGGGACTTACTGTTGTAGCACCTTATTTTCAAGAATCTAGGTTCTCTCTTTGGTAGTGTAGACACGTAAAATGTATTGATTGGAATTACAAGCTTGATCCTGATTTAATAACACCATTTCACCCTTAATCATCCCTCAGTTTAGCCATTTAATCAAATACCCTTATTTGATTAAGTTCATCAATTTTCCTCCCTTAATTAAATAAATCATTTATCTGACTAAGTCATTCTCTCTTGTTAATTAAATCAATCAATCTAATTTAATTAACCCTAGTTGTTTATTTAATTAAATAAATCAATTTTATTTAGTTAATCTCTAAAGTCTATCTATTAAATTAGATAAATTAAACCTGATTTGATTTAATCTAACATTCATCCCCTTTAATTAAATAAATAAAAAATCTTTATTTAATTAGTCTCTAAATCACATTCTTCTCATATTTGATTTAAATCAACCCATAAATCTAAGTCAAATTTGTCACATCATCTAATCCCTCATTAAATTAATCAAATCCCAATTAATGTAATCCAAATCCATCAAATCCTGTAGCTTTTGCCACTTTCTCATGAAAATCAATTTATCAATTTATTAAATCATCTATTTTATTTCAAAAAGGCATCAATGGTTGGAATATTCACCAAATTTGAAAAATCCATCCAAAAGGGTTTGTACATCCAACAAAGCATTTAAAATCTCTTACATGTCCTTTCCTTGAGCCATGTGGCATTAACTTCACCTTTCACCTCATCCTTCAAGCCATCTTTTGAATTTGAATCTCCCCTCTTGTTGCACATTATCCAAAATGGACTCAAGATTCTTCCATTCACCTCTTCACAAGTGGCACTTGCCCATTGGATGTTGAATGATCCCACATTGCTTCATTTTGGGAATTTCTTTATCTTGTATTTCTATAAATAAGAGGCTTCTCTCCTCATTTGATCATCCATAATTTGAGCAAACTTACTATACTCAATTTCATCTTCAAGAATTAGCATTTTCATCAATTTCATCAAGGCATAGCTAGGTTATTGGAGGTTTTCTCCATGGAGCACACTTGAATCTTCAACAAAGTGGATCACTCTTCATCACTCATCAAAATTGCATCATTGGATTTGGGAAAGGGCCAATTTCCACATCAAATTGGCACCAACTCCCCCATAAGATCAAGAGTTTGCATGGTTTTAATAAGATTTAATATATTCTCTGGCTTTTTCATTATGTTCTTGCTTTTATTCCTATTTTGAACATTATTAATGGATTTTATGGGGAACTTTGATCTTGGACTGCATTTGAATCTTCTAATGTGTTTGTTTGTTGTTCTTGTAGGTACTAGGATCTTGGTTCTACATTTTGTCACTAGAAGGAGGGAAAATCTCACATTTCAATCACGTTTTTATCAAAAAAATTGTGCCTTTTTCTATTTTTGTGTGTCTATAGGGAAGTGCACCGCTAGCAGACCAACATTGTTGTACAGAACCATTGGCATCCCAACATCACCATATAGCACCACTTCAAACTTCAAACATCAATGCTATGGTGTTCTGGCCTAAAATTCAAAATTCTAAACTGCACCGCTAGTTCTATTTTCATGTGCTGGAATTTTCAAATTCTAAATAGCACCGCTAGGAGAAAAAACAACGCCATCACCTTCTCTATTTTGCTGCAGAATGATGTGTGCAAAATTAGTAGTGCCATATAGCACCGCTAGGTCTTTCAAACTACACCACTTGTGCAGGTTCCACCACTGGAGTAAAGGAAAAAGTGAAATCTTAGTTTTGATGACATGCGCTTTTTTTTATTTTGATCATTTGTTTTATTACTTTCTTTCCTAACCTTTGTTGTGCAGTTTTAACTAGTTTCTTGGTAGGTTGGATTTTTCAAGGTGAAGAAAGGAAATCTTGTGGAGGTCTCATAATTACATCATTATCTCATAAATACCAAGTGTTTTTGAACATTTTAGTGTTTGTTTAACACTCTTAGAGAATTCACAATATCTCTTAAAAATTTGTTATCTTTCATGTGCTTAGGACCTACTATATTTCTTTTGGGCTCTAAAAGGAACATTTCAATTTTTGCTACAAAGGGCTTAAAAATAACTTTAGGAAAAACTCACTAGATTTGGTTTGAGGATTAACAATTGAACAAGGTAATCTCCATATTTCATTTTGGTGTTCTAAAATGAGTGAAATCATTACTTTGTGGGTTTAAAATGAACAAGTGCTTCTTTTTTTTGTAATTGATTACTCAAAGTAATACCATTGAAAGGACATATGCGCTTCACAACAATCTTGAGAATCAAAAGGCCTTTTGGTGATCTTAAGTTGGGTAAAGTAATTACCTCCACAGTTCATTTTGAGATTAAAATTGAACAAAACATCTTGTGAGTGTGAGTGCATCATATTGCATACATTCTCTCTCTTTGTGTTGCAACAAAGATTGATCGAGTTATAGATATAACTTGCTCACTTTTTTTATTTTAGAGGGCGTGCCTTGTGGGAAAAAGTAATTACCCAAGGGAATGACCCTATCAGTAACACACTAAAGCCAAGTGTATTTCCAACCGGTATATAAGTGTGGATACTAGAACAAAGGCTAGTATCACGCAGTTGGTTTTGACGAGAAGGGAAACAATGGTCTCTCTCCGCATGGATCAATCCCTATGAATGGAAAGTATGACTTAAAACCATTGTTTAGAAAAGGCCAAAATCCTTGATCTATTTGTTGGTGCAAGAACGATCATTCTGAAGCCGCCCCACACTTTTACAGTTTTTAGTAGAAATGGAAAGTATGCCATGGTAGTTTTATGGGTGCTGATGTTTGGCTGCCCCATATAAGTGAGTGCCGTGGAGGGGATCCAATGGGGTCAAGCATCTATCCATTTGCTAAAAATAAGCGTAGCTAGACTTGTCCAAGTGGGGATTCAACAAATACAGTCTTTCATATCCATAGGGTTGTGCATGGTCTTGGAAACAAAACACTTTGCTTGTTCATAAACATTTGGAAACAAACATTCAAAATTATCATCAAACTTCAAACCATTTAGGAGGAAAATGTCTTTGACAAGATTCATGTGTTATTGCTTTTCCTTGGGATTTTTCCTTAAAGGTTTCTAAACAATTGGATTTATATCTCAATTTTCTTACTAAAGTCAACAATAGGCAACTCTTGTCTTGATTTCATCAAAGTTCCACATAATTTACCTTGTGGGATGAGAAGAAGTTAAGACATTGGACATCTAGTTTTAAAATCTAATCGAGAAAGTGTTTTTGGTAAAAGCAACTCATTAATCAAGATGAAATCAATTGAACCCCACACATGTGCTTTTGTATCTTTTGTCATATGTTTTTTCATGCAAACATTGGTCTTTGGGTTTGAATTTTTTTTGGAAAAGCATGTTCTTCAAAACCTTGGTCTTGTAAACAAGTCTCTCTTAGGTTCATTTAGGAACAAAACAACCAATCATTTCATCCATCTCAAACATCAATCAAATCCCATCTCACAAACAACTTTTGAACCATTGGAAAAATCATTCATACCAGACTTTTGGTAAAATCATTCAAATCAACATCAAAATCTCCTTGTTTGGTTAAGTGTGTGTGGATGAATCCTTCCTCATACACCTAGTTAAATTATCATCTTGTGGACAAGTTTATTCCGAGACAACATCTAACCTCTTGGAGTTTATGAGTTTATTATCAAATCCAAATTATATCCAAATCGAAATCAAATCGAAATAAAAAATCCAAATCAAATCCAAAATCAAAAATCCAAAAGTCCTAAAGTCTAGTATCTCCTCCAAGGGTCTTAAAAGTTCAACACCCATACCATTCACCCCTTTCATCCTTCATCTCATCATTGGTCCTAAATACTTTAGAGGTTCACTTTTTCAACAAGGTGAAAAGAACAAGAAAAACATGGTATATAAACTTGATCCATACATCATGAGTAATCTATGTTAGCCAAACTTTTAAATCCTTACAATTATGATGGATTATCAGGACTCACATTTATACAATCCATACATGATATCATTATCTCCTACAAACCTCAATGGTACAACAAATGTGAGTATGCCTAGTCTAAATGTTGGAATACCTTTCCCTATGGTAGATTTAAATCAAAGTCCAAACCTACAAATCTATCAACCAAGCAATCAATGCATGAGTCTTCAACAAAGCAACATTATCCCACCAAATCCATACATGCTAAATATGAATATACCAAGTACAACTTTACGAAACATGAACATTTTGAATCCACACTTGGTAAAATTTGGGATAGATATTCTTACAAATCATACAATTTTTTTTTCAAAGTCCAAACAATATGTTAACGACTCCATGTATTGATCCAAGTTAAGGTAACACCATTCAAAATCAAAGTTACCTGAATCAAGGAAATGTGATTCCCAACCAAAATAATGTTCAATTTCAACCTATCTTACCAAATCTAAGAATCATCCCAAATCAAAACGTTGTCCAAAATAAATCACCACATCTCCAAAATCAATCACAACAAAGTCAAATCTCACAAGGTAACAAACAAAAATACACACCACTTTGGAAACCAATCGAATCGGTCATGCAATAGTTGGTGTAGGAAAATCTCATTAAAATACCTATCTATGAGAACTATCAAGAACCCATGGTAAAACCACCTTGGTATAATGAGAAGCACTTTTGTGAGTATCACAAAATAAAGGGACACATGACATTAAATTGTGTTCGACTCAAAAATATCATCCAAGACCTTATTGATCAAAAAATAATAACTGTTGGGGACAATGATCAGGATTCAACCACTAATGATATCATTGGAAATCCATCGACCAATAATCATGTTAAAAATGTCTCTACATCATCCAATGAGTTAGAGGACATATATCAAGAATTCATTCCAAAGCATGATCAACATCTCTCACCAAAATCTAGCAATGGTCCTTTCCAAGACATATTGACATCCTTCAACCTCATAAGTGTCGATACTAAAGGAATCTTCAACTCAATACTTGATCAAAATTCACTCAAAGATCAAGAGGATATTGAACCACTTCCCATGCCTAATAAAGATATCCATGAACCCTTTGTAAGAAACCCATCATTTGAAACTAATCCATGTCAAGAATTTGATCCAAATCATGCCAAAAGAAATTCCAAGATTAATCAAGATCAAGAATTTGTATCTCCAGGATATTACAATGATCTAATGGACACTCCTATCTATACAAGATGTCACAAATGATTTCCATATCCGCATTGTACATACTCTTCCATCTACCCATGAGATGCTTTCTTTGGATGGACACATAGATGATCTTCATTTAGAACATGATTCCTTTACTCCTAACATTATTACACAAAAAGATTAGTTTATTGATTCCTATATTCAAACTAAGTTGTCAACATCAGGATCAGCTATATCCCAAATTCAGACTGAGGACATCATGTATGAATATATCTAATATTATCCACTCAAAGAAACAAGTCAAACAAAACAAGATATTTTGGAGTTAGTAGAGCAACAAATTGAAATCACGTCATCTGTAGTGGTCATTTATCAAAGAATGCTTATTGAAAAAGACATATCAAAATAGGAAGAACCAAGGAAAAAAGGTGTTACTACCACCATACTAGGGGAAATTATGTCTCAAGCAAACATCAACATAGGGAGCATGAAGAATCCTTATTATGAAACTAATGCTAATACTACAACCATCCATGTCATGAATCTTCATCCACCCACCACCCCATCCATGAATTGGGACCAACATCAAAAGAAATATTTGAATCAAAGAAAGAAGAACGCTATCAAAGAAAAAGAAGCTAAGAAGCATAGTGGACAAATCAAATACACATGGATACCAAAGAATACAAAGAAAGATTATCCCTATCAAATTCCATTAGTAAAAAAAATATGGGGCAAAATAAAAATAGGAAAAGTATCCATCAAAGATGCCCACAAAAGAAAAAGAAGGCTTTTCAAGTAACATATAAAGTATATCAAGAATTTGGTCCTAATTCCACTCACACTTTCATATCCACCCATCATTGCTCATCTTCCCAAGTTTGGAGAGTCAAAGGTTCCAAACTGTCAACCAATCCATCTTTTATCCCTAAACATACTTCATCCACGCCTCCACGCATGATATCCAATTCTCACATCGACCATGTATTGGCAATGACCCTTCATTATAAGGATTTATAATGCACTCTATCATGATGGGTGCACAAAGATAAAGTTAACTCCGGTATCAACAAAGTACATCAAGAATCTCAAAAGTTTTATTCAAGTGCACATATCTTGGAAAAGCGGGTTCTTTAAGCAGGATATCAATAACACATTATGAAATAAGCATCTACATCAACACCACCTGGTGGTTAAACATTAGCTTAGAATATTTCACAGAAAAATACAAATTTTTTTTTTTATAAAAATCCAAAAAAAAAGAAAAGGATTAAAACCAGTAAAGGGAAAAAATTGTCCTCTAGTGAAAACAACTATGGTGGCGCTTTGGATAGGTACCATGATGAAAACTTGGAAAATAGGTGTCATGTGTAGAATCAAGCATCTACATGTGCCATTTTAGGTGGAAGCATCTTATCTCATCCATAATAAAGTCCAACATTCCATTCATCTCATCCATAATAAAATCTATTCATTAAAACATTTTTCCAATCCATTTGCATATATCTACATCCATAGTCTGAGTTATCTTGATCTTGATAAAACTTTGGTGCACACTTTATGCTTACTTATGGTAAACATCTTGACATGAGTCATTTTCATTAATCCTATCCTATGCAACATTATCTGAGCCATGAAGCATTCCTTTATTCGAACACCTTATCTTATCACAAGATAATCCTTGGCATCCTTTGTATGCTTACCATATCCATCCAACCACACACCTATCCAAGTATCCATCCATGACACTCCATGCATTGCTAGACACTGGGGGAGATATTTACATCTTGCTTCAGGAATAAATCTTGGTCTATATCCTCCAACTTATGTGGTGATCCGAACATTGGAAAACATAAATTCAAATTGGTCAAAGCATTTGTGAGCCAGAATCCAAATCACTAGCCCATGGCATATTTTGACAAGAAGATATTCCTTATCAAAATTCATCGAACAACGAACATCAATCCAAACAATCAATATTAGTTGCATCTAACACTTATTTCAAACATCACATCAAATTATTCAAAATAAGCTTTTACCAAAATCAAAGATTCAAAATCTTGATCAATCAAATCCAATCAATCCATCATCATCTTGGGATATCCATCCTAATACTTGTGTTGCTAAACACTATCCTGGCATTGTTGTGTGTCCTAAACAATGTTATCATCATCAATTCATTGATCCGATCAATCAACCTTAGCTTGGTTTTCAACAAAGTCAAAAATTAGAGCACTGATATCATCATGCATATCCATATCCAAATCATCAACATCATGCAAAAATCCAAAAAAAATCACAAAATCATCCAAAACATATCGAAATCTCAAAAATTCAAAAAATATCAAAAACATGGAATCCAAACTACATCATCTCTGAGCTTAAATGTAGGAAAGGCTAATCTTTGATCAACCCCCAAGACAAAACATCCAAAAACATTCATAAAATCTCAGAAAACCCCAAAACATTGAAAAATCAAAAATCAAAACATTTGTAAAATCTTGAAAATACCAAAAACAGCCTCAAAAAAACATTTCAAAACTCCAAAAACATCCAAATATTTGAAAACATCCATTGGTCTCATTTCCTTTTTACTCGCAATAATCAATCACCCATAATAAATCAATCATCACTTTCATCCTTTGGTAAAACAAATAGAAACGACCATAAGAATTAGCAGAAGCAAGCTTCATAATGTAAAATCAAAATCCTGATCATTTTCAAACATGTCAGTCAACTTTATATCAAAAACCTATCAAACAACTTATCAACCCATCATCATCCTATACAATGCATGTCCTAGGATATATCGTTCTGACAATGGGCATGATTTTGGATGTCACTTGGGATTTTGATCCTAACCAAAACACATCCCCTTGGCTTGTGGTATGAAGAAAATTGTCTTGTTTGTTTGCTTGATCTTTTCTTTTGATTTATCTTATTGTGCCCATTCTGATGACCTCTCGATGATGTCTAAACAAAATGATTTAGAGAGAAAGGAATGGGGAAACAATCATTATCTTTTATCTATTGTGCTTGTTGGACGTTCTTGTAATATAACTTGGTGAATACTTGCTTTGTTAGGTACATCCTAGCAAGGTTTCTGTATGTCAAGCATGAAAAAGAATACTCCTATTTGTTTGTCAAGTCAAAGTCCATCACACTAGGTGCAACACCATCTTGGTTCTTTATAACTTGATGCATCGTACCTATGTGTGTTATCAAACATAAGGTAATTAGCCCTTTTAAAGTCCCAAATCCTTGGTAAGAAAATCATCATCATAAGCATCATCATCATTCATCATCATCTCTAATAAATTCTCATATATCATGGGCTTGTTGGATCCTCTTGTCATCATCTCATTTCTTCTTACTAACATTTATAAACTAGGGTCAAGTGTGTGTAGTATATCAAAATAATTGAATCTATCTACATCAAAAATTTGAGTTGAACTAATCTTGAACCTCTTTGTTGTGAGATAGACCTTCAAATTGAACTTTTCCATCTGATCTCTCGAGGGGGCAATATGTTGGTATGTTTTCTCTCGTTGGGGCAGCAGTGGGGCATTTTAAAAAAAAAAAAAATTGGCTTTGGATTGAGGTAGTTTATTCTTTGAATCAATGCAGCAAACACACTATTTCAAAGAGGGGGAAAATGTAGACACATAAAATGTATCGATTGGCATTACACGCTTGATCCCAATTTACTAACACCGTTTCACCCTTAATCATCCCTTAGTCTAGCCATTTAATCAAATACCCTTATTTGATTAAATTCATCAATTTTCCTCCCTTAATTAAATAAATCATTTATCTGACTAAGTCATTCTCTCTTGTTAATTAAATCAATCAATCTGATTTAATTAACCGTAGCTCTTTATTTAATTAAATAAATCAATTTTATTTAATTAATCTCTAAAGTCTATCTATTAAATTAAATAAATTAAACCTTATTTTATTTAATCTAACATTCATCCCTTTTAATTAATTAAATAAAAAATCTTTATTTAATTAGTCTCTAAATCAAATTCTTCTCATCTCTGATTTAAATCAACCCATAAATCTAAGTAAAAATTTTCACATCATCTAATGGCTCATTAAATTAATCAAATCCTGATTAATTTAATCCTAATCCATCAAATCCTCTAGCTCTTGCCACTTGCTCATGAAAATCAATTTATCAATTTATTAAATCATCTATTTTCTTTCAAAAAGGCATCAATGGTTGGAATATGCCCCAAATTTGAAAACTCCCTCCAAAAGGGTTTGTACATCCAAAAAAGAATTTAAAATCTCTTACATGTCCTTTTCTTGAGCCATGTGGCATTAACTTCACCTTTCACCTCATCCTTCAATCCATCTTTTAAATTTGAATCCCCCCCTTCTTTGCACATTCTCCAAAATGTGCTCAAGCTTCTTCCATTCACATCTTGACAAGTGGCACTTTCCCATTAGATGTCAAATGATCCCACATTGCTTCATTTTGGGCATTTCTCCATCTTGTCTTTCTATAAATAAGAGGCTTCTCTCCTCATTTGATCATCCAAAATTTGAGAAAACTTACTGTTAATAAATATTTAACCAGCTCCCTTTGGGTTCATTTTTTATGCGCCAGCCTATGCATCGCCAAATCTGCTCAACCTTTTTGAAGGTTTTGATTTGCCACTCCACGCATCTAGTGTTTGTAACATCGAGTATCAGCATTCCCTTTGGATCTTGGGAAACTCCGCTATGCTTCCATGTGTCACGGCTGTGGGATGCTTTTGTTTCTTGTTTCCTTGAGGCCTCATCGGGCTACGAAATTCTTCCACAAAGCCTTCATTCCTAAAAGGTACTAGTAGGCCCCATAGTTTCTAGCTACAATAGACTCTTGCTACGTGTCAACCATTCACAAATCTTTCAATGCAGGGATGAAATAGCAACCACAGGTAGTGAAATGCTACTACATGTCTTTTTCACCCGACTGATGAGCGTTCCCTCCACTGTAATAAGATACTAGGCCCATTCGACACATGGTGCATTTTTGCAAATCCTCTGCAGTGATGGGAGAAAGGTTCATACAGGCAGTGAAAGGCTGCCACATGCCTAAACGAAAAATCTGTTATACGGGCAATGAACCGGATGAAACAAATAATGCTATTGGTTGTTGCTTATCATAATCATTCACACCAATGGATGACACTTGTCTAACCAAGACCATCACCATCATTGCAGATGATGCATCTATGCCCAGGATGACTGGATGCTGTGTTCCGACTCGATCTTGTTATAACGGCCTAGGGAATATTCTGATTCAGGTATCATTGTACGGGATTGTGTGATCTTTTCTGTTACTGCTCTTTGAAGCAGTGGGAGGTTTTCCTGCTATATATACTTTCTCTATTTGTGAGAAGGGGTCCGGAACTGGGGAAAAACATGTTGGTTTTAGTAAAAGATGCCAAACCTCTATTACTATTTTATTTAATTGCAAAACTCTCAGACTGTTCCAATTGTTCGGCCTTTCTATTTTTCATGCTATTTGATTAAACTGTGAACTGTGCTTTATATTGTCTTGACACTTCATTTGAAGAATTTCAATATATGTTGGATGCAAGTTTTCTTACCTAGACCATGTCTAATGACTCTTCTTGGTAGTGAGAATGTCTGCAATGTTATTTTATGTTAATAAATGAATTGTCTAGGCTATAATCTTAAGTCTCTGATGTTTTGGAACCCAATACCATTTAGGCCCTTAAATCTATGATTTATCGTGCCCATCATAAAATATTGGTGCATCACCTTGGGTTAGACTTTAATTTTTTATGTTTGCTTCCTTTTCCCTTTCCAAACCCCATTATAGAAGAAGCCAACTTCTCTAAAAATATGGAGGTTACTCAGTTTAGCGCAAAAGGTCCCCCTTAAACTGAGTTTCCCATAAGACTCTGTTACCTCATCAAATATTGGTGTCAATAGTTTGTTCTTTTTCTGGCATGCCCAGTGGGACTAAGATTAATGAAATTGCATTGTACAAGGGTGTATGAGCCATCGACCTATAACTAGATCCCAAACCGCAGGCAATCCCAATTAACTAGTGCCTCCACTAGGGACAGTCCAAGTCGCAAATCAGTTGGTAACCGTTCCATTCCCGCCACCCTTTTCTCTCACCATGTTTCTAGACACCAACAAAAACTACATAGCATGGGATTCTGAAAGTCCCCTGGTAGCCCCGGTAGCGCCCGCTGTTTGGGACGCTATCCCAATTTTAGCCATGAAAGCTTTACCAAATTTTACAAGATACAACTCAAGAACACTCGCATAACATTTGCAGGATATGGCAGACGTATGTCTGGTACACAGTATTGCAACGTAGAATGTAGCCTTGAGGCTCCTTGACGTGTTTTTTAAAGGAAAGGCTCTAGATTGGTACTGAACATTGACTCCTGATTTAATTCACACTTGGGATGAACTCGGGGATCCATTCTATGAGAGGTTCTCAAATGACAGAGATCGTTCTTCATTGTATTATCAACTTTTTGTCATAAAATGAGCCCCCCAGGAGGCTTTGATAGAATTTAATGGCCGATTGCACACAAATTAGTAGAGGATCCCTGCTACCATACACCCAACTCCCAAGTTGGCATTTATATTTTATCTAAAGTCCATGAATTCTGACATTTCTGTGATGATCAAGTCTTTAGGGGGAGCTACTCTGCCAGATGCTTATGGTACTACTATCATAGCTGAGAATCATTTGATAGATTGTAGAAAATTGCCTCCTCGACCTATTATGCGGATATTTCCTGAGATATCGACCTCCACAAAGAGGTTGCATCAACTAGTGTGCCCGCAATTGCCTAGTCAATGTACACATATGCGACCGCCCCTAAAAATGTGGCTTCTAT
The DNA here is from genome assembly GCA_007258455.2 of Sequoia sempervirens. NCBI lineage: Eukaryota > Viridiplantae > Streptophyta > Pinopsida > Cupressales > Cupressaceae > Sequoia > Sequoia sempervirens. The sequence continues at coordinate 103,557,261 of VDFB02000007.1, read as the reverse complement.
GTTAGGTTCTTCCAAGGATGAAATAAGCGACCTCAAAGAGATGTTACGAACCATGGAAAATGATATAACCACTCTAAAGTGGAACCAAGCAATGCCTCTGAGGCTTGCATATCAAAACTATCAAAGTGGGCGGTCTTCTTATCAGCAAAATCAATATCAGGGTGCACCTTGCACTAATCCACCAGTGTCAACTGCAAACCAAATGGTGTCGGTGCCTACTCCGCTGATGAGTGCATTGCCAAGCTCGAGTAGGGAATTAACCACAAGGCAGAACAATCTTATTGATGACATCAATCTGTGGTGTTTCCCCTACAACAATGTGCATATGCCCTAGAGCTATCCTCATGGCAACCTACAATAAAAGGTGGTGAAGTAACGCAGCTAAGGCACATCAATGAAAAATGGAGGTTATGTATATGCCTTGCCACAAATGGAGAGTGTGGTCCTTGTTGCGCAAATGCAAGGAATGTCTTTAGAACAAGAATCTGATATTGCTCTTGATAATGCGCTCTTCTCCTGGATGGAGGAAGAAGAAACAATGTTTGCCAATGATGCATTCATATCCAAAATACCACAAGTACTGTCTGATTATAACACATGCTCAAAGAAGAGATTCACCAGTGAGCCAGTTGTTTCACATCTGGATAGCTTGCAACTCAAAGGCATGTCTGATCAAATTCCTAGTGCTTCAATCTTCCCTTCACCTTCTCAACCACAGAAGAAAATTATTATAGCAAGAACCAAGGAGCAGAAATCTCTGAGTTTGCCACCTTTTAATGTGGTAGACAAATTGAAGAAATCATCTGCTAATGTGTCTTTGTGGGACATTCTAGCTATCCCAGAACAAAAGACGCTATTATAGAAGGCCCTTCAAGAAGAGATCAACCCAACATCAACAGAGTCATCTGCTAGTGTAGAGATTGTTTATCACATACCGCCAGCAAAGGTTCTTACAAACAATACAAAGGAATCCCCTGCTGAGGACAGAAGTAGGTTGTAACCTCAGCCCTTCTTCTTGACTCTCATTGTAGGAAAGAAGTTATTGCACAATGCTATGATTGATTCTGGCGCTAGTACAATGGTTATGCCTAAACAGATAGCCAAAGCTTTGGGACTCAGCTACGAACCTATGAAAAGAGGGGTGATGCAGCTTGATGGACATAAAGTTGAGACCATAGGTGTCATCAAAGCACTTCCTTTAACTCTATTTGCCTGCCCTAGTATCACAGTCCTGTAGGACACAGTGATCATAGATGTTCCTCCTATGTTTGGTCTCTGTCTATCCCGAGAGTTTACTTCAAAGGTGGATGGATACCTGTCCTTGGATTGGTCACATCTAATAATTAAAACCAAACACGGTGTGAAAATGAAGATAGAATCAGAGGCTCTGCATTCTAAACATGTGGCAAATGAAGTCTTGATCAATTTTGAAGCAACGCATACCTCTATCACCAAGCAAGAAATGTATTGCGTTTATTTGCTAGAGGAAGAGAAGGTGAGTGGAGATCAAAATGATAAAGAAGATGCTCTATTGAGTGAACACATAAACAATGATCCTTTCAGCTATTATCATGCTACAGGATTGGGCATGTATGTAATTTATGATGAAGACCAGGTGCTTCCGAGGGTTGCCAAAGAATATGAAAGTAGCCAAGCAAATGAGCTATGGACATTGTACTTTGATGGAGCAAGAAGAAAAGTAGGTGCTAGAGCAGGGGTATATCTAATATCCCCGCAAAATAAAAAATGTTTGAGGCCTTTCCACTTTCATTTTGCCTATTCAAACAACGAGGCTGAATATGAAGGGTTAGTACAAGGCATAAGCCTTGCAAAACAAATGGTAATTAAGCAATTAATTGTGTTCAGAGATTATGAACTGATAGTTAACCAAGTCTGAGGAATTTCTACAACAAAGAATGTCTGCATGAGATCCTATCGACACCGAGTCTGGGACCTGATTGATGGTTTTGAAGCTTTCAACATCCATACCATTCCTCAAAGACAAAATAGCGATGCAGATCGCATGACTATGATTGGTGCTCACTTTGATCCCCTCTCTGACCTACTTCAAAACGAGCATTCAGTACGAGTACTAGTCCAACCAGCGATCCCCGACAATGATTAGAGTTGGCAAGTCTTTGAAAATGATGAACATATCGCCTCGTTTATCTAGCACTCAAGGGAGTTCACTGTTTAGCTTCAACCAAAGATCGCTGAGGCTTATGAAGGACAAATTATGTAGCTCAAATCTAATAAAATTCTGAAAGGATTGGTTACTCTTGAAAACTTTTTCAATTGTAATGATGCCCGAAATGATAAGTGGAAGTTTGTGGTAGAAAAAATTGATTATGAGGACCTTCGGGTCTCTAATGGTAGGAATTTTTGAGTCGGAAAAAATATCCTGCACCATGATAAGGAAAGGCTCATCAGTTTCTGTGAAAAATATGGAGTAGTGGCCTGGTCCTACGATGATCTAGAGGGTTACGATCCTAGCATCATTCAATACACTATTGAGCTAACAGAAGGTGCAAAACCAGTCCGATAGAAACAAAGGCTAGTCAACCCTAAAATTGAGGCCCTAATGGCACATGAGCTAATTAAGCTCATTGAGTCACGCATTGTCTTCCCAATCAAACATAGTACTTGGGTATTAAATTTGGTCCCATTCCGAAAGAAGAATAGAGATATCTATTTGTATGTGGACTTTCGAGACCTAAACAGAGCATCTCTGAAAGACCACTATCCATTGCCTTCTATGGAGTCAATCCTATAAACTGTTGCAGGATCGGAAATGTTCTCTCTGCTGGATGGTTTTCTAGCTATGTAATCAAATCTGAGTTAAAGAAGAGGATCATCACAAGACTATATTCACCACAAAGTGGGGAACATTTGCATATGCTAAAATACCTTTTGGTTTATCTAATGCAGGGGCAACAGTCCAGCGGGCGATGGACATCGCATTCAGCGAACTAATCAATAAGTTTATTCTAATTTATTTGGATGACCTTACTGTGTTCTCTAAATCTAAGGATGATCATTTCAATCATTTAGAATTATTTTTTCAAAAGTTCTAGGAGTTTAGAGTTTCCCTAAACCCAAAGAAATGTGTATTCAGAGTGTCGCAGGGTAAGTTGTTGGGGCATGTTGTGTCTAGAGAAGGTGTTTCAATTGACCCTGAATGAGTAAAGTCTATCAAATAACTTCCCCTTCTGGTAAATAAGAAAGGTGTTCAGTCTTTCTTGGGCAAAGTAAATTTTGTCAACAAGTCTATTTCTGATTTTGCGGGAATGATTAGGCTGATCACCCTAATGTTGAAGAAAGATCAAATATTCAAGTGGACAACCAAAGCTCGGGAAGCTTTTCAAAGGGTCAAGGAAACTATTTCCATAGCTCCGGTGCTGGTTAATCCAGATCAATCTAAGGATTTTATAATGTATGCTTTCAGTAGCAAGTCTAGTATTGCTACTGTTCTAACCCAAAAGGATGATGAAGAAAAGGGGGAACATCTAGTGGCGTTCTATTCCCGGACTCTAAAGGAATATAAGGTGAATTATAATTTTGTTGAAAGACAGGACTTTGCAATAGTAAAGGGACTTAAAAAGTTCGACCATCTAATTTCCTACAACAAGGTGCTAGTGTATGTCACACATTCCAGTGTGCGTGAATATATCATGGAAGGGTAGAACATAGAGAAAAGGGCTAATTGGATCACTAAGATCCTTGAATATGACATTGAAGTCAAGCCTACTAAAACTATTAAAGGAAGAGGACTGTGTGAATACATGGCACAGAGTGAGGAGGTACCTATCACAGAGGAGCAGCCAAAGCTAGTCTTGATAAATGAATTAGAATCAGAAGGCGGTTGGCTGACTGATAGAATGAGGTTCATGCAAACTGGAAAGTATCCACTAGGTCTCTCATCCCAAAAAATAAGGTATTACCGGCTGCAAAATTGTGGATATACGCTAATAGAAGGATTCATTTTCAAAAGGAATTTCAATGGTGTTCTCCTGTGATGCGTCACTTTGGAGAAAGCGAAGAGGATCCTCGATGCGTTCCACAATAGCGCTATGGGAAAAAATTTCTCTGCCAAAACCACCACCATTAAAATCATGCGTGCTAGCTATTATTGGTGTATACTTTTTAATGAATCCCACTCTTTGGTGAAGGCTTGCAAAAAATTTCAGTTCTTCACTGACGAAAGGAAGAATTCCACAATGCCCCTCAAAACTATAGTGGTGGACGAACCGTTTTCACAATGGGGCCTGGACTTCATCAAAATGATCAACCCAGTTTCTAGCGCCGGACACAAGTGGATTCTGACCACCACAGATTACTTCACAAGGTGGACAGAGGCTGTTCCCCTTAAAAGCACAATAGAAATGAAAATTGTAGATTTCTTCGAGGAACTGGTGACAAGGTTTGTCCCTCTAAAAACTATCATTTCAGATAATGCTAGAGCTTTCCTAGGTGCAAAGGTATGTCACTTTGCATTAAAGAGTGACATATTCCTTAAAACATCATTAAACTATTATCTATAGGGAAATGGTCTAGTTGAGTCAACGAACAAAAGCTTAGTTCAACTCCTTAAAAAAATTGGCTCAGAACACCAGAGGGAATGGTATAAAAACCTCTGAACAATGCTCTAGGAAAACCGCATAACTCCTAAGCAAGTCCTTAAGACTTTTCCTTATGAGTTGGTATACGGGAAAGAGGTGTTGTTACCTATCTCCATGGAGATTCCAGAAATATAGTTGTTAAAATATCTTGAGATAGAACAAAATGAAGTCATGGAGGTGTGGCTCGCTGAATTATTGGAAGTACAAGAAAAAAGGAAAAATTTCTTAATAGCTATGACAAGTCATCAACAGGTGGTCAAGCGATGATTTGACAAGAAGGCTTCTGACCAAGGTTTAAAATGCAGAGACTTGGTGCTAAAGTATGGTAAAAGGGCTGCTAAGCCAGGTCAACACGATAAATTTGATAGCCTATGGGAGGGTCTCTTTAAAATCATTCAGTGCAAAGAGCACAATACTTTTGAACTTAAAAATATGGAATAGGAACCCTTAGGAATCCCGGTCAATGGGATTCATCTTAAGCTGTTCCATTAGGCCTTGAACTCTTTTTGTACATATGTAAATAGTGCTTTTATTTTATTTTCATTTCTTTGGCTAGTCTTTTGTGAATTAGTTTGTGCTTATGTAAATTAGCCCATTATTATTGGTGGGTGGAATACTAGAATTGCTTTACACACCCAAGTGCAGAGAAATAACAAAATGAAGTTGAGAGCCCATAAAATTGAAATACAAAATGAAGGAAAGATCATGGATTTTCTTTAAAAGATATATATATGTATTCATATATGTTCTTTACATTACAAAAGTGGCTGGGAAGCCATAATCCAAAATTCAACAAGTATCTGAACTATTATATATATATGGTGGCCTCTTTTCAGGTTTATATATAGCTATGGGCAGGTATTCTGAGCAACAGGCAGGGAGCCATTTGTTGAGTAGGTAGGGGGTTTTCATCCAAAGGCATGGCTGGCGACAATTGACGCCTTAACTGCAGTGTCCACTTCTTCCTCATCCATGAGTTCTTCGACAGCACTGGCAGCATCATTCAGCACAACTGCCATTGGAAGGGGGAATACCAGGTTCCTAAAGTTAGTTTAATAGTCTACGTCGTAGAAAGGTATCACATTGTAGCTGCGGAATAGGAAGTGTAGGGCTTAAGTAACCCTCTACTAGTGCTAGTCGCGGGTTTGTAGATAGAATCCGCTGGGGAATGGCAGCCAAATGACAATGACTTTTTCCTCAATAAAGTGATGCAGGTCATTGGCTGATGATAGGCCTACTCCGTAGCCGGCATGAGCAACAACCTCGCCGAGACTATTCAGGTACTTTTTGGGGAAGATTTCTTTAACCAGCTTCAGGATAAGTGGCTGGGGGACGTTGATGTCTAGCATGTATGTTATGAAGTGGGAGCATATGTCGGTGTTCACCTAATACTTGTCCTCATACTCTATACATTCTTTGCCTAAAACCCACTTTATGGCTACCAAGACCAGAGAATGTTTATTCTTAGTCATCCGTTTTACCCTCCTAGTTGAAACCTCCCCTAAGAATGTCGTTTGCAACTTATACGAGGTTAGGTGAACTGGAGTATCCATTGCTCTGACACTATCCCTAGGCTTCTGAGCTAATGCCAAAATCTATCTACCACCTAACCTATGAGAAGGCTTGCTTAAGACTTTACTACTAACCTATCACTACTCAAATGCTAAGTATGTTTTCTTTACTACTTACTGGCCTATTTATAGAAAAATGACAAGATGCATGCTAATCCACTTCGAAAAAAATGTGATATTAAGCTAGTTGCTAACTTGAAAGGTGTGCCTATGTTTGCTCACATTTCCGGGCTAGTTGCATCTGTGATAGCACGGCTCAATGCATGCTTGATTAATGGAAGCTAATTAATTAGCTTTAAAAAGGTTGTGCTCATTGGTAGTGAGATGTATGGCCATAGGCTATTGTGTCATCTCTCAAGCATGTCCCAAAGCCCAAGGTGATATTCATATCTTTTCAGGCAGTGATCATTTGCTTGGCATAATCATTCCGACCAGGATATTAATTGCTAGCACATATTAATGCAGGGTTAGCAACCAAATTGCTGACTCAAGTTCCAAGGAGATCACAACATATCACATGATCGCCAAATGCAATAATGAACTCCGGCCGCCTCGAAATAGCAAACAGTTCATTTTGCATGAATTGCAAAATTAATGGTACATGCCAAATTAAATAAAAAAGGCTTACTTTCGCCTACCACCTTGAGGAAGGATTGCCAAATATTGCATGAAAGGGTCTAATGTTTCAAGGACTTTTCACAAATGCCAAAGAGCTAAAGTGCAGAGTTATTCTTCTTCTACGTATCCAGAACTGAGAGGAATTGCAAAACCAGAAGCTTGCATAAAATCTTCAGAGAAGGAAAAATGTCAGAAACTTCATCTCAGCCAATGTAGGAGAAAATTAGCCAGGAACTATTTATGGCTATACGTTCTTTAGATGAGGTATATATCTATGAAAATGTGATGTATGCTATGCCTAGCATACCCAGCAGGCCAAGGAGGGCCTATACAGAAGAACTGAATAGGCCCAAAAATTGTAGAAACCAGAAAAGGGTTGAAGAAAAATGGGATAAAATCTACAACCCAAGGCTTGCGAAAAATCCTAAGTCTCTTAGAGAGGCAGCATGTGCAAGGTTATCAGCACCAAAGGTAGACCAATCTATGGCACAGAGAGTTTGGTACAATGGTCTCCCTCAATACATGGTCCCACTTGTTCACTATTGCCTGGAGGTAGTTGATGATGCTGTCCAGTGTTATAATCCTAATACCCACTACATTGAAGGTCGTAGCTTAAGGGTGCACATCACTCCACAAGCCATATGACACATGTTATGTATCCCAAACCCAAGTAAAAGAAAAGAGAATATCGAGCCTTTTTCGCCTGAGCAAAGAAGAGAAAATATGGAAGAAGATGAGAAAGAGCTCAAAGTTCTTGTTGGAGGAGACTAGTAGGAAAGGCATCCCAGCTGATAAAGCGCAAAATATTCCATTATCACATGGTGCATTTCGCAACGATCTCCAGGATGCCATGTCCATGCTAGCCTTTGTGTGCAGCCGAGACTCTGATGAGAAGATAAAGACCTTTCAATTGGGACCGATAATGCAATTTTGCAAGCATTATGAACTCTTCTGGTATGATTTTTCTGAGTTTATGGTTGAAGAAATGATACAATAAATTGAGAATTATCAGGTGGAGAAAAAATTTAGGTTTCTTTCTTTCCTGGTCGATATGTTTCTGCATCAGAACTTGGATTTCTTTGCTTGGTATTTTTCGCTATCAATTTTTGATGAGCAAAATAAAAGGAAGCTAGTGTCCGTATGGACGCCTTTTCTTTCCACATCATACGACTATTATGTGTTTTCAGACTATTTTATAGCTCTAGTTTTGCATGATTTGATCAGAAAAGGTGATATAATCTGGCTTGATAAGGAGCAAACCAGATTTATGCAGAGTTTTACCCTTGCTTATGACTGGTCCTTAGGCAAAGATTTTACGATCCTCCGGATGTGGGGTTTTACTAGAAAACCTTTCCTGCTCCTAGCCGGCATCACAGATAGAGTGCTTGCGCTGGAAATGTTCCTATAGGTGTGTATCATTGATTTTACTTTCTGTAGCAGCAAAAAAGTCAAGAAGAAGGGATTCTTCTCTTGTTCAAAGAATTTCAAGTCAGAGACTTTGATAAAGAAACAATCGGACCAGTTGTTAGAGGACAAGTTGGCCTATCTAGGGTTGGTACTGGTAGATGATAAGTGAGAATACAACCCTTTCGATGACTTACCAAAGCCACACATGAGGGTTACCCATGCTCCCCAACCATACTGGGAGAAGCAGCATAACTCGCAGACAGACAAAGATGAGGATTTTGTTGAATTGGCGCGTACCCCTACGTAGGACACTAAAGGTCCATGGCACAAGTTCTACTTTGTTGTGGTGGTGACATAGGATAACATCCCCATGGAGTGCGGCATGTACAATAGGTTAAAGAAAAATGAGGAATGGAGTGAGGAAAAAATAGCGGCTTTCTGGAAGTATCGCAAGGAAATAGCACAGTCGGATGCTCCTTACAATAAATTAAAGGATGACCAAAAATTTGAAAGGTTCTAGAAGGAAGGCCATCCCAGCCTGAGTTCTAGCATTAGTAAGAGTGGGGACTCGGAGGAGGAGTTCGAGGAGCAGGAAGAGGAAGCGACGACATTGGCCTCGTCTGTGCAAAAAAAAAAGGCCATGGACAATCCTCTTATGTGGCCATGAACGCGTGCTTTAATATATCAATGGGATCACATACACTCACTTGGGCTACTAAACCAACCAAGCTATCACTGCAGCAAACGAGGATGACTGCGGGAGCTAGAGAGACCCCACCTATGAAACAACAGCGCACAGAGAGTATTATCGGTGAGGGTTTGCAAGAACCCACCAGAGAAAGAGCACTCGCTCCTAGCCAATAACCATAGGTTGCGAGGGAGCCAATGACATTTTTGGAGACACCAGCAACTAGTCAACAGATACAATTCACTCCTCTTAAATCACATTCCTTGGTATCTGCAACTGCCTCATTGGCAATCCCTACTATAAGTACTAGCCCTCATCCTTCTGCTTTTAGTCTGACATATTTGATTGGATTCACCCAGTTTTTGCAGGCCACCCCACTCATAATTACTCCTCCACATATGCTTACGCCCACCGCTGCCGCTCAGACCCTCCTCACCTCACTTTTGGAAAGCATTCCCCCTATGAGTGCCCATTCTTTTTCCGCTATGATTATAGATCCTCTTCCATTGCAACAAGATAACACCCTATTAAGAACTCCTCAGTCCCAGCTAATGAGGCTTCCAACTGATTCTCTAGTCTAGTGATTACAAATGACTAGCCCTATTGTTGGTTCTCAAACCAAACTATGGAACGTGCCCCACTTCTCTCTAGAAACTATCACTCTCCAGAAGAAACAAATTCCCGTGCCTATGAAGGTTACCTATCCCTATGCCCTTCCTTTTGGTGCTCCTTTCGCAGGTGGCCTAGTTTCATCGCCAGCCAAATTCATAGCACAGATAGATTGCAGAAAGGAGGCACACACAAATAGAATGAGGAAACACAAGGCAAAGGATGACAATGTTTCTGTCTAGCCAAGAGTATAGGCTCTTTACGATGAGACCTGACAAGTATTTAAGTTCGCAACCATGTACCCGAGGGTAAGCAAGCCTCAGGGAGAAATGCAACCAAAAGACTATGAGATATATGTGGTCGGACTCGACATGAAGGTAGCCCGACCACATGATAAAGTTGAAATCATGGAGGAAACGCAATGGGTAGTCACTTCCAACTTCCTCAAAACTGGTCACTAGCTAAAGAAGAAGGATGAGCAGCTCAAGGAAGCTAGGGAAAGGGTTAGTTTTTTGGAGAGGAAGGAGAAATCCTTAGAGGAGGATATTTCCTATATCACTAAAAGAGTGCTGGCAGTAGAGGATCAAAGGAACAAACTTCGGGGCGAAATTGTGAAGACTCAAGTTGCTGCCCCTGCCATAATAGAGGAGCTACAAAGCAAGAACCAGGAGGTGAAGCAGAATCTGTGACTGAGGAATGAAGAGCTGGAGTGCCTCCACTTTCAGCATAGTCAAGGGATGGCATAGAAAAAGGAAGAGTTGGAATGCCAATAGGCTCAATATGAGCAAAGAATACAGGAGAAAAAAGCCAAATTTAATAGCCTAAAGGCTCAAATAGAGGAAGAGATTCGAGAGACAAAGGCTTCTCTAGAAGAGCACTTAGTAAATCACTCCTGAGCTGAGAAGAGTTGGAATAAACAAATGAGCAGCTCTGCGGAGCAGATGGCATACGAGAAGAGGAAAAAGGCAGAATTGGCTGAGACCATTATTTCAAGAGATGTAGAGATTACTTCGCTTAAAGCCTCTCTCCTGCCTCCCCTTACACAGCCTAATATCTTTCCGTTGGTTAGGAAATTATACATTTCTCACTAGGAGAATTAAAACCTTTTTTCTAACACAACATCCTACCCTTTGATTTATCGACAAAACATCAAGGCTCAACCAGGAGGCCCATGATATGATTGAGTAGTTCCCATGATTCATCTTGGAGAGGGTTCCTGAGGCAAAAGATTTGCTCACCAAGCTATACTTGGTTTTTGATGAGATCCTAGTCGAAGTGGATATTGAGGATTGAGATGTTGCTGCTTAAATGACAAACAAATTCATCAATTGCTACTCTGCCTTCCAACACACTAAAGCAGCTGTAGCTATTCTGAGTAAGACACTAGATAGCATACAAGGAAGTTTCTCTGAGTTAGGCAAGATGGGATTGCCATCCCCGTTCCTCGAAGATTGCTCTATTGCCATGACTGCTCAGATTGTAGAAATTATAAAAGAAAAAGAAAATGACCTAGAGGCTTTCAAGGAGTTCAACCATCCTCCAACGAAAACCTGCATTGAGAGAATCATTCATCCACTCTCATAGCTGCTATTTCATATACAAGTAGGGGCTGGTTTACCCAATATATTGCCTCACAAAGAAACTATTGATCTAAGTGGAGAATAGGAGAATTTGTGCAACATAGTGAAGTCATCCGAGGATGAATGGTCACCTTTGCAGGCGGCTATTTCCAATCTTTGACTCTATTATCCCAATGGATAAGGCTCTAGTCTATAGAACCAGAGAAATTTTGGGCTCTTCGTTCCTTAGTCGAAACATCCCTGATAGTCGCCAAAAGTTGTTAATAAATATTTAACCAGCTCCCTTTGGATTCATTTTTTATGCGTTGGCCTATGCATCATTAAATCTGTTCAGCCTTTTTGAAGGTTTTGATCTACCGCTCGACGCGTCTACTCTTCGCAACATCGAGTATCGACATTCCCTTTGGTTCCTGGGAAACTCTTGTGCTTCCACGTGTCACGGCTGCGGGATGCTTTTGTTTCTTGTTTCCTTGAGGCCTCATTAGGTTGCGAAATTCTTCCACGAAGTCTTCATTCCTAAGAGGTGCTGGTGGGCCCCACAATTTCTAGCTGCAGTAGACTCTTTCTACATGTCAACTGTTCGCAAATCTTTCAATGCTGGGATGAAATAGCAACCACGGGGAGCGAAATGCTGCCACGTGTCTTTTGCACTCGACTGATGAGTGTTCCCTCCACTGTGATAAGATACTCAGCCCATTCAACAAGTGTTGCATTTTCACAAATCCTCTGCAGTGATGGGAGAAAGGTTTATATGGGTAGCAAAAGGCTGCCACATGCCTAAGTGATAGATCTGTTATACGGGAAATGAACCAGATAAAACAAATAATGCTATTGGTTGCTACTTATCATAATCATTCACACCAATGGATGACACTTGTCTAACCAAGACCATCACCATCATTGCAGAGGATGCACCTGTGCCCAGGATGACTGGATGCTGTGTTCCGGCTCGATCTTGTTGTAACGACTTGGGGAATATTTTTATTCAGGTATCATTGTAGGGGATTGCGTGATCTTTTTTGTTACTGCTCTCCGAAGTAGTGGGAGGTTTTCCTGCTATATATACTTTCTCTGTTGATTAGAAGGGGTCCGGAACTGGAGAAAAACATGTTAGTTTTAGTAAAAGATGCTAGGCCTCTATTACTATTTTATTTAATTGCAAAACTCTCAGACTATGCCAATTGTTCAGCCTTTCTGTTTTTCATGCTATTTGATTAAACTGTGAACTGTGCTTTATATTGTCTTGACACTTCATTTGAAGAATTTCTATATATGTTGGATGCAAGTTTTCTTACCTAGATCATGTCTAACGACTCTTCTTGGTAGTGAGAATGTATGCAATGTTATTTTATGTCAATAAATGAATTGTCTAGGCTATAATCTTAAGTCTCTGATGTTTTGGAACACAACACCATTCAGGCCCTTAAATTTATGATTTATCGTGCCCATCATAAAATATTGGTTCATCACCTTGGGTTAGACTTTACTTTTTTATATCCGCTTCCTTTTCCCTTTCCAAACCCCATTATAGAAGAAGCTAACTTCTCTAAAAATATGGAGGTTACTCAGTTTAGTGCAAAAGGTCCCCCTTAAATTAAGTTTCCCATAAGACTCTGTTACCTCATCAAATATTGGCGTCAACACTTACTATACTCAATTTCATCTTCAAGAATTAGCATTTTCATCAATTTCATCAAGGCATAGCTAGGTTATTGCAGGTTTTCTCCATGGAGCACACTTTAATCTTCAACAAAGTGGATCACTCTTCATCACTCATCGACATTGCATCATTGGAGTTGGGAAAGGGCCAATTTCCACATCAAATTGGCACCAACTCCCCCATAAGATCAAGATTTTGCATGTTTTTAATAGGATTTAATCTATTCCCTTGCTTTTTCATTGTGTTCTTGCTTTTATTCATATTTTGAACATTATTAATGGATTTTATGGGGAACTTTGATCTTGGCTTGTATTTGAATCTTCTAATGTGTTTGTTTGTTGTCTCTTGTAAGTACTAGGATCTTGGTTCTACAGGTAGTAACCAATTGAGCTAGGAGCCATTTGAGGATGCCATTTTGAACATTAACCATCTCCAAAATTTCATTGGTTTTATTACGTAGGGCATTGCCAAAGGCACAAATGTCAAAATCCACCTTGGGTTCAACATGATTCCCCTCCAAATTGATGCAAATTATTCTCATAAGAGTGTTAACTATTTGTTTTATTCTAAAATTCTTGTTATACAACTTAGAAAACTTACATCTATCTTCTTGAGACAATAAAGAACCAATCTTCTCTGAGGAAAATGTCTTTATCTTTGCATCCTCTTCAATGGATTCTTGTCTTCTTGTAGTCAACACATTCTTCAAATTATCAAGCAATTGATCCTCAGTATTATCTATGATGGTATCAAATGTTACCATATACCTAAGGATTACTTTTTCTATTGTTGCTTTATCTTCATAATTAGCATCCAAAAATATTTCACCAATTTCTTTTAGCAAACCAAACTTTGCAGTGCTATTGAATAAAGCATCAAATTTTCTTGGGACTATGCTCCCTAACTGGAGGGCTCTTTTCTTTCTTTCTTTCTTCCCTAACCTTTAGCTAATTATTCTTTTTCTCTTGGCTTAAAGATCTTTTATCTTCTCTAAAAATCAAAACCTTTCATTTCTTTCTCTACTTCTTCACTTTCAATGTCAACTATATCATTTTTTCTCTTTTTGAATTGGTATCTTCCTAAGAGACTTGAGATCTTCTTTTTTGGACCAACTGCGGTCCTTCTTCTTCTTCTTCATAGCTGATATAATTCTCCTTGGTAGCATTTTCTTTTCTTCTCCTCTTAGGAGTCTTTTGTTCTTCACAGTTGTTGGATGTTGCTTTCTACTTGGAACTTCTTGTAGGCTATGTTTCAAAGCACTTAGGAACACCAGGAGAGGGGGATAAAGTCCTTATTTACCTTCTTGTACTTGGAGTACCTTGCAGAACAACAATAGTTGCTTTGGAATTTCTCTATAGAATCCTTAGGTGTATTCACCATTTCTTCCAAATCTAATTTCATCTTCTCAACATTTTTATAAATATGTTTCTTCTTCTTTTCCATATTCATTTGACTAGATTTCTCTGCATATGTGCCAAATTTGTCCATAGATGGATGTCTTTGTCTTTTCAACACGACTTCTACAAAACTGATAAGCTTTTCTTTAGTTACATCATATCCAAGCTTTGGTAATCTCTGCTAACTGTGAAGGTTATATCACTCTTATACTTTTCAACTATACTTGCCAAAATTTTGTACCCTTATATTTTTCCCTAAAATGTTTTAAAGAAACCCCACAACATAGATTTCTAGGTTTCTAGGTTTCCTAACATTATCAAATGATCTCTTATTTGAATAGAAATTAGAAAGTTAATTCACCATACAATGTTCTTTTCTTTGGGCACTTCTCTAAGAAAGTAAAATAGTAGAAATATAACTAGGGTACCATACCAGAAGGGGTACCTTGATTCTTTGTTCTTTTGTAGGTTCTTCATCAATTGTTGTCATAGGAGTTTGCACGAATCAATGTATTCACCTTTCTTCACCATCTGGTGATCTATGTGGATTGTGGTGGTTGACATAAAGTTCTCTTTGTTTGTATTGAAAATTTTGTACCCAATCATCATAGACACATACTTCACCACTAGATCATCTTTATCATTCATTGTTAGGCTTGTTTGTTGAAATTTTCTCCATTGACATTCATTACCACATCATTTTTCATGAACTTCATTGTCGAAACTAGTGCATTTTAGGAAAACCCTATAACAACCCTAATAGCTTCCTTATTTATCATGTGTGGCATCTCAAGCCATATGAACTTTTCATGAATTTAGATCAACACATATTTAATCCACTCATACTAATTGAAAAAGTTGGAAAATTTATTCCATTCATCCAATTTCTTCTATGTTAAGCTCTCATATTTAGGTTTTAGTTCAGAATCATCTCCAATCAACACATTCACCCAATATTTCACCATCTTCAGATGATCATACTCTTCCATTTAGTATGAATATAGATCTGCACATCCTTTGTGTGTATACACCATATGGAACCCTCAGAAATGAACCTTCAGGATCTGAATCCATATATTTTAATGGGTGTTTCTTAAACTTAGGCCTTGGTCACTCTAGAACATCAATTACTTTGGGAGTAAACATCTTGAATCTTCATAGAGCTAGGGTTTGCAAGAAAAAAATGATAAATACCTTTGGAGTTCACTAGTATTGTTTCAAGCAACACTTTGAAATCACTTTAAATCCCCTTTTCTCTGCTCTCCACTTCAATCGCTTAGTTATTGTAGACACATAAAAATGTCCTCTTAATCATTTTTATCCATTGCATATTTTAATTGATCATCTGCATAATCATATCTCCATAAAACCATTAAAATTTTATAAGCTATTGATAAGAATTTATTCATAACCATAATCTATTTACATAATCATTTAGTCATTTATCCATTATTTATCCATTTGCATGTTTCATTAATCATCAACATAGTCATAAATCATTTAACCATTTTGTAAATCCATTAATTCATCCATTTGCATAGATCATTTCACTTTGGCCATTTGCATGATTATTCATTTGCATTAATCATTAAAATTCATTCATATATTTTATTAAATAATTTAAAATTCAGAAATCAACTTCCATGAAATTAGCTCAAAAGTGCACATTAAACTCATAAATCATTTCCATGGAATTAGCTCAAAATTACACATTTTGAGCTTCCAAAAATGAATCATTGCATAAATCACTCCACTCATTTCTAATTTCTCATTTTTCACATTATTCATTCATATATAAAAACCTCCTCCTTCTCACTTTTTGGGATACACATTTTCTCTATTTCAAAACTCCAATCTCATTCTGATCACATCCAATTCTACACAGTTTCTTGTGCTTTTGCTGCAAAAATCTGAGAGCAAAGACAAGATATTGTGGAAAGGATAAAAATGGAGTTTGATTTCTTTTGAATGCTCATGTTTTTTAGTTTTCATAGTTTAGTTTTGGTTTACCTGTGTGTTCATTTAGAAATGCTCCATTGATGTTATGTTGAAAAGTTGATTTGGATTTATAGTTTCAATTATTTTTTCAATTTTCAGCATCACAGTTACAAATGAATTTAACATATGTGAAATTACATATAGATTATTTTCCAATGACCTAATATGCATTGATTGTAGTATATAAAGTTATGTCAAAAAAGTTGGCAAAATTTCATTATGTCATCATAGGTACCTTCAATCACTTTGTAAATCTTTACAATAAGATATTTCACACCATAGATACCATTAACAGATCAACCATGTCAATATACACATGTACCAATGTGTTAAAGGCATCAATACCACATCTTTAGTGGGAGCATTGAATGTTTTCTGTTAAAACTCCCCCTAAGCCAAAGATCTTTATCTAGTTTTTGAAGAAAACATCTGCACCAAGGGATGGAATAGACTCACTCTTCACTTCACTCTCTTCCTTTTTCTTCCATTTCTTGTCCATTTCCTTCATCTCAACTAGATCAACCTTCTTTACTGGATCAATCTTCTTTTGTGAAGTAGAGGGTTTCACATTCTTACTTCTACAAAACTTAGTTATGTGTCTTGGCTTATTGTATTTATGACATATGACACCCTTTGCTAAATAGACTTCCTTCTTACCATTTTAGATCTACATTTGAAAGCCTTATACCTAAATACATTGCATGTATAATAGTAACCATCAAGAAATATTGAGACATCATACCATTATTGTAACCATTCATCATATGACTTTTGCATTGACTAGCTTTATAACCAAATCTATTTCATGTAAAACATTGGTTGGGAAAGGATTGAACATTTTGATTCATTCTGCTTCTATATTCTATAGTTGTATGTCCAAATTTATTAAAAGAGTAACAAAAACCATTAAAGGATGAATGCATTTGTGCAATAGGTTATATGATTAGAGGTCTTTTGAAATCTTTCTTCTAGTTCTAGACCTATTTGATATTACTCTTCTTATCATTCTTCTTTTCAACATTGTTTGATGTTTGATTCTCCTTTGAAATTTCTCCTTTTTCAAATATTAATCCTTCTTTTGGGTATGTGAGGATCATGATGGTCCAAAAAGTCACGATATGATGGGTATGTGTAGGGTATGTGGCTGACAACTTTATTTTACCCAAAATTGATGAAATGAAAAGGGTTTTTAAAGGAGATTCTCAACTTTCCAGCAATATAAATTATGATTTACTTTGAATTTAATAAATAATTATTATTAATTTTCTATTTGAATTATGACTAAAGTCTTGATTGATAGGATGATTGAAAAAAATCTATAGCTTTCAAACGGTATTACACTTTTTGAATTAAAAATATATGTCACATTCTATGCTTCACATACTATAGGATTAAAAAAAATGAATTTCATGAAGTTTTGACCAAGTTAAGGTGGTCAAACATACAAGTTTTTATATTTTTTAGAAGTTGTAATAAAAAATTCATAATTAATTATTTACTTGGAAAAAATTACAAAAATATATGCATCTTATCGGACATGAGTCCTCTACTTATATCTAAAATCTTATAAAAAATATTATTATTTTATTGTGGTTAGGGAGGAAAGACACCTACTTATTTTTCCTTGAAATTTAAGTACTTTGCATTGAAATTTTAAATTTTCACTAAATAGATTTTTTTTAAATTTTTTTTATAAATAAACCTAGTAATTTAGAAACTACATTGAATTTTCTACAGATTCTATTCTTTCATATTTTTAAAATAATATAAATAACTTATTCAAATTTTTACGTCAAGTTGCCTAACTCTGATTTTTCTAAATTTTTCGCCACTTAGGGGCCTATTTTTTCCATGATGATCTTGCACATACCCTTTTTTCTTAGAATCCTTTTGATTTTCAATCATCTCATCAAGCAAGGTGGAGCTCTTCTTGAATCTTTTCTTTCTTCAAATCTGATCTCAAAGTCACAATTTGCCAATCAAGTTTTGAACATTCTTCAGATTTATCCTTGAATTTGGCATTCAAGTAGTCTTCAACTTACACTTTCAGATTGGTGATTGTCTCATTTGATTGCTTGAACTACTCATTTGTTTCCTTGAATCTTTATTTATCTTTCTTGAGTTATTCCTTGAACATTTTGGTACAGTCATCTACATCCTTAATATTCTCCTTCAATTCTCTATTCTCACATATTACTTTATCCAGATCACTGAGAGATGTTTTGAGTTCTCCTTCCATATCAAATTCACAATCTTATTCAATAAAGCCTTCAAGGATAATCTCATCTAGAGGGATAGGATACTTCCTTGTAGTCATGTGTTCAACCTCCAAGATCTACCTTAGTGATCAAGCCAATAAAAGGAACCAATTTGTAATACCAATTGTTGAACAACCAAAATACTAAGAGGGGGGGGAATCAATATTCACTGAAACTCATTAACTTCATCAAATTAATCATCCATTCAAAGTATCACATTAAACTTGTAGTAATAGAAAGGAGCACATTAAGCGTGCATCACATCAAAGAACACAAGAACATTAGATTTACATGGAAAACCCTTGAAAGGGAAAAAGCATGGTGAGGATTATCTCATAATATATTACAACTGATTACAAAAGAGATTACAAAATGGTGGACTCACTGTCCAAGGACTCGCTATCCAAGAAAGAAAGAATGGCTCACTACCTAGAATAGAAAAATATAGAGGAAAGGGTGGATCAATGCCAAAATGAACTAATAATGATTATGCAACATGTCGAAGATATAGTTCCAATTAAGCTCTAAAAAATGACTTAACACACTTCACACTTCACCACTACACCTTCACACTTCACACTACATCATATTTTACACATACACTTTACTCACTCATAATTTTTATTTGAATAATGAATCAATGTTGCATATATGGGTATGTGTAGGATCATCATGGAAAAAACATGCCCTTAAGTGGCAAAAAATTAAGAAAAATCAGAGTTAGTAAACTTGACATAAAAATTTGAATAAATTATCTATATTAATTCAAAAATATGTAAGAATAGAATTTGTATAAAATTGAATGTAGTTTCTAAACTACTGTGTTTATTTAAAAAAAATATATCTATTTGGTGAAAATTTGAAATTTCAATGCAATAGTACTTAAATTTTAGGGAAAAAATAAGTAGGTGTTTGTCTGACCACCCTAACCACAATAAAATGATAATATTTTTTATAAGATTTTAGATATAAGTAGAGGACTCGTGTTCGAATGCATGCATATTTTTTTGTAATTTTTTTTCAAGTAAATAATTAATTATGAATTTTTTATCACAACTTTTGAAAAATATAAAAAACTTGTATGTCTGACCTCCTTAACTTGGTCAAAATGTCATGAAATTCTTTTTTTTTTGGTTTTTTAATCCTATAGTATGTGAAGCATAGAATGTGATGCATATTTTAGATTCAAAAAATGTGATACCATTTGAAAGCTATAGATGTTTTTCAATCGGCCTATCAATCAGGACTTTAGTCATAATTCAAATAGAAAATGAATAATAATTATTTATTAAATTCAAAGTAAAGATTAATTTATATTTGTGGAAAGTTGAGAATATCCTTTAAAAACCCTTTTCATTTCATCAAATTTGGGTAAAAAAAATTCATCAACCAGATACCCATCATATCGCCACTTTTTGGCCCATCATGATCCTGCACATACCCATATACCACAACCAACTAAAACATCAATTAGGCTAGCCTAACTGCATGAAACATGTACCACATAACCTGTCAGCTCAAAAATTTAATGCATGTGCCTTGTGGAGAGAAAATAAATGTGTACACCTCCAAAATAGGTTGGCATGACCTATAATAATTTCCATAAATCTGCTCCTTATATACTTCAACTCTAGATGACCCCAAAATCCTTAGGTCGACACTACATAGCAAAACTAGTGAAGCAATAACTGAATGAACCAACTGTTCATTCATAAATCAACACACATACCACCAAAACAATTGCTATTGGAGCACACATACTTTGACATATGTAAACACTTCCTTAAAACTACACAATATAATATTCATCCATGGTGGAATGTAGAGCATTCCAATATGAACTATGTATCGGTAACTCTGCCTTTACAAAGTCTAATACTTTTTCAACATTGTCTTCAACTGTAGAAGACATACAACTACAAAAAATTGGATCTGAACACCTTCAATACATATCACCAATACCTCAAAACCCTATGACAAGATATTGCATAGCGAAGCAATGTGGACCACAAAACTAGTTCACTATTACACTAAAATTGCACTCTGAGACTTAGCCAATTATCCACACTATTTGGTCTTCTCCTGACCAACACTTATGGATTTCTACAATGGGTTGACATCAATGAAAACACCATGCACCATCCATGCACCATTATGCTCATATTTCCAATATAATATCAAATTCATCTAATGCAACTAAAAAATAGTAAATAAAACACAATATATTTAACTTTATGATTTTTTATCAATCTTAACAAGTTCCATCCATATGGGTGCAAAATATGAAATGAAATAATACATTTAAGTTATAATATGCTAGTTCTTCCTAGTTTCAATAGATTCCATCTACAATTTTAGCAAGGAAACACTATTAGTAGTGTGAAAATATTCCAACAATATTTTTTAGAAAATAATGTTACAACCTTGGTTTAGAATGAGATATATAGCTGAATTATACAAAAAAATCTAAATATTCTTTGAAGAGAACATCTAAAATTCTAGATAACATGATCAAAGAGTGGAGGGTTTTATTGGGTCATTTTAGTAAGCTAAAGGTTTTTCATAAATATAGGGAAGGTAATCGTGTTTCCAATGGTATTACAATTTTGGGTAGATCAATTATTATAATGACTAACAATACTAGACCTTTACAAATTTCTTGATTGACATTTAGGATATTTTGCATAATGAATGAAGAAATTCAAACAGACTGTATTAGCATGTTGGTACATTTCTTTATGGATGGCATGGCATTTTATTTAAGCGGAAATGAGAATGTGATGACTGAGGTGGTCATTAGAGAGTTTTCTACAAAGAAGGACAATGCGGAATTTAATATTAAATGGATTTTTATGTGTATTAATTAGTAAAGATTCAACTTTGATGAAAATGACCTAGATGATGCTAGTAATAATCATATTTTCCAAAATAATGAAGGGGAGATTAGTATGAGCTTTTAATCCTCCATGAGAGCTTTATGTATTGCATGTGAGAGAGGTCATGTTATTAGAAATAATATTAAAGGAAACATTTTAAATGATAGTTTGAGGTAGATTCTGCTTTAGATAATAATGTAAAAAGTACTAGCAATGGATGTTTT
This sequence comes from Sequoia sempervirens, assembly GCA_007258455.2. Lineage (NCBI taxonomy): Eukaryota > Viridiplantae > Streptophyta > Pinopsida > Cupressales > Cupressaceae > Sequoia > Sequoia sempervirens. The sequence continues at coordinate 103,535,756 of VDFB02000007.1, read as the reverse complement.
GTTAGAACACAAATGATAATTAAATAAGGTAGTGATTACAAGGACAAAAGGTGGAAAGATTTTAAAAGGACAGATGGGAATTGGGGCTTTTTTTGCTTTTAATCTATTGAATTGGAGCTTGAGTAGTTTCACAAAAGTTGGAAGGAGAGATTATGGTGGGGGTAGAGAGAGAAATGGTGGAAAAGGTAAAATGGTAGATCCTCATTTGTGAGATAAGCCAATCTCATGTGAATCTCTCATGTAGAATGTTGAGCTTTGGGAACTTTTTGAAAAGAGGGGATGTACTCATTTTTTCTAGCAATGAAAGGATATAATGACAAGCTAACCTCTACATTTATCAATTAACAATCACAAGGAGAAGAAATTATTGGAGGATCATCCACTTTAAAGTTATAGAAGAGTTGATTGTGAAGGATAAAAGATTAATTTATGGGAGGTTAAGAGTGCAGAAGTGAAGTAAAGGAGAATATAATTTTTTTATAAATGTTTTTTTGAGGATGAGGAAAAACTAGAAAAGTTTCAAAATGGTTATAGCCGTGAGAAGCTATAGACTCCATGGGCCCCGGTAAGTCTCCATTTCATGAAATATTTTACCCTAGAGGGTAGGATTAAGACAATCCATGGCTATCATTTTCCTATTCTCAATCAAATTAGGCAAGGTAAGAAAATTAATCTACCTTTCTATCTCCTATCTTCTTTGGAAAAATAAATTATTGAAGGAGCCTATTCTCCATTACATTAGGGCCTTATAATGATGTACTTTATAAAAATTTCTTCTCTATGACCTCCATTCCAAACCCTTCAACAAAGAGTAATGTTAATATTAAACTTCTTGAAAATAGAAAAACTTCACCCTCATCAAACAAAAAAAATGGGAAACCCTAGCATAGGGGGTAAAAGGGGTAAAAAATATGTTAAAGATTATTTGTATGCCAATAATCCCTCTCCTTTGCATGAGCTACTTCTTGTGACCTCTCTTAGAAAAAATAAATTTTATTGACCTTGAACAAATGGAGTTAAAATTGACAATGTCAATAAGGAAAACAAAACCTCAGAAAGCCCTAATCTTTTTGATGTTGGGGGAATGATTGAAATTTTTGATGTAGAGAAAGAAGAAAAAGATAATAAAGTGGCCGTAAATAGTTCCAATTTATTTGGTGGTAGAAGATCATCTAAGTTGGCTAAAGCCTCGATTGCTGAAAACACAAAAAATATTAAGGGTAAAGAAATTATGGCTGATACTAATTGAAGTGGAAAATGATGGTGAGAAATTTATTCCCCATAAATAAGATGGGTTTGGTGAGGATTATTCTCAAATACGACTCTTAAGAGTAATCTCAAGAGGAATATGAAAAAGAGGAAGAAATTGCAAAAGAAAATGAGCAAGATAATGTTGAGGAAACTAAGTATCTTGAGATAGAAAATATTGCTTGACCCATTCTTTGGGGTTTGAGGAGGATAGGGAAAGGGAAGATGAAATGATGTCTTCTCTTTCTATGGAGTAAGACTCCGTGGATAAGAAAAATGCAAAACTAACCAAACTCTAGAACCAAGTGTAGGAATTGGAGAAGAAAATTGAAGCTAATAGCTACTAGGAGAAGATAAAATAGATGGGAACTACCCTCACCAAAATTATAAAGATAGCATACTTGGTATTATGAAAACGGCGGTCATGCCCAAATTATTTCTAGCTAACGCAAAATAAAGAAATAGAAAAAGAAATAGGCTAAGGACAAGGATTATTAGAGTGAGGAGGAAAAGAATGAAAGGATGTTGTTGAATAAGGAGAAGGAAGTAGAGAGGAGTTTTCTAGCTCCCTAATTGCAAACTAGAAACTTATCTATTATTCTAGCTTTGGTGTCTACTTGTTGATTGTCTACTATATTATTTTCTCTAGTGTTGATATTTTGTTGGGCCTATGTGACTTTCTTCTATTTTTTTATGTTTAAGTTGTTAATGTTTGAACTTAAGGGATCAAGACCCTTTCCATTCTCATTTAATTAAAAAAATTCAAAAATCCAAAATATAAATTAAATTCCTTTCATAAGAAAAAGGAACTTCTAATTTATAATATTTGATGGCTCAAATTTATCTTCATAATAAATGAATCAGATCAGGTGAGGGAAAGATTACGATGGTTAAAGTTTGTAGGAGAAATCCCATACAATTCATGTGTTAATGGCATGGCAATCCATTTTGCATCTAAAATCCTTCATATCATTAATGGTAGAATAATTTTCCTCCACTTTCAAGATTTACTAATATGAAATCCATAATTAGGGATGGAAAAAACCTTTTGTAGGTGGGAAACATCATTATAGTAGTACAAAATTTTAATCAAGAAATAAATGCATTCCATAACTACCATATTAACAACAATTTTATGTATTATAGACTATAGTTTCCTACCCAAAATCCTACAAAATGATGAATAAAATATATTAGATTTGATAAATAACCAAGAAAAAATATTTTACATGCATTTAATACCATTCATGTGGATTTATAGGCAATTTTAATAATTTTTGGTTTTTTTGGACCTTGAATGGTGATTTCAAAGCTGAAGGAATATGGGAAAATTTTGACATCTTTTCAAAAATTCAAGGAGTAGAAGAAATAATAGATCTTTGATGCCTTGTTGGGGGTTACAATAAAATTATGATGTCTAATGGAATATTAGAAGTTAGACAAAAAGGATAAGCTTTGATGAATAATTGGGGGCTAGAGGAAAATACTAACTTCCAAAGGACTATTAGGGGCCACAGGAAAGAAATAATATCTAATAGAATATAAAGGAATAGAGAGAAATGATGACCTATAGTAAGGTATATGGGGTCATAAGTAAATAATGACCTTTAGGAAATTGTTGGTAGTCATAGAGAAAGGATAAAATCTGCAAAACTATTGAGGACCATAGAGAAACCAAAAACTTTGATAAATTATAAGAGGTTACATGAAATAATGTAAACTTTGACAAACTATAAAGGGTTAAAGAGAAATGATGACATCTAATGGACTATTAGGGGTGAAAAATAAATGATGAACTTTGATAAACTATTGGGAATTAGAGGAAATTAGTGACGTTTGATGGGTTATTGGGGGGACAGAGGAAAATAATTGTTAGGATTTTCATCCAAGACCATAACAACAAAAACCTTGTGCTTCAACAAAAGACACTTGCACATAATGAGCCTAACTTTCCATTGTCAAAGAGATTGATAAAAGAGTTGATTAAAATGTACAATATGACCTTACATATATAGGAAAGGAAGAGACAATCCGCCTATCATGCAGATTGACAAGTGCCCCATAATGTGACACAAATAAGTAGACAAGTGGTCTATATCCACTACAAAAATCCCCCATACGAGAGATAAAGATAGAAGGTCTAGATGAGACCCCCCAAAGTAGAAGGTTCCTCCATTGCTCCATTGAAAGGAGCATTAGGATAACATTTTCATAATCCCCCTTAATGCTAAGAGGATAAGAAGACCAATTAAAATTAGGCACAAAAGTGTGCAAGGAATTTATACCCAAAATTAGGTCCAAAAGATGTATAAGAATCTGAAAAAAGAGTGTGCATCAAGGTACACATGCATGAGGTGAGAATCATGAGGATCTATTGTTGTGATGGAAAATCAAGGCAACACATGCATGACATAAGAATCACCAGGAACCATTACTATGATTACAAATCAAGGCACTAAACAACCCCCCATTACACTTTATAATTCAGTATAAGTACAAAGTCCCCTCCCTAAGGAACATAAATTATTTTTTTGTGCACTTTATATGAGTGCATTTACAAAAATTAATTGCTATTTTGAGTTCTTACAAGTTTATGTCATGAGGTAGAAAATGAAGGCATAGATTAATAATTCCTTTCAAACCTCAATAAAATGACAAAAACAAAAAATGAAAACCCCCGTTATTCAAAAAAAGTTCTCTCCCTTACAACACTTTGTAAACTATGGAAAAAATATCTCCTTCCCCTACAAATTTTATTTTATTTGGACCATTAACCTTGATAGTTGGCATAAAAGAAATACTAATTATGATAACATTGTATGTTACCACCAACAATTGTATTAAATGCTACTATTAGAAAATTTAAAAGATGATAACTAATGCCAAAAAAAACTCCCAAAGTTAATGAACCACATGGGAGAGAGAAAAGTGAAAGTCACTTTTGACCAAGTCAATCAAGAAAAGAAAAATAAGACTCTTTCAGGAAACAAAACTTCACACCTCTATCAAGCTCTTGACGATTTTCATGTCTCTGTCGAGATCTTCCCGAACTCTTGCAGGAACCGTGATAGAGATTGCTACATCATGATAGTATATGCAAATGTAGATTAACATATGCAGGGTGCATGAATGAGATAGATCATGTGTGAAGTATTTAAGCTTTGACCGATTCAAAAAAATGGAAGAGGTCGTTGTCGAAGATGAGAGGAGTTCTATTGTTGGCATGTAATATATGAAGGTCGATAAAAGACTATGTGAAGTTGATTTGCAGATGGTTGGTGCTATCCAATGCCTCAAAGAGGCAGGTCATGCAAGCACAAAAGTTCTTATCAATTTGCCAAAAAAAACTTGCAAATAGAATTCAAGGAGACCAACAAATATCTCTATAAGAAAGTCCAAATGTGGCACTATTGATGGGGAGTGACCAAATGACAACACCAAAATGTAGCCCTGATCTCCCATAGTTCTACACAGATTTGGGGCTTGGGATGTTACTGCTCAAATTTAGGTGTCTTTGTTCACCTTGAGCCAATCAATGGCTGAAAGTAGACACTAGTTAGGCTTGCGGGTATGGAGTTGGGTGTTGGAGATAGACTAAGTTTCCATGGAAGGAATCAATGGCTCCTCCTCCAAACAAACGTTCTTGGATTTAGCGGTTTGTTGGATTTTCACAATGGCTCCTCCTCTGAACAAACATCATCGGAGTTATCAGTTCATCAAATTTTCTCAATGGCTCCTCCTCCGAACAAATGTCACCAATTTTTTTTTTAAAGTCTTTCATGAGGTAAGTATTCTAATTCATTAGCTAATGTGGTTTTTCCTTTACCATGTTTTTTTACTGCTTGTCAATGGCTTGAGCAACACACCCTTGTCAATTATTTTGTTGGGAGAACTCCCCCTGGAAGTTTTCTTAAAGAGTGGGTCAGCAAGGCTTGGGTCCCTCATGGGGTCTGCCTTGACATGGTCAAAAATTTAACCAATGGTTTCTTTTTGTTCCACTTTTCGAAATTCAATCATGTCAAGGCTATATTAGCCCATGATCCTTGGTATGTCTGGTCTTCTTTGTTAGTTTTCTAGGCATGGACCTGGGAATTTTCTATCTCAGATGAGACCAAGTTGTGGGTTTTGGTCTACATTGAATTTCCTGGTTTACCCTTGCCTTTTGTACCTTTTTGAATCATATAGCTTCCTTGTTGGGGAGGGTTATTTGCATTGAGCCAGATAGGTTATTTCAGGCCCAACCCTAGAAAAGGGTTTATGTGGAAGTGGACCTTTTCAAAGATTTGAAAGACTCCATTGATATCCAAATTGGAGCTCTTTGGCATACCTAGAAGGTTACATATTTTAATCTTCCCAACACATGTTATAGGTGTCAGTCCGTAGACCACAAGATCAAGGACTTCCCTTTGGCAATGCCTTGTACACCTTCTCCACCATGAGATGTTGAAAAGCCTTGTCTGGTGGATGCCTCTGCTTCCAAACTTGATGAGAAATGGACTAGGATTATGAATTGCAAGAATAAGTCCATTGGTTTTGGGTCAGCCCCCAAGGTCTTCAAACCAACGAAAGCTCAAAAGCAGTCTTGTATCCCTTCTGCTCCTAGGGAAGAAGGGGAATATGTTCAAGAAAAGTGGAGGTTTTCCTCTCCTTCCATCCAGATTGGGTTAGTTCCACCAAAATTTTTGCAAAATCATTTCTCTTCTCTGAATGAAGAGGAAGCAGGCTTCAAAAATATGGAGGAGTTTCATTCATGAATTTCCTCTCATGGAATTTTTGAGGTCTGACAGACCTCTCTAGAAAGTATTCTATCAAGGATACCTTGCGTAAGTATTTTGGTATTGAAGTGCTTTGTCTCCAAGAAGTTAAAATTTATGGTTTTTTGCTTGATGTGGCTTGTCACTCTATTTGGCCAGCCAATAAAATGTTTTGTACTACTCATGATGTTGGGTGTGGCGGAGGTGTCACCCTTTTTTTTCCACGATGGAACTTTTGTGTGGTCGACCACAGGTCTGATCCCACTCATCGGCTCATCTGGATCCTTCTCAACATTGATAATCATTCCTTTGGGATTATTAATGTCTATGCTTCTAATGATGTTCTAGAATGTTCTTTGCTTTGGCATTGGATTGTTGATTCATTGCCAGTTGCTACCTAGTTACTGTGTGGGGATTTCAATATGGTTAAGATGGCATATGACAAAGATGACACTTTGCCTTTTAGATGGACAACTGGTGAAAGGGAGGCATGGTTTTACATGCACAATAAATTGTGGCTCTTTGTTCCCAACATTGGTCGCTGCCATTCTCATTCTCTCTAGCACACTTGGTGTAATTACAGAGCTAGTTCAGATAGAATATTTAAGTGCCTTTATTGTGCAATGATCTCAGCTCAATATTTTTTATCTTTTGACAGTCTGTCTCTCTCGGTTAAGCCATTAGTGGATGTGACTTTGTTAAACCACTTCCCCATTTCTTTTTGCATTGAATGGGAGACTCGACAGCCTCACAGGTATAAAACTCATTTTTTTCTAAACACATCTTTACTCTACCACAAGCCTACCCTATCCCACATTCATAGAGTTTGGAATCTAGAGTGCAAGCCAACTCATCATACATGATAGATTACTTGGTGGAATGATGCTATCACTCGTACAGCTAGATTTCTATGCATTTATGGGCACCAACTGGCTATCTTTTGTTGGTGATCTTATGAGGCTACCACCGCTGACCCCCGCTTAGCTACTGAGGCTTTGGTAACCAGCCCTTTATCCATCATTGCAAGTTAGGGTGGCAAAATTAAGGCACAAAAAAGAAGTTGTAGACAATTATGTTGCCAGAGATGCAAAAATCAAATGCTGGCTACATTGGTTAAAAGTTGGTGATCGTGCCTCCAAAGAGTTTTTTTTGGCTCTGCATGTTAGGAACTCATCCCTAGGCATTAAAAAATTAAAGATGGTGTTCAGGTGCTTTCTGAGCTTCCTAACATTCTCTAGGCCTTTCTGTGTCATTATGAGTAGGTATTAATTGCACAGGAACCCACACCTATGTGACAACAAGCCCTTTAGGATTGCCTTACTATGGTGCCAAATAGGCTTTCCTCAACCCATAATTTTTTTTGTGATCAATTGTTAACAATTGATGATCTCAAAGAGATTGTCCATTCCATGGTTGGTGACAAAGACCCGAGGATTGATGGGTTCCCTTGTGAATTCTACAAGGCCCTATGGGACTGTATTGGGAAAGACTTGCATCATGTTTACTTAGAGGCTTATCATGCTAATTCTCGAGGTAACCTAATAAAAAAAGGAAATATAAAATTCATACCTAAGTTTGGTGACCTGGAAGACATTTGAAATTGGAGACCTATCAGGCTTCTTAATGTTTCCTACAAGATCATCGCCAAGGCTTTGGCTCTAAAGATCCACCATCTTTTACCTGAGATTGTGTGCCCAGAGAAAACTGGGTTTATCAAATCCAAGTTTATTCTAGACAATATTATTGTTGTTTGGGAAGCCATGGAATGGGCCTAGCGTTTAAACAAGAAAGCCATGTTTATTAAAATTGACTTTTCGAAGGCCTATGACCTTATTGAATGGCCTTTTATTCTTGCTATGCTGCAAGCTTTGGGTTTTGGGCCTAACTTCATTCAGACTATTCGAATGCTCTTTGTGGATGCCTCTACTTGCATCACCATTAATGGTCGTCAATTCTTTGCCTTTGGACTCTTTTGTTCCATTTAGAAAGGGTGCCCACTTTCCCCCTCTCTGTATGTGCTTGCTGCTAAGGGATTTGGCTACCTTCTGGCCAATGCAGTTTTCTAGCAGCATGTCAAGGGCATCTCTCTGCCCAAATCTTAGGCTCAACTAGTTAATGGTCATTTTGTAGATGAATATTTCCTCACTCTCCTGGAGGAAGAAGATACTATTGCAGCAGCCCTAAAGTGCCTTAACAATTTTTGTCTTACTTCTGGTTCTACCATTTAGTGACACAAAACTTTGTGCTACAAATAGTCTATCTCTCCTTCTCTTCCTTGGTTGCAACAATATGGTTGGAAGTAGATTGGGCTAGGAGATATTTTTTGGTTTCTAGGCATTCCCTTTCTTTGCCAGGCATCTCCGACCAAACTTTGGTAGGCTGTGCTCTCTAGAGTGGTGAAGAAGCTTGCTTATTGGATTACCAAGCCCCACTCTCTAGTGGGGAAATTTCAGGTGTGCTCCAAAGTTTTGGCATCCACCCATGTTTACTATTCTTCCTGTTGGGCCCCTTTTAAAGCACTTATGGCAAGTTTGAAAATTTTCTTCAAGATTTTCTTTGGGCCTCCTCTGAATCCCACAGAGGGTTTCATTGTGTGGCTTGGTAATTTTTCTGCCTTCCCAGAGATTCTGGAGGACTTGGGTTAATTTCTACTCAATGGCAAGGGACTGCTTTATGTGTTAAATGGATTATATGTGCCCTTACTAGGGATGAGGCCTGAAAAATTCTTCTCAGGCATGGTATTCAATTAGGCTTCCCTATCCATAGACCCTCCTAGAAGGGGATTTCCTTTCAAACCCTTCTGTTCATGGAGGAACCAGTCCAAATTGTTGGGATTTTTGTGGAAAAAGGTATCTAGTGAGCCTAAGCGGTTGTCAAGCCCTGGCTCTATTGGGCCAGCTCTGGTTTTTGAGATGGTCTTTCTCTCAACCAATATAATATTTGGTGGTCGCCTCTTTTTGCTTGTAATGTTTAGTCATTGGACAAGTCATCTTGGCTTAAGGCACTTAGATTCCATAGGAAGGGTATCAAGACCCTGCAATAGTTATTTCATGGACCCACCATGCATATCATGTCGTGGGAAGATTTTTGTGCCCAGAATAGGCTTCATAACCAAGACCGTGCTTCATAAGGTTGAAATTCATGGGACAAAACCTTGGTGGAAAGACTGGAAGTGGTATCCAGACACCCCTTTCAAGAATTACAAGCCTCAGCTTGGTTACAGGTGGCTTTCACCACACTTTCCTATGATTCAGAGTTTGAACCAGAGGTGGCTTCTTCAATCTCCCGCTCATGTCTAGCATAAAATATTTTTTTCCACTTGGTCTACAAGTGTTGAGCCAAAAATTTCCCACTTTGTTTGGAGTATTCTTTTCCAAGGCTTTCCTATGGGTTCTCAGCTTGTTCACCTAGGGATCCAAGACCCTCATTTCCATTTTTATGGGCAAGCTGAGACTTTTAAGCATCTTTTTTGGTTTTTTCCTAGAGCTCAATAGCTTTGGACCTAGATTCATGACTTTTTTAGGCCCTTTAGGCTAGATCCTTTCTCTTGGAATATGCTTCTGCTAGGAGATTCTCCTAGAATTCCTACAAAATTCACCTAGCTTTGGCACACTTTCAAGGTGGAAATTCTCTTCAATATCTAGAAAGACAAAAATGCTTGCATTTTTTTTTATTCTCAAATGGATATTAATGTATCTTTGTATGCTAAAGCTATTATTTGTTCTAACATTCTTTTATAGATTTAGGTGCAAGCTAACAAAGTTTCACTTGAATTTACTCACCTTCAAGTTCTGTTGGATCATTGAGGCAATGCTCCTTGTACTATTTCTTGGGTCCCCACTTCACCCACCTCTTCTCCAAGTCAATCACCTTCTCAAGGCTGACAACAGAGTGGTTCTATGGGTCCCCACTCTTAGCCTCGACTTCAGTGAGATTCTCACACTCCTCAGTGAATCTTCTCTCCTCTGCCATGGGCTAGCCAAGGGTGGCCTCCTTGCAGTGCTTCAGGGAGTGGCAGTGGTAGTTTCGGGTGGCCCTCTGATGACCCTCCTACTTCTGGCTCTGGTTGGACAAATACTGGTAAAAGCTTTCTACATCTGGCGCTTGCAATCTCACCTCGGTGCGAGGATAAAGATAAAGAGAAGGAAAAATATGTTGGTGATGGTTGGAGTCCTCCTCCTGACATCACTCTAGACCCTGATAATTTATGGGGGAAGAACATGGATGACAAAGACCCTCCTGGCTCTGCTAGTAGTGCTTTGGTTGATTAATGGCCCTTTTCTTATATATTTTGTAATCTTGGACTTTTGGGCTCGGCCCATGTGATCTTTTTCTTTTTATGGGAACTGCCCATATGACTCTTGAGGTGTGCCTTCTTACCACCCATCTTTTTTTGTGAATATGTATCTTTATCTTAATTTAAAATAGATAACTGCCTATTCATAAAAAAATAAAATGAAATCACTTGGAAATAGATGTCTTTGCCTCTCAATTGCACCAATATGGATAGGCTTCCATAGATCACAATTTCAGTCACTCCAATATGGACAATCTTCCAAGAGAATACAAATAGGCCTTTCATAGGTTCATGATGCCTCTTCTCTACAAAAAGAAACACACAACTGCTCCAAAAGCTAAACTCTACAATGGAGACCAATTTTAAATGCAAATTACATTGCATGGAACTCTTGTTAGGTTTGATGAAAGATTTTGGAAAGGTTTTTTGTAGCACTGCTCTAATACCATGTTAATATTTCCATCCAAGATTGTAACAACAAAAACCTTGTGCTTGCACAAAAAAATCCTTGCACACAATGATCCTAATGGTCTATTATAAACAAGATTGATAAAAGAGTTGATTAAAATGTACAATATGACCTTCCATATATAGGTAAGGAAGATGAAATCCACCTATCATGTGGATTGACAAGTGATCCATGATGTGGCACAAATAAGTAAAAAATTATCATATAGGTGTCAAATTTTGGATCACTTGGAATGTGCAAATCAACAACCTATTTCACCAAGTCATCAACCTTGGTGACAAGTGTTAGATGACTACAAAAGTGACCTTTGAGGTGAGATGACAAGTCTTCCAACCTCAAAAGGTATGCACATGAGGTTTACCAAACAACTCAGTAACCTCTAGAGGCCTAAAAGGTTGTACATTCAATTAGACAAGATGTTTTCTAACCTCATCAACCTAAGTATGCATAAGCTATAGTGAATAGATAAAATATTCACTCTAAGAATGATAAGATCTAACAAATAATTGTAGAGTTGAAATGTAGAGAAAGATGATAAAATCTATCACTTTGTTGAGGTTCAAGGAAGAAAAATAAATTGAACTCCAATACTTTATCAAGGTTTTAAGGAAGGGAACCCATAGGTCTAAAGTACTAAATATGGATAAGCTTAAAACTTCAACTCCAAAAGACAATGTGAAAAAGATCAAGAATTAGGGATTGAGGAGAACTATTAATAGGTACCCAAATGGTGATAGGTTTGAAACTCTAATTATAATAGGGTAATATTTCAAAACTATATCACACTTTTACTCAATAGTATAGTTTTAGGTGAAACACTTCCACCTTAAATGGTTTTGAGAAAAGTAGTTTCAAATATCTTTATCTCAAGGTAATGTCCATTGGTTTGTTGGCCTAGGCAATATTGTTTCTCCAACTCAATTGAAATATATCTCAAACCATTTCCTATTCCTCTCTTCATTTTAATTGTGAACACTATAGTCTCATTTCAAATGAATATATGATACTACTCATTGATATTTTAATTTTATAGGTTTCCAAGGTTGAGCACTCATTGCAATACAACATTCTTAAATAAGAAATGTCTATTTTCATATCCATATCATTTTTATTAGAAAAAAAATTGATGTTAGGTTCATGATTTTAGTTTTACATGCATTATTATGGTAGTTCAAATGAAATTCAAAGTGGGAGTAAAATGATATCTAGTGAAAAGAGCACAACATACAAAAAATTGTCCCTTTTGGACTCACATTAGTTTTATTTTATGAAATGAAAAGAATACACTTGTTTCATATTATTTATTAATAGTTGAAACAAGACACAATATTTTGCATTTCACCATCTAAAATCACTCCTATGGATTTATACTAATATTTAGATTCATGCATCTCATAGCCTCGATGACATCCATGATTGCATAAATGATAAAGGTTAGATGCATAGTTTTTTATTAAAAAAATAGGGGAAGAGCCCTAAACCAATAAAAAATAAAAACAACATAGAAACAACAAAGTAGAGATAAAAAAATAAAGCAAAACCAGATCTTAAACCTAAAAATTCACTCCCAAGGGCTAGACATGCAAAATAGAGTCCATATTTGGAAGACATTTCTTCCATAGTTGTACAACTATTGAAGAAGAATCGAAATCCAAATTTGTATCCTTTTGAAAAGAAGGAGAGAGTTCCCTCAAAGTGTTTAAGTAAGTAATGGAACAGTACCAAAAGAAGAACAATGTGGGGAAGAAACAAGCTTGTATAGAACTAGAGCATCGAGAACAACAAGAGAAATAGAGTTTTGAGAAACAAGATTATTATTCATTTGAGGAGGATGAGGAGACATAGGAGGAGAGTGAAGCTCCAAATTATCACTAAAAATAATAAAATCTTTGATGTACATAGTAAGATGTTCAAGAAGAGCATTCTTCCATTGAGTGGAAGAAGATGCTTTACGAGAGTCATAGGGACACTCACAGGCCAATTTTCCAATAGAAAATTAGCACCTACAATGAAATGTGATACCCTCATAATATAAAAGCTAGGACCAAGACCAACCATTAACTTGAAGCACAACCTCACCAAGTAATACTTTTGAGAAATCAACCTCCACCAAAATACATGCATAGGAGGTATGGGTAAATTTATTAGAAGATAGATCCACTTTCAACCTCCACCAAAATATGTGCATTACCAATGGCCTCATAAGTAGAGGAACATTAGAATTGTAAGGGGGGAGAGAGAAATCTCACCCAAATAGGTAGAATATCAATATATTCCTTTAAAGGGTAAAAGGAAGGAGCCCAAGGTCAAATCGAAAGATGATGAGAATCCCATTCTTAAAAACCATTATCTAAAAAAACCTATTTATCCTCAAAAGAATCAAAATAGAGAAAAAAAACCATAACAAAAGAGTAAATATTGATCTTACCCTCGACTAAAGGCATCCAATGCATTGAGATCCAATGATGTAGGTCAAAAAGTGAAGGCCACAACCAGAAAAATCTACAGGTCAAGCCCTTTTGGCAGAAGAAATTAATATAATCGGTTACTTCATGCCCATGGGAAATCATAGGGGTAGCCTTAGCATAGGGGAGAGGCACTTGCAGATGCACAACAACAAAGTCAAACTCCACCTTATTAGACTTTATAGCAGCAAAAAAGCAGCTAGACAAAGGAAGAACCAAACCTGAAGTAGACACACCCAGAGAAGAACGTGGAGAACCACTCACATCCAAAGGCACAAGTACATCCATCGTGAGGGAAAACTAAGGTAGAAAATCCATGCCAGTAGGAGTAGGGAGAACCAAATCATCCACTATATTACATGCAAGAGGGGAAAATTTTTCATTGAGCAAGAGAAAAACATTTGAATTAACATGAGAGCAGGAGTAGCAGGAGAGGGCCTGGTGCAGGAGTACCAAGTAAATTTCTATTGCAAAATTTGTCAATTGAGGTCATAGGTTAGAGTCTAGGTAGTTTAAGTCATTTTTTTTATTAAATAAGGCTATACTAGACAATGGTTAAGGTGATTTAGGACTTTGAGGGGTTTTACATTGTCAATTTATGCCATTTTTGTCAAAAATGCCATATTATGTAAAAGTTTCCAAAATATTCAAAAATGTAATGTTGCAAAAGTTGTAAAATGGCAAGTTATGGGAAGACCAATAGTCATAGCATTCAAAAGGAAGTTGTGTACGTTGGGTTAGTTATTTGTTGAAGGAAAAAGCATAAATAGGAGGAAACTGTCGATGTAAGACCTCTCTTGAAGATTTGAAGTGGGAAAAATCAATTAAGACCCCTGTTTTTTCATACTTTTTGTATCTTTCCTTATTTTCTTAGACTTGTCCAGCCCACACATCAACAATTTGATCTAAATTTATTTTGAACTCATTAAGAGGCATGAGTTATCTTTTATTTTGGTTTGGTTTGAGCTCTTAATATTGAAATTGGTGGTAATAGATTCAGGTTCTGTTGATAACATAGTTTCAAGGGAAATGGTTGACAAGTTGAATTTAGAAAGAATTCCACATGAAACACCCTATAAAGCATTTTGGTTGAATGATGTCTAGTCAATTGTGGTTAATGATCAATATTTTGTTGAATTTAATATGGGTGGCTATAAGGACAGGGTACTTTATGATGTATTTCCTATGAGTTATTGTCATTTGCTACTTGGAAGGCCATGGTAGTTTGAGAGATATGCCATTCATGATGGGAGAGCCAATACTTATCAACTAGAGGGGTATGTGCAGGATCATCATGGAAAAAATAGGCCCTTACGTGGCAAAAAATTCAAAAAAATAAGAGTTAGAAAACTTGATGTAAAAATTTGAATAAGTTATCTATATTATTTCAAAAATGTATAAGAATAAAATCTGTAGAAAATTGAATGTAGTTTCTAAACTACTAGATATGGCTAAAAAAAAAATTCTATTCTATTTGGTGAAAATTTGAAATTTCAATGCAGTGGTACTTAAATTTCAAGGAAAAAATAAGAAGTAGGTGTTTGTCTGACCACCCTAACCACAATAAAATGATAATATTTTTTTATAATATTTTATATATAAGTAGAGGACTCATGCCCCAATGTGATGCATATTTTTTTATAATTTTTTTCCAAGTAAATAATTAATTATGAATTTTTTATTACAATTTTTTTTTAAATATAAAAACTCGTATGTCTGACCACCTTAACTTGGTCAAAACTTCATGAAATTCATATTTTATTTTTGAATCCTATAGTATGTGAAGCATAGAATGTGACACATGTTTTGGATTCAAAAAATGTGATACTGTTTGAAAGCTATAGGTGTTTTTCAGTCAACCTATCAATCATGACTTTAGTTGTAATTTGAATAGAAAATGAATAATACTTACTTATTAAATTCAAAGTAAAGAATAATTTATATTGGTGGAAAGTTGAGAATCTTCTTTAAAAACCTTTTTTGTTTCATCAATTTTGGGTAAAAAAATAGTCGTCAGCCACATATTCATCATACTGCCACTTTTTGGCCCATCATAATCCTGTGCATACCTAGAGAAAGATGGAACCAAGTTTACACTAACACCATTGTAGGAAGATGATGAGGTACAAGATATGACAACAAGGATAGTGATGGTAGGCAGGAATGAATTCATAAGACATGGGAAAGACAAAGGAAAAGAAGGTGTTGGAAACTCAAGGGCAGACAACTGAGAGCGGGGGGGTGAATCAGTTGTCACTGAATTTCAAACTTATTCAACTTATTAAACTTATTCTCAGATATAATCATTAATTATGAAAGAATAAATGAGAAACACATCATAAGCACACATAACACCAATATTTTTATGTGGAAACCCTGTTAGGGGGAAAACCACGGTGGATGTCAGTCCACAAGATTATACCCTATTAAAAGTATAAGAGAATATGAATGGGCAATGCACATGCATTTAGGCACACTACCTAGAGCTCACTACTCAATTAAAAAAGAAGACACACTGTCTTATAGAAAGGTTCTGATTAAATCCATTAACTTTGAACTAAGAAAATAGCATCTGCTAATGCCTGGTTACAGTTTCAATTAAGCACATGAACACTTCTTCACTCTTCTTCACTCTTCTTCACAGTTCTTCACTCTTCTTCACTCTCTACTCTTCCTTTGAATGATTTGAAAAACATTCACAAACATGAATTATTCACTTCACATCCTCTCTATACAATTCAAATAATAATCGTTCTTATATATCTGTAGCAAAAAATTACATTGTTGTAAGTCGGCTTCAACAAAATAGCAAGAAAGAATAGAAACAATTGGATCAAATAAAATAAAGATTAATTATGTGAATCAACCAAGTTCGGCCATAACATAGTGAAGACCAAAAATAACATCCTTAAACATGAACCAATTCAATTAATTACTCCTCGAAGATCCACAAAACGCTTCAACAGTTTGTCGGCCAAGAACATGAAAGACATGAACATGCAAGAGAAAATCTTGGATCACGAGCATGACGATCAATGCGGATGTGCAACACAGAGAGAGCATGAACTAGAAACATTAACAAGCATCATGAAACACCAGAGAAGCATTCACAACAATTAAACTTACTGAAATCACATGATCTTAATTCAAGAACACAAACTAAAGTAACAAAAAAACTGTCAGAATACAAATCTTCATAACTTGAACAAATCTTCATGCGGATCTCTGAAACTTGATGTGGATAAACTAAATATACTCAACAAGAAACCCTTTATTCCACAACCTCTGAACAACAATTTAATGATCAAACTGTCATAAAGAACTTCACTTCACCATTGACAACCTGTAGCAATTCTTATTAAAATTTTCTTAATATCCTCGACATATATAGCTTCTAATGCAATAGTGCTAATAGTGTTGACATCAATGACAACCACATATTAACAACACACCACAACATCCAATAGAAGGTGCAACCACTACAAGAGAAGAATTCATCGAGACAACAAGTGTAAAGAGTGATGCAAATTTGAAGAGTAAAGGAGAATATGATATGTTGGTGTCCAAGACTGAAGTAGAGAAGGTCAAGGATGAATTGATCTTAAAGGATCAAGAGAAGCCTAAAAAGTATGATGAAGACATGGTGAGGAAAAATTTTGGTCCATTAAAAGAAAAAGAGGTTAAAAGGCATCCACATAATGTCAATACAGTGGATTGTAAGACTAAAAGGGCAGTGCAAGAAGAGGCAAATGATCTAATGACAGAGATAAGAAGAAAAGAGGGAGTGAAGAAGAGTAAGTTGGCAATGGAAAGCCAAGATAGGCTTGTAGCACATGAAGAGATCATGGTGGGGGAAGTTTTGTGTTCCTTGAAGGTAGAAGAAGATGATGGGTAGTCAATCACTACCATGACAAGGGTAAAATGTAATATGAGTTTGAAAGGTAATGATAATGGTTTGATGTCAATGAATGATAAAGAAAGGGTCAAAGGTGAATTGGTAGAGAAGACTCAAGGTTGGAATGATAATGGCATGACAAAGACAACACTTAGTCCTTTAGATTCAAGGAGAGTTAGTGAGCAGACGAGGTTTGGAGATACAGTGATTTCTAAGTCTGAGAATGCAGTGATGGCAAAGGTAAAGAGTCTAGTGCAAGGAAAGAAGATGGACAATGTAGTGGGCCAAGGAAAATGGAAAAGGTTAGTGAAAGAGTTTGTAGAGATTGAAGAGAAGAGAGAAGTTGCAGTCACCCCAAGAGGTGAAGAGGTAAAGGTAATGATTTTGAAGAAGGTCTCAGTGATGGAAGGGACCAAAGACGTGAAGTTGACAATGATAGGCCAAGAGAAGGCCAAGGAAAGGTTGATTGCGAAGGCTCCAAATGAGTTGGAGAAAAGAGATGGTGCTATGGTAAGGAAAATGAATTGTCCTTTAGAGGAAAGATAGGTTGGTATGCAGTTGTATTCTGCCATGACAAATATTTTTAAGAATGATTGTATTAGGGTTCCAAGATTGGAGGACCTGGAAGAGGTTGGGAAGGAAAAAAGTGAAGTGAGAGTGAATGTTTGGCAAGGACAATGGGGTAGATTTAAGCATGCAACTAAGATGATGAAGAAGAGAGATCATAGGGAAATTGAACAATGTTTTTTTGCTGGTGTAATGATAGGTATAACAAACAATTTTGATGTGAAAAGTGTTAGAGGACTTGAAGCAGGTCTATTTGTAGAGAAGCGACAATATCAAGTTGAAAGGCAAGGAAGAATTGATGAGTTTGAGCTTGTTTCAAAGGTAAAGATGAAGGCAGTTCAATAACAAGTTCTTAGAGGAAATATTGCAAGTGTCAAGGCAAGGTTGGAAAAAGATACAAATGAGAGACAAGCCAGAGGGTATGTAGCTGGCCAGTTTGTGAAGGAGAGACAATGTCAAGTTGGAAGCAAGTTTAATAATGTAAAAAAGGACTTTATTTTTTCAGTATCTAACCCAGTGGAAGGGTTTCCCAGGTGAAAGAAAATTTGGAGACGAAGGAGATGAATTTTATAGGTGTGGAAAAGCTACAACTCACATTCCAAGAGACTTGTAAAACATTCAAGTTCGGGTGTATGGTGTAGGAGCACCAAGTACATTTCTATTGCAAAAGTTGTCAATTGAGGTCATATGTTAGATTCTAAGTGGTTTAAGTCATTTTGTTATTAAATAAGGTCATGTTAGACCATGGTTAAGGTGATTTAGGACTTTGTGGGGTTTTACATTGTCAAGTTATGCCATTTTTGTCAAAAATGCCATATTATGTAAAAGTTGCCAAAATATGCAAAAATATAATGTTGTAAAAGTTGTAAAATGGCAAGTTATGGGAAGACCAATATTCATAGTATTTAAAACAAAGT
This sequence comes from Sequoia sempervirens, assembly GCA_007258455.2. Classification (NCBI taxonomy): domain Eukaryota; kingdom Viridiplantae; phylum Streptophyta; class Pinopsida; order Cupressales; family Cupressaceae; genus Sequoia; species Sequoia sempervirens. The sequence continues at coordinate 103,517,144 of VDFB02000007.1, read as the reverse complement.
TTTGTACATTGGGTTAGTTAGTTGTTGAAGGAAAAAGCATAAATAGGAGGAAACTGTCGATGTAAGACCTCTCTTGAAGATTTGAAGTGGGAAAAATAAATTGAGTCCCCTATTTTTTTAGATTTTTTGTATCTTTCCTTATTGTCTTAGAATTGTATGGCTCATACATCAGTAGTTTGATATAAAATTGTTTTGAATTCATTAAGAGGCATGAGTTAGATTTTATTTTTGTTTGGTGAGTATGTGTAGAATCATGATGGGCCAAAAAGTGGCAATATGATGGGTATGTGGCTAATAACTTTTTTTTTACCCAAAATTGATGAAATGAAAAGGGTTTTTAAAGGAGATTATCAGATTTCCACCAATATAAATTATGCTTTACTTTAAATTTAATAAGTAATTATTATTCATTTTCTATTCAAATTATTACTAAAGTCCTAATTCATAGACTGATTGAAAAACATCTATAGCTTTCAAACGGTATCACATTTTTTGAATCCAAAACATGTGTCACACTATATGCTTCACATACTATAGGATTAAAAAAAGAAAAAATGAATTTCATGATGTTTTGACCAAGTTAAGATGGTCAAACATACAAGTTTTTTATATTTTTTTAAAGTTGTAATAAAAAATCATAATTAATTATTTACTTGGAAACAAATTACAAACAAATATGCATCACATCAGAACATGAGTCCTCTAATTCTATCTAAAATCTTATAAAAAAATATTATAATTTTATTATGGTTAGGGTGGTCAGACAAACACCTACTTATTTTTCCCCTGAAATTTAAGTACTATTGCATTGAAATTTCAAATTTTCACCAAATAGATTTTTATTTTTTAAAAAATCCTAGTATTTTAGAAACTACATTCAATTTGCTACAAATTCTATTCTTACATATTTTTGAAATAATATAGATAACTTAATCAAATTTTTACATCAAGTTGCCTAACTCTAATTTTTCTAATTTTTTTGCCACTTAAGGGCCTATTTTTTCCATGATGATCCTGCACATACCCTGGTTTGAGCTCTTAATATTGAAATTGGTGGTTGTTTTTGTAACGCCTCGCCACACAACCCTAGAAGAAGTTGCAATTAACTACTCAAAACCTACAAATTTTTTTTTTTAAAGAACAATTAACATGCAAGTTCACTACCCATTGCCAATAAGCTCTAAGATTACGATACTGAGATTACTTAAAACCCAAACAAGAAACATGAATTCAAAACATAACATTTAATTATTTAATAATTTAAGTACACATACATTCCATACATGTTAAATTACATCTAAGAATAAAGGATACCACAAGTTTTCAAATAACATAATTTAACAATAAGATTACAACTCTCATTCCCCGAATGAGGTAAATCCAATAAACATGTTTACAAATTACATCTTCCACCTCAATAACAAATGAGGGGTAATAAATTACAAGATTCAATTGAAAAAAATAAAGCATGAAATGAAATTGAATCCCAGGAGCTCTCCAACTGTAAATCTCGTCCACACGAACAAGAAGAAGACCCAACGAATTAAGGTACATGTTCCACCCAACCATGTGATACCCGAAAGCTCACCCCCCGTGCTAGGAGAGAGTAATAAGGATTCCTAAGCAAGGCCATCTACCTCTAGACATAGGCTACAAATAACTAAAATGAATTAAATACAAGTACAACATCACTTAACACAATGGTTACAATGCTTCCAGAGTTAAATAATCAATTGCATCACTAATACAAACATATTGCTGACTTAGGAGAAGTGTCATCACAATGTTACATGGGATATCTTGGTAAGTATTCCTAAGTCCCGATCCCATCTCAGGATATCCTGGAAACCTCTAACGACTCCCGGCCCCTCATGCAAACTAATGCGGAATCAATTATCTCTCATAAAGACAAGATAACAATCTTTCCATTCTAGGCCTTCTCATCCCATCCCAAGTCTATACAAGACCTTGCATCCATGAGAGATGCAAAATTAATCTTATTAAGTGTTTGATACTACCTAAACCTCTCATAAGTTTATTTTCATTATCATTGGATTAACTTACAATGAGTTACCCTGACACCACTTTGTGTGTTGGCCCTCATTGCAAGCCACTCCTCTAAGACAACACATGGAATAACTCCACAACCCAAGGGTACACAAGTGTGACCTAAAGATAATAACTCCTTATCCATGACATAAAGTCAACAAACCCTGCTCACGATAATTGGGTATCTAACTAGATCCAATAAGATGCACTACCCAAGCCAATTCAAAGGTTGACTAACAAATTACAACAACCCACACAATCACATGAAAACCCCATCTGGAAGACTTACATAACAAATAACTTCATTTGCCCAACATCACGAAAGAGGGAGATTTCATAACGAAAAGAAAATTTAGGCAAATTACTATCCTACTTTAGGATTTCCTAAATCTAAGCAAGGTGATAACATATTGCATGTAATCAAATAAGAATAATTAACATTATTTGCAACTACTCAAAAGTAATTAAAATTATATTGACAACGTTAAGGAACTTAAGCTAATAATTTAATTATGTTTTCTCCAATTACACATAATAATAAAAACCAACTTTTTAAATAAAAACATTTATTATAAAGTCAATTTTATTTCAATCTATGATAATAGAATAATCATCTTAAAATCCATATATTTAAATATTTATTTAAGAAAAAAAATCATTTTATATTCCAATTAATTAAAATAAATCCCAATTATTTAAAATATATAATATATATATTTTATATATTATATATATTATATATATATTTAAATAATAATAAAAATATTTATTTAAATTATAATATATTATATATATAATATAAAATAAAATTAATAAAAATAAAATTAAAATAAAAAAAAGAAATTATTGGTTGACCCTACAAGCCCCCAAAAGGGATAGGGGACGTAGCCATAGGTTGCGCCCTACCTCCCCTATGGAGGTGGCATTGCCTGTGGCAGCGCATCCCCCCACACAAGGTGTGGGGAGCATTTCCACAACAATGCCCTCCTTGGGGTGGCTGTGTGCAACCATGGCTACTCCCTCCCCTGCCACTAAATATATTTTTATTTATATATAATTTTTTTTAATAAAACATTTAAAATAAGCCTCCCCTGTTTGCACATAAATTTTTCTGTGTAAAATTTTCTTTTTATAAAAACAAAAAATTTCTCCAGTCTAATAGAAAATTCATATATATATATATATATATATATATATATATATATATATATATATATATATATATATATAAATTCAATTGTTTTATAGTCAAATTGTGCAAATTTTCTATAGAAAATTTACAATAAAACTAATTTTCAAACACAAGTTTCTAGTTTCAATTTCAATTTTAATATGAAACATTTCAACATCCAAATAGATGTTTTCAAATTTCATTTTGTTTCTTTCCATTTTTCTATTGTTAAAAGTGAAAATTTATGTTGCAAGTTTTGTTTTTCTACAAAAATCTAAATTTCTTCAAGATTTCAACAGGGTTTTCAAAAATATTTGCAACAAGTTTTTAAATTGAAAATGAAAATTTCCAAAATGATTAACAAGGAGAACCTATAATCTGAAGCTTGAAGGAGAGATTGAAGAAGAAAGTTGAGCTTCCCTGCAAGATGATTTTTCCAAAGCTCTTCCAAATTCCTCAGCCACTTTCCAATAATGGATATCAAACATGAAGAGCTCCCTTTTCTTTTAATAACAATCTATTTATTTTTAAAATGAAATATCTTCCCCCAAATTTTAGTCAACTTTCCCCAAAATATCCCATCCACCATAGTTATTACTCCAATATGCATTTTTTGGAGATATTTTGTCTTTTTGAAAATAAAAATAAAAAACAAATTTCTTTTCAACATGACTTTTTTTTAAATCCTATTTCGAATGAATTTAAATGCTTTTAAACATTTTCATTTCCAAAAATTTAACTTAAAAAATTTCCTTTCAAATTTTTTTTAACACTTTTAAAAAATTCCATTTGAAAAAGAATTTAACAATTATAATTTCCAAAATGAATAACTTGATTTAATTCCACACAAATAATTTAAATAATCAATAAAATAAATCTAATCCAAGATTAGATTATTTTATTAATTAAATTAAATTAATTAATAAATTAAGTAACAATTCTAAAACTAATAAATTAAGTAATAATTCTAAAACTAATAAATTAAGTAACAGTTCTAACACTACAACTAGATAAATTTAATAAACAACTTAAATACATAAAGCCATTTATTTACCTTTTCCAACTTGAAATTAAATAAATCAATGAGAGATAAACAACAAAGAAGCAACTTAACCCGACTAAAACCTGACGGCACACTATGACTAGGGTGATGACTTGGCACAGAAAACCTAGCTACTATCTCCCAGTCAAAAACCATTGGTCAATGGACACGCTTAGACCTGTGAAATTAGGTGGAGTTGATGTCTTGTACCTGTCAACCTGCGAACAAAGAGTATATCGAACATAAATATATATATAATTATAAAACACACCATGAAGAGGAAATCTCAAAATCATAGGGCACTCGTAAGTGAGTGGTACAATCCCGTCCCCTTCACCAATACAACATTACTAATTGACGAATCTAACATCAATAATAAAATCAAAAGCACAAAGCATCTTTAATTAAATATCTACTAAGCTAATCCAAAGCATGCCATAATGATATTATCAAAGTAAAATACCATCACATCAAAATATAACATTCACATTGCTTTACAATTAGCGATCAAATAGTAACCAAGTATACCATAGTCAAAGTATTAATAGAAACAAACATAACAAAGAAAAACACTGTACGATCCAAAAAGCCCAAAATGGAGGGATGCTACATCCTCCCCCTAGGGTTAGGATTATTCTTGGAAGCCTGCAAACAAGGAGGGATAGAGCTCCCTCATTCTAGTTGCATCTTCCCAAGTGGATGACGTGTCATCCCTAGGATCCCACTGGATCCTAACCTGGTCAATATCTCGCCCTCGAAGAGTGAGCGTTTTGTGCTTCATTACAGCCATGGGCTCCAAAGCTAGCTGCCCATCCTCTACCTATAATGCATTCCAATCAAGTACATGAGAAATGTCTGGATGGTACAACCGAAGAACTAAAACATGAAAAAAATCATGAAGACATGAGAGACTGGGCAGTAAAGCAAGATAGTAAGCAACTAGACCAATCTTCTTGAGTATCTCGAAGGGTCCGACAAAACGAGGCACCAACTTATAGCCCTTCCCATAACAGATGGGACTCTTTCGCGGACACACCCGTAAGAAGACTCTATCGCCTATAGAAAACTGATGATCCACTCTATGCGCATCTGCATACTTCTTCTGCCTATCCTGTGCTACCACCAAGTTCTCTCTAATCCTATCCACATGTTGCTCCATATCCTGCAACATCTCAGGACCCAAAGTCACTCTATCCTCAAGTCGATCCCAACTCAAGGGAGTGCGACATGGTTGCCCATAAAATTCCTGGAATGGAGGCATGCTGATAGAACTCTGGAAACCATTATTATATGCAAAATCTACCAAATAGAGATAATCTTCCCATCGTGTCTGCTGGTCCATTACATACATACGTAACATGTCCTCAAGGATCTAATTGACCCTCTTAGTCTATCCATCTGTCTCTAGGTGATAAGTTGAACTGAAGTTCAACTATGTCCCCATCACATGCTGTAATGAAGTCCAAAGAGCTAAGGTGAACATTGGATCCCTGTCAGAAATAATCCAATGTGGAATACCATGTAACCTCACTATGTTCTCCATGAACACTCTGGCTACAAATGATGCAGTATAAGAAGAGAAAATAAGTGAGAAGTGTGCCACCTTCGTCAACCTATCAACTGTCACCATAATCGCATCATGCCATCTTGAAGAGTTGGGTAAACCAAGAATGAAATCCAATGAGATTATATCCCACTTCCACTCTGGTACTAAATGCGGTTGTAAAAGCCCTGCTAGATGCTGGTGTTCAGCCTTCACTCGTTGACACTCAAGACATCATGACACATAATCCACAATATTGTGCTTCATCCCTAGCCAGAAATACAACTGATGCAAATCTACATACATCTTCTTCACCCTTGGATGGGCTGAATAAGGTGCATGATGTGCTTTTTCCATGACCAAGGTGTGAAGATCACCTGATGAAGGAATGTATGTGCATCCCATGTGCCTCAATATCTCATCTAAATCCAGAGAATATCTTGAATACCTGCCCTCAAGGGGTCTGCCTGACTCAATCTCTGTCCTAACCTCCTAATACCAACTATCCACTAGAAGGGAAGAAAGAATCTGACTCTGCAAATCTACAACAAGAGTCAACTCAGATATCTCATGTCTCCTCCTACTCAGGTCATCCGCTACAAAATTCTCCTTTCCCTAGATATACTTCACTTCAAAGTCATATTCACAGAGAAGCTCCATCCAACACCTTTGCCTAGCATTAAGGTTGGGCTGCATGAAAATATACTGAAGGCTTATGTGATCACTATACAGATCAAACCTATGGCCAAGAAGGAAATGCCTCCATCTTGTCAGGGCATGTACAACTACCGCTAACTCGAGATTATGCGTGGGGTAGTTCAACTCATGAACCTTGAGCTTTCGTGACTCATATGCAATGCCATGACCCTCATGCATCAACATTGCACCTAATCCCTCCAAGGATGCATCTGTACAAACTAGACAAAGTCCCCAGTTGGATCTAGTATCGCAAGTATTGGTGCACTGGTTAGCTTCTCCTTAAGATCCTAAAATGCTACCTCACACTTCTCTGACCACTCAAACCTCTTTCGTTTCCTTTGAAGGGAGGTGATAGGATACCCTATTCTCAAAAAACCTTGCATAACACGCCTGTAATAACCTGCTAGCCCCATAAAGCTACATATCTCTGCCACATTCGTGAGTGTAGGCCAATCTGAGATCGCTTGGATCTTTGTAGGATCCACTAAAATACCTTCCCCTGAGATCACATGACCAAGGTACTAGACCTTAGTCTTGAAGAATTCACACTTTGACAGGTTAGCATAAAGCTGATTATCCCGTAAGCACTGTAATACCTGCCACAAATGTTCCTCATGCTCTTCCACTATCCTAGAGTATATCAAAATGTCATCAAGGAACACAAGGAAAAATATGTCTAAGTACGTACGAAATACCCCGTTTATCAGACTCATGAACATAGAGGGTGCATTCGTCAATCCAAATGGTACTACTATGAACTCATAGTGACCATACTGTGTTCAAAACGTTGTCTTATGGATGTCTGATTTGAAGATATGAAGCTGAGGATATCTTGAATTAAGATCAATCTTTGAAAAGATCATGGCACCCTTGATCTCGTCGAATAGATCATCAATCCTAGGAAGCGGATATCGATTCCTAATGGTTACTTTGTTCAATTGTCGGTAATCAATACATAACTAAGGTGAACCATCCTTCTTCTTCACAAAGATAACTGGTGCTCCCCATGGAGAAATAATAGGGTGAATAAAACCCTTCTCTAACAACTCCTCAAGCTGCAAGCGAATCTCTTTCAGCTCCTAGGTGGTCATACAATAAGGAGCTCGTGAAATGGGTTCCGATCCAGGCACAAGGTCTATTTTAAATTCTATATCCCTTTGAGGTGGCATCCCTGGAATCTCATCTAGAAAGACATCAGAATACTCCTGAAGAATGGGGTGACTATCAAGAGAGACTTTCTCTTCTCCAGATGACCCTCAAGGAAATTGGCCTTTGAACACCCACTATCTCTACTTATCTTCCAGATGCCTCAATGCATTGAATTGAATTATGTCAAAAATCTATGACCGTGCAATGCGCCTCTAACCAATCCATCCCTATGACAATGTCATAAGAACCCAATGGAATAACTCAGAGGTCCAACATAGTATGGAGAGTTCCAACCTCCAATCTACAATCTGGTACAAGGGAATGTGATGCAACTCTTGCACCTAAGGCTAACTAAACCTGCCACCTATCAAATTTCCTTTCTACACCCAGTCTACATCATACCACAACGAAAGAAGAAATGAAGGAGTCTAACGCTCCATAATCAAACAAAATGGTAACTAGGTTACCCAACAACATACCATATGTCTCAACAATGGTACCCTGATTCTCTTCTTAGCTGTTATCAACCGCTACAAAAACATGATTCCCTCGACTTGCATCTCCAACTGTCAGCTCGGATGTCGCAGGTCCCTGAGAAAACCCATATGTGCCCTTGTTGGGACACATTCTAGCTATATGACCCTGCTGGCCACATGAGAAATACCTAGTATCTCTGCCATAGCCCCTGGCTCTAGGTGGTGCACTAGACTACTGCACAATACCCTTGAAAGTGGACTGAGAATTTTGCACTGGTTGATCAAAGTTGAAGTGTTTCATACACCTCCAGTTCTTGTCCCCCTACCTCTGTTGGAAACCTTTATGTTTCCCCTGAGAAACCTGCTACTGCTACTGACCACTCTGCAATGATCCCTACTGAGCTCTAGAAGGTGCACCTCCCTAAGGCTGACCTCCTCTAGCACTAGACCCTCTTGCTAAACTGCTGCCTATCTGAACACCCATATGGCCTCCCAGTGCCAAAGCCAGATTCTCCTCTACCAGACGTTCTTTCTCCACCGTTGTCTCCATGGTCTTGGGTTTGAAAACCCTCACACCTCTACTAAGATGGGCGTTTAAGCCCCTGAAAAAATGGTGGAACAACATCCCCTCATCATCTCCTACCCCTGCATACTATTTGAGCTCGTAGACACATCGCTCATACTGCTCAACTGATAAGGCCAACTGACGCAAGGTGTGAAACTCATCAACTCGATGTTGATGCCAGTGCTTGAATAGGAAACCAGCATTGAACCGTTCTAGAAAAAATTCCCAAGATACAGAGTTGATGTCAATGTGGAGCTTCTACTCCTCCAACCTCCACCATGTGGATGTGAATCCCCACAGATGTATGATAGTGCACCATGCTTTGGTATTGCTGGCATAAGCATGCATCGCAAAACACCTATCCAGGTCTATGAGCCATGTATTAGCCTCTAACCCAATGCCTACTCCATCATACAATGGGGGATGTGCCCTGAGTAAATCTCTCATATGGGTCTCTGTCTAAGGTGGAATTTCCCTCTTAGTAATATTACCCTGAATCACAACCTACCTTTGACCAAGGAATGCTAATGCCTCCTCATGTGCTCTACGTGTAGCCTCAATCCTTGGAGGATTTTCTGTTGATCTATACCCCCTGAAACATTCTGAGATGCCTGGTCTTCTTCCAGATCTAGTATAAGAGGAACAAGATGAGGAGAGTCATGATGACTCCCTTCACGACCACCTACATGACCACATCCACGCCCTCTACCTCTTACGCATTTGGGAGGCATAATTTTGCACAGACACATCAAGGTATTAGGCAAGGTACACAACTTAAAACCTACACAACTAAAAGCTTAATGGGTTCATCATAATCCCAGAGTACCTAGTGTTTAAACCTGGGCTGTGATACCATGTGTAATGCCTCACCACACAACCCTAGAGGAAGTTGCAATTAACTACTCAAAATGTACTTTTTTAAAAAAAAGTACAATTAACATGCAAGTTCATTAACCATTGTCAACAACCTCTAAGGTTACGATACTGAGATTACTTAAAACCCAAACAAGAAACATGAATTGAAAACATAACATTTAATTATTTAATAATTTAAGTACACATACACTCCATACATGATAAATTACATCTAAGAATAAATAATACAACATGGTTTCAAATAACATAATTTAACAATAAGATTACAACTCTCATTCCCTGAATGAGGTAAATCCAATAAACATGGTTACAAATTACATCTTCCACCTCAATAACAAATGAGGGGTAATAAATTACAAGATTCAACTGAAAACAATAAAGCATGAAATGAAACTAAATCCCATGAGCTCTCCAACTGGAAATCTTGTCCACACGAACAAGAAGAAGACCCAACACATTAAGGTACACATTCCACCCAACCATGTCATACCCGAAGGCTCACCCCCTGTGCTAGGAGAAAGCAACAAGGATTCCTAAACAAGACCATCTACCTCTAGACAGAGGCTACACATAACTAAATTGAATTAAATACAAGTACAACATCACTTAACACAATGGTTACAATACTTCCAGAGTTAAATAATCAATTGCATCACTGATACAAACATACTATTGACTTAGGAGAAGTGTCATCACAATGTTACATTGGATATCCTAGTAAGTCTTCCTAGGTACAGACCCTCATCTCGAGATATCTTGGAAACCTCTAATGACTCCCAACCCCTCATGCAAACCAATGTAGAATCGGTTATCTCTCGTAAAGATAAGGTAACGATCTTGCCATTCTAGGCCTTCTCATCCCATCCCAAGTCTATACAAGCCCTTGCATCCATGAGCGAGGAAAAAATAATCTTATTAAGTGTTTGATACTACCTAAACCTCTCATAAGTTTATTTTCGTTATCACTGGATTAACTAACTTACAATGAATTACCCTGACACCACTTTATGTGTCGACCCTCATTGCAAGCCACTCCTCTAAGACAACACGTGGAATAACTCCACAACCCCAGGGTACACAAGTGTGACCTAAGGATAATAACTCCCTATCCATGACATAAAGTCAACACACCCCGTTCAGGATAACTGGGTATCTAACTGGATCTAATAAGATGCACTACCCAAGGCAATTCAAAGGTTGACTAACATGTTACAACAACCAACACAATCACATGAAAATCCCATTTGGAAGACTTACATATTAAATAACTTCATTTACCCAACATCACGAAAGAGGGAGATTTCATAACAAAAAGAAAAATTAGGCAAATTACTATCCTACTTTAGGATTTCCTAAATCCAAGCAAGGAAATAACATATTGCATGTAATCAAATAAGAATAATTAACATTATTTGCAACTACTCAAAAGTAATTAAAATTATATTGACAACGTTAAGGAACTTAAGCTAATAATTTAATTCTGTTTTCTCCAATTACACATAATAATAAAAATCAACTTTTTAAATAAAAACATTTATTATAAAGTCAATTTTATTTCAATCTATGATAATAGAATAATCATCTTAAAATCCATATATTTAAATATATATTTAAAAATAAAAAAAATTATATTCCAACTAATTAAAATAAATCCCAATTATTTAAAATATAATATATATATATATATTTAAATAATAATAAAAATATTTATTTCGTTTATAATATATTATATATATATATAATATAAAATAAAATAAATAAAAATAAAGTTAAAATAAAAAAAGTGAATTATTGGTTGACCCCATGGGCCCCCGAAAGGGAGAGGGGACACAGCCATAGGCTATTCCCAACCTCCCCTATGGAGGCAACGCTACCTGTGGAAGCGCTTCCCCCACACAAGGTGTGGAGAGCACTACCACAATAGCGCCCTCCCTGGGGCGGGTGTGTGCAGCCATGGCTGCCACCTCCCCTACCACTAAATATATTTATATTTATATTTATATTTATATATTTAATAAAACATTTAAAATAAGCCTCCCCTATTTGCACATAAATTTTTCTTTGTAAATTGTTTTTTTTATAAAAACAAAAAATTTCTCCAGTCTAATAGAAAATTCATAAATATATATATATAACCTGTATATATATATATAAATTTCCATTGTTTCACAGTCAAATTGTGCAAATTTTCCTAAATTCTGATAAGAATATTTTCAAACTTGAGTTCCTGGTTTTAAATTTCAATTTTTAAAATATGATATTTCATTGCATCCAAAATAGATTGTTTTCATATTTCATTTTGTTTCTTTCCATTTTTCTATTGTTAAACTTGAAAATTTCTGTTGCAAGTTTTGTTTTTCTACAAAAAATCTAAATTTCTTCAAGATTTCAACAGGGTTTTCAAAAATGTTTGCAACAAGTTTTCAAATTGAAAATGAAAATTTCCAAAACAATAAACAAGGAGAACCTGTAATCTGAAGCTTGAAGGAGAGTTTGAAGAAGAAAGTTGAGCTTCCTTGGAAGATGATTTTTCCAAAACTCTTTCAAAATCCTCACCCAATTTCCAATAATGCATATCAAACATGAAGAACTCCCCTTTTCTTTTAACATCAATCTATTTATTTTTAAAATGAAATATGTTCCCCCAAATTTTAGTCAATTTTCCCCAAAATATCCCATCCAATTAATTTAAATAATCAATAAAATAAATCTAATCCAAGATTAGATTATTTTATTGATTAAATTAAATTAATTAATAAATTAAGTAACAATTCTAACACTACAACTAGATAAATTTAATAAATAACTTAAATACATAAAGCCATTTATTTGCCTTTTCCAACTTGAAATTAAATAAATCAAGGAGAGATAAACAAAAAAGAGACAACTTAACCTGACTAAAACCCGATGACACACTATGAATAGGGTGATGACTTGGCACGAAAAACCTAGCTACTATCTCCCAATCAAAAACTGTTGGCCAATGGACACACTCAAACCTATGAAATCAGGTGGAGTCGATGTTCTGTACCTGTCAACCTGCGCACAAAGAGTATATTGAACATGCATATATATATAACATTATAAAACACACCTTGAAGAGGAAATCTTGGAATCGTAGGGCGCTTGCAAGCGAGTGGTACAATCCCATCCCCTTCACCAATACAAAATTGCTAATTGAAGGATCTAACATCAATAAAATAATTGAAAACATAAAGCATCATTAATTAAATATCTGCTAAGCTAATCCAAAGCATGCCATAATGATATCATCAGAGTAAAATACCATCACATCAAAATATAACATTCACATCTCTTTACAGTTAGCGATCAAATAGTAACCAAGTACCATATTCAAAGTATTAACAGAAACAAACATAACAAAGAAAAACATTGTACGATCCAAAGAGTCAAAAATGGAGGGGTGCTACAGTTTTGCTCATTTTCTTGTAATTGTTCATGAATACCTTGTTAAGGGTTTAAAAGTCTTCAAAATGTAAATTTTTGACCCATTCCACTGTCTGTCATTACTGTAGCTTTTGGAATGGGTTTGATATGTTAGGAAAAGATGTTTGGATGGTTTGGGTGAGTAGCGGTTGAGGTTTGATGGAGATTGGAGGACTGTCCTAATGCATTTTAAGTGAAATTTGTATGGAAAATGGTGGTTTAGTGCTAGGGTTTGATGAATTAGAGTTGTTAAAGGCTATATGTTGAACTTAAGCATGTGTAGGTGCAATTAGATGTGTTGGAGGTGTTGGAAAAGTTAGAGAAGGTCTGGAAGGGTATTTTTCAATAAACCCTTTTGAAAGTTGCTAAAAACAAGGGTTTGTTGGTTAGGTATGTTGGAGGTCATACCATTAAGTAAAATTTGTAAAATTGGAGGTTTTGACATCAATGGAATGCTGCCTCATTTATTTTTGGTGTTGAGGATAAGAATAAAGACAAGTTCATTTGGAAAAGTGGGCTAATTTTCCCTTGGTAGCAGTGATGAAGCCTTGTTTTGGAGTGATTGTTCCAAGGTAACCTAAGAGTGTTTTTAGATATGTTTTTGAAGGCCTTCAAAGGCATCCAAAAGTGTATTTTTTTTGTGGGTTTGGGTTGGAATTGAAAATTTGTGTGTAGTTTAGCTTGTTTGGAGACCTACTAGGCTAGTAGGCTTGAATAGTGAAAATTGATGATTAAGTGTTACAAGAGTAAAAGGGTGGTTGGATCTTGATCCATTTGAGTTTGTGAGAAGTATTATACCCCTTATCTACATCAGTGACATGCCAAGGTTAGATGCATAGTTGTAATAATGAATCCCACACTTTTAGTTTTCAAATTTAAATTTAAAGTTAACCTTAACTATACCAATTGAACTTTGTGTGACATTTACTATTAATTACATCATCATTTGGGGTATACACTAGGAGAAAGATAACTCATAGACAAAAAGCACCTATGTATGTAACATTATAACATAACATCCCACCCCCCATCCCAGTGCTGGACAAAACACATGATGGAAATACTTGACGATGGACAAAGACAGAGACAGATGAACAAAACATAGTTGATAGACGATGGTGGATGGACTATACATACAGATTTTGAAAAACCAATAGAATTTAAAAATGAGCGGGATGTTTAAAGAGAGCGGGAGTTTTAAAATCAATTTTCATTTTTTTGCAGCGACGCATATGCAAATCAATTTTGTTCTACTGATTGTTGGTTTTGTAGGTTTGATGGCGGACTATGATGGAGAGTTTATTTTCCAATCAAACCAAAATGTCTAATTGCATTATCGTTTGCAACTAATGAGTGTATATGCGCACATATGAATGGAAAAAATGGTCCTATGTTGTGGGTGCTTATTCGGTGGTCATCTCCATGAAAATGTGTCTACGCTTGGTAATCAAGGTACACATAATGCCCATTTCTATTTTTGATTATCTAATTTTTATAGTTTGTATGTACATAACTTTTTTTATTTTGAAACAAATCATTTTTATTAAATTTTTTACTGCAATTCTAGTTTTTGTATGTTACATGCCTCTGCATTTTGTTGTTCTATTGCTTTTCTTTGGTGGAGGTTTGTCTATATTAGTTCTTACTAATGTCTTGTTTGTATTAAGCTGAGCATTCTTTTAGGGAGACCACTTTGGATTCAAAATCCAAGCTAGATCGAGCCTTTGAGGGAGGCAGTTGGTAGATGGTTGGGACAGAGAAAAAATGAATATTTGGAAGGTATTGGATGGTGGAAAGGAGGGATGATAGTTTTTGGTTGAATATTTTCTGTGTAGGAATGGGAAAGGTAAGAAGGGGAGGATGATTTGTTTCCCGCTCCCATCGTGCCTCTATATTTGTGACTACAAGTTTGCAATGATTGACTACAATTCTTTAATCATGCAATTTGGCTGAAGAGTTATTTGATGTTGGCAATGTGTGGAGTCTCCTTAAATTTGGGTAAGTGAGATTTTGTCTCTATGCAACAAAATAGTAGGGGAGAGCACATGTAGGAGTTGATTATAAAAATCTTTGGCAAAATAAATTTCATGCGGAAATAGGGGAAGTTGAATCCCCTCCTTTGTGTTATTTATGATAAATATGGGAGAGTTGAAAACTTGTGTTATCTAATAGAAGTTTAGTCTTGTTGAAGATGCCATGTTTATGTCTATATCCATTGCCAAGTGTCATGTTAAATCGTCTTGAGTGTAATTTAAGAAAGTAGATTATTGTGTTGCTCAATTCATTACAACTGAATTTTTATTAGTTTTGTCTTAAGAATTATCTTGCTGGATTTTTTGGACTATGTGGTAGTGAGCGGTTTATCTTAGGTTGCCTTTTGGTGTGATTTCTCATTTAGTTGGGCCCCTCACTAGGTTTGCATAAAAAGGGAAGTTAAGAGTATTGATGATTATAACATAAAGAAAATGTGCTACGTTTGGCTCTTTCATAAGGATATTGCATCCTAATCAAAATTGAGGACATTTTTAATTTTGTTCCATTAAAGAAATAATCCTCTAAATGACCAATATTCATATATTGCCTTAATTAGTTGATAGGATATTTTTTTTGAAGTTTCCACCAAGATTTTCATTAGCCTATCCGTGAATTGGATTTTCTGGCACCGAGGGTCTGACGACCGGCAGGGAGGGCACTATTTTTTTTTGTGGCGATGTGGGTGTTGGTAATTATGCTGGTTGGTGGTGGTGGAGAATGTTGTTGTTGTAATGGGGAAGGTGAATGGTAAGTATTTGACGTGGACCTTCACAAATATGTGGGTTGGAGGTGGTGGAAGTGGTCTTCTCAAAAGGAAAAGGTGAATGGTAAGTGCTTGCTTGCCCGATGGTTAATGCATTTTGTGGTTGTTGTATGATGGAGGTGGACGAAGTAAATGCAGACATAAAAAGTAAATGTGATATTGAATGTAGCAATCTGGGAAAGTATACTTTGATTAAGCTACATTGTGCAAACAACAATTGTGGTGTTGGTTTTGTAGTAGACGAATGTAATAAAAATCATTTCCTTTGGCTCCGTCACTAGTTTGATACCAGACTGTTTGGAATCCATCTTATGCCAAATTGAAAATTGGTGTTCTCCGGAATCTGTAAGTTATTTTACATGGGTAGTTTGCATGGATGGTTGATTTATTGTCTATGTCTTCTTTCCAAATGTTTGTATCTTTGGCATTATACCCATTGTGGAGATTTGAAAGAGATTATCATTCTATATTGATGGAGGAATTGCAGTTAAATGTTCTTTCTTTCGTAAAAAAATATGCTTAGGGTTAGTAATTTGTTCACCGTTGGTTTATGGTTTTGGTTATCTATGTGCATCCTTCCCATTGCAAACATCATGATAGGAGCAATTTGTATTAATTTTCATTGTCAAAACATCCATTGTGGTATTGATTTCATAGCAGGCCATTGTAAAAATCGTTGCGGGTATGTGCAAGATCATGATGGGCCAAAAAGTGGCGATATGATGGGTATGTGGTTGATGAATTTTCTTACCCAAAATTGATGAAATGAACAAGGTTTTTAAAGGATATTCTAAGCTTTCCACCAATATAAATTATGCTTTACTTTGAATTTAATAAATAATTATTATTCATTTTCTATTTGGATGACTAAAAGTACTAATTGATAAGGTTGAGTTAGAAAAAACATCTATAGCTTTAAATGGTAGCATCACATATTTTGAATCAAATATATGTCACGTCTTCACATACTATATGATTAAAAAAATTTCATGAGATTTTGACCAAGTTAAGATGGTTAGACATACAAGTTTTTATATTTTTATAGGTTGTAATAAAAAATCATAATTAATTACATTTACTTGAAAAAATTACAAAAAAATATGCATCACATCCGGACATGATTCCTCTACTTATATCTAAAATATTATAAAAAAATATTATCATTTTATTGTGGTTATGGTGGTCAGACATACACCTACTTCTTATTTTTTCCCTGAAATTTTAGTACTACTGCATTGAAATTTCAAATTTTCACCAAATAGATTTTTTTTAAAAATAAACCTAGTAGTTTTGAAACTACATTCAATTTGCTACAGATTCTGTTTTTACATAATTTTGAAATAATATAGATAACTCATTCAAATTTTTATGTCAAGTTGCCTAACTCTGATTTTTCTAAATTTTTTGCCACTTAAGGGCCTTTTTTTTCCATGATGATCATGCACATACCCTTTCCTAAGGCTTCATTGGTGGTTTAATAGTGGACTATTGTAAAAAAACCATTTCCTTTAGCTCTATCGCTAGTTTGATAGTAGGTTGTTCACAAACTATTTTATGCCAGATTGAAAATTGTTGTGCTCTAGAATCTATAAGTCTTTTTACATGGGTAATTTATATAGATGTTTTATTTATTGTTGATGTCTTCTTACTATATGTTTGTATCTTTGGTGTTATACCCATTTTGGAGTTTCGAAAGAGATTATCGTTCTCTATGGATGGAGAAACTACACAAAATCTTCTTTCTTTCATCAAAAAATATGGTTAGGGTTAGCTATTTGTTCATTGTTGGTCTATTGTTTTGGTTGTTTGTATTTATACCCATTTTGGAGATTTGAAAGAGATTATCATTCTCTATGGATGGAGAAATTGCACTTAAATCTTCTTTCTTCCATCAAAAAATGTTAGGGTTGGTTATTTGTACATTATTGGTCTATTATTTTGGTTGTCTGTGTGTATCTTTGGTGTTGCATCCATTACCATGGGAGCAATTGTAGTGTATGAAACCATTGAAATATTGGAGATAAAATTTCTTTGGTGGTTGTTCAGTGTTGTTCTAATAGCTCTTTTACAATTTCTCTATTTCTATATAATATTTAGTGTCAGGTCATGTAGCTTGAATTTTCAATGGAGGTTGTGATGCTATACTAATGTTTTCATGGGTGTTTTGCATAGCTGATTAATGTATTGTTAATTTCTTCTTGTTATATGTTGGTCTAGTGCTGCCACAATAATGGGTTACACTTTTTGGGACATCGTAATTTTTGCCTGAAATCACATATTTTTTAGAAAATACAATGATTTAAGACTTTAAAGGTTCAATTTAAATGATTTTAGTTAAAGAGGGATTAATCAAACCCCCTTGGATCAAACCTCCTTGGATAGAACCTTGTTAGATTTAAACCATACCTATAATCGAGTATCCTCTACACCTATCAAAATGTTGATAAAAAACCACTTTTGATTTACCTTTTGGGTGATCAAATGAATTCATTTAAAATTTATGTTTTGTAAGTATGTATCCCTTATTATAAGCTTTCCAAAAAGTATAATTTTAAATATGTTTAATTTGATTATTATATTAATTTTTTTATTTCTTGTGAATGTAAGATTTTCAATGAACATCAAGTTCTTTCTTTCACACATACGAAAAAATAGAAAAATAGAGAATTTTTTTTCTAAAAAATACATGTGCACTAGGTATTGATGTCCTAATTCCAACAAAAAAAGAATAAGTTAATTCAAATGAATACCAAAAAAGGTTGTGGGCTGAAGTACACCTATGTCCAAATTATAATTACTCTGACTTGAAAATTTAATTAAAAATAAGATATGTAATAAAAAATTATGAAAAAATATCACTAGATATTGGTGTGAAAAATTTGTATTTTAAAAATTAGAATTGTATCCTGTCTATAAAAAAAGTTATGCAGTCCGAAGTAAACATCACTTTTTAAAAATGCTTATTAGTAAAAAAAACAAGTTATTACAAAATACAAAAAATGATTCATAATTTATTTTTTAATTTATTTTTTAAAATATAATTAGAATCTACACAAAAGATGTAACAAATAACTAATTTGTTTCATCTTCAAATTATTAATGGTTTAGTTTCTATAGGCGTAAGAAAGTGAATATCTAGTGAAAAATCCTGATTTTAATGTCAAGTTTGGCCAAAAACTGTAACCCATTATTTTGATTATCTGTGTTACATATCTTTGGAATTGAAACCATTACCATAGGAGGAATTGTAGCTATGTGTGTGAAGGGTTTATGGTTGTATGAAACCATTGACATATTGGAGATAAAATTGCTTTGGTGGTTGTTTAGTGTTTTTCTAATAGCTTTTTTACAATTTCTCTATTTCTATATAATATTTAGTGTCAGGTCATGTATCTTGAATTTTCAATGGAGGTTGTGGTGTTATATTGATGTTTGCATGGGTGTTTTTCTTTGATGATTAATTTATTGTTAATGTCTTCTTGTTATATGTTTCTATCTTTGGAGTTATACCCATTTTTGAGAGTTGAAAGAGATTATTGCTCTTTGTGGGTGGAGAAATTGCAGTTAAATCTTATTCCTTTGGTGGAAAAAATATGGTTAGGGTTACTAATATTTGGGTGTCAAGTGTTATTCTAATAACTCTTTTACAATTTTTGTATTTGTGTATAATATGTGGTGTGAAGTGATGTAGCTCAAATTTCCAATGGAGTCTATGGGGTTGTCCTCATTTTGCATAGATTATTGCTACATATTGGCTTTGGGAGCTCTATTTAATGTGGGTTTAGGGAAATTACAATTAAATCTTCTTCCTTTCATCAAAAAAATATGGTTGGGGCCAGTAATTTTTGTGGCCCTTGTTTATTGTTTGTAGTTATCGTTGTTCATTTTTGGCTTTATACCCGTTGCTATAGGGAAAACTGTAGTTAAATCTTCTTAATTTCATCAAAAAATATATTATCTCTTCCCATTTGAGAAGAATCTTTTGACAATGCAATTTAATCAATATACTTTCTCACACATTTTGCAATACATCAGTGTTAAAACTATCCAGCCTGCTATCAAAAGGAACAATCAGCAGAGGTCGGGACAAATTAACAATAAATTAATCATTTATGCAAAATAACCATGTAAACATACATATATATATATACATGTAAACATATAGACATATATATGCATGTATACATATATACGTATATATACATGTAAACATATACACAGATATATATATATATATATA
>VDFB02000007.1:103467301-103496990 GCA_007258455.2 Sequoia sempervirens | reverse complement strand
TTCAAACTTATTCAACTTATTAAACTTATTCTCAGATATAATCATTAATTATGAAAGAATAAATGAGAAACACATCATAAGCACACATAACACCAATATTTTTATGTGGAAACCCTGTTAGGGGGAAAACCACGGTGGATGTCAGTCCACAAGATTATACCCTATTAAAAGTATAAGAGAATATGAATGGGCAATGCACATGCATTTAGGCACACTACCTAGAGCTCACTACTCAATTAAAAAAGAAGACACACTGTCTTATAGAAAGGTTCTGATTAAATCCATTAACTTTGAACTAAGAAAATAGCATCTGCTAATGCCTGGTTACAGTTTCAATTAAGCACATGAACACTTCTTCACTCTTCTTCACTCTTCTTCACAGTTCTTCACTCTTCTTCACTCTCTACTCTTCCTTTGAATGATTTGAAAAACATTCACAAACATGAATTATTCACTTCACATCCTCTCTATACAATTCAAATAATAATCGTTCTTATATATCTGTAGCAAAAAATTACATTGTTGTAAGTCGGCTTCAACAAAATAGCAAGAAAGAATAGAAACAATTGGATCAAATAAAATAAAGATTAATTATGTGAATCAACCAAGTTCGGCCATAACATAGTGAAGACCAAAAATAACATCCTTAAACATGAACCAATTCAATTAATTACTCCTCGAAGATCCACAAAACGCTTCAACAGTTTGTCGGCCAAGAACATGAAAGACATGAACATGCAAGAGAAAATCTTGGATCACGAGCATGACGATCAATGCGGATGTGCAACACAGAGAGAGCATGAACTAGAAACATTAACAAGCATCATGAAACACCAGAGAAGCATTCACAACAATTAAACTTACTGAAATCACATGATCTTAATTCAAGAACACAAACTAAAGTAACAAAAAAACTGTCAGAATACAAATCTTCATAACTTGAACAAATCTTCATGCGGATCTCTGAAACTTGATGTGGATAAACTAAATATACTCAACAAGAAACCCTTTATTCCACAACCTCTGAACAACAATTTAATGATCAAACTGTCATAAAGAACTTCACTTCACCATTGACAACCTGTAGCAATTCTTATTAAAATTTTCTTAATATCCTCGACATATATAGCTTCTAATGCAATAGTGCTAATAGTGTTGACATCAATGACAACCACATATTAACAACACACCACAACATCCAATAGAAGGTGCAACCACTACAAGAGAAGAATTCATCGAGACAACAAGTGTAAAGAGTGATGCAAATTTGAAGAGTAAAGGAGAATATGATATGTTGGTGTCCAAGACTGAAGTAGAGAAGGTCAAGGATGAATTGATCTTAAAGGATCAAGAGAAGCCTAAAAAGTATGATGAAGACATGGTGAGGAAAAATTTTGGTCCATTAAAAGAAAAAGAGGTTAAAAGGCATCCACATAATGTCAATACAGTGGATTGTAAGACTAAAAGGGCAGTGCAAGAAGAGGCAAATGATCTAATGACAGAGATAAGAAGAAAAGAGGGAGTGAAGAAGAGTAAGTTGGCAATGGAAAGCCAAGATAGGCTTGTAGCACATGAAGAGATCATGGTGGGGGAAGTTTTGTGTTCCTTGAAGGTAGAAGAAGATGATGGGTAGTCAATCACTACCATGACAAGGGTAAAATGTAATATGAGTTTGAAAGGTAATGATAATGGTTTGATGTCAATGAATGATAAAGAAAGGGTCAAAGGTGAATTGGTAGAGAAGACTCAAGGTTGGAATGATAATGGCATGACAAAGACAACACTTAGTCCTTTAGATTCAAGGAGAGTTAGTGAGCAGACGAGGTTTGGAGATACAGTGATTTCTAAGTCTGAGAATGCAGTGATGGCAAAGGTAAAGAGTCTAGTGCAAGGAAAGAAGATGGACAATGTAGTGGGCCAAGGAAAATGGAAAAGGTTAGTGAAAGAGTTTGTAGAGATTGAAGAGAAGAGAGAAGTTGCAGTCACCCCAAGAGGTGAAGAGGTAAAGGTAATGATTTTGAAGAAGGTCTCAGTGATGGAAGGGACCAAAGACGTGAAGTTGACAATGATAGGCCAAGAGAAGGCCAAGGAAAGGTTGATTGCGAAGGCTCCAAATGAGTTGGAGAAAAGAGATGGTGCTATGGTAAGGAAAATGAATTGTCCTTTAGAGGAAAGATAGGTTGGTATGCAGTTGTATTCTGCCATGACAAATATTTTTAAGAATGATTGTATTAGGGTTCCAAGATTGGAGGACCTGGAAGAGGTTGGGAAGGAAAAAAGTGAAGTGAGAGTGAATGTTTGGCAAGGACAATGGGGTAGATTTAAGCATGCAACTAAGATGATGAAGAAGAGAGATCATAGGGAAATTGAACAATGTTTTTTTGCTGGTGTAATGATAGGTATAACAAACAATTTTGATGTGAAAAGTGTTAGAGGACTTGAAGCAGGTCTATTTGTAGAGAAGCGACAATATCAAGTTGAAAGGCAAGGAAGAATTGATGAGTTTGAGCTTGTTTCAAAGGTAAAGATGAAGGCAGTTCAATAACAAGTTCTTAGAGGAAATATTGCAAGTGTCAAGGCAAGGTTGGAAAAAGATACAAATGAGAGACAAGCCAGAGGGTATGTAGCTGGCCAGTTTGTGAAGGAGAGACAATGTCAAGTTGGAAGCAAGTTTAATAATGTAAAAAAGGACTTTATTTTTTCAGTATCTAACCCAGTGGAAGGGTTTCCCAGGTGAAAGAAAATTTGGAGACGAAGGAGATGAATTTTATAGGTGTGGAAAAGCTACAACTCACATTCCAAGAGACTTGTAAAACATTCAAGTTCGGGTGTATGGTGTAGGAGCACCAAGTACATTTCTATTGCAAAAGTTGTCAATTGAGGTCATATGTTAGATTCTAAGTGGTTTAAGTCATTTTGTTATTAAATAAGGTCATGTTAGACCATGGTTAAGGTGATTTAGGACTTTGTGGGGTTTTACATTGTCAAGTTATGCCATTTTTGTCAAAAATGCCATATTATGTAAAAGTTGCCAAAATATGCAAAAATATAATGTTGTAAAAGTTGTAAAATGGCAAGTTATGGGAAGACCAATATTCATAGTATTTAAAACAAAGTTTTGTACATTGGGTTAGTTAGTTGTTGAAGGAAAAAGCATAAATAGGAGGAAACTGTCGATGTAAGACCTCTCTTGAAGATTTGAAGTGGGAAAAATAAATTGAGTCCCCTATTTTTTTAGATTTTTTGTATCTTTCCTTATTGTCTTAGAATTGTATGGCTCATACATCAGTAGTTTGATATAAAATTGTTTTGAATTCATTAAGAGGCATGAGTTAGATTTTATTTTTGTTTGGTGAGTATGTGTAGAATCATGATGGGCCAAAAAGTGGCAATATGATGGGTATGTGGCTAATAACTTTTTTTTTACCCAAAATTGATGAAATGAAAAGGGTTTTTAAAGGAGATTATCAGATTTCCACCAATATAAATTATGCTTTACTTTAAATTTAATAAGTAATTATTATTCATTTTCTATTCAAATTATTACTAAAGTCCTAATTCATAGACTGATTGAAAAACATCTATAGCTTTCAAACGGTATCACATTTTTTGAATCCAAAACATGTGTCACACTATATGCTTCACATACTATAGGATTAAAAAAAGAAAAAATGAATTTCATGATGTTTTGACCAAGTTAAGATGGTCAAACATACAAGTTTTTTATATTTTTTTAAAGTTGTAATAAAAAATCATAATTAATTATTTACTTGGAAACAAATTACAAACAAATATGCATCACATCAGAACATGAGTCCTCTAATTCTATCTAAAATCTTATAAAAAAATATTATAATTTTATTATGGTTAGGGTGGTCAGACAAACACCTACTTATTTTTCCCCTGAAATTTAAGTACTATTGCATTGAAATTTCAAATTTTCACCAAATAGATTTTTATTTTTTAAAAAATCCTAGTATTTTAGAAACTACATTCAATTTGCTACAAATTCTATTCTTACATATTTTTGAAATAATATAGATAACTTAATCAAATTTTTACATCAAGTTGCCTAACTCTAATTTTTCTAATTTTTTTGCCACTTAAGGGCCTATTTTTTCCATGATGATCCTGCACATACCCTGGTTTGAGCTCTTAATATTGAAATTGGTGGTTGTTTTTGTAACGCCTCGCCACACAACCCTAGAAGAAGTTGCAATTAACTACTCAAAACCTACAAATTTTTTTTTTTAAAGAACAATTAACATGCAAGTTCACTACCCATTGCCAATAAGCTCTAAGATTACGATACTGAGATTACTTAAAACCCAAACAAGAAACATGAATTCAAAACATAACATTTAATTATTTAATAATTTAAGTACACATACATTCCATACATGTTAAATTACATCTAAGAATAAAGGATACCACAAGTTTTCAAATAACATAATTTAACAATAAGATTACAACTCTCATTCCCCGAATGAGGTAAATCCAATAAACATGTTTACAAATTACATCTTCCACCTCAATAACAAATGAGGGGTAATAAATTACAAGATTCAATTGAAAAAAATAAAGCATGAAATGAAATTGAATCCCAGGAGCTCTCCAACTGTAAATCTCGTCCACACGAACAAGAAGAAGACCCAACGAATTAAGGTACATGTTCCACCCAACCATGTGATACCCGAAAGCTCACCCCCCGTGCTAGGAGAGAGTAATAAGGATTCCTAAGCAAGGCCATCTACCTCTAGACATAGGCTACAAATAACTAAAATGAATTAAATACAAGTACAACATCACTTAACACAATGGTTACAATGCTTCCAGAGTTAAATAATCAATTGCATCACTAATACAAACATATTGCTGACTTAGGAGAAGTGTCATCACAATGTTACATGGGATATCTTGGTAAGTATTCCTAAGTCCCGATCCCATCTCAGGATATCCTGGAAACCTCTAACGACTCCCGGCCCCTCATGCAAACTAATGCGGAATCAATTATCTCTCATAAAGACAAGATAACAATCTTTCCATTCTAGGCCTTCTCATCCCATCCCAAGTCTATACAAGACCTTGCATCCATGAGAGATGCAAAATTAATCTTATTAAGTGTTTGATACTACCTAAACCTCTCATAAGTTTATTTTCATTATCATTGGATTAACTTACAATGAGTTACCCTGACACCACTTTGTGTGTTGGCCCTCATTGCAAGCCACTCCTCTAAGACAACACATGGAATAACTCCACAACCCAAGGGTACACAAGTGTGACCTAAAGATAATAACTCCTTATCCATGACATAAAGTCAACAAACCCTGCTCACGATAATTGGGTATCTAACTAGATCCAATAAGATGCACTACCCAAGCCAATTCAAAGGTTGACTAACAAATTACAACAACCCACACAATCACATGAAAACCCCATCTGGAAGACTTACATAACAAATAACTTCATTTGCCCAACATCACGAAAGAGGGAGATTTCATAACGAAAAGAAAATTTAGGCAAATTACTATCCTACTTTAGGATTTCCTAAATCTAAGCAAGGTGATAACATATTGCATGTAATCAAATAAGAATAATTAACATTATTTGCAACTACTCAAAAGTAATTAAAATTATATTGACAACGTTAAGGAACTTAAGCTAATAATTTAATTATGTTTTCTCCAATTACACATAATAATAAAAACCAACTTTTTAAATAAAAACATTTATTATAAAGTCAATTTTATTTCAATCTATGATAATAGAATAATCATCTTAAAATCCATATATTTAAATATTTATTTAAGAAAAAAAATCATTTTATATTCCAATTAATTAAAATAAATCCCAATTATTTAAAATATATAATATATATATTTTATATATTATATATATTATATATATATTTAAATAATAATAAAAATATTTATTTAAATTATAATATATTATATATATAATATAAAATAAAATTAATAAAAATAAAATTAAAATAAAAAAAAGAAATTATTGGTTGACCCTACAAGCCCCCAAAAGGGATAGGGGACGTAGCCATAGGTTGCGCCCTACCTCCCCTATGGAGGTGGCATTGCCTGTGGCAGCGCATCCCCCCACACAAGGTGTGGGGAGCATTTCCACAACAATGCCCTCCTTGGGGTGGCTGTGTGCAACCATGGCTACTCCCTCCCCTGCCACTAAATATATTTTTATTTATATATAATTTTTTTTAATAAAACATTTAAAATAAGCCTCCCCTGTTTGCACATAAATTTTTCTGTGTAAAATTTTCTTTTTATAAAAACAAAAAATTTCTCCAGTCTAATAGAAAATTCATATATATATATATATATATATATATATATATATATATATATATATATATATATATATATAAATTCAATTGTTTTATAGTCAAATTGTGCAAATTTTCTATAGAAAATTTACAATAAAACTAATTTTCAAACACAAGTTTCTAGTTTCAATTTCAATTTTAATATGAAACATTTCAACATCCAAATAGATGTTTTCAAATTTCATTTTGTTTCTTTCCATTTTTCTATTGTTAAAAGTGAAAATTTATGTTGCAAGTTTTGTTTTTCTACAAAAATCTAAAT
Organism: Sequoia sempervirens; assembly: GCA_007258455.2. NCBI lineage: Eukaryota > Viridiplantae > Streptophyta > Pinopsida > Cupressales > Cupressaceae > Sequoia > Sequoia sempervirens. The sequence continues at coordinate 103,490,373 of VDFB02000007.1, read as the reverse complement.
TTCTTCAAGATTTCAACAGGGTTTTCAAAAATATTTGCAACAAGTTTTTAAATTGAAAATGAAAATTTCCAAAATGATTAACAAGGAGAACCTATAATCTGAAGCTTGAAGGAGAGATTGAAGAAGAAAGTTGAGCTTCCCTGCAAGATGATTTTTCCAAAGCTCTTCCAAATTCCTCAGCCACTTTCCAATAATGGATATCAAACATGAAGAGCTCCCTTTTCTTTTAATAACAATCTATTTATTTTTAAAATGAAATATCTTCCCCCAAATTTTAGTCAACTTTCCCCAAAATATCCCATCCACCATAGTTATTACTCCAATATGCATTTTTTGGAGATATTTTGTCTTTTTGAAAATAAAAATAAAAAACAAATTTCTTTTCAACATGACTTTTTTTTAAATCCTATTTCGAATGAATTTAAATGCTTTTAAACATTTTCATTTCCAAAAATTTAACTTAAAAAATTTCCTTTCAAATTTTTTTTAACACTTTTAAAAAATTCCATTTGAAAAAGAATTTAACAATTATAATTTCCAAAATGAATAACTTGATTTAATTCCACACAAATAATTTAAATAATCAATAAAATAAATCTAATCCAAGATTAGATTATTTTATTAATTAAATTAAATTAATTAATAAATTAAGTAACAATTCTAAAACTAATAAATTAAGTAATAATTCTAAAACTAATAAATTAAGTAACAGTTCTAACACTACAACTAGATAAATTTAATAAACAACTTAAATACATAAAGCCATTTATTTACCTTTTCCAACTTGAAATTAAATAAATCAATGAGAGATAAACAACAAAGAAGCAACTTAACCCGACTAAAACCTGACGGCACACTATGACTAGGGTGATGACTTGGCACAGAAAACCTAGCTACTATCTCCCAGTCAAAAACCATTGGTCAATGGACACGCTTAGACCTGTGAAATTAGGTGGAGTTGATGTCTTGTACCTGTCAACCTGCGAACAAAGAGTATATCGAACATAAATATATATATAATTATAAAACACACCATGAAGAGGAAATCTCAAAATCATAGGGCACTCGTAAGTGAGTGGTACAATCCCGTCCCCTTCACCAATACAACATTACTAATTGACGAATCTAACATCAATAATAAAATCAAAAGCACAAAGCATCTTTAATTAAATATCTACTAAGCTAATCCAAAGCATGCCATAATGATATTATCAAAGTAAAATACCATCACATCAAAATATAACATTCACATTGCTTTACAATTAGCGATCAAATAGTAACCAAGTATACCATAGTCAAAGTATTAATAGAAACAAACATAACAAAGAAAAACACTGTACGATCCAAAAAGCCCAAAATGGAGGGATGCTACATCCTCCCCCTAGGGTTAGGATTATTCTTGGAAGCCTGCAAACAAGGAGGGATAGAGCTCCCTCATTCTAGTTGCATCTTCCCAAGTGGATGACGTGTCATCCCTAGGATCCCACTGGATCCTAACCTGGTCAATATCTCGCCCTCGAAGAGTGAGCGTTTTGTGCTTCATTACAGCCATGGGCTCCAAAGCTAGCTGCCCATCCTCTACCTATAATGCATTCCAATCAAGTACATGAGAAATGTCTGGATGGTACAACCGAAGAACTAAAACATGAAAAAAATCATGAAGACATGAGAGACTGGGCAGTAAAGCAAGATAGTAAGCAACTAGACCAATCTTCTTGAGTATCTCGAAGGGTCCGACAAAACGAGGCACCAACTTATAGCCCTTCCCATAACAGATGGGACTCTTTCGCGGACACACCCGTAAGAAGACTCTATCGCCTATAGAAAACTGATGATCCACTCTATGCGCATCTGCATACTTCTTCTGCCTATCCTGTGCTACCACCAAGTTCTCTCTAATCCTATCCACATGTTGCTCCATATCCTGCAACATCTCAGGACCCAAAGTCACTCTATCCTCAAGTCGATCCCAACTCAAGGGAGTGCGACATGGTTGCCCATAAAATTCCTGGAATGGAGGCATGCTGATAGAACTCTGGAAACCATTATTATATGCAAAATCTACCAAATAGAGATAATCTTCCCATCGTGTCTGCTGGTCCATTACATACATACGTAACATGTCCTCAAGGATCTAATTGACCCTCTTAGTCTATCCATCTGTCTCTAGGTGATAAGTTGAACTGAAGTTCAACTATGTCCCCATCACATGCTGTAATGAAGTCCAAAGAGCTAAGGTGAACATTGGATCCCTGTCAGAAATAATCCAATGTGGAATACCATGTAACCTCACTATGTTCTCCATGAACACTCTGGCTACAAATGATGCAGTATAAGAAGAGAAAATAAGTGAGAAGTGTGCCACCTTCGTCAACCTATCAACTGTCACCATAATCGCATCATGCCATCTTGAAGAGTTGGGTAAACCAAGAATGAAATCCAATGAGATTATATCCCACTTCCACTCTGGTACTAAATGCGGTTGTAAAAGCCCTGCTAGATGCTGGTGTTCAGCCTTCACTCGTTGACACTCAAGACATCATGACACATAATCCACAATATTGTGCTTCATCCCTAGCCAGAAATACAACTGATGCAAATCTACATACATCTTCTTCACCCTTGGATGGGCTGAATAAGGTGCATGATGTGCTTTTTCCATGACCAAGGTGTGAAGATCACCTGATGAAGGAATGTATGTGCATCCCATGTGCCTCAATATCTCATCTAAATCCAGAGAATATCTTGAATACCTGCCCTCAAGGGGTCTGCCTGACTCAATCTCTGTCCTAACCTCCTAATACCAACTATCCACTAGAAGGGAAGAAAGAATCTGACTCTGCAAATCTACAACAAGAGTCAACTCAGATATCTCATGTCTCCTCCTACTCAGGTCATCCGCTACAAAATTCTCCTTTCCCTAGATATACTTCACTTCAAAGTCATATTCACAGAGAAGCTCCATCCAACACCTTTGCCTAGCATTAAGGTTGGGCTGCATGAAAATATACTGAAGGCTTATGTGATCACTATACAGATCAAACCTATGGCCAAGAAGGAAATGCCTCCATCTTGTCAGGGCATGTACAACTACCGCTAACTCGAGATTATGCGTGGGGTAGTTCAACTCATGAACCTTGAGCTTTCGTGACTCATATGCAATGCCATGACCCTCATGCATCAACATTGCACCTAATCCCTCCAAGGATGCATCTGTACAAACTAGACAAAGTCCCCAGTTGGATCTAGTATCGCAAGTATTGGTGCACTGGTTAGCTTCTCCTTAAGATCCTAAAATGCTACCTCACACTTCTCTGACCACTCAAACCTCTTTCGTTTCCTTTGAAGGGAGGTGATAGGATACCCTATTCTCAAAAAACCTTGCATAACACGCCTGTAATAACCTGCTAGCCCCATAAAGCTACATATCTCTGCCACATTCGTGAGTGTAGGCCAATCTGAGATCGCTTGGATCTTTGTAGGATCCACTAAAATACCTTCCCCTGAGATCACATGACCAAGGTACTAGACCTTAGTCTTGAAGAATTCACACTTTGACAGGTTAGCATAAAGCTGATTATCCCGTAAGCACTGTAATACCTGCCACAAATGTTCCTCATGCTCTTCCACTATCCTAGAGTATATCAAAATGTCATCAAGGAACACAAGGAAAAATATGTCTAAGTACGTACGAAATACCCCGTTTATCAGACTCATGAACATAGAGGGTGCATTCGTCAATCCAAATGGTACTACTATGAACTCATAGTGACCATACTGTGTTCAAAACGTTGTCTTATGGATGTCTGATTTGAAGATATGAAGCTGAGGATATCTTGAATTAAGATCAATCTTTGAAAAGATCATGGCACCCTTGATCTCGTCGAATAGATCATCAATCCTAGGAAGCGGATATCGATTCCTAATGGTTACTTTGTTCAATTGTCGGTAATCAATACATAACTAAGGTGAACCATCCTTCTTCTTCACAAAGATAACTGGTGCTCCCCATGGAGAAATAATAGGGTGAATAAAACCCTTCTCTAACAACTCCTCAAGCTGCAAGCGAATCTCTTTCAGCTCCTAGGTGGTCATACAATAAGGAGCTCGTGAAATGGGTTCCGATCCAGGCACAAGGTCTATTTTAAATTCTATATCCCTTTGAGGTGGCATCCCTGGAATCTCATCTAGAAAGACATCAGAATACTCCTGAAGAATGGGGTGACTATCAAGAGAGACTTTCTCTTCTCCAGATGACCCTCAAGGAAATTGGCCTTTGAACACCCACTATCTCTACTTATCTTCCAGATGCCTCAATGCATTGAATTGAATTATGTCAAAAATCTATGACCGTGCAATGCGCCTCTAACCAATCCATCCCTATGACAATGTCATAAGAACCCAATGGAATAACTCAGAGGTCCAACATAGTATGGAGAGTTCCAACCTCCAATCTACAATCTGGTACAAGGGAATGTGATGCAACTCTTGCACCTAAGGCTAACTAAACCTGCCACCTATCAAATTTCCTTTCTACACCCAGTCTACATCATACCACAACGAAAGAAGAAATGAAGGAGTCTAACGCTCCATAATCAAACAAAATGGTAACTAGGTTACCCAACAACATACCATATGTCTCAACAATGGTACCCTGATTCTCTTCTTAGCTGTTATCAACCGCTACAAAAACATGATTCCCTCGACTTGCATCTCCAACTGTCAGCTCGGATGTCGCAGGTCCCTGAGAAAACCCATATGTGCCCTTGTTGGGACACATTCTAGCTATATGACCCTGCTGGCCACATGAGAAATACCTAGTATCTCTGCCATAGCCCCTGGCTCTAGGTGGTGCACTAGACTACTGCACAATACCCTTGAAAGTGGACTGAGAATTTTGCACTGGTTGATCAAAGTTGAAGTGTTTCATACACCTCCAGTTCTTGTCCCCCTACCTCTGTTGGAAACCTTTATGTTTCCCCTGAGAAACCTGCTACTGCTACTGACCACTCTGCAATGATCCCTACTGAGCTCTAGAAGGTGCACCTCCCTAAGGCTGACCTCCTCTAGCACTAGACCCTCTTGCTAAACTGCTGCCTATCTGAACACCCATATGGCCTCCCAGTGCCAAAGCCAGATTCTCCTCTACCAGACGTTCTTTCTCCACCGTTGTCTCCATGGTCTTGGGTTTGAAAACCCTCACACCTCTACTAAGATGGGCGTTTAAGCCCCTGAAAAAATGGTGGAACAACATCCCCTCATCATCTCCTACCCCTGCATACTATTTGAGCTCGTAGACACATCGCTCATACTGCTCAACTGATAAGGCCAACTGACGCAAGGTGTGAAACTCATCAACTCGATGTTGATGCCAGTGCTTGAATAGGAAACCAGCATTGAACCGTTCTAGAAAAAATTCCCAAGATACAGAGTTGATGTCAATGTGGAGCTTCTACTCCTCCAACCTCCACCATGTGGATGTGAATCCCCACAGATGTATGATAGTGCACCATGCTTTGGTATTGCTGGCATAAGCATGCATCGCAAAACACCTATCCAGGTCTATGAGCCATGTATTAGCCTCTAACCCAATGCCTACTCCATCATACAATGGGGGATGTGCCCTGAGTAAATCTCTCATATGGGTCTCTGTCTAAGGTGGAATTTCCCTCTTAGTAATATTACCCTGAATCACAACCTACCTTTGACCAAGGAATGCTAATGCCTCCTCATGTGCTCTACGTGTAGCCTCAATCCTTGGAGGATTTTCTGTTGATCTATACCCCCTGAAACATTCTGAGATGCCTGGTCTTCTTCCAGATCTAGTATAAGAGGAACAAGATGAGGAGAGTCATGATGACTCCCTTCACGACCACCTACATGACCACATCCACGCCCTCTACCTCTTACGCATTTGGGAGGCATAATTTTGCACAGACACATCAAGGTATTAGGCAAGGTACACAACTTAAAACCTACACAACTAAAAGCTTAATGGGTTCATCATAATCCCAGAGTACCTAGTGTTTAAACCTGGGCTGTGATACCATGTGTAATGCCTCACCACACAACCCTAGAGGAAGTTGCAATTAACTACTCAAAATGTACTTTTTTAAAAAAAAGTACAATTAACATGCAAGTTCATTAACCATTGTCAACAACCTCTAAGGTTACGATACTGAGATTACTTAAAACCCAAACAAGAAACATGAATTGAAAACATAACATTTAATTATTTAATAATTTAAGTACACATACACTCCATACATGATAAATTACATCTAAGAATAAATAATACAACATGGTTTCAAATAACATAATTTAACAATAAGATTACAACTCTCATTCCCTGAATGAGGTAAATCCAATAAACATGGTTACAAATTACATCTTCCACCTCAATAACAAATGAGGGGTAATAAATTACAAGATTCAACTGAAAACAATAAAGCATGAAATGAAACTAAATCCCATGAGCTCTCCAACTGGAAATCTTGTCCACACGAACAAGAAGAAGACCCAACACATTAAGGTACACATTCCACCCAACCATGTCATACCCGAAGGCTCACCCCCTGTGCTAGGAGAAAGCAACAAGGATTCCTAAACAAGACCATCTACCTCTAGACAGAGGCTACACATAACTAAATTGAATTAAATACAAGTACAACATCACTTAACACAATGGTTACAATACTTCCAGAGTTAAATAATCAATTGCATCACTGATACAAACATACTATTGACTTAGGAGAAGTGTCATCACAATGTTACATTGGATATCCTAGTAAGTCTTCCTAGGTACAGACCCTCATCTCGAGATATCTTGGAAACCTCTAATGACTCCCAACCCCTCATGCAAACCAATGTAGAATCGGTTATCTCTCGTAAAGATAAGGTAACGATCTTGCCATTCTAGGCCTTCTCATCCCATCCCAAGTCTATACAAGCCCTTGCATCCATGAGCGAGGAAAAAATAATCTTATTAAGTGTTTGATACTACCTAAACCTCTCATAAGTTTATTTTCGTTATCACTGGATTAACTAACTTACAATGAATTACCCTGACACCACTTTATGTGTCGACCCTCATTGCAAGCCACTCCTCTAAGACAACACGTGGAATAACTCCACAACCCCAGGGTACACAAGTGTGACCTAAGGATAATAACTCCCTATCCATGACATAAAGTCAACACACCCCGTTCAGGATAACTGGGTATCTAACTGGATCTAATAAGATGCACTACCCAAGGCAATTCAAAGGTTGACTAACATGTTACAACAACCAACACAATCACATGAAAATCCCATTTGGAAGACTTACATATTAAATAACTTCATTTACCCAACATCACGAAAGAGGGAGATTTCATAACAAAAAGAAAAATTAGGCAAATTACTATCCTACTTTAGGATTTCCTAAATCCAAGCAAGGAAATAACATATTGCATGTAATCAAATAAGAATAATTAACATTATTTGCAACTACTCAAAAGTAATTAAAATTATATTGACAACGTTAAGGAACTTAAGCTAATAATTTAATTCTGTTTTCTCCAATTACACATAATAATAAAAATCAACTTTTTAAATAAAAACATTTATTATAAAGTCAATTTTATTTCAATCTATGATAATAGAATAATCATCTTAAAATCCATATATTTAAATATATATTTAAAAATAAAAAAAATTATATTCCAACTAATTAAAATAAATCCCAATTATTTAAAATATAATATATATATATATATTTAAATAATAATAAAAATATTTATTTCGTTTATAATATATTATATATATATATAATATAAAATAAAATAAATAAAAATAAAGTTAAAATAAAAAAAGTGAATTATTGGTTGACCCCATGGGCCCCCGAAAGGGAGAGGGGACACAGCCATAGGCTATTCCCAACCTCCCCTATGGAGGCAACGCTACCTGTGGAAGCGCTTCCCCCACACAAGGTGTGGAGAGCACTACCACAATAGCGCCCTCCCTGGGGCGGGTGTGTGCAGCCATGGCTGCCACCTCCCCTACCACTAAATATATTTATATTTATATTTATATTTATATATTTAATAAAACATTTAAAATAAGCCTCCCCTATTTGCACATAAATTTTTCTTTGTAAATTGTTTTTTTTATAAAAACAAAAAATTTCTCCAGTCTAATAGAAAATTCATAAATATATATATATATATAACATATATAACATATATATAATAAAATATATATATATATGTATATATATAGATAGATATAAATATTTACATTGTTTTATAGTCAAATTGTGCAAATTTTCTACAGAAAATTTACAGTAAAATTAATTTTCAAACACAAGTTCTTGGTTTCAATTTCAATTTTAATATGAAACATTTCAACATCCAAATAGATGTTTTCAAATTTCATTTTGTTTCTTTCCATTTTTCTACTGTTAAACTTGAAAATTTATGTTGTAAGTTTTGTTTTTCTACAAAAAAATCTAAATTTCTTCAAGATTTCAACAGGGTTTTCAAAAATGTTTGCAACAAGTTTTCGAATTGAAAATGAAAATTTCCAAAACAATAAACATGGAGAACCTGTAATTTGAAGCTTGAAGGAGAGTTTGAAGAAGAAAGTTGAGCTTCCTTGGAAGATGATTTTTCCAAAGCTCTTCTAAAATCCTCACCCAATTTCCAATAATGCATATCAAACATGAAGAACTCCCCTTTTCTTTTAACATCAATCTATTTATTTTTAAAATAAAATATGTTCCCCCAAATTTTAGTCAATTTTCCCCAAAATATCCCATCCAATTAATTTAAATAATCAATAAAATAAATCTAATCCAAGATTAGATTATTTTATTGATTAAATTAAATTAATTAATAAATTAAGTAACAATTCTAACACTACAACTAGATAAATTTAATAAATAACCTAAATACATAAAGCCATTTATTTGCCTTTTCCAACTTGAAATTAAATAAATCAAGGAGAGATAAACAACAAAGAAACAACTTAACCTGACTAAAACCCGATGACACTATGAATAGGGTGATGACTTGGCACGAAAAACCTAGCTACTATCTCCCAATCGAAAACTGTTGGCCAATGGACACACTCAAACCTGTGAAATCAGGTGGAGTCGATGTCCTATACTTGTCAACCTGCGAACAAAGAATATATTGAACATGCACATATATATATATATATATATATCATTATAAAACACACCGTGAAGAGAAAATCTTGGAATCGTAGGGCGCTTGCAAGCGAGTGGTACAATCCCGTCCCCTTCACCAATACAAAATTACTAACTGACGAATCTAACATCAATAATATAATCAAAAGCATAAAGCATCATTAATTAAATATCTGCTAAGCTAATCCAAAGCATGCCATAATGATATCATCAGAGTAAAATACCATCACATCAAAATATAACATTCACATCTCTTTATAGTTAGTGATCAAATAGTAACCAAGTACCATATTCAAAGTATTAACAGAAACAAACATAACAAAGAAAAAAACTGTACGATCCAAAGAGCCGAAAATGGAGGGGTGCTACAGTTTTGCTCATTTTCTTGTAATTGTTCATGAATACCTTGTTAAGGGTTTAAAAGTCTTCAAAACGTAAATTTTTGACCCATTCCACTGTCTGTCATTACTGTAGCTTTTGGAATGGGTCTGATATGTTAGGAAAAGATGTTTGGATGGTTTGGGTGAGTAGCAATTGAGGTTTGATGGAGATTGGAGGACTGTCCTAATGCATTTTAAGTGAAATTTGTATGGAAAATGGTGGTTTAGTGCTAGGGTTTGATGAATTAGATTTGGTAAAGGCTATGTGTTGAACTTTTAAGCATGTATAGGTGCAATTAAATGTGTTGGAGGTGTTGGAAAAGTTAGAGAGGGTCTGGAAGGGTATTTTTCAATAAGCCCTTTTGAAAATTGCTAAAAACAAGGGTTTGTTGGTTAGGTATGTTGGAGGTCATACCATTAAGTAAAATTTGTAAAATTGGAGGTTTTGACATCAATGGAATGCTATCTCATTGATTTTTGGTGTTGAGGATAAGAATAAAGACAAGTTCATTTGGAAAAGTGGGCTAATTTTCCCTTGGTAGCAGTGATGAAGCCTTGTTTTGGAGTGATTGTTTCAAGGTAACCTAAGAGTGTTTTTAGATATGTTTTTGAAGGCCTTCAAAGGCATCCAAAAGTGTATTTTTTTTGTGGGTTTGGGTTGGAATTGAAAATTTGTGTGTAGTTTAGCTTGTTTGGAGACCTACTAGGCTAGTAGGCTTGAATAGTGAAAATTGATGATAAAGTGTTACAAGAGTAAAAGGGTGGTTGGATCTTGATCCATTTGAGTTTATGAGAAGTATTATATGCCTTATCTACATCAGTGACATGCCAAGGTTAGATGCATAGTTGTAATAATGAATCTCATGCTTTTAGTTTTCAAATTTAAATTTAAATTTAACCTTAACTATACCAATTGAACTTTGTGTGGCATTTACTATTAATTATATCATCATTTGGGGTATACACTAGGAGAAAGATAACTCATAGACAAAAAGCACCTATGTATGTAACATTATAACATAACATCCCACCCCTCATCCCAGTGCTGGACAAAACACATGACGGAAATACTTGACGATGGACAAAGACAGAGACAGATGAACAAAACATAGTTGATAGACAATGGTGGATGGACTATACATACAGATTTTGAAAAAACAATAGAATTTAAAAATGAGCGGGATGTTTAAAGAGAGTGGGAGTTTTAAAATCATTTTTCATTTTTTTGCAGCAATGCATATGCAAATCAATTTTGTTCTACTGATTGTTGGTTTTGTAGGTTTGATGGCGAACTATGATGGAGAGTTTATTTTCCAATCAAACCACAATTTCTAATTGCATTATCGTTTGCAACTAATGAGTGTATATGTGCACATATGAATGGAAAAAATGATCCTATGTTGCAGGTGCTCAGTGGATGGTCATCTCCACGAAAATGTGTCTACGCTTGGTAATCAAGGTAAACGTAATGCCCATTTCTATTTTTGATTATCTAATTTTTATAGTTTGTATGTACATAACTTTTTTTATTTTGAAACAAATCATTTTTATTAAATTTTTTACTGCAATTCCAGTTTTTGTATGTTACATGCCTCTGCATTTTGTTGTTCTATTGCTTCTCTTTGGTGGAGGTTTGTCTATATTAGTTCTTACTAATGTCTTGTTTGTATTAAGTTGAGCATTCTTTTAGGGAGACCACTTTGGATTCAAAATCCAAGCTAGATCGAGCCTTTGAGGGAGGCAGTAGGTAGATGGTTGGGATAGAGAAAAAATGACTATCTGGAAGGTATTGGATGGTGGAAAGGAGGGATGATAGTTTTTGGTTGAATTTTTTCTATGTAGGAATGGGAAAGGTAAGAAGGGGAGGATGATTTGTTTCCCTCTCCCATCGTGCCTCTATATTTGTGACTACAAGTTTGCAATGATTGACTACAATTCTTTAATCATGCAATTTGGTTGAAGAGTTATTTGATGTTGGCAATGTGTGGAGTCTCCTTAAATTTGGGTAAGTGAGATTTTGTCTCCATGCAACAAAATAGTAGGGGAGAGCACATGTAGGAGTTGATTATAAAAATGTTTGGCAAAAGAAATTTCATGCGGAAATAGGGGAAGTTGAATCCCCTCCTTTCTGTTATTTATGATAAATATGGGAGAGTTCAAAACTTGTGTTATCTAATAGAAGTTTAGTCTTGTTGAAGATGCCATGTTTATGTCTATATCCACTGCCAAGTGCCATGTTAAATCGTCTTGAGTGTAATTTAAGAAAGTAGATTATTGTGTTGCTCAATTCATTACAACTGAATTTTTATTAGTTTTGTCTTAAGAATTATCTTGCTGGATTTTTTGGACTATGTGGTAGTGAGCGGTTTATCTTAGGTTGCCTTTTGGTGTGATTTCTCATTTAGTAAAGGGAAGTTAAGAGTATTGATGATTATAACATAAAGAAAATGTGCTACGTTTGGCCCTTTCATAAGGATATTGCATCCTAATCAAAATTGAGGACATTTTTAATTTTGTTCCATTAAAGAAATAATCCTCTATATGACCAATATTCATATGTTGCCTTAATTAGCTGATAGGATATTTTTTTTGAAGTTTCCACCAAAATTTTCGTTAGCCTAGCCGTGAATTGGATTTGCTAGCACCGAGGGTCTAACGGCTGGTAGGGAGGGCACCATTTTTTTTTGTGGCGATGTGGGTGTTGGTAATTATGCTGGTTGGTGGTGGTGGAGAATGTTGTCGTTGTAATGGGGAAGGTGAATGGTAAGTATTTGATGTGGACCTTCACAAATATGTGGGTTGGAGGTGGTGGAAGTGGTCTTCTCGAAAGGAAAAGGTGAATGGTAGGTGCTTGCTTGCCCGATAGTTAATGCATTTTGTGGTTGTTGTATGATGGAGGCGGACGAAGTAAATGCAGACATAAAAAGTAAATGTGATATTGAATGTAGCAGTATGGGAAAGTATACTTTGATTAAGCTGCATTGTGCAAACAACAATTGTGGTGTTGGTTTTGTAGTACACGAATGTAATAAAAATCATTGCCTTTGGCTCCGTCACTGGTTTGATACCAGACTGTTTGGAAACCATCTTATGCCAAATTGAAAATTGGTGTTCTCCGGAATCTATAAGTTATTTTACATGGGTAGTTTGCATGGATGGTTGATTTATTGTCTATGTCTTCTTGCCAAATTTTTGTATCTTTGGCGTTATACCCATTGTGGAGATTTGAAAGAGATTATCATTCTATATCGATGGAGGAATTGCAGTTAAATGTTCTTTCTTTCGTAAAAAAATATGCTTAGGGTTAGTAATTTGTTCACCGTTGGTTTATGGTTTTGGTTATCTATGTGCATCCTTCCCATTGCAAACATCATGATAGGAGCAATTTGTATTAATTTTCATTGTCAAAACATCCATTGTGGTATTGATTTCATAGCAGGCCATTGTAAAAATCGTTGCAGGTATGTGCAAGATCATGATGGGCCAAAAAGTGGCAATATGATGGGTATATGGCTGATGAGTTTTTTTTACCCAAAATTGATGAAATGAACAGGGTTTTTAAAGGATATTCTAAGCTTTCCACCAATATAAATTATGCTTTACTTTGAATTTAATAAATAATTATTATTCATTTTCTATTTGAATTACGACTAAAGTCCTAATTGATAGGCTGATTGAAAAACATCTATAGCTTTAAAATGATATCACATTTTTTGAATCCAAAATATGTGTCACATTAAATGCTTCACATACTAAATGATTAAAAAAAAAGAATTTCATGAAGTTTTGACCAAGTTACGGTGGTTAGACATACAAGTTTTTATATTTTTTAAAAGTTGTAATAAGAAAATCATAATTAATTATTTACTTAGAAAAAAATTACAAAAAAATATGCATCACATCCAGAGATGATTCCTCTACTTATATCTAAAATATTATAAAAAAATATTATCATTTTATTGTGGTTAGGGTGGTCAGACATACACCTACTTCTTATTTTTTCCCTGAAATTTTAGTACTACTGCATTGAAATTTCAAATTTTCACCAAATAGATTTTTTTTCAAAATAAACCTAGTAGTTTTGAAACTACATTCAATTTGCTATAGATTTTGTTTTTACATATTTTTGAAATAATACAGATAACTCATTCAAATTTTCAAGTCAAGTTGCCTAACTCTGATTTTTCTAAATTTTTTGCCACTTAAGGGCCTTTTTTTTCCATGATGATCATGCACATACCCTTTCCTAAGGCTTCATCAGTGGTTTAATAGTGGACTATTGTAAAAAAACCGTTTCTTTTCGCTCTATCACTAGTTTGATAGTAGGTTGTTCACAAACCATTTTATGCCAGATTGAAAATTGTTGTGCTCTAGAATTTGTAAGTCTTTTTACATGGGTAATTTATATAGATATTTTATTTATTGTTGATGTCTTCTTACTATATGTTTGTATCTTTGGTGTTATACCCATTTTGGAGTTTCGAAAGAGATTATCATTCTCTATGGATGGAGAAATTACACAAAAATCTTCTTTCTTTCGTCAAAAAATATGGTTAGGGTTAGCTATTTGTTCATTGTTGGTCTATTGTTTTGGTTGTTTGTATTTATACCCATTTTGGAGATTTGAAAGAGATTACCATTCTCCATGGATGGAGAAATTGCACTTAAATCTTCTTTCTTCCATAAAAAAATGTTAGGGTTGGTTATTTGTACATTGTTGGTCTATTATTTTGGTTGTCTGTGTGTATCTTTGGCATTGCATCCATTACCATGAGAGAAATTGTAGTGTATGAAACCATTGAAATATTGGAGATAAAATTTCTTTGGTGGTTGTTTAGTGTTGTTCTAATAGCTCTTTTACAATTTCTCTATTTCTATATAATATTTAGTGTCAGGTCATGTAACTTGAATTTTCAATGGAGGTTGTGATGCTATACTAATGTTTGCATGGGTGTTTTGCATAGATGATTAATTTATTGTTAATGTATTCTTGTTATATGTTGGTCTAGTGCTGCCACAATAATGGGTTACAATCCTAATTTTTGCCTGAAATCACATATTTTTTAGAAAATACAATGATTTAAGACTTTAAAGGTTCAATTTAAATAATTTTAGTTAAAGAGGGATTGATCAAACCCCCTTGGATCAAACCTCCTTGGATATAACCTTGTTAGATTTAAACCATACCTATAATCGAGTCTCTTCTACACCTATCAAAATGTTGATAAAAAACCACTTTTGATTTACCTTTTGGGTGGTCAAATGAATTCATTTAAAATTTATGTTTTGTAAGCATGTATCCCTTTTTATAAGCTTTCCAAAAAGTATAATTTTAAATATGTTTAATTTGATTATTATATTAATTTTTTTATTTCTTGTGAATGTAAGATTTTCAATGAACATCAAGTTCTTTCTTTCACACATACGAAAATATAGAAAAATAGAGAATTTTTTTTCTAAAAAATACATGTGCACTAGGTATTGATGTCCTAATTCCAACAAAAAAAGAATAAGTTAATTCAAATGAATACAAAAAAAAGTTATGTGGGCCGAAGTACACCTATGTCTAAATTATAATTACTCTGACTTGGAAATTTAATTAAAAATAAAATATGTAATAAAAAATTATGAAAAAATATCCATGCACTGATGTTGGTGTGAAAAATTTGTATTTTAAAAATTAGAATTGTATCCTGTCTATAAAAAAAGTTATACAGTCCGAAGTAAACATCACTTTTTAAAAATGCTTATTAGTAAAAAAAATAAGTTATTACAAAATACAAAAAATGATTCACAATTTATTTTTTAATTTATTTTTTAAATATAATTAGAATCTACACAAAAGATGTAACAAATAACTAATTTGATTCATCTTCAAATTATTAATGGTTTAGTTTCTATAGGAGTAAGAAAGTGAATATCTGGTGAAAAATCCTAATTTTAATGTCAAGTTTGGCCAAAAACTATAACCCATTATTTTGATTATCTGTGTTACATATCTTTGGCGTTGAAACCATTACCATAGGAGGAATTGTAGCTATGTGTGTGCAGGGCTTATGGTTGTATGAAACCATTGACATATTGGAGATAAAATTCCTTTGGTGGTTGTTTAGTGTTTTTCTAATAGCTTTTTTACAATTTCTCTATTTCTATATAATATTTAGTGTCAGGTCATGTAGCTTGAATTTTCAATGGAGGTTGTGGCGTTATATTGATGTCTGCATGGGTGTTTTTCTTTGATGATTAATTTATTGTTAATGTCTTCTTGTTATATATTTCTATCTTTGGAGTTATACCCATTTTTGAGAGTTGAAAGAGATTATTGCTCTTTGTGGGTGGAGAAATTGCAGTTAAATCTTCTTCCTTTCGTGGAAAAAATATGGTTAGGGTAACTAATATTTGGGTGTCAAGTGTTATTCTAATAACTCTTTTACAATTTCTGTATTTGTGTATAATATGTGGTGTGAAGTGATGTAGCTCGAATTTCCAATGGAGTCTATGGGGTTGTCCTCATTTTGCATAGATTATTGCTACATATTGGCTTTGGGAGCTCTATTTAATGTGGGTTTAGGGAAATTACAATTAAATTATCTTCTTC
Organism: Sequoia sempervirens; assembly: GCA_007258455.2. NCBI lineage: Eukaryota > Viridiplantae > Streptophyta > Pinopsida > Cupressales > Cupressaceae > Sequoia > Sequoia sempervirens. The sequence continues at coordinate 103,474,205 of VDFB02000007.1, read as the reverse complement.
CTTTCATCAAAAAAATATGGTTGGGGCCAGTAATTTTTGTGGCCCTTGTTTATTGTTTGTAGTTATCGCTGTTCATTTTTGGATTTATACCTGTTGCTATAGGGAAAACTATAGTTAAATCTTCTTAATTTCATCAAAAAATATATTATCTCTTCCTATTTGAGAAGACTCTTTCGACAATGCAATTTAATCAATATACTTTCTCACACATTTTGCAATACATCAGTGTTAAAACTATCCATCCTGCTATCAAAAGGAACAATTAGTAGAGGCCAGGACAAATTAACAATAAATTAATCATTTATGCAAAATAACCATGTAAACATACATATATATATATATATATACATGTAAACATATAGACATATATATATGCATGTATACATATATAAGTATATATACATGTAAACATATACATAGATATATATATATCTATACATATACATACACAAACACACACACAAACACACACACACACACACACATATACACACACCAACACATGTATACACGTGTATATACCTATACTTTCTCATAGATTTTTTAGCACACCAGTGTTAAAACCCTCCAACCTACTATCAAAAGGAAAAATAAGCAGAGCCCAAAAGGAATGAACAATAAATTAATCACTTATGCAGAAATACCCATGTAAAACATGCACATATATATACATGTAAACATATGGACATATATATACATGTATACATATATATGTATACATACATGTACACATATGCATGCATACATACATGTAAACCTATACATACAAATATGTGCACATATGCATACATATATACATGTAAACATATACATACCTATATATGCACACCTATATATAGATGAAATTAGTTTGCCCGGTGTTGCATGGTAAATGTCTTTTTGATAGAACTTTTATACTTTCAGTATTTTCCTATATTATTGAGTGCCAAATCATGTAGCTTCGATTTTGAATTGACAAGTGAACTGTTATATAGATTGGTCTAGGTACAATATAATTTTATCTCCTAGCTTTATATTTATTAGCCCTGGAAGCATATTTATATTTATTTATTTATTAAACAAGTGCAATGAAGGAATATACACATCATCACATCACATGGATAGAATGATTAAGGAAAATATATTTTAAAGTCTTTGAAAAGATCAATGCATGTCCACTTCCACCTGTATATATATGTATGTATGTTTTACTAATAGTTCTATTACAATTTCCCCATTTCTCTATAATACTCAATGGTAGATAATGCAGCTGTTGTTATACAATTCCTCTATTTGTCAGTAGACTACAAAGAAGGTGGGCACCAAAGTAAAATGAAAACCATGGCAACTCAATGAATGTGCAAATCTATATAGGCAAAGGCAAGAATAAATTACGTAGCAATTCACAATCTACAACATCCTATTTGTAAGGATTTTAAGTGAAATCAATTAGAGGGATATGAAGGGGCTAGTTGTAGAAAATGTGTATAACACCAAAGATGCACAAAGTGTACATATATGCACACATATAATGTATATACATATATATATATACATATATGTACATATATACATATATATACATACATATATATATATATATATATATGTATATATATGTATATATGTACATATATGTATATATATATGTATATACATTATATGTGTGCATATATGTATATGTATATATGTATATGTGTATATATATATATTTGTGTGTGTGTGTGTGTTTGTGTGTGTGTGTATATATATTATGTGGTTTGGCGATGGTGGAGGTGGTGACCTTGATACACATAAGGTGAATGGTAGGTGTTTTCTTTTGCAGGGGTTAACACATTTTTTCGTTGTTGTGCAATAGGAGCAAATGAAGTAAATGCAATATTGAATATTGTAGTGTGGCAAAGTATACTTTGATTAAGTTGCATTGTTCAAACAATGATTGTAGTGTTATATATATATATATATATATATATATATATATATATATATATATATATATATATATATATATATATATATATATTCTTCCTCATCTGTTTCAACTCTTTCCATAAGAAACTCTTCATTATGGTAGCTTTCCTCTTCTATTATCCATTTTAAAAAGTTTTGTGAGGATAATATATTGACTAGGTTGCATTGTTGAAAGTGGCATTGTTGTGTTGGTTGGTAATAGAGCCCTGCCCAAGATGTGTTCTTCCTATTGGTTTAATAGCATATTGTAGAAACAATGGCTCTTTCGACAATGCAACTTAATAAATGTACTTCCTTGCACATTACGCAGAAAATGTGAGATGCATAGGGTGGAATTAAATATTATAGAGCAATAGAGAAATTGTGAAACAACTATTGTACGAGAAATCCTATTCACGACTTGGCTGATGAAAATCCCATTGGAAACTTCAAATAGATAAGAAAGCCTTTGCATATCCATATATATGCAATCACTCCTATCTTAATTTGTGTGGTTCTTGAGTGTTCTCCTTATAATCTTGTTAGAATTTGCATTTTTCTCTATAATATTTAGAGCCACATAGTGGAGCTTGAATGTAGAGTAGATATATATGTATATATATGTATATATGTATTTATATATATATGTATGTATGTATGTATATATATATATATATGTATATATATATGTATGTATAAATGTATGTATATATATGTGTATGGGAAAGTATATTGCAAAATGTGTGAGAAAATATATTGGTTGGGTTTCATTGTTGAAATAGCCATTACATTGTGGAGCTTGTCTCTTCAACAAAAGATATTCCTAAGGGTTGCTCATTGGTGAATAAGTATTGCACAAAAAATTATGGATCTAGAATTTACAAGGAAGCTATTACATAGACTGGTTGTCTTCTATTAACATGTTTCATGATATTCTTCTACTTCATGATGAGGGCACAGCCCGAGACACAGAAAATAACCCACAAACAAGAGAATAATTTTATTATTTAGAAAATGGAGCTTCTTACATGCAGAGGATCTCAATCCCCAAGTTCTATAGCACATGCAAGTTACAGAAAGCTATAGGATAACCCTTTTGCAATATGCGAGCTTGTCCCCAAAAAGTTACCCAAAAATTACAAACCCACCCATAAATAGAGCTCCTCCTTAGTTTGGAGCCAAAACAACATTCAAATTTGAGTTTAGGCGGTTTGGCGCCGAAAATTTACAACATGAAGTTCAAATTTCAAAAGAGCATTTGCAATTGTATCTTCTAGAAAGTGCACCAACTTCTCTGGCCATAACTTTTGATCCAGGACTCCGATTCGTGAACCGTTTGAACCGTTGGAAAGGTCTCGAAGTCAATAACGTACTTGAAATCAGCTATGCTGATTTTGGAAAGTTTCAAGGCCATTCCGGGAAATCTAAGTGCCTCAAATCTAACTCAGAAGATTCTTAGGTGCAAATCTGGGAAACTAAAACTGCAATATCTTTCCACCCAGGAATAGAAAATAAAAACCGTAAATTGGGAATTTCATTATGACGAAAAGGGTATCCAAAAAATGTAAAAACATCTAAAATTTGAGAAACTTGAAATTTAACTATTTTTGGGTGATGCAAGATTGCCCTTACACCACTGGATGCTCCTACATCAGACACCTAGGGTAATTTGAGAAGTGACCCTGTCACATCTCAGATGGTGGAGGAAAACCCAAACAGTCAACCTCTGCCTTAGGCAACCAGGATGAATCTTCAACAGGCCTTCCTTTCCATTTCACCAGATATTCTTCATACTGCCTGTTTCTAGTACTCCTTCCCACACGACTATCCAGGATTTCTTCAATCTCCTCCTTTTCTGAAGTAGGTGCTAGAATCCCACATTGTTCCATTATTGGTACTTCCTCTGCGCCACCTTCATGATACCCTGTCAAATTTGAAATGTTGAACACAGGGGAAATGTTGAATCCATCTGGCAATACCTCATATGCATTCCCTGAATCATGCCTCTTCAAAATTTTATAGGGACCAAACTTCTTCATCTTCAATTTGATATATGTTCCCACTGGAAACCTTTCTTTCCTCAAGTGGACCATCACTTCATCACCAATCTGAAACTCCTTATACCTCCTCTTCTGATCTGCCTTAGCCTTATACTACATATTCATCTTGTTAATATGTTTTCTTACCTTATCATGTATATCCTTGATGTGTTCTGCAAAATATTCAGCTTCAACATGACCTTTTCTTCTCTTGGTCATCTTCCTCAATGCGGGTTGTTGCGGGTCTACCTCCCGCTTTGCAATGGAATGGTGATCTACCAGTGCTTCTGTTGACAGAATTGTTGTAAGAAAATTCTGCCTGGGGTAAGATCAAGTCCCATCCCTTGGGTTTATCTCCTACCAAACATCTCAGTAGGTTACCCAGACTCCTGTTAACAACCTCTGTCCACCCATCTGTTTGTGGATGGTGTGCAGAACTGAACTTCAACTCTTTCTTCAGCTTCTTCCACAAGGTCCTCCAAAAGTACCCCACAAATTTGGTATCACAATTTGAAACAATACTCTTTGGCTTACCATGTAGCCTCACCACCTCTTTGAATAAAAAGTCAGCAATGTGGACTGCATCATGGGTCTTCTAAAATGGAATGAAATGTGCCATCTTCGAAAACCTATCAACCACCACAAAGACTGAATCATTCCCTCATTGTGTCCTTGGCAAACCAAGAACAAAGTCCATACTTATATCCTCCCACGACCTCTCTGGTATAGGTAAGGGCTGATATAAGCCTGTATTCTGGCTCACTCCTTTAGCCATCTGACATACCGTACAACTTTGTACAAACTTCTTCACGTCCTGTGACAACTGAGGCCAATAATAATGCTCGCTGATAATGGCAATGGTCTTATCCTGACCAAAATGTCCTGCCATTTCTCCACTATGCTTCTTCTTTATCAGGTTCTTCCTCATGGAACTCTTCAGGATACACAACTGACTTCCCTTAAATAACATGCCATCCTAGATTATGAAATCAAACCACCTTGTCCTATCCACTATAACAGGTTCCTTGCAAGCTTTCCAAGCCTTTGCAAAATCAGGATCTTCTGCATATAGTGTCTTGAGTTCATTGAACCCAACCACTTCAATCTGCATCTTTGTCATCAATGTATGCCTCCTACTTAAGGCATCTGCAACCCTATTTGACTTCCCACTCCTATGTTTCAAAACAAAGGTATAACTCTGCAAAAACTCTACCCATTTCATATGCCTCTGATTTAATTTTCTCTAACTATTTATGTACTGCAAGGCCTGATGATTAATATATAGAACAAATTCCTTTGGAAAAAAATAATGTCTCCATTTCTTTAATACTTGAATTATTGCATAAAATTCTTGATCATATATAGAATACTTTCTTTTGGCATCATTTAACTTTTCACTAAAATAGGCAACGGGCTTACTCTTCTTGGGCTCAACACCGCCTCCAATGCACAAACTACTCATATCACAATCCACCAAACACCTTGTTGAAATCCTCGAGGGCTAGAACGTTGCCTCCTCACAACTCGCTTGAATAGTTCAAATTTTTTGTCAGCTTCAAGGTTCCACTTGACTCTTTTTCTATCCCTCTCATTGTTTTAGTCAGGGTCCACAAATACTTCACTGCTTCTAATGAAGCTTCTATAAAAACTAGCCAAACCATGGAAAGATCTCACCCTCAAGTAGTTCTTGGTAGGCCATTCCAAAAGCCTTTCAATTCTCGGGTCCATGGAGACCTTTTGTCGAGACAATAAAACCCTGTGTACACTAACTCCCTTCACAAAACTGCACTTCTTCAGATTAATCAACAGTTTCTCTTCTCTTAACTTCTCAAAGGCTCTCCGACTATGCATCAGATGCTCATCCAATGTCTTACTGAAAATCAAAATATCATCTAAGTACACAATAACAAAACTTCCTAGAAATTCTTTTAGTACCTCGTTCATGAGTCGCATGAACATGCTCGGTGCATTGGTTAGCCCAAAAGGCATGACTAACCACTTGTATAGGCCCTCTTTGGTCTTGAAGGCAGTCTTCCATTTATCTCCCTCTTGAATCCGGATCTGGTGATATCCACTCTTCAGATCAATATTTGTGAAGTATTGAGCTCCACTCAAACAGTCCATCGGGTCATCCATCCTTGGCAGTGGAAATCTATACTTGATTGTCATCTTGTTTATGGCTCGGGAATCTATACACATCCTCCACTCCCCATCCTTCTTTGGTGCTAGTACTGCAGGTACCACACACGGACTCAAACTCTCCTGTATCAAACCCTTTCTAAACAACTCTTGAACTTGTTTGTTCAACTCCTCATGTTCTGCTGGAGTCATTCTATGAGCTGCCTTATTTGGCAAACTGGCTCTAGGAATCAAGTCAATCTGATGACTTATCTTCCTTATTGGTGGTAAACCCTCAGGAACATTATCAGAAACAATATCCTGAAACTCATCCAACATCCCAAAAACTTCTTCGGGAACCTTCTCACTATCCCCCTTACTCACTCTAGGAATCAATGCATAACACACATGCTCATGCTTCATACCTTCTAAAAAATTTCTTCCATCTACATAACAAATTCTAGCACTACTGCATACCTTTTCTTCAGTCTCCTTCAGGGGTTTCAACTTGTGATTTAACCCCATCCTTGTCAAGGAATAAGTGCTTGCATGGCCATCAAGTGTATAGCTCACTCATTGAACTGCCAATGCCTCCCTCAACAACATGACATGCATCCATGGGGATGATACTGAAAGTACCTCATCATGGTAGCTCCCGATCTTGAACTTTACTAGGCACTGCTCATTGACCAAAACTTTGTGGTCTTTCTACAACCAGGAAATATGATACTGATGCGGGTGCCTTTCCCTCTTCACCTTCAACTTTGTGACCATTTCCTTTGACCCCAGATTATCAGTGCTCCCACTGTCAATAATGA
>VDFB02000007.1:103431867-103467281 GCA_007258455.2 Sequoia sempervirens | reverse complement strand
TTTCTTCTTAGCATAATTTAAATTCTCACTAAAATAGGCAGCAGGCTTACCTTCTTGACTCAAAACCACTCCTATGGCAGTGCCACTAGCATCACAATATACCTAAAAGACCTTATTGAAATCTGGAAGGGCTAGAACAAGTTGCTTTGTTACCTTCTACTTCAACAGTTCAAAACTCTTTGCCGCTCCAATGCTCCACTTGAATTATTTTCTATCCTCTCTCATTGTTTCAGTCAGGGGTCCACAAATACTACTAAAGTTTCTAATGAAGTTTCTATAAAAAACTAGCCAAACCATGGAAGATCTCACCGATGGCAGTTCTTGGGGTAAGGCCATTCGAAGAAACATTCACCTTCTACGGGTCATCTTGAGACCTTTCTTTGGACAATAAACCCGAGGTACACTAACTCCTCTTCACAAAGGCACTTCTAGCCGGATTAATCAACAGTTTCTCTTCTCTTAACTTCTCAAAGGCTCTCCGACTATGCATCAGATGCTCATCCAATGTCTTACTGAAAATCAAAATATCATCTAAATACACAATAACAAAACTTCCCAGAAATTATTTTAGTACCTCGTTCATGAGTCGCATGAATGTGCTCGGTGCATTGGTTAGCCCAAAAGGCATGACTAACCACTCATACAGGCCCTCTTTGGTCTTGAAGAGTCTTCCATTCCATCTCCCTCTTGAATCCGGATCTGGTGATATCCACTCTTCAGATCAATATTTGTGAAGTATTGAGCTCCACTCAAACAGTCCATCGGGTCATCCATCCTTGGCAGTGGAAATCTATACTTGATTGTCATCTTGTTTATGGCTCGGGAATCTATACACATCCTCCACTCCCCATCCTTCTTTGGTGCTAGTACTGCAGGTAACACACACGGACTCAAACTCTCCTGTATCAAACCCTTTCTAAACAACTCTTGAACTTGTTTGTTCAACTCCTCATTTTCTGCTGGAGTCATTCTATGAGCTGCCTTATTTGGCAAACTGGCTCTAGGAATCAAGTCAATCTGATGACTTATCTTCCTTATTGGTGGTAAACCCTCAGGAACATTATCAGAAACAATATCCTGAAACTCATCCAACATCCCAAAAACTTCTTCGGGAACCTTCTCACTATCCCCCTTACTCACTCTAGGAATCAATGCATAACACACATGCTCATGCTTCATACCTTCTAAAAAATTTCTTCCATCTACATAACAAATTCTAGCACTCGCATACCTTTTCTTGAGTCTCCTTGAGTTTCAACTTGTGACGAACCCCATCCTTTGTAAAGGAATAAGTGTTTGCATAGCCATCATGTATAGCTGGCCTATCAAACTGCCACGACCTCCCCAACAACATGTGACATGCATCCATGGGGATGATATCACAGAGTACCTCATCATGGTAACTCCCGATCTTGAACTTTACTAAGCACTGCTCACTGACCAAAACTTTGTGGTCTTTTTGCAACCAGACAATCTGATACAGAGGTGAGTTCCTTTCCCTCTTCAGCTTCAACTTTGTGACCATCTCTTCTAACACCATAATATCGGTGCTCCAACCATCAATAATGACATCACAACATTTCCTTCACACTTGCACCTTGTGTGAAACAGATTCTTCCTCTATTTTGGTTCCTTTTCCTCAGTCACTAGGGTTCTCCTAATCACTAGGGCTTCTCCCTTTCAGCATCATCTGAATGTTCAGTTAGGCCTCCCTCATACGTATATAGCCTTCCACAACCTCCGGCCTTTTATCTGCCTTCCTTGGTGTTGTGGACATTCATAGGCTCACGATGCCTTCTTCACCACCTGGAAACACGTTCCTTTGAAACTACCTCTTCTAGATCCTTGTCCATCTCCCTCGTCCTCTACCTCTTTGATCACCACTATTTTGATCCGCGAGGCGGTAGAAGTTGTCATTTCTTTGCTTCGGCTGGTACCCACATCTTCTCTTTTTTTTTTCATCATCATTTCGGCTTCCTGAAGGTCTTCCATTGCCCCTTCTGCTTTGACCTCCTCGTCCTTTTTGCTTTCCATCAAATCTTTTGTTTACCTTCTCTTCCACCTTTAGAGCAAACTGATACACATCCTCAATGGTGTTCATTCTGACTAGGCTTAACTCCTCCTGAATGCTCGGTCGTAAGCCATTAAGATATCGGGCTACCTTCTCCTTATTGGCCTCTGCATGACCCTTTCTGATGATTATCTTGTGAAAATATTCTATATATTCTTTCATAGATCTACTTCCTTGCTTCAACCCTTGCACTTTCTGCAAAAGATCTAACTTGTAGTCCACTGGTATGAACTGCTTCTTCAGTTTCTCTACCATGCGATCCCATCTGGTGATCTTGACTTTTCCTCTTCAATTTCTTTCCAACTGGACCTCTTTCCACCAAATACTGGCATGGCCCTTCAGCTTCATTTTCACAAACTTAACCCAATCTGGGTCCTCTATTTCCTCATACTCAAAATATTCTTCTAGCTCATTGATCGAGTCGATCAACTCTTTTGGGTTCAGACTTCTAGAATAATTAGGGACTTCTACTCTGGGGCTTTTCTCGATCTTTGAAATGGCCCTTATTAGCCACATTTGGTCTTGATCAATTGCTTCTTCTTCCTCTTTTACATTTGAACCTTCTTCCTCTCCTTCATCCTCACTTTCCTCCCTCGGGTTTAACCCTCTTCTCAACTTTTCTTGTAACGCATCAATCTGTCTCTGGAGGGCTACCAGTGCATATCTTCCACCAAAATTTCTTCTGCCTCGACCACCTCTGGCACCACCATGCCTACAAGGCATCACTCTTAGAGGCATCTTTCTTGACCTCAACCCACAACCATGGTCTTGGTGCGAACTGCCTCACAATCGACGATCTATCCACATGCTCAAGAAAACCTCACTCTGATACCACTTGATGAGGGCACAGCCTAAGACACAGAAAATAACCCACGAGCAAGAGAATAATTTTATTATTCAGAAAATGGAGCTTCTTACATGCAGAGGATCTCAATCCCCAAGTTCTATAGCACATGCAAGTTATAGAAAGCTACAGGATAACCCTTTCGCAATATGAGAGCTTGTCCCCAAAAAGTTACCCAAAAATTAGAAACCCGCCCATAAATAGAGCTCCTCCTTAGTTTGGAGCCAAAACAACATTCAAATTTGAGTTTAGGTGGTTTGGCGCTGAAAATTTACAACATGAAGTTCAAATTTCAAAAGAGCATTTGCAATTGTATCTTCTAGAAAGTGCGCCAACTTCCCAAAGCCATAACTTTTGATCCGGGACTCTGATTCGCGAACCGTTTGAACCGTTGGAAAGTTCTTGAAGTCAATAACGTGCTCAAAATCCGCTATGCCAATTTTGGTAAGTTTTGAGGATGTTTCGGGAACTATAAGTGCCTCAAATCTAACTCAGAAGTTTCTCAGGTGCAAATCTGGGAAACTAAAACTGCAATATCTTTCCACCTAGGAATAGAAAATAAAAACCATAAATTGGGAATTTCATTATGACGAAAAGGGTATCCAAAAAATGTAAAAACATCTAAAAACTGAGAAACTTGAAATTTAACTATTTTTGGGTGATGCAAGATTGCCCTTACACCACTGGATGCTCTTGCATCACTTCATCTGTTTAACTATCAATAACTTTCATAATATTATTTTCCACTCATCTATTTGAAGCTTCCTATAACAGAGTATTCTATTGTTCTTGTAACAAGGATTGTTTTGTAATCTTTAAAATTTTATAATCTTTAACATGCTTAATTTGTTTGGATGGAATATGTTATCATTTAGATATATTGTTGTATATATAGATAAATATATACATGTGTACATATGGATATATATATATATATATATATGCTTTTTTTTTCCAAAATATCTAGACAAAGGCAAAATTGAACCCATATATGTACTTACATATTTTCATTCTTGTTGTTCTATATTCCATTGTTACTATTAAAAAAGATGAAGGCAACAAATAGCAAGATATACAAATGTTTTCATATAGGTGTTTATACAAATATAGAAAGAAAATTGCATGCATTCTAAGTTCTCCACTAGTTGGAATTGAATGTTGGAATGCACTAATCTTTGTTTTTTATTATGGTATAGAGTTGCCAATTAGTCAACTACAGTTGGAAGATTCCTCTCCTTTAAAGGGTTCTAGAACTATTCCTACAGAGTTGAGGTCCGTGGATGGGTCTCCAGAGCCCCCAAAAATTGATTTGGTGTCAGCTCCTAAAAGTCATGCTACGGAGCCTAGCTCTAAGGATGCTATCCACCAGCCTACAGACTCTGATTCTGTAAATTTTCCTTACTTTTTTGTTGTTCTTGTTGCAAACTAGCTCTTATTGTTTCCTAGCTTTCTTGTTGTTGTTGCTTGATTGGCATTTAGGTGTATACATATACGACTGGCCCTAGTAGAGGATATAGATATGAAAGTAGACATGCATTCATCTTTTAGAACACATAAAAATGTATCTCTTTCTAGCCTTCATTTTTCTTACTCGTTCTATCCATTTGGTGTGATGATGTACATTTTGCTTGATTACACTTGTCCTTGTAGGCTACAAAGAAACATCCAACTTTGACTCCATTTGCAATTCATTCCATCAATGTTGGCGATGTTGTTCCCTCTCTGCTCCTTTACCTTTTGTCCTTGAAACAATTTGGCAGTGATGAAGGGAAAGTTGAGTGATACAAGGTTTTCTTGTCTGATGGCCACCATTTGCAAATAGGAACCCTCCCTTCTAAATGAAATGATATGTTGTTTATAGGTGCCTTGAAAATAAGGTCCCTTGCATGTTTAAAAGATTACGTCTATAGGAATATCCAAGATTCAAGGTGGGCTGCATTGTTTGTTGTATATCTAAAAATTCTCTCTTTTGTTTTTGCCTCATATAATTTGTCCAATATATTGGTTTTCTTCTTTTCCAGGGCCTTAATCATATCCAACTTAGTTTTAATTATGCCTGATTGCCAATTTATTGGGACCCCTAGGTATTTGTTCAAGCAGCAAGAAGAGAAAATGTTGGCTCCTGACTCACCTTCTCTTTCTAAATGTGCCCCTAAATTTTCTCTGTAGTTGTCCCCTAAAAAAAAAAACCCTCCAAAGGTCAGCCCTATTAAAGATTTGAGCATTTATCAAAATGTTTGGACAGTGAAAGGGCATGTAACACATATTAGGGAGATGCATTATTTCCAAAAAAAAAGAGGTGAAGGGCAACTGTTTAGATTTGACATTATAGATATGGAGAGGACATAAATATGTATTACTTGTTTTGATGATATTGCTGAATTGCATTACAGTCGAGTTGAGGTAGGGTTGACTTATTTAATATCGAGGGGATTGGTAAAGGAAGCCAATAAAAGATTCAATAAATTAAATAGTAATCTTGAGATTGTTTTGGATGAAAAATCAACAATAAAATGATGTGAAGATGAGATTCCTGTCCCAAAAAAGAATCCTTTTGTGCCAGTTAGTGACATAAGCAACTATAGTGATAACAACTTCATTGATATTATTGGCATTGTAGTGCATGTTGGGTACATTTCAACTTTCTATAGGAGAAATGGAACCAGAACAATATGATGAACCATTAAACTATATGATGTCTCTACTTCTTTCATTGATGTTAATTTGTGGGGGGCCCCAAGTTGGCAAGAAAAAGGTGATACCTTGGAGCGGATGTACCTTTCTAGTAAAATAGTCATTGTTGTTGTCCACAGTGGGCATGTAGGCTACTTTAATGGAAAAGTTATCAACACATCAACATGATCAGTCCTTGAGATTAACCCTTTTATTCCCGAGGAAAAGACTCTTAGATCCAAGGGCCCAATTAAAGTAGACCAAGTGGCTTCAACTCCTTTTGCACCTTGTAGGCTGCATCCTTCAAATGATAGAGTTACTATTGCATTTATCTTAAACAACTGCCTTCATTTGGCAGAAACTGTTGAAGCCATTTTTAAAGCAACCATTCAAATTGCAAAAACTAAGCATTTTTGTTACCTTGCTTGCCCCTTGCTGGTTAATGGTAAAGAATGCAAAAGGAAATACACATACCCTTGTGCTGATGTTTGGTTTTTTTATCGTTGCCAGATGAAAATTGAGGAATGCAACTATCGCTATCTTTTACACTTAAAGCTAGAAGACCATTAGGGTAGCCTTTGGTGTATTTCTTTTGTTGAAGCTGCCACTAGTTTGTTGCAAATCCTAGCAAAAGACCTCTACACATTGTAGGAAAACTCTGACTCTACAACAGATCTTGTTGTTATTATTAGAGGCCTTGTTTGTAAAGCATACATTTTTACTACTTTTATTAGAACACAAACTTATAATTCTGAGGACCGGCTGAAAACAACAATTGTCAAAGCAATGAAAGTTGATTTTGAAGCAGAGTGTAAATTGTTTCTTGTAGACATAATGAAGATATCTACTCCTACTCCCAAAAAAGGCTCCACTAGCCAACGTATTCTTTGACTTCTCTTTTGCACTCCTCATCATTTCTCATAGCTTTGAATTTTAAATTCTGACTAAGGCATGCTAAGACTTCTGTTTAAGAAATATAGACATAATTTATACCTATGTTTGCATCTGCATATTTGCACATTTATTGACCTGCCATCTTTTTTATTATAGCTTGGTGCATCAATTTTGCTGTCATTGTTGCTTTCAAATATTCCAAATCAGTTGGATGGTTATATGATATGTTTACACAAATTAGAATTTTAAAGACAACTGAACAATTTATTTCCATATATATTCCAAATATTTTCTATACAGGCAATAGTTGACAATATATTTTAATATATATTAAATATTTTGTATATGGCTAATAATTGAGAATTTATTATGATATAGATTTGAAATATCTTATATATGGCTACTAGTTGAAATGTATTGCTCAAGAGTTATCAAATTTGAATATAACTAGTCTTATTTTTTTAGTAAAAAAAATTAATTGTGATATTTGTAGATTAACATTCCCAATATATAATTTCTAGTAGATTATATTTATTTGATATACTTTCTCCCTTTTTTTGAAAAACTCTTTATGTCACATTTAAAATCTACATGAATGTTATAAGTTTTTTCATTATGCAAAAATCAGGAGTTAATAATTGAGAATTTATTATGATATAGATTTGAAATATCTTGTCTATGGCTAATAGTTGAAATGTATTGCTCAAGAGTTATCAAATTTGAATATAAGTAGTCTTATTTTTTTATTGTAAAAAAAATAGTAATTGTGATATTTGTAGATTAACATTTACAATATAGAATTGCTAGTAGATTATATTTATTTGATATACTTTCTCCTTTTTGTTGAAAAATTCTTTGTCACATTTAAAATTTGCATGAATGTTATAAGTTTTTTCATTATGCAAAAATTAGGAGTCATAAATTATTTATTCCATCAATTTAATGAGATTGTATTTGATTTAAAGTTTCTTTGAATGCTAATCACTCTTGGTTCTTGGTCGTCATTCACCTACAAATTTAATGAAAAATAATAATATAAATGTGCTTCAAGGTCTAAAGAATATGAAAATTAGGCCAAAGATAAACCTATATTGTGCCTGAACCAATCTATATAATAGTTCACTTCTCAACTCAAAATTCAAGCTATTAAGAAGACAGTTACTATGTGAGAATGGTGCAGGAGCACCTTGTTGCATTCAAGCCTCCATGAGGCCATATTGTATAAAATCATTAAATTAGATGTTTTAATGTTTTAATAAGGTTGACTGATCCATTTTATATATGTTTGAAGTCATTGATGAAGGTTTGGTGTCATTTAGTTGAAAAATGAAAACATTGTCAAAAGTTGTCAAATGTTGTCATAACAACTCTTCTTGTTAAGTGACAACTTTTTAAAAGTTTGTTGAAAGTTATTAAATGGTAGTTGTAGTTTTTTTGGGGGCATAAATTGATTGTACAAGAATAAAAATGGTCCTCCAAGTCGAATGGGGGGTTGGAATGTAGATTGAACAAGAATTTATGAATGAAGAGATGATTTTTTTTGCAATTTTCCAATGTTCTCTCCTGTTCTTTTACATGGTACAGACTTGTATGAAGGTGTACAGACCTAAAATTGATTTTTATTAATAGAGTAATGAACTAGCTTTCATTTTCAATTAGTTTGGTGATTTTTCATTGAGTTTGGAGAAATTTATGATCATTTTACCATTGACAGTCCTATGGGATTGTTTTCTTTGGAAGTTGCAGACTATTGTAGAGAATGGTATGGATTGTAAAGATTAAATAAAGACCTAATACCTGTTGTAAATGTTAGATATGTGAATATAGTTTCATTTTCACTTTTTTTGATCAATTTTCATTGGGTTTTGATTGATTTATGACAATTTTGGTGAAGACTACCCAGTTCAGAAACTAGGGTTTCTAGTAGATAAGAAAAAATCATATCTTTTTATTCCACCATCAAAAAGTGGTAAAAATTGGTGAAAAGTTCTGTTTTTACATGTTCTAAATCCATTTTAAAGGAAAAATGTTCATTTATTCATTTTCATGAGTCATGGTAGATTGTGTGTTGCATTTTGGTGGAGAGTGGTCAAAGAAACATGGTTTTCTTGATGTTTGAACAAAGCTATGCATAGTTTGTTTATGGTTGGCCTTAAATATTTGTTGTTTTACATTTGGATGGTTGTAATTATTTTTTGGGATGAATCTAAGCATGTTGAAATCATTTACCAAATCTAATAGATATTGGAGTCCACTTGTGTAAGTTGGGCCCATGTTGCTCCAGGTTAAAGGATTGAGATTGCCTCAAGAATGAAGAATTTCAGTTGTGTACTTGATTATTGCCAAGAATATAGAAATTTGATGGTATGAACTCTCTTGCTTTGCATCAGAGAAAGGAAAGTGTCAAAGACCTATTAAAAATACATTTACTATATAATAGTTGTCTTTACAATTGTAAATTTATGATTTCTTTGCAAAGCTTATTGACCAATGAGCAACATTTAGGTAGATCCTTTGTTTAAGAGGTAAGCTCCAGGATTTCAATAAAAGTTGTGGAAAAGTGTTCTCTATTTGTCTATAATATTTTTTTGCAGGTACATGAAGAATAACAGAGGTTAAAAGATTAGTGACCCTAACCATCTTTTTTTTTTTATGAAAGAAAGAACATTTAACTAGAGCTGGCCATATGGTAATGAGTATAATTCCAATGCTACATAGAGATAACTAGAAGTGATAAAAAAAGGGCAAAAAGTATGTTTGTAGGTATATGTATATGTATATGTATATTTATATGTATATGTACATGTATGTGTATGTATATGTATATGTATATGTATGTATACGTATACGTATATGTATATCTATATGCATGTGTATATCTATATGTATAATGTTGATGTTAGAATTCTCTGTTCAACACTTTACTATTTTCACCTTCCTTTGTATTGCTTTCAGAATTATATGGTCTTCTTTATATTTGAATTTTTGCTTAATATATAATAATAGTCCATGCAATTTGTGAAGCCTTGCCCGGAACTCTTCACAACAATAGTGGATTTTGTTGACTAGATGGATTGGTAGTTGTGAAGTTGGTTGTGTTGCTCAATGGGTGAAAAATGGTCAAAACTTGTCATGCACTTCCACTGGTTCACAGATTGGATGTTTAACAAGTGTTGTGTTCTGCAATCTACACTATCTTGTAGACGTATTGTTGCTATAAGTTGTCTTGCCCCTATCTTTTTGGATATTTCATGCACACCTAACCACAAATATATATTTTCATAGCTTTGTTTTGTAAATTTATAATTTACTAGCTCATAGATTTACCCCTTTTCTTATTGCAGGGCTAGACATCCTTTAGTGCATAGCAAAGTTGTACACTTTCCCCTTTTCTTTTTGCATGGTTAGATACATTCCAAAACATACCAAAATCAGGTGTCAATAAAGTTATTCCTATACATTGTATGCTTTGAAACAAAACCTTTGCTATTTCTTTGACGTGTTCCTTTAAAAAATATTTGTGCATTTCATCTATGAAATTCCATCTATAGTTCTTTATCAGGCATTCTCTTTTCCTAAAACTTTATTGGAGAAAAATAAACTCTAGGAAAATGAATACATATATTGGAACATAATTTTTTTTAGCAACTTCACTATTCTCTGATATATAATGAAACTCCATCACATTTGTGGTCAGTGTTTCATGCTTTACCTAGCTCATAGTTTGGTAGGGGTCCATGAGGCTTCATGATGCCAATGTCGTGGGAAAGTGAGCAAAAATGCGATTTCACTTTTTCCTTTACCTCTCATATTAGGCATATATATATATATACAATGTGAACTGTATCTAAAAAATAATGCTTCAAAGCATATATAGGTACATATACACACACATATATATATTCAACTGTAATAGAGGAATTGTATGAGAGGTATTATAATAACACTTATTTGTTACTAAATATTATACACAAGAATTTAATTCCCATGTATTGAGTCGACCAGCTGCACCATTGCCAACCCACATAATTACCAAGCTCCCTGTCGCCACAAAAAGAAAAACCCACAACAAGTTCCCATCAACTAAGTAATCCCCAATGTTGGAAAATTCAATTCACCCACACCACAATGGCTCTTTCAACAATACAACTTAATCAAAGTATGCTTTCCCACATGACAACATTCAATATAGCATTTACTTTGGCTTCCACCCCTGTACACTGATGGGAAGATGCATTGGTGCTCATGCCAACAAACACTTGCCATTCACTTTCCCCATTATGATGACACGATTCTCCACCCCCACTAGCCCATGTAATTACCAATGCCCATGTCACCACCAAAAAAAAAAATGGTGCCCTCCCCACCTGCAAATTTGAAGCTACATTCTTTTGCATGAAACCAATTTAAATAGAACTCATAAAGAAAATGAGTACTAATAATCTACACAACCTCCCCACAATGGCACACACTTAATAAGAAATTCAAGCTACATTGCCTAGGAGTAAATTTTGTAGTCAAATAGAGAATTTGTAAAAGAGATATTACATGATGTTTGCAACAGGCACAACGAAAAAGCATGACCCATATTCTACTCTGCATAGTACATTTTTCCATGTTCCTACACTTATCTTTTCATCTTCCCGGGGATAGATACTTTTTTGGTGAAAGAAACAAAATTTAACTGCAATTTCTTCATCCATATAAAACCATAATGCCATGAACCCATGCAAAACTATTTGTAGATTCCACACAACAATAATACCTCTTGTACAATCTCTCTATTTCTCTATAGTATTTAGTATGAGGTGATGCATTTGGAATTTTTAATGAACTTTGTGGGGTTATACTCTTTTTTACATGGGTGTTTTGCGTAGATGATTAATTTATTGTTAATGTCTTCTTGTTATATGTTTTTATCTTTGATGTTATACCCATCTTGGAGACTTCAAATAGATTATCACTCTCTACGGGTGGAGGTTTTCCAGTTAAATCATTATTTACAATGTATCCATTAAATTTCCAAACTCAATTAACTAATCATCAATGATTTTAAAAAATACCCATGTGAAATCACTTATAGATTCTGCACCACCACAGTTTCAAAACCCTACAATCTGCTAAAAAATGAAGCCAAATGTGACGATTTTAAAAATAGTCTGCTACCAAACCAGCACCATGATGGGTTTCTTAACAACATAACTTCATCAAAGTATACTTTCCCATATTGCAACATTGAATATTGTATTTACCTTGTTTGAGGATACCAACTCCACCACCCCCAACCCATGTAATTGCTAAGCTCCACCCTTGTGCATAAAAACACTTACCAATCAGCTTCCACATATCGAGGATACCAAATCCACCACCCCCAACCCATGTTTACATATAGAGAAGTAGGGAAATTGTAATAAAAATCTATAAACATCGGCAAATGCATCAATCCTTCAAACTTGCCAAATCAATTATTCAAAACTAGTTCTCCAAGGCAACACCTATTTCCTCTATGTTATGGAAACAATTATATGATGCAATGATCTGTCCAAAATACATATAGCACCATAGGCTTAATTGGAAATTTAAGCTGCATTTTTTGGTATTCAATATTGTGCAAAAAAAAATACCCATGTAAAACAACTTACAAACTTCACATCACAACAATTTCAAAACTCTCAAATCTATTATACAACAGACCTAAGGATGGCTATTCTTACAAGAGCCTCATACACAAGCAACACCACAATGGCTCTTTCGACAATGCAACTTAACCAATACATTTTCTTGCCTTACAAAGAAAAAGAACAATGACAAATAATAGTTTGTTATAGGAAGCTTTGAACAAATGACATATAAAGAGTATCATGCAACATATTGGTAGAAGCCAAGCAGTCTATGTAAAAGTTGTAAGAGGTATTAAGATGATACTTAAGAATCAGATGTATGTCGCTCTCCAGTGTTTCCCTGATAGTTCTTTTACAATTTGCTTGTTTCTCTATATTATCTAATGGAAAATAGTGGAGCCCAACTTTAAAATATATGCATGTCTATATATGTATATGTATGTATGTATATGTATCTATATATGTATATATATATATATATATATGTGTGTGTGTGTGTATAGATGTACATATGTATATATATGTACATGTATATATATGTTTTCATATATGTATATATATATGTATGTATATATATATATGTATGTATATGTATTATGGTGCAATGGTGCAACAAGAAGTAAATGCAATATTCAATGTTACAGTGTGGGGAAGTATACTACAAAATATGCAAGAAAATATATTGATTTAGTTGCATTGTCAAAAGAGCCATCCTAGCATTATGAATATGTTACACATTGCACAATTAAAAGCTCTATTCTTATCAACATGTCAATACTATATGATTCAATGCTATAACTGTATAGTGGTGATTTTTACACAACATAGACAATACTTATACATGCTACTTTAAACTCTACTTAAAATCACGGTCTGCATAAATACACATAAACATAATATACAAACCTATTAAGATATACATATGTATGTATATCTTTGTCTAGATATATGCATATGTATATCTGCATATACGGGTATTTTTATATATCAATCAAGGAATTGAGTATATATATATGTGCATATGTATCTGTCTATTTTTTAGGGCACTCAATACAATTTTCCTCTTTGTGCTTGATATTTACTACCAAACAAGTGTTATTCTAATATCTGTTATATAATTTCTCTATTCGTTTTCAATATCTACTATGAAACAATGTAGCTTTAATCTTATATCAATATGTTTCATGATATTCTTTTTCCCTCATCTGTTTCAAGCTTTACACATGCTGTACGATTAAATTTTGGCTTCTCAATAAATAGTAACTTCAAACAAATATCCTATCAGCTAAAGATGCTTGGTTTAACCATTTCTTGCCTGTAATTCTTAAGTGTTTTTCCAATAGTTGTTTTTAAATTTCTCTAATTTTGTTATTGTGTGATATATGATAAGATTCCTTGATATTTTCCATGGACCTTACCTGCCTTTCTTGCTCGGGGGTTTGGCTAGAGCCCATGAGGCTTCATGATGCCGATATGGTAGGGAGGAAAATGAGCATGGGTTTACTACTTTTGGATTTTATTGTTATATATTTGTTGCTACTTATATGTATGGACACATAAATTCTCACATCCACTTATCCACCCAAAACATACTCTATTCTATCCATCATTTTTGTCATTTTTTCCACAACTGTCTTTCCAACTTTCTCAATAGACGGTATGTGCAGGATCATCATGGAAAAAATAGGCCCTTAAGTAGCAAAAAATTTAGAAAAATCAGAGTTAGGCAACTTGACACAAAAATTTGAATAAGTTATCTATATTATTTCAAAAATATGTAAGAATAGAATCTATAACAAATTGAATGTAGTTTCTAAACTACCTAGTTTTTTTTTTTTTTTAAATCTATTTGGTGAAAATTTGAAATTTCAATGTAGTAGTACTTAAATTTCAGGGAAAAAATAAGAAGTAGGTGTTTATTTGACCACCCTAACCACAATAAAATGACAATATTTTTTTATAAGATTTTAGATATAAGTAGAAGACTCATGTCCCGATGTGATGCAGATTTTTTTGTAATTTTTTCCAAGTAAATAATTAATTATAATTTTTTATTACAACTTAAAAAAAATATAAAAACTCGTATGTCTAACCACCTTAACTTGGTCAGAACTTCATGAAATTCTTTTTTTTTAATCCTATAGTATGTGAAGCATAGAATGTGACACATGCTTCAAATTCAAAAAATATGATACCGTTTGAAAGCTATAGATGTTTTTCAATCAGCGTATCAATTAGTACTTTAGTCATAATTCAAATAGAAAATGAATAATAATTATTTAATAAGTTCAAAGCAAAGCATAATTTATATTGGTGCAAAGCTGAGAATCTCCTTTAAAACCCCTTTTGGTTTCATCAATTTTGGGTAAAAAAAAGTCATCAACCACATACCCTACACATACCCATCATATTGCCACTTTTTGGCCCATCATGATCCTACACATAGCCTAGATTACTTATACACAATTGTTTGCCAATATCCCATGTATTCAAAATCCTCTTTTTTATCTTTTTATATTTACAACAAATAACGATGACCTATTATATTCTATATCTATATTTTCCCCTTCCTAATGTTGCACAGATATAGTAGACATTCAAGGAAATTAGTCTATTGTAAATTGTGTATGTCAAGTTGCTTGTGATTCTTAATTCCTCTTCCAATAGTTTTTTTAGAATTTATTTGTTTTTGTTTTGGTGTGAGATATGATAAGAGTCCTTGAGATTTTCCATGGACCTTACTTTCCTTTCTTGCTCGGGGGTTTGGCTAGAGCCCATGAGGCTTCATGATGCCAATATGGTAGGGAGGACAACAAGCATGGGTTTAGTGCTTTTGGATTCTATCATCGTATATTTGTTGCTGCTTATATACATAGACACACAAATTCTCACATGCACTTTCCCACAAAAAAAATATACTCTATTTTATCCATTGTATTTGTCATTATTTCTACAACTCTCTTTTCAACATTTTTAGTAGATTACTTATACACAATTGTTTGCCAGTATCTCATGTATTCAAAATCTCCTATTTTATCTCTTTCTATTTGCAACAAATAATGCTAACCTTTTTTATTCTATGCCTATATTTTTTCCTTTGTAGTGTTGTACATATGCAATAGACATACAAGGAAATTACTATATCGTAAATTGTCTATTTCATACTATTTCCTAGTCTAACAAGTTGATCCAATGCTACTCACTCTTGTTGAACACCACCAACATCACATGTAAGTACAAAAATTTCCTATTATCAATAAATAGATTTGGTTAACCAATTGTAAATATTATTAATTATCTCTCTCACTTTTTTTTGCAATGGAATGTAATTATGCCAAGAATCTAGCTTTCCACATAGACAATTAAGCGTAGTAAATGAAATGATAAGTAATTCATAAACATTAAACTATTATTTGCTCATGACCATCTTGCTTTTGTAGGTGGAAATATACAAAATTGTAATCATCAGATATGTTGTTCATTGGATACATATTTGCATAGCATATATTTCATTTAAAATGGTGGAGATGAAGAACCAAAAGCAGTGATTTTTCCCTACAAGGTATGCAAGCAAGTGTTATAAAATTTGTGACATTTGTCTTGACTTTATAATTCATGGCATTCATCATGAAATTATAAGTTATGTTATTTTCCATGCATTTTATAGCATTTTTTTACCACATACCCTGTAGGCCAAAAGTGCTTTGGTGTGCACACGTCGAATTTTTCGTGTGGCAATTATTTCAATTCAATGCTACATATAATTTTTCTTCAGCACAGGTGCTCCAAAAAAAATGCTCACCACTCCCAACTATATAGTGCTAGCATGTTAATAAATAGATTCAATGGACCATGCAATGGACCAACTATAAATACCATTAATTATTTTTACTTTGACATTGTCTTTGATGGTTTTGCACATATACTCAGTTACTTTTAATGCTTCCTTTTTTATTCCAATGGGTTGAGTAAAACATCTTTTTTGAAGTCAAATAAATCATTGTTTCCCCACAAAACAAGGAATACCTTTTAATTCAATTAAACCACATGGATAATAATGCTTTTACATACAAAATTATCAAGTCATGAAAGTAATAAATCATCCAGCACCACACAAGAATTTTTTTTTATTCATTTATAGTAATTATGTGGATCACTAATAACTTTTAAATAAATGAGAATTCTTTAATGTTCCATGCTTTTTTAAAATATTATTTAATCCACAACTTCAAGTTTTCCATGTATTGGTATCCATATCTATCCTATGATAATTAAATCATAATCAATCAATTGATTGATCAACTAGAAAAAAAAATCAAATACACATGTGCATCTAGGCCTAACAACTATTAAATTAAAATACATATAAAATTATATCATAGCTTAGATTTTTGACAAAAATGATTTTGTTATTGCTCCAATGATAATGGGTATAAGGCCAAAAATGCACAGAGATAACTACAAACAATAAACCATAAATGAAAAAAAATGATTAGGTGATTGATTTGGTGCCAGGTCCTACAAGTCATGCTACTTACCACAAACATAGCTTTGTGTTAATTAATCTATCCATCTAATTATTCCTTTCAAATTCACTTTGCATAGATGAGCTAGAACCCACACTAAACATTTTTCGTACAAGACAAGTATAGCGAATTACAACGTATTTTAGAATTAAAAATAAACTTTTTAGTGAATGATTTCATAGTGCAATTGGAGAGTCAGAATAGATAAATAATAGATGGGCGTTGTTTTAGGGCTGAATTTCCTATTTTATGCATATAGTTGTTAGTCTTCCAATGCATTGCCTTACCTTAATAAAATTAAATAATAGTTGATCAATTGATTGATTAACCTAGAGAAAAATGTCAAATACACATGTGCATCTAGGCCTACCAACTATTAAACTAAAATAAATATAAAATTATATCATACCTTAAATTTTGGAGAGAAATTATTATTATTACCAAAACTAGTTATTTGAATATTTAAATTCTATTTAATTTACCATTTATGTAATTAATTAAAACAACTTTAAAAGAATTATTGTAATTAAAATTATTCATGATTAATTGCTTGAGATTGAAATTAATCGATACATTGCAAATAACTAACATGACCTACCATTTTATTATACATTTCCATAACCAATTTACTTAAAATATCTTATCCTCCTTCATTATAATATAATCAAAAAATCTTATCCTTGTTCACCTCCTACTATAAACTAACCTCCTGTTATTCCATATTGAATTATTAACATGCTTTCCTTTTTTTGACTCATTCAAACAATTGCAAATATTAAAAAAATCCTTCCTTGCTTCCCACTCAATAGTGATTTGCAGTGGACCCCTATTGACTAATCATTGCATGCATGTGCATGTGACTGCTAGTGTTATATATGCTCTTTCTTATTCATAGGTTACATTTTACATTTTTGTCTATTTGATCACATTTTTTTTTCTTTCTGTTGGCAATACAAGGGTAGACAACTGAGAGGGGGGGGTGATTCAGTTGTCACAAAAATTCAAAACTTATTCAATTTATTAACCTTATTCTCTGATCTTATTATTAATCATCAACACATTGGATACACACATAACACCAAGTTTTTTTTACGTGGAAACCCTGTTAGGGGAAAAATAGTGGAGGTTAGTCCACAAGATTATACCATGTTAAAAGTGTAATGAAAATGGAATATGGGGAATGCACATGCATTCAAGAACATTTCTTAGAGCTTACTGCTCAATTACAAAGGAAGGCACACTATCTTACAAAGAGATTCAGATTAAAGCCATCCAGATTTTGAACTAAGAAAATAGCATCTGCTAATGCCTTATTACAGTTCCAATTAAGCACGTGAACACTTCACTCTTCTTCACTCTTCTTCACACTTATTCACAATACTTCACACTTTTCTCTTCCTTCAAATGATTTAGAACATTATTCATGCACACACACAGAAGCAAACCTTTTTTAGACTTAAATTTGAATAAAAAATTGCTCTTATATATCCGCAACATGAAATTTCATCGCTACAAGTTGACCACAAAGAAATAATAAAGTTAATATAAACTGTCGGCCCAAAACATTAAAGATTATCAATGCAAATTAACCAAGGTTAGCCACAACTTAGTGAGGACGGAAATCAACATCTCTAGCATGAAGAAACTTCAATTAATTTCTCCTCGAAGATCCACAACACACTACAAACACTATGTCAGCCAAGAACAAGAAAACATAAACACACAAGAGAAAATCACCAACCACGATCACAATGATCAATGCAGATGTGCAACAAAGATAGAGAATGATCTAGAAACATCCAAAAGCATCACAAATCACAAGAGAAGCATCCAAAACAATTTAACTAACTAAAATAGCGTCATCTTCAATTAGGAATACCAACTGAAGAAACATAAAAACTCTTTGAATTAAAATATTCATAACTCAATCAAATCTTCATGCAGATCTTTGAAACTCAATGTGGATAAACTAGATGTACTCAACAAGAAACCCTTTAGTCCACAACCTTTGATCAACAACGTACTGAACTCACTGATAGACAAAACATCACTTCACCACTGACAACCTACAACTAATTTATTACAATTTTCTCAATATCCTCAACATATACAACTTCAAGTACATTTATGCTAAGAGATTTGACATCAATGACAACCACAACATCCAACAATCTCCCCCTTTGGATTTGATGGAAACACATGATGTAAAAAGCACCATCAACGTGACTAACTCCTACTTAGGTTTTGCCTCACCTTCTCCTCAACACTTTCACATAATATTTCTCCCCATAAGGCTCTTCTCCTCATATAATCACCATTTTTTCACATGACTTTTCTCCCTCTTTGACATCAATGAAAATTTTCCCTAAGCTTTGAACAACATATCTAAGTTTCGAAACATCTGACTACTCCCCCTGAGTAGCAACCACCACAACATCAATTTGAGACAAGATATGACTATGAAATGCATAGACTGATGCAATGCAATGCATCCTTAGTTTTGATTAGGAGGGGTAATCACCCCTAAATTCCCTCTGAGATACTAAAAAATATCCTTAGGCAATAACTTGGTAAAGATGTCTGCAATTTGCTCCTTAGTAGGAACATACTCCAATCTGACTTCCTTTTCACTTACCTTCTCCCTCAAAAAGTGAAGCTTGATAGATATATGCTTTTGTTTTTTAATACAACACCGGATTCTTAGAAATGTTAATAGCACTTGAGTTATCATAGAATATAGCGATAGGCTCATCATATATGATTCTAATATCCTACAACATTTGTTTCATCCACAAGACTTGAGTACAATTATTAGGAGCAACAATATATTTGGCCTCTACAGTAGACAAGGAAATGACATTCTGCTTCTTACCCAAGAAAAATGCTCCACCACTAGTACTTTTTCTATCATTCACATCTCCTGTCTAGTCAACATCAGTAAAGGCACTCAAATTAAGATAATCATCTTTAGGATACCATAGGCCAAGATCAACAGTTCCCTTCAAGTATCTAAAAATTCTCTTCACAACAATCACATGAGATTCTTTCAAATTAACTTGAAATCTTGCAACAATACATACAACATTCATGGTATTAGGCCTAGCTTGAGTTAAGTACAAAAATACACCAATCATTGATCTGTATCTTGTCTGATTTGCTTTCGGAGAATCATTTTTTGTTGTCAACTTGCATCCGATCACCATGGGTGTACCAGCTAGCTTTGAATCTTCCATACCGAACTTGTTCGACAATTCCTTCACATACTTGGATAGAGATATAGAAATCCATTTATCTAACTGAGTAAATTGCAATCCTAAAAAGAATTGAATCTCTCCAATCATTGAAATCTCAAACTCACTCTACATCTCATTAGCCTTGGAACTTTATGCACAAACTATCATCTCCTCCAAAAATAATATCAACAAAGACTTAAACAATCAAATCTTTATCATCATTCTTGAAATACAGATTACTATCAACAGTACCTTTGTTAAATCCAATCTTCAACAAATACTTGTCCAATCTTGCATACTATGCTCTAGGGGATTTCTTGAGTCCATACAATGCTTTCTTCAACCAACACACCATATCTTCTTTATTAGTCAATTGGAATCTATCAGGTTGCTCAACATACACTTCTTCCAATTCACCATTTAGAAAAGATGATTTTTCATCCATCTGATAAAATTTGTAGTTCTTGTGAGGAACATGGGAAAGAAATAATCTTACAACTTCAATTCTAGCAATAGGGGCAAAGGTTTCTTCAAAATCAATTCCTTCCATTTTTGAATATCCTTTACATACCAGTCAAGTTCTTTGTTTCTAACCACTTCACCTTGCTCATTTAGTTTGTTTCTAAAGACCCATTTGGTTCCAATGGCATTCTTATCCTTAGGTTTGGGAACAAGAATCCATGTATCATTCTTTTCAATATGTTTTAACTTTTCTTTCATTGCTTCAATCCAATGCTCATCTTTACATGCTTCATTCACACTAGTTGGCTCAGTCTTTGAAATCAAGCAATACTCTTTTGCAATCTTTATCCTAGTTTGGACACCTTTGTTATTATCACATATATTTTGATCTTTTGAATGATTCAATCCTACATACCTTAGAGTCTTCTTAGGATTTTCTTCAACTTTAGGCTCTTCTGATCTTTCTTCTACTCTTTCACCAGTTTCGCCTTCCTCTTCATTTTCTTGATTTACCATATTGATTTGCATTTGATTTGTAGTCTGAACTTGCTTTCCTTTGTTTGTACTGTCATCCTGATCATTAGAGTCATATCCACATGTTTTGGATAGTGTACGAAAGTCTTCATCAACCTTAACATTTTCAATTTCAACCATTTTCTTCAATCTTTATTTTTAATACCGGTAGGCCTTACTTTTAGTAGTATAACCCAAAATGATACATTCATCACTCCTAGCATCAAACTTTCCTATGTCTTCATCTCTCTTAATATAGCATCTACTTCCAAATATCTCGAAGCATTTAATAGTAGGATTTTGACCAGTCCATAGCTCAAAAGGGGTCTTACCAGTATCACCTTTGATTTGTACCTAGTTGAGTGTGTACACAATAGTACTCATGGCTTCTCTCCAATAGATATGAGGAACATTTCCTTCCAACATCATAGTTCTAGCAGCATCTTTAATTATTTGTTCTTCCTTTCCACAACTCCATTTTGTTGAGGGGTTCACAATGCAGATAATTTTCTCTTTATTCTGTGTTCTTCACAAAAAGTATTAAATTCACCGGAAGTGAATTCACCACCTCTATCTGATCTTAGAAATTTAATCTTCAAACCCATCTCTGTCTCAACCATAGATTTAAAGATCTTGAACCTTTCCAATGCTTCAAAAATTTCCCTTAAGAAAGTAACCCATACCATTCTAGAATAATTTTCAATGAGTAACATGAAATACCTGTAACCTTGTAAACTTCTAACCTTAGAGGGACCATACAGATCAATATGCACAAGCTCTAACAATTCATTTGAACAATGCTTTTTACTCTGAAATGAAATCCTAGTTTGCTTTGCCAATTAACATTCCTTTCATATTGCATTGGTAGGTTTCACCAACTTAGGTAGATCTCTCACAGCCTTAGTGGAACTTATCTTGGAAATATTATCAAAGTTAACATGACACAACCTCCTATGCTATTACCAACTTTCATCAACTTGAGCAATCAGACAACTTTTATTGCCAACACTCAAGTGAAAGATATTACCTTTGTTTTTGTACCTAATGCAATTTCATTTTCAGAACTCAATATTCTGCACTTTCCATCCTTGAACTGAAGATTGTATCCCTTATCAACCATTTGACCAACACTCAAAAGATTATGCTTCAAGCCTTTTACATACAGAACATTAGTAGTATTATGCTTACCATCAAGAGAAATGCAACCTATTCCACAGATCACACCAGCTGTATTATCACCAAATCTCACAACACCACCATCATACTTTTCCATGCTTACAAACTTCCTTTTGCTACCTGTCATATAATGTGAACATCCACTATCAATTACCCATTCATCTTTTTCTTCAACTTGAGCAGCCAGGGCTTTCTTCACATTTGTACAACCAACAGATTCATTAGATACAAGATTATTTTCCTTGATAGCAATAAATACCCATTCATCATTACTTCTATTTCCTTTATCATATTCATCATCTATCATGCCTCCAACAACATAGTGACACTTCTTCTAAAATCTAGGCTTGTTATGTTTTGGTTTAGCAACTATTTCTAGACACCTTGATGCAAAATGACCTATCTTATTGCAAGAAAAGAATTTAAGAGGTAATTTTTCTTCGTACTTACCTTTTCCTCTAAGTACTCTTTTGACAATAAGTGCTTCCATCTCTTCTAGCTCTCTTTCTTCTTCTTCAATCTATCTAATTTCATCCTCATACTTGAATGTATTTCTAGATGAACTCTCACCCGGATCATATCTCTGTCTATCTCTTCTAGAAATAGTAGCCTTAAATGTAGATTCAATGTTAGGAAGGGCATCACCAAATTCACTCAACTCAAAAGCAGTTAGCTTACCAACCAATGTATCTCTAGTTATGTTTGTTATAGTCCGGAGCTCTTCAATAGCACTAGCTTTGACTTTGTAAGAATCAGGTAGGGATCTAAGAACTCTAGCAACAATCTCAAATTCATCTATCTTTCCACCAACACATCTAATACCACACACAATTTCATTCACTCTTTGCATGAAAGTATTAATGTTATCATCATCACCCATTCTTGAAACCTTTCATATTTCCCTTTCAAACTCTGCAACTTAGCAATCTTCACATTAGCATCACCTTCATACAAGGTTTCCAAAATTTTCTAGATCTCATAAGTAGTCTTCAGATCCATAAAATTTTTCATCTCAAAATCATTCAAAGCACTCAACAAAGCTTCCTTAGCTTGGATATTATACCCAACATATGTACTTTTCGGTGGAATAACATACCTATTATTTGTAATGATCTAGTAGGGTTCACCAATGCATCTTAGATGGCACTCCATTTGAGTCTTCCACAAAGAATAATTTTTTCCATCAAATCTCAAATTCCTTCTTTTAGCTTTCTATTCCAGATCACCTTAAGTTTTTAAACTTCTTCCAAGGAACCTGCTCTAATACCAATTGTTGGCAATACAAGGGTAGACAACTGAGAGGGGGGGGGGGGCTGAATCAGTTGTCATATAAATTCAAAACTTATTCAACTTGTTAACCTTATTCTCTAATCTTATTATTAATCATCAACACATTAGAAACACACATAACACCAAGATTTTTTTACGTGGGAACCCTATTAGGGGAAAAACCACGGTGGAGGTCAGTCCACAAGATTATACCTTATTAAAAGTATAATGAAAATGAAATATGGGGAATGCACATGCATTCAAGCACACTTCCTAGAGCTCACTACTCAATTACAAAGGAAGAAATAGTCTTACAAATAGATTTGGATTAAAGCCATCTAGATTTTGAACTATGAAAATAACATTTTCTAATGCCCAATTACAGTTCTGATTAAGCACATGAAAACTTCTTCACTCTTCTTCACTCTTCTTCACACTTCACAATCCTTCACACTCTACTCTGCCTTCGAATGATTTAGAAAATTATTCTCCCACACACATAGAAGCATACCTTTTTCACACTTAAATTTGAATAAACAATCACTCTTATATATCTGCAACATGAAATTTCATCGCTACAAGTTAGCCACAAGGAAATAATAAAATGAATATAAATTGTCGGCCCAAAACATTAAAGATTATCAATGTGAATCAACCAAGGTCGGCCACAACTTAGTGAGGAAAAAAATTAACATCTCCAACATGAAGAAACTTCAATTAATTTCTCCTCAAATACCCAAAACATGCTACAAACACTATGTTGGCCAAGAGCAAGAAAAACATGAACACGCAAGAGAAAATCACAACCATGATCACAACGATCAATGCAGATGTGCAACAAAGATAGAGCACAATATAGAAAAATCAACAAGCATCACAAATCACATGAGAAGGATCCAAAAGAACTAAACTAACTGAAATAGTATCATCTTCAATCAAGAACACCAATTGAAGAAACAAAAAAATTGTCTAAATGGAAATATTCATAACTTGATCAAATCTTCATGCGGATCTATGAAACTTGACATGGATAAACTAGATGTACTCAACAAGAAACCCTTTATGCCACAACCTCTGATCAATAATGTATTGAACTCACCAACATATAGAACATCACTTCACCATTGAAAAATTGCAACTCATTTATTACAGTTTTCTCAATATCCTCGACAAATACAACTTCAAGTACATCTATGCTAATAGTGTTGACATTAGTGACAACCACATATCATCAACACAACCACAACATCCAACACTTTCCTCTTTGGAGTATACTATGTGATATATTTCTAGACTATTCTCTATTCATTAATATGTCTTACCCTCAACCTACCCATCTTTCATGAATTGTACGTGTATTTCATGTCAATGTATGATTTCTCTCTATAGATTTATGGTAATGAGTGTCTAATTTTACTACCCTCTTAGGTTTACTTCCTTGCTTCACCAAGCCACCCAATTTTTACTTTAAGGCATCTAGAAGCTGTTGTTTTAAGATTTCTAACTTGGAGCCACTTTTGTGTTTTTTCTTTTCTTTTTATTGCATTTCTCCCTAAAGCAACTTACTACATGGTGGCCAAATATTTTATTCTTTAAAAAAATAGAATTGCTAATTTGTTTTGATATGGTTGGTTGTGCTCTTGCTATCATAAGATATTTCATAGTGCTATTACAAAAAACAAAGTATGCACTTGAATTTGTGCTACTACTAAATGGCAATAAGTAAAAGAGAAAATAAGTGTCACATAACAAGTAACAAGTAAACAATGATATTCCAAAATAAAAGTTCATAACATAAAGAAGTAAACACATGGGTGATAATGGAAAAATATTACTTGGAGCATGGAAATGTTATGGTGTAGGTAATCTTAATGTCCTAGATCAGTATCCAAAGAAACATAAAACTATGGGTAAAAAAAATAGATATGGTCTCAATGTCATGCACTAGTATCCAAAGCATTACAAAGAAGAAATTGAATTCCTAAAATTTTGGAATCATGCAAGAGAGAGGCAATTCTTAATTTTGTGCCCTCAAAATATACAAATATACACTGAAAACTTACCTAGATGGTTATAAATCATGTAAAGTATTAATAAGATGTGTATGCTAACACAAAGTCTATGTAACAGGTAGGCATTAACATTTTTATTATTGACAAAAGATGTGCCACAAATTTTTTGGGTTCATCTACCAAATTAATGTCATCGTCATATGAACAAGGGAGGGGTACATTATTAGAAGATAGCGATCGCTCCTATATTGAAATTAGGTACTGTATTTATGTTTTAGTGCTTTGTATTGATTAAAAAAATGAACTAGAACTTAATGATATACACAACAAAGAGGTGTTGAATGAAAATAATTAGGACCTTTCTTATTCACATGAGGAAGTAAGATGATCAATTGAGATTCTAAAAGAATGGATAGGACATGTTTAGGGAGGTCACCATGATGTGTATAGGATTATTGGTTATATTTGGATGAAATGAAAGAAGGTTGGTTACTTGATAGAGGCTTGTAAGAAATAGAAGTTATTATTTTTGAAAAAGGAAATGGTACCAAAGGGGTAGTGAGTAAAGAAGGTGGAGCAATGAAATAGTGAAAATTCCTATCAATAAGGGGTGGCTTGTTCATAAGGGGGAATATAGGGTCAACTGAACTATATATTGTTAAAATAAGGTGAACTATTAAAAAATGTAATGCTCCAAGAAGTATGAAAATCTAAATTTATCTACACAACATTGGGTTCTAAAAGTGATAATGTGAAAGCCTAAAATTAGCAAATAGAAAATAGTTAACCATATGATATGATTGGAAAACATAGTGGGGTTATGAGTGATATGATTGTGCTTGTTCTAAGCTCAAAGGTGTAGAGATTAGGGAGGATTTGCAGGTGGGGGATACATAAAACTAATCAAATTGATCTAAGGCCCATAACTAACCAATTGGATTTTTATGTATAGAGAGTCTTACAATAGTATATGGGTTGAAATTTTCATAACACCTAGTATTTTCCAACCTATAATTATAGCAATGAAAACCTTTTTTCTTTTTCTAATAGAGTATGAATGTAATGAAAGACACCTTCAAAATTTATCACAACTTTTACTTAGGTAAAAATTATGTTTTAATTTGATCGTATGATGGAAAAAATAAAAGTACAAAATAATTGCAAGTTGGAAAAACATGCTGGGTTGTTACTTGTAGAGGGTTTTAAAACAATATGTGGGTTGTAGGTTTCATAACACACAATGTTTTCTAACCTATAATTTTATAAAATAATAAGAATGTAATGAAAAACCTTTTGTTATTTACAAAGTAGGAATCTAATGAAATTCACCTTCAAATTTTATAACAAATCTTGGAGTAAAAATTGTGTTTAAATTTCTTCATATGTTTGAAAAATAAATAACTTTTCATAAGGAAATAACTGATAGGGGATAGTGTGTTTTCCAACACTGCAAATAATGTGAGCATTTTTTTGTTCCAATCAAATGAAGAAAGTGAAATTACATTTTTAATGTACCAAAGGGTTGTTCTAAAATTTGAAGGTGGACTTCATTACATTGTTGGTGTGTATGAAACAAAAACTTCTCATGAGGAAATAATTGACAAGGGACAATGTGTTTTCCAACACTACAAATAATGTGAGCATTTTTGTTCTAATCAGATGAAGAAAGTGAAATGTCATTTTTACTATACGAAAGAGTTGTTCTAAAATTTGAATGTGTACTTCATTACATTCTTGGTATGTACGAAAAAAAAAAATTTCATAAGGAAATAATTGATAAGAGATTGTGTATTTTCCTACACTACAAATAATGTGAGCATTTTTTTGTTCCAATCAAATGAAGAAAGTGAAATGTCATTTTTATTGTACCAAAAATTTTCTCTAAAATTTGAAGGTGGAATTCATTACATTCTTGGTGTGTACAAAACAAGAAAAATCATAAGGAAATAATTGGTAGGGGATAGTGCGTTTTCCAACACTACAAATAGTGTGAGCATTTTTTTGTTCCAATCATATGATGAAAGTGAAATGTCATTTTTTCTGTAGCCAAAGAGTTATAAAATTTGAAGGTGGACTTCATTACATTCATGGTGCATACAAAACAAAAACTTTTCATGAGGAAATAACTGATAGGGGACAGTGTGTTTTCCAACACTGCAAATAAGGTGATCATGCTTTTGTTCCAATCAAATGAAGTTAAATGACATTTTTATTGTACCAAAGACTTTTTTCTAAAATTTGAAGGTCGAATTCATTACATTCTTGGTGTGTATGAAACAAAAACTTTTCATAAGGAAATAATTGACAAGGGACAGTGTGTTTTCCAACACTGCAAATAATGTGGGCATTTTTTTGTTCCAATCAAATGAAAAAAGTGAAATGCCATTTTTACTATAACCAAAGAGTTGTTCTAAATTTTTAAGGTGGAATTTATTACATTGTTGGTGTGTATGAATAAAAAAAAATTCATAAGGAAATATTTGACAAGGGATAGTGTGTTTTCCAACACTACAATAATGTGAGCATTTTTCATAAGGAAATAATTGACAGGGGACAGTATGTTTTCCAACACTAGAAATAATGTGAGCATTTTCATAAGGAAATAATTGACAAGGGATAGTGGGGTATGTGCAGGATCATGATTGGCCAAAAAGTGACGATATGTAAGTGATATGATGGCCCATGTGGCTAATGACTTTTTTTTTACCCAAAATTGATGAAACAAAAAGGGTTTTTAAAGGAGATTGTCAACTTTCTACCAATATAAATTACGCTTTACTTTGAATTTAATAAATTATTATTATTCATTTTCTATTTGAATTATGACTAAAGTCCTTATTGATAGGTTGACTGAAATCATCTATAGCTTTCAAACGGTATCACATTTTTTGAATCTAAAACATGTGTCACATTCTCTTCTTCATATACTATAGGATTAAAAAAAAATGAATTTCATGAAGTTTTGACCAAGTTAAGATGGTCAGACATACGATTTTTTATATTTTTTAAAAGTTGTAATAAAAAATTCATAATTAATTATTTATTTGGAAAAAAATTACAAAAAAATATGAATCACATCGGAACATGAGTCCTCTACTTATATCTAAAATATTATAAAAAAATATTATCATTTTATTGAGGTTAGGGTCAAATAGACAACTTCTTATTTTTTCCTTAAAATTTAAGTACTATTGCATTGAAATTTCAAATTTTACCCAAATAGATTTAAAAAAAAAAAAACCAATGCATCCTTGGTTCTTGTTGACGGCGATTTTGGCACCACAATAATGCAAGCAGAATATTGCTATTCTGCTTCTCCTGAAAGAGAAAGGAAACACATGGATGCCTTAGCTCCCAAGGTCTGTGTAGTTGGGTCTCAACTGTGTTGATGTTACTCAATGGTCAATGCAACAGTAATATTCAAGGGGCCTGCTGGTGTTGAGCTTCTGGATTGTTCTAAGATCAAGCATGAAATAAAACCTACTCTAATAGGGGTTTTTAAAGAAATATAAAAAGATAAGTCAGATTTTTGAAACAGAAAAGAAAAATAGTTCATCCAACCTTAACCAAACTTGTTAATTTCAAGGAATTTGTAAACCAAAACTACAGATCAAAGTAAACTTGTGATTGACACACATCCTCTTTCATTCACAGTGCTCATTCGCATAACAGATTTTTATTACCATTTAAATACAACACAAAATAATATTTCATTCCTTGAAGACCTCACAAATCAAATGATCAATTAAGACAAATATCATTCTGGAACACAACATGAAGGAGATTAAATTATGATTGCTTCTACTATTAGTAAGACAGGTAAGCAATATTTACAAAGCTAGCATAGTCACCAGTGTATAGAGAATCTAAGGCTCTAGATTGTTTCCAGCTACACTAAGAGAACTTAGAAAATACATTAAAGTTGGTACTGAAATCTAACTACTAAACAAGAAGACAAGAGAAGCTCTCATTACTCAGAATCAAGATGCAACTCTATCTCCTTCTATTAACTGACTAACTCCTAACAGTTCTAACTCTAAATAGTTCTTAGTCTAAAATTCTCTAACCTTAGAAGTTCTAATCTAGAAGTGCTAATACAAAAAGTTCTAACCTTTACAAAGACGCAAGAATGCCTTATATATAGAATGTACCAATAGGAATGTGCTATCCCCTACACTAGGGTTTACAAAATATCTGTAGACTGTAGGAGAGTCAGCTCTCAAATCTTTCTAAGGAAAGTCAAAACTACATTCATTGTGGAGCCTCGATGTCTGGGTCGATCACAACTTGAGCTCAGGAGAAGCCTCTTGATCTTTTTTTTTTTTGCAGCTGTAGCATTTATTCTTTGTCTTCGTGTCCACCTTGAACTCTGCCAGGGTCGCCTTCAATGCTCGAGGGAACTTTACCATTAACTCTTATCAACCTCCACCGGTGGTCACTACAGCTGTCCCTATGAGTCACAGCTTCTTCTTCTCCTCGGCTTCCTTCTATTTTGGACTTATCAGAGTCAAGGAGACATTACCTTGAATTTCTCTTCTCTTACTGAGCCCATTCTTGTTATCGGTGAGACTCCTGAATGTTGGCCAGACCTCTTGGCACATACCTTTCCTCTTCCTGAAGGGACATCCCGTCGGCGTGACCTCCTTCCTTCGTTGAGACCACATAGTGAAGCTTTTGTTTTCTTTTGGAGTCTCCCCAACATCCTCCTTTTCCTCTGGGCTCGGGCTCCTCCTGCTTTGGTGTGACCTTCAAACTTCGTTAAGACCTCACACTGAGGTCCTGTCCTTCGGTGACTTTGTTTCATTTCGGCACGACCCTGTTGAATCAGCAAGAGATTATGCCGATAGTATGTCGTGTCCTCGAGAGCTTATTGATTTGCTAAGATCCCCCACTGAAGTCTCTTTGTCTCAGTGAGAGTTTACTTGAGGTCGAGGAGGGCTCGTTTGATCCGCAAGACCTCGCTCTAGTCACATCGACATGTTTTCTTTGTTCCACATGTATCGTTGTAACCTTCCTTTGTCGGGGAGATGTCATATAGAAATCTCATGTCTCAACGAAAGCCTTTCACTCTTTGGTCACCGAGACTTATTAATTCTCTCACCAAAGATTATTGATCAAATCCCTTTGTGGCATGTTGGTGTGACTTTATGAATTCGTAGAGACCATATACCGAAGAAGATGACTCCTGCTGATGCTGCGTTTGTCACTGTGACCTCACCTCTTCAGCCAAACCTTATACCAAAGGTTTTATCCTTCAGCGAATGCAACTCCCTTTGACAAGACCCATGTCAATCAGCCAGACCTCCTGCCGAAGGAAAAATTATCGTTGACTTTAGATCTTTGGTGGGACCGCTCCGTGTTAGCAAGACTTTTCCTTTCGGCAAGAGATTATGCCGAATGTCCACACTCTCTCCGAAGACACCCTTCTCAGTGAGACTCTATGAATTTTCCAAGACTTCTTGGCAAAGAAAAAAAACCTTTTGCTGATGTATGGATCCTTCTGACGCCAGTTGGTGAGACATAGAGATTTTACCAAGACCCTTCCCCAAAGACAAACTTATGCCGATAGGAAACTCCTAGTCTCCAAGACAATGAATGATGTCTTGGCAATAAATGCCTGTATATGAATTCCAGTCGCTATGACATTTCTAGGGTCTTGTCGATTGCTGCCTTAGCTAATTTTTATGACCAAATAGACTGGGGAATGCATTCCAGCTGAGCTCCCTTAGAAAATATCATCACATGTAGGGTTTTATCCTACATTCAAAAAAGAAAACCATAGTAAAGATCACACAAACATAAGTTAAATAATCAAAATCATCATTGAAACGAATCCTATGTTAGTAAGGTGCCGTTAAATCTTCAAACAAAATGATCATACAAGCAGTTCGGGTTTCAGGTCGACCTGCAGAATCCAAGCCAGGGAGGAATTTTGGAGAATTCTGAGTCATGCAAATTCCAACTAAATATACATGAAAACACCCATTAAAAAGTTAATCCGATCGTTATCAATGAAGGAATAGTATGTGAGATCTCAAAATAGCATCAATTAATCGTAAAATGCATCATTATTTACTAACTAGCCTTACTACTCCATAATTCTTCTCATTACACCAGATTCTGGGGAAATCCGCATAGGATAGATTTCCACGAAGGAGAAGACATTCCAGAAAACCTAGAACAAACAGGGAACAATGGATTTCGAGAAAATCTGAGGGAGAAAGAAATTCGTAAAAATCTAGTCCACGCAGAATCCATGAAGACCAAAAATCCTTGAACGACAATGGTCAGCCAAAGTTCAAATGAGATCCGGGAAAATCTGGATGAGAAAGAAATCTGTGAAGAAGGAGACATCACTCGAAGGCCTTGGGGATTTTTGGAAAAATCCAGTCCACGTGGATTTCTGCGAAGACCAAAAATCCTCGAACAACAACATTTGGCCAGAGTTTGAGTGAGATATGGGAAAATCCAGATTGGGTGGAAAATCCCAAACTTAGGAGAAAACCCGAATTCTGACTGAGGTAGAACCAAACTTTGACAAAACTAGAAGACAAACTTAGGCAG
The DNA here is from genome assembly GCA_007258455.2 of Sequoia sempervirens. Taxonomy (NCBI): domain Eukaryota; kingdom Viridiplantae; phylum Streptophyta; class Pinopsida; order Cupressales; family Cupressaceae; genus Sequoia; species Sequoia sempervirens. The sequence continues at coordinate 103,435,423 of VDFB02000007.1, read as the reverse complement.
AAAACTAGAAGAACCACCAAGTGGAAATCAAGTAACTAAAAGAAAAAAGAAACCAGAAAGAGTAAAGGGGGACCCATTTTGATCCAAATCAAAGTGGGGTGGTTATGCAAGGCATAACAAATGGCGACTCGGCTAGGAAAATGGTTTAACCATTCTCATGAATCTGAAGGATTCAGCTACCCAGAACTCCTAGTTCATGAACATCACAACTCCAGTTGGGCCAGTTAAAACAAACAAGGTAGAGCTAGAATCTCAAATGTAAGTCAATCAATGGATACCCCCCGAATCAATGTGTGTGTTTGATTGTGCATCATTCCTTTCATAAATTTTTTTCATCTTTTGAATAATAATGTGCAAGATTTGAACTACATGAGTTGATTTCCTTCGTTCAATGATATCCTAGGCATTGCTCTGTTGCCAGTCAGGTGTCCATAGCCCCAATGAAGATACCTCTAGTTCTCTCACAACATTGCTCTACTACCAGTCAGGCGTCCATAGCCCCAGTAGAGATACTAGAATCACCCATTCATATTGAGTCCTCTTTTTCTTTTGATAATTCTTTTCCTTTTCTTTTGAAGTTTTAGATATTTCATTTAATTCTCTTTTTCTTTTCAATATGTTAGATGTTTTAATATCTGATCTGGGTTGAAAACTACCATGGACCTCATAACAGCACTTGGAAGTTGGAATTTTCACTCAAATCTTACAACACTGTCATCCTAGGAAAAAAAAATCATTCAAGAGGAGATGATCTTGGTGATTTATGATAGATTTAGAGGAGCTAAAGAAGGTTACTCACTTGGGACCTTGTTTTCAAAACTTTTCACAACTTTTATTGACAACAAGCATGAAACAACGAATTGAGGATAAAATCACCCAATCAAAAAACGTGAAAATATCTAAACCACTTCTCTCCTAATGACTAAAGTATGCTTCAGATAACATCCACCATTCCAAGATGGAGAGAAATAGATCAACCCCAAAGAAAAAAAACAAAACAAAAACCCTAGAACTTAGGGAAACAAAAAGACAAAAAGGAAAGACAAACAAACAGAAAACTATTCACAGACAAAGAGAAAATTATTTACACAAAGAGCAGCAAAAAATTATTCACAAGTAGAAACACAGAAAGTATTTAAAAAAATACAAATTATTTACAAACAAGAGACAATAAATTATTTACATAAAGAACAATGAATTACTTATATATAGAACAAAAATTAACAAGCCTCAGGATTCAAAATAGTGCTTAAGGAACTACCCATTAATAGGCAAAGGAACAAGTTCCCTAGTTAGGCTACTAAGTCTGAAAGCATTTTCCCCTAGGATCTCAGCAATTTGATAAGGGCCTAACCAGTGTTTGTCAAACTTTTGGTGATTGCCTTTCTTTTCACGAGCCTTATCCCATAGCAACACTAGGTCTGATATCCTAAAAGCCTTTATCTTGGCTCTTTTTCCAAACCATCGTTTGACAACAGCCTAATGCCTAAAGAATTGTTGTAAGGCCACATCTCTTTGCTATTATAATTTCATCAAAGCAGCTAACCTGACCTCTATCCTACTGTCATTGGAGTAGAATTTTTGCATGAAATCAAGGATAGGTATTTGCAGATGGATAGAAAAAATAGGCTCTTGGCCATATAACAGCTTGAATGGTGAGGTGTTTAGAGCAGCCTTCATCCTAGTCCTATCTTCCCATAATGCAAATATAAGCTTGGTATACCAGTCTCTAGGGTTATGCTCTAATAGTTTCTTAATGACCCCTAAGAGATTCTTATTGGTTGACTCTGCAACTCCATTTCCTTGTGGGTAATAATTTGAAGAATATTTCAAGACAATCTTGTGATCATATGCCCAGGAAATAAATTCAGTAGAAGAAAAAGCAGAGTCGTTGTCACATACCAGAGTGAAAGGTACCCCAAACCTTGTAGTGATGCACTCGATGAGGAACTTGATCACTACCTCTATGGTGTTGTTCTTGCAGGGTATAGCCTCTATCCACCTTGTGCAGTAGTCAGTGGCAATCAAGATGAATTTATTTCTTGTAGAAGAGTTTGGGTTAATCACTCCAATAAAATCCAGTTCCCACTGGGAAAATGGCCTCACCTCATAGACAGGTTGCAATGGCATGGCTACATGGCATTCCCTTGGTGCAGAAATCTGAAAGACATGACATGTCCTTAGATGCTGATGGGCATCTTTGAATACATAGGGCCAGTAATAACTAGATCGAAGGATATGGTGTGCCAAAGAATCTGCAGACCCATGACCTATGCCATGTTTCCCATGAAATTCAGAGATCACTTGTTGAACCTCTTGATGATCAAGGCATCTTAGGTATACTCCTTCAAAATTCCTCCTGTATAGCAACCCTCCTTTGAGCATGTAATGAGAACTTTTCAGTCTCAGGGCTCTCCTTTGAGTGGCATTCATTCCTTCTGGACATCGATTATTGGGCATAAAGCAAATGATATCAACACACCAGGGGTTGTTAGAGAAAGACTAGATCATGTATTGCTAACAGATGATGTTGTTGCCAGCGTTCGCCATGGACTAAGATAAGCTAGTACCCCTGACTAGCTTCATAGGGTGTATCTCCAGGTTGAATTCTTGCAAGATGGCCATCCATTTGCCTCTCCTTTCTCCCATCTCACTGTACATGAGTAGGGACTTCATAGCTGCATTAGGAACTACAACAACGATTAGGCTCCGAAGAATGTAATGTCGAAACTTCTTAACAGCCCGAACTAGCGTGAAGGCTTGCTTCTCCAGGGGTGGGTATTTGATTTCTGCATTTTTGAACAGAGAGCTCATAAAAGCAATCGGTCTCTCCTCTGCCTCCTCTTTGCGTTAAGTTAAAATAGCTGCGCATGAATGCTTAGAGTTGAAAGAATAGATATAGAATGGCCTAATGTAATCGGGGCTGGTAAGCATAGGTGCTTTTGAGATGGGTCACTTGACTTGTGAGAATGTTGCCTTTGCTTCCTCAGTCCACTCTATCTTGGCGTCTTTCTTCATCATCTCGTTGAGTGGCTTCACGATTTCAACAAATCCTATAATGAATTTTCTCACAAAATTGGTCTTCTTGAAGAAAGACCTTATTTCTTTCTTGCTTCCTGGCTAGGTGATCTTTATAATGGATTCGACTCAATCTGGGTCAATTGAAATCCCTCTTTTAGAGATTATGTGCCATAATAGCTTCCCTTCAGAAACTTCGAACACACATTTGTTGGGATTCAGGGAGATGCCATATTGGATGCATCTCTTGAGAACTTTGGCTAAGTCTGTAGCATGAATCAGTTGGTCCTTGGAGAACACTATCAAGTCATCCATATAGACAATGATGCACTTACCAATTAGGTCCTTGAACGCTATGTCCATGGCGCGCTGGAAAATTGCTCCAATATTTATTAGACCAAATGGCATCCTTCTGTATGCAAACGTCCCCCACTTTGTAGTGAAAGTTGTCTTCATCTTGTCCTCAAACTCAACCATTACCTGATTGTATCCAGAGTAATCGTCCAAGAATGACATCATTTGTGCTCCATTGATAGTC
>VDFB02000007.1:103329971-103431767 GCA_007258455.2 Sequoia sempervirens | reverse complement strand
GTGATGGCTTGCCGAGAAGCCTATCAGCCAAACGCTAGAACAATCATGGATAGGGAGGGAAACATCCTTGCAGACATGTCACCAGAGGGGATTACCAAGACATTCCACATTTCCACGTTCCAAAAGATGGAGGTCCCCACACTAGAAGAGTGCCAAGCGATGTGGGATGCCAACCCAATAGGATGCAAGAAGTCAATCAACCTTTATTAGCTTAAGAAAAAATGGGGCAACGCTGCAAAGGTTCCCTAAGAACTCTTCCGTAGCAATTTCCATGAGGATTACCATGACTTGGTAACATTGTTGAGTAGGGTCAGAGGTCTCCCAACGGCTGCCTTCTTCCAGGAGTGGTTGGCCTATTTTATTGAGCAGATCTTGCGGGGAAATGAGGATGTTACAACAAAGGTCTCATTCTACTTGGGAGGCATCATTAGCGACTACTTCCATGAGCAGTTGATCAACGTGAAGAAGACTTCCAAATTTTACATGACCTCCTACCTCATCTACTCCCTGGCAAATCAAAGACAATACAACAAACTGTTTGTGGCACCCGATCAGGGGCAAAAGCGAGGGCTTAAGGCCTATGACAAATATCTGCACCTCCAATACCACAACTTCAAGAAAGAATACTGCAGGGTTAATGACGCCTTCATTGGCCACATCATCAGATTGATCACTAAGGACTTCAAGAGGAGGGTCTCCCACAGCACCAAGGTGCTCCTAAAACAATATGCCTTCCTGTTCATCTAGTTCCCCAAGTTCACCTACATCTAGGCCCAGGGTTTCATGAAACGGCCAAATAGATTGCCACGGTACCCAAATGGCAGGATCATCCTCTTGGAGCTCTCTCAGAAACTCCAACACATCCAGACAATCTTCAACAACAAGCACATAGCAGGGATCCCCTATCCCATGACCCTTGGCTAGGGCATGTATCAATTACAGATGTCCCAATGTGCCAGTAACTCAGAGAAGGAGCTCAAGGATTACCATTTTGATTGGTACACTGCCCGTCTGTGGATGGACCCATATGGCCACGTCAGGAAGGCCCTAGGACCGGCATATGCCCAGTGCCAATACCACATTGAAGATTTTTGGGCCAACTGCCAGGACAACAAGGAGGTACGTGCAAGGCACTATATGGGCATGACGGTGCAGTTCTTGAGAAGAGTACAACCGTTCCCGGTGCTAGACTAGGTCAAGGAGGACGAGTCCACCATTATGGACCCGAGGTACCCTACAATCGCCAACCTGCCAATACCATCAATCGACTGGGATGAACAAGAGGTCGATGACCTGGACACCATCACCCAACCAATCATAACTCGTACTAGGGAGTGGGTCGATGGGCAGGTGACATATATGAAACAACAAAGGATGGTCTTGACATATGAGGGGCTCAAAAGTGATCCAAGTGCCACGGAGGACATTGCCGCCACCACATCAACTGGTGAAACCTCCAAGTCTCCTCCAGTCACTAGGTCCCAGAAGAGAAAGGGAACAGAGACCGTGCAGTCTGCAGATCCCAAGGAACAAGCGAAGAAAGAAACAGGAGGCTCATTTCCCAAAAGGCTCAAGCAAGCCGAAGGTGCGGAGGAATCCCGACCTCCATTGGATCTCCCTACCCCTCCTATTGTATTGCCCACCTCACTTGCTATGGTCGCTCCATCTCCGCTGGTAGTGGACATTTTTGTCCATCTTTCCCCTTCACCTCCGGTCGAATCAATAATAATCATTGACTCCTCCTCTGGTGTGACCACTCCACCTTCTTCTTCTGCTGCCATGTCGCCAATTACATCACTCCCTCTGGCAACAATAGCATCACCTGTTCCCCTTGCCACTATGCCCGAGGCTTTTACGAGACACATGTTGAACCTCCCCCCTGAGCTCTCCCAAATTTTGATGAATCCAACTCTCCAAACAGCGCTTGCCCAAGTCCTTGCAATGGCTCAGCCTTCACAACCACCGACAGGGCCACCAACTATGGAAGCTACAATGCTTATCATAAAGGAGTTGGAGGAGCGAGAGCAGGAAGCCTCAAAGACTATAGAGGAAGAGGCTGATGAGTATCATGAGCACCCCGAGTATGAGCATCGAACCATCAACAGGGTGGTCTATGAGGTGGAAGAGATGGGATCTTCTGGGAGTGGAGATGAGGAGGAGAACTCGGGTGCTAAGGAAATCATCCAAACTTTCGATGAAGACCTTGAGGAGGAAATGGCGCAGCAGCTAAAGAACGTTGGGGAGGAAACAAAAGAGTCACCACATGGTGAAGAAGGGCAGCCACTAGAAGAGCAATAGATAAAAGATTTGATAGAGGCTGAGACCCATGTTTCCAAGAGCCCTGAGGCTGAGACTACTGAAGAGAAGAAAGAAGAAGAGGTAGCGAAAGAAGAAACTCCCATCCAGCAGTTATCCACCAAACTACCTATCAAACGCCTCATATTCATTCATGACTCCGACGAAGAAGAGGATGCTCCCAAAGAGAAAAAAGATCCCCAAAAGGGAAAAGAGGCGGAAGTCTTTCCTTTAACTAAGAAGGGTGAGGGTAGCCGTGATTCACCTAAGGATAAGTCTGCTATGCCCCAATGGCTGGAGAAGCGGCTTGAAAAGATGACCCCTATGCTGAAGGACCCAAGGGTGAGGTTGGAAGCCATCTTGCCTCAGTCCCAAATCATGACAAAGAAGGAGAAGAAGCCCAAGGTCCAATCCAAGATAACAATGGATGCTTTTGGCTCCCAAGTAGCACAAATTGCAACACCTACAGCTAGCCAAATAGGGGTGAGTTACAACATCTCAACCGTTGACTTGGGGATAGCAACCAAAGAATAGAAGGTTGAGCACCTTAAGGAGTTAGTGGCCACAGTGGTACACCTGATAAAGCAGGATAAAATCTCCAAGGATGAGCTCAAGGCACAGGTTGCAGCGTTGACTGATTATATACAACAATGGTCCTTAGTGGACGACCTACCCGCCACCTCCACGGCTGCACCGCAGTTGCTCTCCAAAGAGCAGATCAATAAGATGGAGAGAAGGAAGAACTTGGAGAAAACCACTGAGGATTGGTTCTGATAGGTCACATACGTCGGGAACATGGAAATCAGCAGGGCTGTGCGGACAGCCAACAAGTTCTTGGACCTGATCCAGTCCCTAGAGAGCACAAAGAGGCTATGCACCAATTTCCCTGCCACCTACGACTCCACCTTCCCAAGAATCAAAGGCATCCTTCAGATGCCTAAGGACACGTGGGGGGAGAAGCTAGAGCTGAAAAAAAGAAGATCATTGGCTAGTGGATGTGTGGCGCAGAGACCTCGACAACCGGAAGGAGAGGTTGGAGCAAATCTTGAGTAGGGTGGATCCAGACATCGAGTGGATCAAGGAAATCTGGGAAGAATGCGTCCAATACCTTAAGCTGATGATGGGCTATGATATGCCCACTGTGTAAATAGATCTAGATAAGACCAAGCCATACTTCCAGGAGAAGATGAAGGATGGGACAGCTGGAGAAATCACAACAGAGTTCTTGAGTTTTGCTGCCTGCGCCTTCAACCAATCAGAGCTATTTAGGGACCAAGGCTCGAAGTATGACGAAGATTGGAAAAAGGCTAGAAGAGAATGCTATGGAATGGAGCTACCAAGCATTATGATGTGAAATCCTCGAGATAGACAAGCTCCAAGCGGTCATCCTCAAGTATATAGAACATGCAGCTTCCGAGGAGCAGCAGGACAGCCCAGCCAAAGATAAACATCTTCCTGAAGAGTAGCTATAGGAAAGAAAACAACAATCCACTAAAGGATGAAAGAGCTACAGTGCCATCCACAAAAAGATGAAACAGGGAAGAGACAGGAATGTAATTTTAAATTGTAATTTATTTGGGGGTAGGTGAAACCCTATTTTGTAATGAATCTTGGCCACACAATGAGAATGAATTTTGGTCGTTCATTTAACTTTTTAAAAACTATAAATAGGGCACTCCTCTCATTTGCAAGGAGAGAGTTGAGTTGTTGTAAAGGCATGCTACAGAAATTTATAAGAAATAGCATTGACTTGGTGTATTTTATTGGTTTCTCCCATGTTTCTTGATTCATTCTCCAATGTTAGATGTTTGACTTAGATCTTATTGCTGTTTAGTTAGTTGTCTCATTTCTTTAGAGAAATCTTAAGAATGATGTTGGTGATTGTGAAAATTGTTGATGGTTCCTTAGTCCATACTTTTTGATGTTTGCTGATGGTAGATAGCTATGCAAAGTTAGCCTAGACTTGATTTGAAGTTGTTCCAAACATTTATCTTTGATTCATGCATGTATGTGGTAGATGAAGGATGAAATATCTGCAGCCCTTAGAAGATAGCACAATTTCCATGATACTGTGAAATCCTTGGTCAAGTGGGATATTGTTTTAAAGAATTGTCCATTGCAGGAACTCCATTATCACTATTCATAGCAAGCTCCATACTTAGGAACTTTCCCTCTCCTTTTCCCTTTTCCTATTTTTAGTAACTGATCTATGTTAAGGTTCATTGCACATTGTAAAGCCAAATTCAACAACTAAATGGAGTTCCAGATTGTTGTTTGAACCTACAGCCGGTGCACCTCAACTTTCTATCTTAAGAACTCCATTCCAAGATCCAACTTCCATGCTTCATTTCCATACTTTGTATTTTCTGTAAGGCCGCCTTGTGATTCCAGCAAATCACATCAAACTACTAAGGTATCTAAGCACTGTCATGACTTGACATCTGAGAGACCTTGGGATAGTGTTCTGCAACTCGATTGTGGAAGATTATCTTTCAAGACAGGTAGTGCACCTACGCATTACCTGTGTTGAGAAGTGCATAAAAAACACATCAACAGATTTCAAAGTGGTGGTGGTCCATATGCATGTTGCCATTGGTTATTATAGCCAGAATAAGGATTACCAAAAGTTAGAGGATCTTGAGGCATACCTTGTCTTTGGGCCCATGGTCTCCTTTGTGCAACAAAGAACACTTGATCATCATCACCTTCTACTGGCTTGAAGTTAGTAGGTAGTTGACTGGCTTCCAAATTAGCCACCGTCTTGCATCTGCAGTCATGTTTCTTCTGTCTGCAGTATGGACAGAACTCGGCCAAAACTGCCTAAGCTTCCTCATGTTTCTTTCGAGCTTGCATAATGTCCAGTTGTGTAGCCATATTATTAATGATGTCCTGCTTGAAGTCAAATAGCAAATTTGTTATCTCTATTTTGGAAACTCCACCAGAAGAAGACTTCCCCACTGTAGCTTGATGACCTTGACCTTTCTTAACTATTGCGCGAGAGTAGTTAAGACATATTTTCTTTATATCATCCCAAGGCAGTTGTATTATATCACCTCCTTCCATCAGGTCCAGGGCGTCTATACATGCATCATTGATTCTCCTTAGAAAGAGTAGTTTCTGAGAGTCCTCGTTGAGAGTATGGTTTGAGTTCCTTTTTAGTGAAAACAAAAACCTGGAAATATAATCTTCCAGACTTTCATCCTTCTTCTACTGAATTCAGAATATGTTATCACCTTTGCTGGCACTCTTACAATATTCCTTATACTTTTCAAAGAATTTCGTCTATATGGCAGCCCAACTATCAACGACGCCTCTTCCCAGACTCATGAACCATCTGAGAGCTTCTTCCTTCAAGGTGGAAGGAAATAACTTCACTTTATGAGCATCTGTGTTGTAGTCATAATTGCGAAAAAGGACATCAAATTCAAACAGAAAAGTTTATGGGTCCTCTGTGACTAGGCCATAAAATTTTGGAAGCAAGGAAGAGGGAATGTTTTTAAGATTGTCAGTATTTCTCTGGGGAACAATGGGAAACTCAAATGTAGGAGGTGGATTATTAGGTGGATTATTTTCCATGTTGGGTTTCTAGAATAAAAGAGCGAATGGATTTTCCTCAGGTTCGTTGTCAGCTGGGTCAAATGGTAGTTCAATAAACAGATTTTCAGGGAGGAACCTTCCTAGTGCATCTCTTCTTCTTCTATGCATGCAATACGGTGAGTAGTGGCTTGAAGGATTTTGAAATTTTTTGACTAACAAACTAAACTAAAGCTAAAAATGACTTCTGACAAATTCCTAGCTAGATGCCATCCTCGGCAACGGTGCCAAAAAATGGTCGCGCCCACAAAAGGATATGAAAATCACAGTAAAAACTTTCTTGGGAATTGGACATTCTGACAGGTGACTAATATCTCTTTGTGGACGTTCATTTACTTGTCAAACTAGGGTACGTATACTTTAAATGGCACGGAAAAATATATGCACTAAGAACTAGTTTTGGTCAAATCTTAGCAGAAATAAATACTGGAAAGAAATTCTATCTACGCCACAGGAAGGTAATGCAAAGTTCTTTAACTCAACTATGATTTAATTAAAATAGAAACCATAACAGTTATGACTGGAGCACAAACTATGAACTGGCCTTATGCTGCAGGAACAGGCACAGGGATGGATTCTCTATGCTGTAGGAGCAGTACAAGACTGAGTTTGTATGGAAACTTCAAAGATGAAAGCTAACTAATGATCAACAAAAAAGAACAACTAACTAACTAGCTACAAATACTTACTAAGTGGGCCCCCTTAGCAAGCATCTATTGATTACATAGGTGCTAAACTCAGAACTTCATCAAACTTTATTCATGAAAACAGAATGGTATACATTGCTTTGTTGATATGGAAACTAACAACAAACTCTGTCTCTTGTCAAATAGATTTTTCTTTTCATTATCATACTGATTCTTACATGATATCTACTATCACTATCATCTCCTACCCACTCGCGTAGGAGGAGTATTTTATTTTTAAAATCAGAAGAACAACTAACTCTATCAAAGAAAGACGTGGAAGTAAAGTGTATCCCCGAATCAAGGAACAAACTTCATAAATGAATTTATGTGTTCAACCTGATCCGGAGAGAATCTAGTGCTCCACTCTTTCTAGATTAACTTTCATTAAAAATATTTTCCAACGGTTTCGGTCAAAGAGTCTTCACCAAAGCTTCCTCGAAGTCGTGCAGGAAATGGACTTTACTGCAAGGCCGAGATCACCTGCGCTTGACTCGATCATTCATCAACAACCTGTGAAACAAAAGGTAACATATGTGAAAGAAGAGGCGTATGGCACATACACAATATCCATTCATTAATCACACATTTAAATCCATTTCATCATTCAAAAACTGTATGCGTTATACCAGTCATTTAGTGAGTCAACGGGGCAATAAATGTAATCAAGTCAACACAATAAGTTGTAGGAATATACAAATGTTTTGCTACAGGATGTCCCCATAAAAGGTTTCACAAAATTTAAACAGTCACAAAATAACAAAATTAAAGATATTAAGAGTCCATCATAATATCCAAACTATGAGCATATTTTAAGCTCGTCAATAGGTACTTTATGTTACTTATTGATGATTACTCTAGATTGATGTGGGTTACTTTCTTAAGGGAGAAGTCTAAAGCTCTAGAGAAATTCAAGACTTTTAAGGCTACGATTGAGACAGAGACAAGTCTAAAGATTAAGTGTCTGAGATCAAATAGAGGTGGTGAATTAACTTCTCATGAGTTTAATTCATTTTGTGAAGTGCATGGAATGAAGAGACAATTATTTTCCGTGTAAACCCCTCAGCAAAATGGAATTGTGGAAAGGAAGAATAGGATAGTTCAAGATACTACTATAACTATGATGCTAGAAGGAAATGTTCCTCATATCTATTGGAGAGAAGTTGTGAGTACTATTGTTTACATCCGCAATCAAGTACAAGTCAAAGGTGATACTGGTAAGACCCCTTTTGAGCTATGGACTGGTCATAAGCCTACTATTAGATATTTCAAAATCTTTGAGTGCAAATGCTATAGTAGAAGAGATGAAGATATAGGAAAGTTTGATGATAGGAGTGATGAAGGAATCTATCTTGGTTATTCTACTAAGAGTAAGTCCTACCAGTGCTACAACAAGAGATTGAGGAAAGTAGTTGAAAGTGAAAATTTCAAGGTTGATGAAGACATAGTTAGACCATCCAAAATCTATGGATATGATTCAGATGATTAGAATAACAGCTTAGTCACAAGAAAGAAAGCTTAGACTCAAAATCAAGAGGAAGGAACTAGTGAAAGTGTAGAAGAAAGATCACAAGATCTAGAAGTTCAAGAACATCCTAAGACTCCAAGGTAAGTAAGACTAAATCATTCATAAGATCACATTATAGGTGATAAGGAAAAAGGTTTTCAAACCAGGAGAAAAATTGTAGAAGAATATTGTCTGATATTAAAGACTTAGCCTAATAATGTGAGTGAAGCATGCAAAGATGAACATTGGGTGGAAGCAATGAAAGAAAAACTACAAAAAGTTGAGAAGAATAATACATGGATTCTTGTTCCTAGACCTAAGGACAAAAATGTAATTGGAACTAAATGGGTCTTTAGAAACAAGATAAATGAACAAGGTGAAGTTGTTAGAAAAAAAACAAGATTGGTTTGTAAAGGATATTCCTAGATGGAAGGAATTGACTTTGAAGAAAAATTTTCCCCTATTGCTAGGATTGAAGATGTGAGATTATTTCTTTCTTATGCTACTTCCAAAAATTACAAGGTTTATCAAATGGATGTCAAGTCAACATTTCTAAATGGCGAACTGGAAGAAGAGGTGTATGTTGAGCAACCTGATGGATTTCAATTCATTGATCAGTGAGAGATGGTTTTTCAGTTGAAAGCATTCCATGGACTTAAGCAAGCCCCAAGAGCATGGTATGACAAATTAGACAAGTATTTATTGAAGCTTGGATTCAATAAAGGTACTATTGATAGTAATCTATATTTCAAGATTAATCATGATAAAGATTTGATTCTTGAAATCTTTGTTGATGATATCATTTTTGGACGAGATGATAGTTTGTGCATAAAGTTTGTTGATGAGATTCAGAATGAGTTTGAGATGTCTTTGATTGGTGAGATGAAATTATTTTTGGGATTGCAAATTAATCGGTTAGATAAAGGGATCTTCATATCTCAGTCCAGGTATGTGAAAGAATTGCTAAAGAAGTTTGGTATGGAAGATTCAAAGCGATTTGGTACACCTATGGTGACTGGATACAATTTGGCACAAGACGATGATTCTCTGAAAGCAAATCAAACTAGATAAAGATCAATGATTGGTGGATTGCTTTATTTGACTCAAACTAGACCAGATATCATGATTTTTGTCTGCATTGTTGTAAGATTTCAAGCTGATCCTAAGGAATCTCATGTAACTATTGCAAAGAGGATTTTTAGATACTTGAAGGGGACAGTTGATTTTGGCTTGTGGTATCCTAACGATGTTGATCTTACTTTGAGTGCTTTTACTAGTGTTGATTAGGTAGGTGACATGGATGACAAAAAGAGTACTAGTGGTGGTGCATTTTTCTTGGGTAAGTTGATTTATGGTTAAGTAAGAAGCAAAATGCCATTTCTTTATCTACTACAAAGGCATAATACATTGTTGCTGCTAGTAATTGTATTAAAGTATTATGGATGAAGCAGATATTTAAAGATATCCGATTTGTGTATGATGAACCCATTTCTATATTCTATGATAATTCAAGTGCAATGAACATTTCTAAGAATTCAGTGTGCATTCAAAGACCAAGCATATATCTATCAAGTTTCACTTTTTAAGAGAGAAGGTGAGTGAAAAGGAAGTCTGACTAGAGTATGTGCCTACTAAGGAAAAAATTGCAAATATCTTTACAAAGTCGTTTCCTAAGGATACTTTTAAGTATCTTAGAGGGAAGCTAGGGGTGATTAACCCTCCTAATCAAAACTAAGATGCATTAACTTGCATCAATATGTGCATTTCATGGTCATATTTTGATCTAAATTGATGTTGTGGTAGTTTCTACTAGAGGGGATTAGTCAGATGTTCATATATGTGGTTTAGAGCTTGTCAGGTGAAAAGAGATCTTTGTCATTGATGTCAAAGGGGGAGAAGATTCATGTGAAAAAAAGTGAATTATTTGATGAAGAAGATTCATGTGGGAGAAGAGTTATTGAGGAGATAAGAGTCAGAACCTAAGGGGGAGTAAGTGTTGAAGATAGTTGTGTTGATGGTGTTTTTCGCATCATGTGATGCCATCAATGCCAAAGGGGGAGATTGTTGGTTGTTGTGGTTGTCATTGATGTCAACACTATTGGTATTAATGTCTTATATGTTGTATATGTCGAGGATATTGAGAAAATTGTAATGAAATAAGTTACAGGTTGTTAATGGTAAAGTGAAGTTCAGACGGTTGGTTAGTTATGTACACTGATGATCAGAGGTTGTGGATTAAAGGGTTTTTTTTTAGTATATCTAGTTTATCCACATTATGTTTCAAATATGCACATGAGGATTTGTTCGTGTTATGAAGATTTGTATTTTGATAGTTTTTTTGTTGCTTTAGTTGGTGTTTTCGAATGAAGATGTAATGATTTTAGTAAGTTTAGTTGTTGCAGATGCTTCTTTGGTGATTCATGATGTTTTTGGATGTTTCTAGATCGTGCTCTATCTGTGTTGCACATGCACATTGATTGTTGTGCTCGTGATTCAATATTTTCTCTTGTGTGTTCATGTTTTTCATGTTCTAGACCAATAGGGTGTTGTAGCATGTTATTGATCTTCAAAGAATAATTTTTGAAGGTGTTTCATGTTCGAATATTTTTTTTTGGGTGTTCACTATGTTATGGCCAACCTTGGTTGATTTGCATTAATAATCTTTAATTTTTTGGGCTGACAGTTTGTATTCATTTTATTATTTTATTAAGGCCGACATGTAGCAATGTAATTTCTTGTTGCAAATATATATAAGCAATTATTTATAACATTTGAGGGTATGGTGTGTGCAAATAATGTTCTAAATGTTTTGAAGGCAGAGCAGAGAGTAAAGAAGAGTGAAGAAATGTTCATGTGCTTAACCGAAACTATAATTAGGCATTAGCAGATGCTACTTTCTCATTTCAAATTCTTGTGAATGTAATCCAAATATTTTGTAAGACAGTGCATCTTCCTTTTGTAATTGAGTAGTGAGCTCTAGGAAGTGCACCTAAATGCATGTGCATTCCCCATTCATATTTCTTTATACTTTTAATAGTGTATAATCTTGTGGACTAACCTCCACCATGGCTTTTCCCCTAACATGGTTTCCACATAAAAAATCTTGGTGTTATGTTTGTTTTTGATGTGTTGTTGATTTATGCTTTCATGGTTATTGATTAGATATGAGAATAAGATTAATAAGTTTTAAATTATATGACAACTGATTCACCCCCCCTCTCAGTTGTCTACCCTTGTATTGCCATAGATATATGATTTTTGGTGCTATTTTAATGATTTTAAATCCATGATTCTATATCAGCTTGTGATATTTGAATTTTGGAAATTAATGGTAAGATATGTATAAATACAAGGTTGTTTTTTAGTTTCACCTAGGAAATTTTAGTTATCTCAAGAGTATTTTCACAAGAGCATTTATAGAGAATTCAAGAGAATTTCTAGGTCATTCAAGGGTATGTGCAAGATCATCATGGAAACAATAGGCCCTTAGGTGGCAAAAAAATCAAAAAAATTAGAGTTAGGAAAATTGACGTAAAAATTTGAATAAGTTATCTATATTATTTCAAAAATATGTAAGAATAGAATTTGTAGCAAATTGAATGTAGTATCTAAACTACTAGGTTTGTTTAAAAAAAAGAAATCTATTTAGTGAAAATTTGAAATTTCAATGTAGTAGTGTAAATTTTAGGAAAAAAAAAATAAATGGAGTGTCTGTCAAATACCTAACCACAATAAAATAATAATATTTTTTTATAATAATATTTTAGATATAAGTAGATGACTCATGTCTCGATGTGATGCATATTTTTTTGTAATTTTTTTCCAAGTAAATAATTAATTATGAATTTTTTATTACAAATTTTAAAAAATATAAAAAACATGTATGTCTAACCACCTTAACTTGGTCAAAACTTCATGAAATTCATTTTTTCTTTTTGTAATCCTATAGTATGTGAAGCATAGAATTTGACACATGTTTTGGATTCAAAAAATGTGATACCATTTGAAAGCTATAGATGTTTTTCAATTAGTTTATCAATTAGGACTTTAGTCATAATTTGAATAGAAAATGAATAATGATTACTTATTAAATTAAAAGTAAAGAATAATTTATATTGGTGGAAAGATAAGAATCTCCTTTAAAAACCATTTTCGTTTCATCAATTTTGGGTTAAGAAAAAAAAAATCAGCCACATACCCATCATATTGCCACTTTTTGGCCCATCATGATCCTACACATACCCTCAAGGGAAAATTATTGAATATTCTTGCAACATTAAATATTCCAATTGTCATGTCAAAGATGGATTGCATCATGCATGTTTTTGGAGCTAATATATTAATGTAGCATTCAATATCTATCAAGCATATTCAAGGAATTGTTTCTAATAAAATTTCATGATCAAGATTTACAATCATTGAGGCCACTTCATGCTAAGTTGTAGATTTGTTATCCAAGTTTTCAAGTAAGGTGTGGTGAGTTGTGAAATTATTTGTTCATTCATCATTCCTTTCATGCATTGTTTCATTTCAAGGTTTAAATACCAAAATGGGGTTTGAAAAAGGCAAACCCTTTTTCCCTAAAAAATAACATTTTCTCTCCTTTGATGTGTGATTACAAGTTTTAGGTTAAAGATCCATTGGAGAGAAAAATTGTAAAAGTTGCTAAGAAAGTTTTCAAATAACAGAAATTGAACTACAAGATTTATTTCTAGCTTTCCAATAGTGCTTGTCTAGAATATGGGAGTGCAAATAGAGAGGAATAGAACCCATAAATTAATTTTCCAGAGCTCTAGAAAAATCCCATTCACCATAGGGCTAATGAGTCCTCAGTGAGGTTTGAAAAAGCACATTTTGCAATAGGTACACAACATTTGATGCTCTTAAACCTTTCCTTTTTATTTCTATATCAGTTAGGTTTGATTTGTATTATTCATTCACATCATAACACACATATTGAATGAAATATAGAAGAATAAGAAGTTC
Organism: Sequoia sempervirens; assembly: GCA_007258455.2. Lineage (NCBI taxonomy): Eukaryota > Viridiplantae > Streptophyta > Pinopsida > Cupressales > Cupressaceae > Sequoia > Sequoia sempervirens. Next base: position 103,418,699 of record VDFB02000007.1, on the reverse strand, counting down.
ATCATTTGGTTTCATTTTGGTGAACACCCCCCATTTTTCTATGTTTCACCACTAATATTATAAATAAATAAGATGACCCTCAAATAATTAATCTACTATGATTTCTAGTAGTCTTTATCTTGCTGAAGGTTTTGGCTAGAGTCCATGTAGCTTCATGATGCCAATACGATTGGGTGGTGAGCAAGTATTACTTAATGTTGCATCACTATAATGTTTGGTTAAATATGATTAGAATGCAACTTTACTCTTGTAGTAATGAAAGACTTTTTGGAATGTAGTTTTACCATAATGAATTTCTTATTTATAATGGTAACATAGTTCCTATATAATTTTTTTTAGGAGGAAAAAATTAGTATAATTTTTTTAATTATCTAACCTTGTTATTACACAAAGTGCATGACAAAATTATCCCATAGTAATATATCTCTACCCATGATTGAGCCTCTTATCATTGATGAAATGTTGATTGAACCAAAATCCCTTCTAAGTAACCAATACCAATCCATGACAAATGCTTTGCCTATTTCTTATAAAATACCAAGAGATAACAATATGAGTCATATTGTCCCTCCTAAGATCAAACAAGTTTATAAAGCTAAAGAGAAAGTGGTTGAAAAAACTCCCATGGTTCCTTCCATTCCTCCCTTATGTGAAGCAAACAAACCTATGGTTAATAAACCCACTCTTACACAATCACAACTTGAAAATCATACAAAAAGAAACAAAAATACTAAAGAGCATAGGAATAGATGTTGTGTCATTGCTCATAGATTAAACAAAGAGAATGGAAAAAAATATATATATCAAACACCAATCAAAAAAAAGAATTATGATCCTCCACCTTCGCCACAACAAAAAATACAAGAAAATTCTATGGAAATTATCATTAGGCCTCTTGTTATTATTAACTTGTATGATGATGATGAGATTGCTAAGATTGATGAGGAAGTGCATAATAAACTAAATTTAATTTTTTAATCTTCCATGAGCTTAGATGATAACAACCATAATGGTCCTACTATATAGGGTGACTCAACATGTGTTGAGCATGGTGATGACCTAGTACAACACTTGTTATTTTCCCTTTAGATAGTTATCCACCTTCCATATATGATGAACAAGATTGGGATGTGGATGACCTGCTATAGGTTGACTCACATGTGCCATACTCTAGTCTTTTTTTTATTTTCATATTCTTTTTTATTGAATGTATGTAATGTGATCTATTATATTGTGTCGCTTGGCATGTATTTATATGCTTGTGAGCCTACTTTGGATTACCCTTGTCTCTCTGTTGGTGAAAGGATATAAAGTAAGTGAATCCATTGTGACACTCTTCTATTTGTATCTACATTCTTCTATCTATCATAACCATTTACCTTTATTTTTTGTCTTGCATTTTTCCTTTTATGGATGACACAAGGCATTGAGACATTCAAGTCTCTTCCATTTTGACCCAAAAGCGTTTTTTTCTCTCTCTATGTTTCATTCTTCATTTTTTCTCACTATTCCATGAGTCATTTGGGAAATGATGAAGATTCCAAGATTGATTATATCACTATCTATTTTCTTATGATTGCATATGGGAGAAACCATCCTTTATATGACATATCTCTACCTTGGAAACATATGCTTTACATAGGTATTTCTTAATAAAGCTCTCATGTATTGGCATTTATTGTGTTCTACTTTAAATTAATTGCTCACAACATGGTGTTTAGCGATTTCTTTAATGTGGGGGCATGCATGTCCCTACTCATTGTTTTCTTCAAGGTGTTGTCTTCTTACTTTGTGATGTGTCTTCTTGCTGGTGTCACTAGGTTTGATGTTCCTTTAAGAGTGTGACATTTCTTGGAATATGACATTCCTCATAGTAGTGATGCTATGGTTTGTATTCGCTAAGTTACAAATCTTTTATCCTTGACTAGTCCTCTATTGGTGACATTAGGAATGATTTTCCCTAAGGTGATACCTTTCATGAACTAAGAAAATCCCCTTTGAATATCCTATTACATGTATCAAAGACACCAAGCATAACATAACTTTCCAGTGGAGCCTTTATGTTTTTCATGAGTGTCTAGCATAACATAGCTTGCTAGCCTTGTAAATTCTTTTGTGTGGTGCCTTATCAAAGTTATCAAGAGGTAAGAATTTGGTATGGTTAGTACAATGGGAGCCTATAGACCTAGCACAACTTCCCATTAGCCACTATTTTGTGGCTCACCTAGTGGACAACACATTTTCACTAGCCCATGTGAGAACATTTTATTTGTATAGTGGATAGTAGGTTTCCACTTGTGAACATTTTTTGGAGAAAAAGAAAAGACTTGATACATACCAATTAGAAAAATAGTTGAGGCTTGAACCACCCCTCTTTCTATTCTCATTAGTTTTGACATTGTATGCTTTTGTATCTTGTCTTGGTATTGCATATTTAACATAGGCATGTTTCTCTTTGTACCTTTGCTAGTTTGTCACGAGATCATAGATCTTGGGGGCTTGATCATCCTCTTTGGCCTTTGTTGTCTTATCATTCCAATAGTTCTACAATTAGACCTCTCTTGACACTTTTTTTACTACTTTAGTGTGAGTTTAAGCATAGGTCTCATCCTCTCACTAAAGTGGGGACTAGATTTAGTGTCAAAAAATGTACTTTTTATTTTCTCAATATGTTTTTGTCCCTTAATAAAATATACTTAATTAAGCCTCTAGTTGGCCCAATTATGTATTTAATATCCTAATTAATCCTATTTTCCAAAAGGGAAACTTGTATTGAACAATTGTAATAATTAATTAAATTTCCTTCAAATTGGTGTGTCTTAGGACCCATTGACCCAAGGGAAAATGGGTCCCCCTTAGCTTTAGGACTCAAATTTTTAATATTTTTTTGGTAGAATTTTAATGATTCAAATTCAATTTTCAATTTTCATCCTTTGATGTTTAATTTTCAAGAAATTAGAAAATTACCTATAAATATAATATCTTTTTATCAATTCAAATCCTAGAAGCAAGCTAGAAAGATTATCCAAATTTTACAAGAGAGAATATTATTGTGAAAGGTGTTTAAGAGAAGATTTCTTAGTCATTTGTTGCAACATTCAATATCTCAAGCATCAAGTTGAAGTTATCTTCATTCATGCATATTTTTGGAGCTGAAATTGTGATGTAGGTTTCAATCATTCAAGTCAAGATTCAAGCTATTGGATCAACATCCAATCAAGCCATTCATGCAAGATGTGATCCTTCAAGAGATGTGTTATACTTTAGTCCTCCAAGGGTAGCCACTAAAGCGTTTGGTGAGTTGTAAAAAGCTAGTGTTCATTCATCATTCCTTCCATTCATGTTTCATTTCATTTCAAAGATTAATTAGCAAAACAAGGTTTGACCAAGGCAAACCCCCATTCACAAAAAAAAATAAAAAATCTCCCTTTTTATTTATAGATCTTAGATTAAAGAAAGATTGAAGATTTATCAAAAGTGCAATTTTACAAAGTTTTCAAAGTTGTCAAAATTGTCCTCAAGCAATAGAAACTCGTAAAATTTAATTCCAACTTTTTGACTATGAAATATGGAGAAATTGAGAATGTAGACCTAGTAGTAGAGGGTTGTAAAAGAATATTTTGAATCCTTGTAGTAAAATCCATTTGACCTAGGTCGAACCTATCCTAGAAGGACACTCAAGAGGAGCCTTTTATGGTAGGTGCATAAATTTATAACCTTCTTAGATCTATTGGAACTTTATGGATTTTTTTAGATTAAGGTTTTAAATTGATGTTTTAAGTGTTACATTGCACAATTGGGTATGTGTAGGGTCATGATGGGAAAAAAAGTGGTGATATGATGGGTATGTGGCTGACGACATTTTTTTTACCCAAAATTGATGAAACAAAAAGGGTTTTTAAAGGAGATTCTCAACTTTCCACCAATATAAATTATTCTTTACTTTGAATTTAATAAATAATTATTACTCATTTTCTATTTGAATTATAACGAAATTCCTGATTGATAGGCCGATTAAAAACATCTATATCTTTCAAACGGTGTCACATTTTTTGAATCTAAAACATGTGTCACATTCTATGCTTAACATACTATAGGATTAAAAAAATAAAAATAGATTTCCATGAAGTTTTGACCAAGTTAAGGTGAATTGAGACATACAGGATTTTATTTTTTTTAAAATTTCTTAATAAAGAAAATCATAAATTAATTGTTGTGGAAAAAAAATATAAAAAAATATGCATCACATTGGGACATAAGGTCCTCTACTTATATCTAAAATCTTACAAAAAGTGTGTGGCTAGCATTTGTCATTAGGGTGTGGATAGACACCTACTTCTTATTTTTTCCCTGAAATTTAAGTACTACTACATTGAAATTTCAAATTTTCACCAAATAGATTTTTTATTGTTTAAATAAACTTAGTAGTTTAGAAACTACATTCAATTTTCTACGGAATATACTGTTACATATTTTTTAAATAATATAGATAACTTATTCAAATTTTTATGTCAAGTTGCCTAACTCTAATTTTTCTAATTTTTTTGCCACTTAAGGACTTGTTTTTCCCATGATGATCTTGCACATACCGAATTGGGTTTGTTTACTATTTTTTAAATTCTCCCAAAGTGCATTTTAGGTTGATTTACCTTGTCCTCAGTCATAAGTAAAACAACAAGATCTCCATCATGGTTGAATCACCTAAGGGTTGAAAGGAAATTTTGCTTGAAAGGATCTATTTTTATTAATGAACTAAGGAAGATAGGTGAATCATACCCCTTTTTCATCATTTCATATTGGTGAACCTATGTACCTATGTTTCACACTCATCAACACATTTATTCATGTTTATTGTTCTTTATTTTGTGAATACTAATATTTTGCAGGACTTTTAATCAACCAACCAAGTCTCCTTGTATCAGATGAGTATAATGACTTTTGTTCATCAAGGAAATCAAATCTAAGTGGTAAGTTTCACCACTTCTCAATTTATCACTTTTCTAATCCATTTTTCCACTGTCCAAATGAGGGTAAACACTCTTTACATCATCATAGCCATTGTTGAGGTGGAAACATGAAAATAAAGTTTCACTTGGGCAAGCCCCTATATGGAACAACCCTTTCTCCCCTCTCTTATGTACAAGTAGAAAATTTGAAGTGGATTTGAGAGAATATTGAAGATGTAATTGCAAGATCAAACAGGGTATGTGCAAGATCATCATGGAAAAACCAAGTCCTTAAGTGGCAAAAAATTCAGAAAAATTAGAGTTAGACAACTTGACATAAAAATTTGAATAAGTTATCTATATTATTTCAAAAATATGTAAGAAAAGAATCTGTAGAAAATTATACGTAGTTTGTAAACTACTAGCTTTATTTAAAAAAAAATCTATTTGGTGAAAATTTGAAATTTCAATGTAGTAGTACTTAAATTTCAAGGAAAAAATATGGTGTATATCTAACCACCCTAACCACAATAAAATGATAATATTTTTTTATAATATTTTAGATATAAGTAGAGGACTCATGTACCCATGTGATCCATATTTTTTGTATTTTTTTTCCAAGTGAATAATTAATTGGGTATTTTGACTTAAAGATACGGCTCAAGCGTCTCGCCGCCCAACTTATTCAAACGTCATTGGAGATTCGTTTTTAATCTTATGGTGTGCAGAAACGTGACACATGTTTCAGGTCAAAACTGTGATGCTATTTGAAGCTATGAATGTTTTTCAATTATCCTGTCAATCAGGAGCACAATCATAATTCAGAATGAAGATAACAGTGTTGTTAAGTCGTAAAGCATAATTATATTGAGTGGGGGCAGGAGATCTCCTTTAGGCTCACCACTATTTAATCAATTTTGGGTAAAAAAAATTTGTTAGGCACATTCCCTACACATACCCATCATATCACCACTTTTGGCCCATCATGGTCCTACACATACACAACATTTAAGCTTCCTACTTCAACAAATTAGGGTATGTGGAATTAATCATTACTAGACAAAGTTTTGAACCTAAGTATAGGAGGGAAGAACCTATAGATTGGGACCTTTGAGATTTGTTCACTAATTCCTGAGATCTAAATTCTTAGGACTATAGTGGTAGCATCCCTATCCAAGAAATTTGAACCCTAATTTACATGCCAAGTTCCTTTGTCTCTACACTCTATTGTTTTTTATCCATTTTCATCTTTCATTTCTATAATTTTATGTATTTACATTGGTTTTTTATAGCTTCATCATTGACCTAGTCACATATTTACCTATCAAATGAAGTTAATCCTTAATCAATCAACATCAATCCACACCCCTGTGGATATGGAAAAGGTATCCCTTTGTCCTTGCTTGATGTGGGAATAATTGATGATAATTTGGACTTAATGAGGCTTTGATTTGGTGTCATGAGGTGTTTTTCACATCCACACTAGGTCTTGGACCCTTGAAAACTAAATAAAATGTATTTATTGATGTCCTATGAAGGTGTTATAAGGTGTTGTAAAAAACTTTCACACCTCTCTAGACTTAATGGACCCATATTTCCATAATTCAATGTTGAAAAATGTATTTAAATGCATTATCACATCAACCTAGAAGCCTTTTCAATTAAACTTGACTTGAATATAGTGTTGTAATGTGTCTTACACATCGGATGTTGTGCTTTTCTAGGCTATGTGGACCTCATTTTAGTGTTGTAAAGTTTATTTAATCATACTTTCACATTGAATTTTGTGTCCCAAGCCATAATTACCCTTTACATCATCATGAATAGGCCCCTATTTCCCATATTGTGCATCCCAAGGCTTGAACTAATCAAATACATAGTGAAAGCAACATAAGATCTAAAATTTCTCACTCCCCATCATTACAGCTGTCAAAACGGATCCTCTGGGACTACATCACCCATCTAGCTGAATTAGTCTCTATCAAATGGGACTAAGTTGCGCAACATGGCGACTTAGCCCAATTTGGCCTATTTTTGAGGTTTTAGTGGGAAATTTTGGAATTTAAGTTTAGTCTTTCTTCATGTCAGCATTAGGGATCCAATTTGTGGGTAAATAAGGTGAATTTACTATAAAATAAAGTCTATAAGCCCTAATTCACATCTCTTATGATTCATTCATCACTCATCATGTTCTCAAGTCAAGCAAGCTAGGGTTTTGTCATTGCAAGTCATCAACATAGCTTTCTAAGACATTCAAGGGTAGATTCTTCATGTTTTGCTACAAAACTTCAAGGTCAAACATCATGGAAAGGTATTAACTCCATTGCTTCATTAAATTTTTTCTTCATTTGATTTAATTACCTAAAAAGTGGTTTGACCAAGGCAAACCCCCATGCCCTAACAATCAATATTTTCTCCTTCTCTCTTTGTGTGTTTGCAGATTTAGGCACTTTGAGGGTTTGAAGATCATTGAAGATAAGGTTGAAGAATTTTTGAAGACATCTCCTTGTTGACCAGATCAAAATATGAACAAAAAATCACTTTCATGCTCGAAAATCATAGTTTCAGAAGTGGACACCTATTAGAAACTAGAGTGCAAACTGAGGGCTTATGTTTCCACTTTCAAATTTTTAGAAATTTAGAAGTGGAATAAGTCACCAACAGTGGAAAAATAGTCTCACTAAACCTATTTTTTAGAGGTTTTTGTATCTATTTGGATATGCATTTGGCTGAAACAAGCTCCAGAGCAGTTTTTTGAGAATTGGGACTAAGTCACCCAGATTGGCACAAGTGTCCCAGTTGGATACTGCATCAATTTTATCAAGATTCCAGACCTTCATGCCATCCTTTTTCAACCTCTAGGTGCAAAAATTTTGTTTCATAGCTTTATGTTCAGTTTTGATTTCATTTCTAGGTTATTTATCACATGTTTGCATACAACACTATGTTTTCCAGCACTTTACATTTCTTAGATTTTGCATTAATAATCCATCTCTTTTATCAATTCATTGAATTAGGAAATCACATTTAGGAATATTGCATCCATCCATACATTAATATTGAGTGTACACACTAGCATTTTGGACCCAATTCCTCTTCTTTTAGGTGAAAAACCTAGAAGAGTTAGAGGCAACCTTGGGTAATCCAAAATCATTTTTTACACCCCCTTTCTAAAGAACCAAAAATTTGATCCACCATTATGACTCTTCCATTGAGTTTAGTAGCCAAGTAGGTGTATGTGATCAATTTTGGTCCTTCTCTCGAGCAATTTGCTACCCAAATGGCCAACTCTCATGTTGCTCCTTCACCCCACACTACAATAGCTTTATTATCCATTACTCCATCTAATGGCCATTCTGATGGTTCATGAAGTGAAAGGAAGGAATTTGTAGAAACAAAGGCATGAGATTTTTCCCATGTTTTGATGGGTACAAAAAAGGCATTTGAAATAAAATAGTGGTACTTTGACAAGGGTTTAGGGCACAATTGTCATCATCTATGAGCCTTCACTACTACTAAGAATGCCAATGGAAAATTGAGTTCACTCTTCTTAGGATGCTCGCATATGCAGAATGTGCGTGTAAGCAATGGCAAACAAAGGCTAGGGAATCATTCACTTGTTGTGCCCAATGATAAGGGGTCCCTATTCAAATCCACCATTTTCCTCCACCACTACAAATGGCACCCCTACCAAGATTAATCTGCACTTCCCTATTTTCCTCTCATCAACAACACCAAAAGTATGTTTGGACAGTTTGGCTTTGGATAGGAAGGTATTTTATTTGATCATGGTTTGATATGTTGATTCATGAAGACTTGGCTGAAACTATGTGATCTACATGCATGGGTCTTAGACAAATGGAAGGCATTCATGGAGGATGAAATCAGTATTTCTCCCTATGCAAAGGGGTTCTTCATTTTAGAATTCAAATCAAAAGAAGACAAGGAGTTGGTGGTAGAAAATGGCCCCTGTTTCTACAAAGGTGATTTTCTGTGTAGGAAACCATTTTTTCTTAAATTTGATTCATGTAGAAAAAAATTGACTTCTACTTTTATATGGGTAATACTTCCATATCTCCCTATGTAGTTCTAGGAATTATATTGCTTGAGGGCTATCAGAAATAGCTTAGGAAGGTACCACTACTCTTCTAAGGAAACCATCAACTATCAAAATTTAACATGTACTCGAATTTGCATCGAAATGGAATTTTCTAATGGTCTTCCTGTCGAGATTTTGTTGAAGGTGGGAAATAGATGCAGGAGGCAACCAATTGATTATGAAAAAATAGCTTTCAAATGCAGGAAATATTTCTCAATGGAAGACTTCTCATGTCAGAAGGATTGTGTTGTGGGGAACTTCAAGCCATCTTGGTGGATTGGGGTTGAATCTCAACACTACATAATTCTCCCCAATCCACCCAAGGACTTCATACCTCCTTCAGTTTCTCTAAAGAGAATCTCTCCTTCCTCCCCTCCCCCTTGCGGGGAGATCCTTTTGGATTCACCTACAAAGGCTATAGACTCTACAATTCTCTCTAAAGGTAGTGAAGGATCAGTTATAGTGGCTTCAAGCGCTTGTGGCAATGCTCTATCTAGTAAAAATAGCATTGTTACCCTTGAAATTGAACAAGAATAGATAGAGGTGAAAAAGAAGAAAACTTCTTCAATGAAACGTAAGTATCCAATTACATTAAGATCCTTTAAGAAAGAGAATTTATTGTAATCTAGGGTAAAAATAAGAGTTTGAAACATGTAATTTGGTGCTTCTAGTTAATATAAAGAGTTCTATCCTCTCTAATAGTGATTTTCCTAAAAAATAAAAAATTTGGTCCTTCTCTCTAATGTGATGTAGAAGAAAGTGTGATTTAGAGCTTAGATCCATTTTTTCCATATCACAGACATATATATCTACATATAGATAGATATACTTCTTAAAAATATATTTCTTTAATTTATATTGTTTTAAATACATATAGTTCTTTATGTATACCATCACACACATATAACAAAATCTATGTATTAAAAGATGTCAAGAAATATTCTTCTTGAGATACCTATTCTATTGATATCACATTTAAAAAAAAATAGACATCTCTCAATATATCTTTATATAATTATTTTAATGATAGATGTACTAATATATAATACATTTATTTACTTGTTAAATCTCTCCTTTGCTTTGATACAATAAAAAATACATTAAAAAATATATTTTACATTTTACTTAACCTCTTCTTTGCTTTTCCTTATTATATACATAAAGTAAATAAATAAATATCTTTACCATTAAATTAGACACCAAAAAATGTGAGCCTTCAAATTACTTGTACTAATAAAGGCACTTAAGGTTAAATGAATGTTTCAAAGAAATATTGCATACAAGAGGATAAAATCATCTGATCATGGACAATTGAATCTTATTTACTATTTAAAGATATATTCTCTTTTATATATAACTACATATTTATATGAAAAATCTACGTAAAAGAAGCCAAGAAATATTCTTCTTACTATACCTATTCTATCTATATCACAACATTTCTTAAAAATAGTCATGAGCATCACCTCTGAAGGAAGGCCCAAAATGTGTGGTAAGTGGACCATTCATTATCATGAGAGATGGGTTCTTGTGAACTGCTACTCATGAAGCATGGGTCAATAAGTTTGACTAATAAAATTACATGGTTGAATCCTGATAGCAATATCACAAAAGTAGACATCTTAAAAAAATATCTCTCAACATCTTTATATTTTTTTTGTAAAAATAAATATGCTAATATAAATACATAAATTTACTTGTTAAATCTCTCCACTCCTTTTATATTATTATAAATTCTTGAAAATATATGTTTTAGATCTGAGCTAAGGAAATAAATAAACACCTTTATGCTCAAATTAGACACCTAAAAATGTGAGAATTTGTATTACTTGTACCAATAAGGACACTTTTGTAAAATATGGTGATGCCTTTGCACTAGGTGTTGCTACTCTATATCCGTGGGAGATTGAAAATTCATCGACACTTTTTCTTTTCACTGATGCATTTGCATAAAATATAGTGGCATGTTTGCATGATTTCAGAGTCTCACGTTTGCATAGTGATACTAAGATAGTGATGATTTCACAAGATAGCAATGCATTTGTAGGACAATGACGCTATTCTAAAATATGAATAAATTTACCAAGCCAATAATATGATGCCTTTGTAATAAAGGCTCACTTTTTCATTCTATGGATTCTTCCTTATATTTTTTTAAATTTATTTTAACAAATTGAAGTTGTGTGTGTTATATGTCTAGAGGTCTTCCATCCTCTACTTTCACGAGAGAGGAGACTACAGATTCTAGAGTGGCTAACTAGATTAGGGGAGCTCAATGTACTATTCCTAATAGTAGTTGGACTATACCATGTTGCATTTATGTCAGAGATTAGGACCCATTTAGCTAGATGATGATAGCCTTGGTGGAGCGGTGGCACTTAGAGACTTCTTCTTTCCACCTTTTGATAGGTGAGGTGATAGTGACCCTGGAGGATGTTTGGAGGATCCTATGAGTACCAATCCATAGAAAGTAGGTGATTTATGATAGGGATCTCAGCCTTGAGGCCATGTTCCATGTGTTGAGAGGAAAGTACCATTTTCTAGAGGGAGGATAGATTGACCTATGATGCTTCATTGGCACTATTAGTGATCTCACATTGGTTATTATGAGGCTCATCATGGGAGTCCTATCTCTTGACAAGTGATCTCAATTATTTAGCGTAGGATGGTGTATTTTCCTATAGTGAATCATGGACGATGTTTGCACCTGTAGACACAGAAAATGTCCTAAGTTTGCTAGCATCATTTTTCTTGGTCATCATCCTCTGATAATTGAATAATTTTAATTATTTGATTATCCTCAATCATATTCCTCTATTAATTAAATAATTTTAATTATTTAATTAATTCACTTTCTAATCTTTATTCTATCTAGATTGATTAAATAAATTAACACTTATTTTCATCAATAATTAAATAAATCATTATTTATTTAATTATTTAACTTTTATCATTCGCCTATAGCCAGATAATTTAATAATAATTATTTGTCTATGAAATTGACCTTTTCATTCTTCTATAATTAAATAATTGTCAAGATTATTTAATTATGTGTCATTCCTCTCCCCATTAAATAATTAATTCAAATTAATTATTTAGTGTCTAATTTCCATCTCTTCGCATTTAAGTAAATTGATTTTATAAATTGATTTATTTATATCCCCGTGTTCCATTTTCCTCAAATAAATAATTCAATTGAATTATTTATTTTCCATTTGGCCAAATATTCATGTCTTATGAATTAATCATTTTCTAATTTTTTATTCATTCATTTTCCTCCACTTGCTCATTAATTTTTGTCATAGTCGTTGTTGTCATAGCCGTCAGTGTCATAACCCTCCCATGAATAGCATATTCTTGGTGCATCAATCCTCCACAGTTGATCTTGGCATCTTTCTAGAAGTTTAATATTGTATGTGTGTTCAAATGGTTGTCTATAAAAGTGGCCTTCATCCTCCATTTTAGCCTTAATAGCCATTTTGTCTCCAAATTTCTACTTACTATTTGTAGGTATTTGCACAAGTAAAACAACAAATCTAAAAGAAAATTTTACAAAAGGAGAAATAGGAGAGACAAGAGAAGGAATCAAATTCAATGGGGAGTGTTCTATTTCATTTTCTTGCATTTTTATTTCTCTCCTTGTTTGTATTCTCTTGTTTGGATGAGGTTTATAGTTTATAAGTGTTTGGTCGTCACTTTTATCTAGGCTTGAACTTCTTTACCCCATCTTACATTGGTGAACACGATGTGAATGGTAGTTTTTACAATATTTCATATGGATTTTGTTTGTTTTTTGTAGATTTTAGGTACAAAATGATGCATTTGATCGAAACAGTGATGCAACTACCAAGAAATGACACATTTGCTGAAGGCATGATAAGAAAGAAATTGTGAATTTGAAATCATGATGAAATCACTTTCGTGTGATGTGACACAATGATACATTTGCTAAAAAGAATGACGCATTTGTCTATCTAGTATAAACTTTCAGTTTTTAGTTTGTCTTTGATTTTTCATTTGGGTTTTCAAGTAGAGTAGGGTCTTTTGGTTCCTAACTTTCTATTTTAGCGTGTGGCTATGGATTGGAGCTTTGAAAAAAATTGTTTCTTTTGAAACAAAAAAAAATAGCTTTACTCAACTGGTTTAGTTTTAAGCAAATTTCCATTTTATCTATTTTCCACAACTTGCATCAAGATCATAAGGGTTAAAAAGAATCTTCATTTTTCACTCATAAGGTTTAAAAAGAACAACAATTTTCATATTTCACTCATGTGCCTTAAAAAGAACTTACATATAATGTCATTGATCTAAAAATTTACAAAATGTCTTCAAATAATAAGCAAGGCTTAAAATCAACTAGTGTTCTTCGTGTTTGGTGATTTGCAATTGTCTTAGAAAGTGCGTATGTTCTCCTCTCATTCCATCTAGCAATATTGATTGACCAAAAGAACCTCTTTGGAATTTTTATAATCACACCACATATTTAGATTTGGTGCTTAAAATTAACCACATACGAGTGTGAGGAAAATACACAAAAATATGCTCTCATCCTTCCCTTTGTGTGATCTGGGATGATCAAAAAATAAGTGTACTTCCTCACTATTGTCTACCTTTTTAGAGGACCTACCACACCACTTCGAAAGGTGGGAACAACCCGAATGTTAATAAGCTAAGGTGAAGCTCTTCTAAGCCACTCTAAATAAATATGCTTCTTGATGAAAGTTAGTTAGAAATGGGTGTGGATGTGTCACGCCAACAAGTGCCACCCTCAGTAGCCTCATGAGCTACATAAAAAATCTTTCCTTAGGGAAAGGATTGGGAGGCCTCTTGAATCACCATATCCTTGAGCTAATCTTGCCACATGTGTGGTCACTTTGAACGGATTCCATTACTAAGAACTAATCTGTGTTAGTTGCAAAAAACTCTTTTATGCGCTTGTTGATAATAGGAGGTCAAACCTCTAAAGGCACCCCACATCTTCACTGAGCTTGTGTAGAGAAAATAATTCCTCCTTGTGGGGAATGAGACTTGGTAAGCTTGATAAGTGATTTTCGTGGAGGGGAATGAGTGTCACAAAGTCTCTAGCTATCCACCTTGTTCAAGTGGCTAGAGAAATCCAAGTGGGGATATCAACTAGTGGTTTCCTTGCTAATGATAGGGCTTGTGTATTATTGTCTATGTGTGTTTTATTTTTTCAAACATTGTCACATCCAAAAACTAGACCAAAAACAAGTTCTTGATACTATATTATGTGTTTTCCAATAAGATTTCATAAAAAAAAAAAAAATCACTCAAAAACTAGATCAAAAACCTTCAAACTATCAAAAGAAACTTTATGTGAACTGCAATCATGGAAAAAAAAGCTGCAACTAATATTGTGCACCACATTTGATAACTAGAAAACCATAATTAATATATTAAATCAGACTTGAAGAAAATAAACCTACAACTGATGTCCTAAGCCGAATCTAATAACTAGAAAATTGCATTTGTTTTCCTGAAATGCATTTTTAGAAAAAAACCACATCTGTCTACTTGAACCACATTTATAGAAAATAGAGCCACAATTGTCTGATAAAATAGAAACTTTTAAAATCTTTGTCCAAAATCTGATCCACTCATTTCATAGTGACCTTTGAATAGTAAAATAGAGACTTGCAAGCTTCATTAGGTCATTCTAGCATTGAAATTTAGGGAAACATCACATTATAGGTTACTCTTCCTCTATCCTTTGCATTGCATAGATTAAACTTTGATCTTCAGGTTGCATTTAGACCTTCAGATTTTGAACATAGGAAGACCTTTCAGATTTTGTAAATTCCTTGGTTTTGTATTCTATTTGTCATTGACCATTATCCCTTATTTTATCAATCCTTATCATTGTCACCTTTATCACATTTGAGTCTTAATCTTGTATCCTAGCCTTGACTCAACCTTGTCAAAATTATCCTCTTGATTACCACAAATGGTCAATTTGACACTCAGAATTATTATTGTATATTCACATTAGCCTGATTTCCATCCTTTCTTTAAAATTTTAGGATTCCTTTGGATTTAAATTGACCTCATTTAGACTCATGGTACATCCATTTCATCATAGCTTTTATCATCATCTTTTCAAACTTTGATCTTTAATCTAGATTGTACTTTGCACCTATATCCCAAAAGATAAAAAAATAGTTCATTTTACCTTAGTCTTAACATCATATCATTTTCTCTTAAATTTTTCAATTAGTTAACCTTCAATATCCTTTTGCATCCATTAATTTCATTATTACCTTGATCTTCAATTTAACATCATCTAGTCATTTTATCATTATCCTTGAACATCAATCAACATTTAGTATCCTTTAAAGCATTCATTAGCTTCATCCTTTGGTAATTATCATCCTTTCATAATCACCTTGCATCCTCATATTCAAAAATTAAAAAAATCCAAAAACATAGCATAGTTTCATCATCATCTTGCATTATCCCTCAACTTGTAAAAGTCTCACATGGTTGAAAAAAGGTCATAAGCCAAGAGAAAGGAAATGGATTTTTCAAGTAACACTTTTCATGACACTACCCTTGGAATAGATTCAAATCATTCTACACCTCTAAGAGACACACCACCAAGAGACCAAACCAACACATGGAAAAACTTGAATACCCAAGATACTAAGAGGGGGGTTGAAACAGTATCTTCTTAGACTTATTGAACAAACACCATCCAATTACTCCAATGACTATAATAGTAAAGGCAAGCAAGAACATTAATAGAACATAAAAACACACAACACATGAACACTAGGATTTTTAAGTGGAAAAACCAAAATGGGATAAACTACAGTGAGGGTTGACTCACATTATAGTATAACCAATTATAAGATATTACAAAGGGTGGCTCACTGCCATGACTCACTATCCAAAATTGGAGGCTCACTTCCTACAAAAATTGCAATAAATAATGGCTTACAACTAGAAAATGAATTGATAAATTTACACCTAACAAGTGTTGATTTAGTTCCTTTGATGCTCAATAAACTGACTTAACACACTTCATCATCTTCACATACTTGTCTATCTTCTCACACTTTTCTTCACACTTCACACCAACAATCTCAAAACTATCCAATATATATATATATATATTATATATATATCTAATTCATCTGCAAGCATCAATTAGGTTGGCCTAATTAGATGCAACCCTTATTCACCAAAAATATTGACTATCAGCTTTAGGCATGTAAAAAAACTTTCCAAAAAAATCCAAGCATGTAGCATGCTACAAAATGTTGTCATGGACCTAAGATAGGTCACAAATACATCTACAACTCAAAATTAATCCATTACAACATCAATTATACATTAGGTCAGCCGTAGATAGACCTAATGACAAAATGCAACAACAAAATGATGTCAACTTGCCATATAAGCACCTGAACATGTGAGATTCTAAACTTACAAGTTTCCAGCATCCATAAAACATTTCCAAAAAAAAAAAAGAAATGATAATCATCAGTGAAGGATTTCATACCAAAATACTAGAGGATAATAACTGCATATCGATTTAGATACCGGTTTAGAATACCGAATCAAGCTAGAACTTAAACTTGCAGTTGCAACTCATATAACATGGTGACATCAATGAAAACAAAAAAACAAAAAAATAAGATGTTCTTCTTCATTTTTCCAACAATCTCCCCCTTTGTGGGTATGTGTAGGATCATCATGGAAAAAATAGGCCCTTAAGTGGTGAAAAATTCAGAAAAATTAGAGTTAGGCAACTTGACATAAAAATTTGAATCAATTATGTATATTATTTTAAAAAATATGTAAGAATAGAATATGTAGCAAATTGAATGTAGTTTATAAACTACTAGGTTTATTTTTAAAAAAATCTATTTTGTGAAAATTTGAAACTTCAATGTAGTAGTACTTAAATTTCATGGAAAAAATAAGAAGTAGATGTCTGTCTGACCACCCTAACCAAAATAAAATGATAATATTTTTTTATAATATTTTAGATATAAGTAGAGGACTCATGTCCTAATGTGATGCATATTTTTTTGTAATTTTTTTCCAAGTAAATAATTATTTATGAATTTTTTATTACAACTTTTAAAAATATAAAAAATCATATGTTTGAGCACCTTAACTTGGTCAAAACTTCATGAAATTAATTTTTTTTTAATGTTATAGGATGAAAAGCATAGAATGTGTTACACGTTTTAGATTAAAAAAATGTGATATCATTTGAAAGCTATAAATGTTTCTCAATCAGCCTATCAATCAAGACTTTAGTCGTAATTCAAATAGAAAATGAATAATAATAATTTATTGAATTCAAGTAAAACATAATTTATATTGGTGGAAAGCTAAGAATATCCTTTAGAAATCCTTTTTGTTTCATCAATTTGGGGTAAAAATAGTCATCAGTGACATACTCTACACATACCCATCATATCGCGACTTTTTGGCCCATAGTGGTCCTGCACATACGCTTGTCATTGATGGAAACATGTGCCAAAATAATTTGAAAAACCTCCTATGTACAATACACTCTCCCCTTTCCTCATCACAACATTCTCTCCCCCTTGGAGATCAAGGACAAAGTGTAGTCCAAAAATATGAAAATCTTAAAATATTTACTCAGAGAATGGTGAGCCTTGAAACTCCTTATGAATACCTTGCAAATTTGTCTTACCATTATCCTAACTCTTCTTAGAAGTTTTCACCATTTAGTTCAGAGATCCTAATTCCACTAGACATTCTTCTGCATCATCTAGAAAACCTAGAGTCAGATTGATCTTATCTCATTTCCATGCACTTTCCAAGGCATTGGCAACTTGATTATAATCCATTCTCACAAGGTCAATTGGCTAGCTAAATATTCTGATGATATCTTCCTTCTACTTCTGAAGAATAAAGAATTGGTCTCTATGAGCAGCGATAGCATTTTAGGTTGTCTTGTCTCTATATTTGGATGCATCGTAGGTATTGGAGACAACATTCAACTAGGACTCAATGGAGTCCATGAGATCTTTAATGTTCTGAGTGGCATCTAACCACTTTATGCAATAAGGAAATATAGTATTTGCTTTAGAATCACAAGCCTACACAACTTCTAGATTCTTTTCAACATTGGTGTGTGTTAGAGCACACTTATCATGAAGCACCAAAATCCTTGTCTCTACTATTTTCTCACAAACCTCTTGCTTTGTCTTCTCACCATGTTTGGAGGCGTACTCCTTAAAGGATTCCAATAGAAGTTTTAGATTCTCTATGGAATGAGAGATGTATCAATTGATATATCAAGGATGGCCTCCTGCAAACCTTTGATAGCATCATCAATAAGCTCTATCCCCTTATGATGTGTTTCCAAAATTTCTCTTCTTCCAAATGCATGTAATGCTTCCCCTAACACCAATTTATGATATAGGAGAAATCTTATCCAAGTCTGCACTACCTTGAATCATGGGGAGTTGTAGAAGTTCCCAAGGAATAACCGGCTGGAACCTAATTTGCTTGGATAGCAAGCCTTTCAAAACATCATCACCGGAGGGGGATTATCTAGAGGTCCTTTGGGATTCTATAACCTTTCTTTAATCTTCTTCATTATTCCTGAAAGATTCCACATTTTTCTCTTCTTCCTTTCTTTCCTCTTTTTCCTATATCATCTCTTCTTCTACTTTATCTTCTTCTTCTTTTCCATATTATTTTTCTATGTTTCCTTCTTCTTCATTCCCTTCATCTTAATCTTTATCTTGTTCTCCTTTAGCTTTATCTTTTTCACCTTCATCATGCTCCAGAGGGACAACATCATGCTTCTCTAGTTCAGCTTCTCACTCATTCTCTTTCTCCATATTTGGAGGATCATTTGTAACACCTATATCTAGAGGGATATCTGCATCATTTTTTTCTATATTGAACCATCAATTTTGTGGATTCTATGTGCTACTCATGCACTCTTAAGATCTTTCACCTAAAAGGAGAGATATAGAACCCCAAAATTAAGGTGGTTCACTCAAATAATGGATTGTGTGATGTGATTAAGACTAAACACAATGTTATAAATGAAACTAAATGATGTAATTGACTGATTATTAATGCCAAACTAATGCAATATGCAATGTTTGAAAACACAAAGTGATATACAAAAAATGCAATAGAGATGAAAACTAATGCAAATAGAACTGAACAAGGTCAAATAGAGTGCACCTGGGAATTGGATGATGAATCTAAAATGTTTTAAAATCTAGTAGAAATCAATGTAAATCACTAGTGGGACTCATTTCCCACTGATGGCGAATTAGTCCTACTACTGACAAAAACACCTGAAACTGCTTTCTAACTGTTGGAAACTAGAATCTAAAAAAATCAATTATTTTAGCCTTTAGGTGGGACTCATTTGCCACTCATGGAAAATCAATCCTCCAAAATTATGGAAAATCAAAGGTCAATCATGTAGCTTTAGATCTGCACTTGTCTTCTTGTTAAGTTGACAGAGTCAAATCTGCAAAAAATGGATTGCAGGGTGTCTCCAAGTTTGAAATAGGGTTTAGTTGACTTGAGATAATTTTTTGACTTCTTGGCCACCTTTCAACACCTATTTTCTTGATAAATCTACACGAAAAAGTCTTGTTGAAGAAGTCTGAAGATATGTCAATGGCTACTCCAAGATGCTTGATTCAATAATGCTATGATGCTTCAATGCTTGAATGAGATGAATGAATGGATGATTGAATGCTTGAATGAATGGGGGTTAGAATGGATGTAAAAACACTTATTTATACACATTTATGCCCTAATTTCCCAATAATACAACATCACATGTCAACATAAGGTCTTTTTGAATAAAAAATTGAAAGGAAACTTGAATTATTTTGAATTTGGAGCCAAGAGGGACTCATTCGCCAGCCATGGTGAATGGGTCCCACCTTGGGCTTGTAAGTGGGTGTTAGGAATTATCTTGCATTTAATGTTGTTTGTCAGGTTTACATTAAAAAATATATTTAATTAAGTCTTATGAGTGCATAAAGGGATAAAATAAATCATAAGAAAGGTGTAACTAGTGAAATCAAGCCTAGAAAAGCATGAAATCTTGTTACAAGACTTTACAAAACTTTAGAATAGGACTTGATAAGTGATAAAAAGGCCATTTTTAGGTGAATTGTAATGAGAAGAGTCTAGAAAATTGTAGAAATGTGTTACAAAACTTAACAACACCTTCACAAGACATCATAATTTGAATTTTTAGGACCTAATGCGAATGTAGAAGTTACATTGCAACATTAAATCAAAGAAAACAAATAGGCCAAGCATCATGAGAGAAAGACCTAAAAAACCTTGAAAATATGGGGTCATAGGACCCTATTAGTGACTATGTAAAGCTCAATTAGGGCTTGGGATAGAAAATTCAATGTGAAAATGTGATTAAATATACTTTACATCATTAAAATGAGGCTCACATAGCCTAGAAAGGCACAAAATCCAATGTGAATGTGTAAAACACATTACAATAGTAGATTAAAGTCAGGTTTAATTTTACAAGTCTTCTAGATTAATGTGAGAATGTGATTAAATGCATTTTATATCATTTAATTAGGGGAAAGATAGGTCCATTAGTCTAGAAAAGTGTGAAAGTATTTTACAACACTTTACAACACCTTTACAAGACATTATCAGATGCATTTTGTTTAGTTTGCAAGGGTCCAAGAACTAGTGTGGATGTGTAAAACACTTCACAACACCAAATCAAGGCATCATTAAGTCCAATTTATCATAAATTATTCCCAAATCAAGCAAGAAAAAAGGATACTTTTTCCATGTCCACACTTTCATATCTCCCTATTCAGTTCTAGGAATTAAATTGCTTGAGGGCTATTGGAAATAGCCTAGGAAGGTACCACTACTCTTCTGAGGAAACCATCAACTATCAAAATTCTAAATATGTTTGTATCTACATTGAAATGGACTTTTCTAATGGTCTTCCTGTCAAGATTTTACTGAAGGTGGGAAATAGATATAGGAGACAACCAATTGATTATGAAAAAATATCTTTTAGATGTAAGAATTTTTTTTCAACTAAACACTTCTCATGTCAGAAGGATTGTGTTGTGGGGAACTTCAAACCGTCTTTGTGGATTGGGGTTGAATCTCAACACTATATCATTCCCCCCAATCCACCCAAGGACTTTGTACCTCCTTCAGTCTCTCTAAAGAAAACCTCTCTTTCCTTCCCTCCCCCTTGTGGGGAGAGCATTGTGGATTCACCTACAAAGGCTACAAATTCTACAATTCTATCTAAAGGAAGTGAAGGATCAATTATAGTGGTTGCAAGCACTTGTTGTTATGCTCTAACTAGTCAAAATAGTATTGTTCCCCTTGAAACTGAACAAGAATGGAAAAAAGTGAAAAAGAAGAAAAATTCTTCAACAAAACTTAAGTATCCAATGACGTTAGGATTCTCTAAGAAAGAGGAGTTATTGTAATTTGGGGTTAAAATAAGAGTTTGAAACATGTAATTTAGTGGTTTAAATTAATAGAAAGAGTGTTACCCTCTTTGATAGCGATTTTCCTAAAAAAGAAAAAAAAATCGATCCTTCTTTCTAATGTGATGTACAAGAAAGTGTGATTTAGAGATTAGATCCCTTTTTCCATATCACATACATATATATCTATGTATAGATAGATATATTTATTAATTTTTTTTTTTTTTATAATTTATATTGTTTTAAGTGCATATATTTGTTTATGTATACCATCACATGTATATAACAAGATCTATGTAAAAGATATGAAGAAATATTCTTATTGAGACACCTATTCTATTTATATCACAATTTTTTTTGAAAAATAGACATCTTAAATAAACATCTCTCAATATATCTTTATTTATATATTTTTACTTGTTAAATCTATTCTTTCCTTTGATACAATAAAAAATACATTAAAAAATATATTTTACATTTTAATTAACCTCTTCTTTGCTTTTCTTTATTATATAGATAAAGTAAATAAATAAATATGTTTACCCTTAAATTAGACACCTAAAAATGTGAGCCTTCAAATTACTTATACTAATAAAGGCACTCACTTAAGGTTAAATGAATGTTTCAAAGAAATGTTGCATACAAGATCTTATCATGGACATTTGAATCTTATTTACTATTTAAAGATATATTCTCTTTTATATATACCAACATATTTATATGAAAAATCTATGTAAAAGAAGCCAAGAAATATTTTTCTTACTATACCTATTTTATTTATATCACAATATTTCTGAAAAATAATCATGAGCATCACCTCTGAGGAAAGGCTCAATGCTTCACGTACGTGAGCATCACTTGGATGCAATGAGTACTAAGTGGACCATTCCTTATCATGAGAGATGGGTTCTTATAAACAGCGACTCATGAAACATGGGTCAATAAGTTTGACTCATAAAACTACATGGTTGAATCCTGATAGCAATATCAAAAAACTAGACATCTTAAAAAAAATCTCCCAACATCTTTATATTTTTTTTCCTAAAAATAAATATGCTAATATAAATACATAAATTTACTTGTTAAATCTTTCCACTCCTTTTAGATTATTATAAATTCTTGAAAATATATGTTTTAGATTTGACCTAAGGAAATAAATAAACACATTTATCCTCAAATTAGACGCCTAAAAGTGTGAGCATTCATGTTACTGCTACACATAAGGACACTCGCGTAAGGTTAAGTGAATCTTCCAAAGAAGTAATCCATAGAAGCGAAAACAACATTATGCCATGTGCATATTTAAATTATTTCAGTGTGGAATTTATAGTTAGAAGTACATAATTAAAAAAGATGGTATGAATGTGGTGGTCAAGCAGATAGTTCAATAGCAGTTTCCTGTTCCTCATTCTCGCCGGAAAGTTCTTCCAGAGATTTACCTTTCGTTTCAGGCACCAGAAACGTGAAGAGAAAGCCCAGAGCATTTATTACTCCTAAAACTATCAAGGAATTCTTGATGCCGATACCCTTGCTGTACCCTGTCTGCACTTCTGCCTGATGAGTGCTCTGGGCGGCGTACAGAAAACCGAAGGCTCCAACTATGGCTCCGGCTTTCCCCGCCGCAGCCGATATGCCATGACAGGTCGATCGAAGCCTGGCCGGGAACACCTCCGCCGGGACAATAAAAGTCGTGCTGTTGGGCCCAAAATTAGCGAAGAAAAAGGTGAAGGAGTATAGAACAACGAACGCAATGTGGTTGCCGTCGCAGAAGTTGTCGCCGCACTTGGTACCTCGCCAGTGGTTGTACGGAATGGCTAACGCGAACATGAAGACGGTCATGAAGAAGAATCCCATCAGCTGAATGGCAAATCTCCCCATGTGGTCGATTAAAGCGACTGTAAACCAGTAGCCGGGGACTGTAGAACACAAGGCAATGATCGACTGCGCTCTCGCGATGCGATACACTTCTTCAATGCCGTTCATTTTTTTCGCCGCGGGGAGCCATCCGACGGCTGTGAAGATATCCTTTTGAAACAGGTTTTGGCTGTAGAAGGCGATGTCTAGAAGAAACCAGGTGGTGGTGGTGCCCAGCAGATGGACCCCATGACGCTTTGCGAATTGTGCTGAGAATAAGCCGTAGCCCTTTTCCTTGTTTTCAAACTCCTCCACCTTCGATTTCTCCTCGATGATTTCTACGTTCAGAACTTTGGACATGTCGGCCGCAGCCTGCTTGGCGTTGTTGGCAACAAGAGCCGTGTAGCGGGCGGTCTCGGGCATTTTTGAGCGCGAATAGAATGTCATTGCTGCGGGGATGGCTCCGAACATGAGAATTAACCTCCACACGAAATCCGCTTCGCCGATCTCGGGTACATGTGCACCGACATAGGGTGGAGCATTAAAGTGACTCTTGAACGCAGCTGACACAATTATGGCAACTGCGCCGCCGGTCAGAATGCCGAAGCCTTGCATGGCGAACACGGCAGCCATGAACGCTCCTCTGGTTTTCTTGTTTGCGTACTCGGACATGATTGTGGCCGACAGAGGATAATCTCCGCCGATGCCGAAGCCCAGCCAGAATCTGAAGAAGCACAGAGATGTCATCACAGATTTCGCCGTTTTGCCGAAGGAGAGACCCGATGCTATAGAGCAGAGCACCATGAGCATGAGTGTCATGCCGTACACTCGCTTCCGCCCCATCTTGTCGCCCAACCACCCGAAAAAGAGTTGTCCCGCAAAAGTCCCGCACAAGGCGACTCCATTGACGGCGGCCGAGACGTTCGGTGGCAGAACTCCGGGATTCTGGCTCCCTTCCTGGAAGTAATAGATTCTTCCCAAAAGCTTGGTGACTGTGGAAATGCAGAAGAGGTCATAGGCGTCTGTGAAGAACCCCATGCCTGCTATAACAATGGCGGTGAAGTGGTACCATTGCGTTTTTGCAACGTCCAGCGCATTCAGCACTTGCAGATTGTTCTCACCCATTCTTTCTCAAATCTCTATATTTCAAATAACTTTTTTCTGTATACCAACAATCACACCGCAATAAAATCACCCACAACAGAGAAAATGCAATAAAACTGCTGAAAATCGTATAATCTTGGACAAACAGAAACTCCCAATAGCCTAACGAGGATAACGAAAGTCCAAATAATATTTTAAAGAATCATGAAGAACGAAAGCAAAATACAGCAGAAATAGGAAAAAAGGGTTTCAATTCTTAGATCTTGAAAGGTCACCTGATAAATCTCCACCTCTGTTTGGAGGACTCTCCACTGGTAATCTCGCTCTGGAAAAGTTAGGTTCACCTCCATTGTATTTAAGGGCCGGAGTAGCATTAATTTTGCAGATCTTGGTATATTCGCCGATCTATTTCCTGGAAATACCAAATATAAAACAAGTCATTTTCTAATCTACCTCATTTTCACACGACCTTTGTGGATTTGCAGTAGTTTTTTCCTAGACACAAAATCAGAAAGAAAATACGTAACGATTTCTAAGAAGCTTCCTTTATCTCGGTCAAGACATCCAAAAGAATTTAATTGTTTACACAGTATTTTCTATGGATAACTTTGTCCGTCTCGCTTTGTTTTATTATAATCCTCATAGCACCAAAAAAAAATATTTCAATTGTTTCGACCGGTCTAAACGTAAGCGTGTGGGACGCATCTTTGAGTTACGCGTAGAAGAAGAGTTAATAGGCCTATCAGACATTATTATTTTGCTAAAAAGAACGGGCGAGAAAGAAAGAAATTGTAAACAAACACTCTAATTTGCATCACCATATCTCTATGAAACCTAAAAAAATTAACGAGAAAGCATCGAAAGGTAGAACACAACCTGTGAACGTATCATGCAAGCTTTCTAGATATTAAATTAATATGGTCAAAAAAATGACATACAAATATATACATTAATAAATTTGTAATAGACAAATTATCAAATATTAATATTACAAAGATTCAGTATTATGCTAAGTATATTATTTTTCTTCTATATTTTTAAATTTAATTTTGTTCTTTCACATAAAAAATTATGTGTTGAAAGAAAATGGTTATGAATCATTTCACACAATATAATCAACTAAGAAAGTGTACAATAATATTTATTATTAATTTTTATAGGATTTAGTCATAAAACATTTGTAGTTCATTTGCATCTTTTCCGTTTTTATAAATGTCAAGCACTAACATCAACAGATTTCAACATTTAGCACATTCTACCAATTATATCCACCAAACTATCAAGAATTATAAAACAATACATTTTAATAATTTATAGCATTTTTTGTATAGATTCAATAAAAATATTATAGCAATAGTGTGAAACAAAAATGGCATAATAGAGTTAACTCCCACTAAAGAAAACACAAATACCTAAGAGACAAAATAATTTGGGAAGTCTCTTGGATTTGATGGTATACCTATTAAGTTCTATAAGAAGAATATTGTTTGGGTTGTTGATGAAGCTTTTAATGAGAGAATGCTTAGGCATAGTATAAACTAAGGGATAATTAAGTTATTGCTTAAGGAGGGGGGTAAGACCTTGATAAAAAATTGGAGGCCAATTCCTTTGTTAAACTCATCATACAAAATTCTCGCCAAGCTTCTTGCTTAAAGGTTAATAGATAACCTGGTGAAAATTATTTCAATCAATCAAATGTGATTTATAAAGGGCACGTATATTTTAGAAAACTAAATTACCAACTAGGAAGTATTAATTAGGCTAAGCATTCTAAGAAATGGTTGGTATGGTGTTATTTGTTACAAAACTAAAATAGATTGAATAACCCAAATAATTTTTTAAGTAAAAAAAAAAAGATACATAATTGGAAAAACATAAAGAATCCAAACTATGACTCTAAGAGATTATGCAACGCTGATATGAAAAAATTGCATTAAAAGCTTCAAAGTTGAAAAGATCAATGAAAATACAAGCTAGGTAGTGAGTTTACATAGATTTAAGGAAAGGATGAAGGTGGAAAATCCAATCAATAGGAATCAACCAAAAAAAGTGGAGGATGTTGCCAGAAGTGGAAAGTCTTCCACCCTTTAAGGAAGGTAACACCACATAACTTATCTCATAGTTATTAAATAATAAACTCACTTTATTATCCTAAAAATTCTTAACAAAAGTGTAGGAAAAACCTAAGACTAAAGGAAAATAAATTAACCCACTAGGGAATCAAAACCTAAATTGACACCCCCCCTTAAGAAAAACTTAGGAGGATATAAAAGATGATTTGTGGCCATGTTAGGTACCCATATACATATCAAATTTCCCCCAAAGAAGAATAACCCCCACATAAATAGAAAGAGAACAACCCCCAAGAAGAGAAAGAGGAGAAGAAGAGGACTAAGTAGCTCCCCCAAAGAAATATAATTGTAGATGCTTGAAAATTTATGGAGAAGATGGTCCATGATCATCAAAAAATGTTCCTCCCATTAGGAAGAAACAAACCAAAGGTGACTGCAAGCTATCTCCAAAAAGTAAGACTAAAAAAATATTTCAATTGTTTCAACTGGTCTAAACGTAAGCATGTGGAATGCATATTTAAATTATCCATAGAAACCAAGTTAATATCACACACATTATTATTATGGTTAAAGATTACAAGACAGAAAAAAAATAATTGTAAACAAACACTCTAATTTGCATCACCATATCTTTAATAAATCAAAAATATTTAATGAGAAAGCATCTAAAGAGACAACAAAACTTGTAAATATATCTTGCAAGCATTCTAGATCATAAATTAATATAGTTAAAAATGACTCACAACTATATATATTAATAAACTTGGAATAGACAAATTATCAATAATAATATTACAAAGATTCAATTTTATGCTAAGTATATTCTTTTTCTTTTTTTAAAAAAAAATTAATTTTCTTCTTTCTTATGGAAAATTACGTTTTTGAAAATAGGTTACAAACATCATCAACCAAGAAAGTGTATAATATTTATATTATTATTTATTACAATATTTTAGTTATAATACATTTTCAATCCATTTGCATCTCTTCTTTTTTTATAAATGTCATACATAAGTAAAGTCGGCCACTAATATCAATAATTTTAAATACTTAGCATATTATACCAACTATATCCACCAAACTATCAAGAATTTAGAAAAAAATACATTATAATAATTTATAGAATTTTGTATATAGATTCAATTTATAATTTTTTAATAAAAAATTAAATAAGGTATTTTTATATTTGGAAACAAATTGAAGCTACTAAAAAATTATCGTAATATATTAGTGTACTATAGAAAAATGGATCTTTGGACATTTTCATGGTCATTTAGGTCTTTTCCCTGTGATACTTGGCCTATTTTGCTTAGATTTAATGTTGTAATGTCACTTACACATTCGCATTAGGCCTTGAATATTCAAATTATAAATATTTTATGATGTCTTGTAAAGGTGTTGTGGAGTGTTGTAACACATTTTGACACTTTTCTAGAATCTTCTTATTATAATGCATCTAAATATTCTGTTTTTATCCCTTACCAAGTCTTATTTTAAAGTGTTGTAAAGTCTTGTAACAAAATTTCATGTTTTTTTCTAGACTTGTCACCACCAAATACACCTTTCTTATGCTTTATTTGGCCCCTTTATGCACTTACAAGAATTAATTAAGTTTGTTTTTGAATATAAACCTGATAAATATCATTAAATGCAACTTAATCCCTGACACCCACTTGCATGCCTTGAGTGGGACCCATTCACCATGGGTGGCGAATGAGTTCCTCTTGACACAAAATTCCAAATAAATTAACTTTATTTTGAATTTTTATTCATTAAGACCTTAGGTCAACCTATGATGTTGTATTTTCAGGAAATTAGAGCATAAGTGTGTATAAAGATATTTTTTTCCCTCATTTTACCATCTCATCAACTCATTAAAGCATTCGCTCATCAAAAGCATCATAGCATTCAAACATTTTTTAATCATTTAATCAAGTAATTATCAAGCAACTTGGAGCATCCATTGGCATATCTTCAAACTTCAACAATAAGGGTTTGGTGTGTTCATGAAACTTGCATGTTATTTCTTCATCATTCCTTTCTTATTCCATTTCATCTCATAGGGTTTGATTACCAAAGTGGGGTTTGACCAAGGCAAACCCCTATACTTTAACCCGTTAACCATTTTTCTCATCTTTGCATGTGTGTTTGCCATTTTTGTAGGAAGATTTGTCAAAGAGATAGGTGATGGGTCTCAAAAACGTAGGTTACAAATCCTAGGAGGATGTCAGGTTCTATGATCAAACTTGCAACATTCTTGAACCAATGAATGGAGTTAACCTATATGGTTGATGACTCCCTGCACTTCAGACTCTACTAGACCTAGGTGGGTGGACCTTGATAGCTGAAGTAGATAAAAAATTATGTGATTTAATTGGATTTAACGATCTATCCATAGTGGCATAATTTATCTAATAGATGAAAGCTTACTAATTACTCCTACTGAAATTTGAAATGTGAATGTATGGATAAGATTTAATAAAATTCTAAAATGGAATTGGTATGACAAGTGCATACTTCTATTGGGCTATTGGAGTCAAGAGGTGAATGATATGTTACTTACTTACTAGCTATAGTTCTAATTGTTTGGCACTTGTGATTGTTTATACCTTGTATAAACATGCAAGAATGTGATTGACAGACTCTACTTATTGATCCAATTGATCATATTAGGTTACTATGATTTATTAAAAGGATTTTAATCCTTCCTTGAAGGAACCAATTAAAAGAATCACACAATGGCAACAAATGTGTATTGACAAATGGAGTGTATCCTCAATTTGAATAACAAGAAAACATCAATGTGGAGAAATCTTGACAATCTTATCAATTACCTAACTCTTTTTACTAATCCAAATATTACCTCCAAGTTACTGTAATCAATCAAAAGGATTTTAATTCTTTAATAGAAAAAAATTAACTTGATTACACAAAAACAACAAGTGTATCTTGATTAAACTAAAATATCAAATAGGATACACAGGTTCAAATAACAGAGAAACAACAATGTGGAGAAAACTAGATAATTGTTCAACTCAACAAACAATAGATACCAAATTTTAGCCACTAGATTAAACCTTCTTCTCCATTTGCATTATTTCAAATAATTTTGCAATACACATTATAATGTTTTTTTTCAACAACTGATTAACCTATCCAACTACTGATGATTTCCTAACCTACTGCTTATATTTGATAATTTTATTTGATCTTACATATATACATTGTATGTTTAGGGTTATGACCCTTTCCATGCCCCTCTGGTGCAACTCTTCATTTAATTTTAATTATTTTCCTTTGACAAATTAAAATATTTTAATCTTCCTTATTGCATCTCCTTGAAAATAATTTTATTGCTTATCAAATCTTTGCTAGCAATCTTCAGTCTTCACCCATTAAAAATAATCACCCAATTTATAACTCCTTGGGTGAAAATATTTTCCATCCTCATGAAAGAAAAATAAAGTATTTGGAAATACTTTAATTTTAATTTTCTTGCGAGATGAAAATATTTTACTTTATGAAGAAAAAACTTTATCCCTCCATCTTCACCTTTATTCAATAAATCTTCACTTTATTACTCCCGTAATTTCGTATTTGAATCTCTTCTTTATTTTATCAACAACAATTATTTTGATATTCGTATCTGCCTTTAATCCTTCGCTGTGACTTGCCCTAGAACGGTGACTTATATCTTCTCTCCTGATAGTAATGCCCTCGATGAAGTAATCATTGTTTGTGCTATTGGTGAGACTCTCCCCAAAAACCACATTGGTGTAACCTTCATAATCAGAAAAGACCTGAGGAATCTGCTCTGACAGTACATGTCATTTCGATGCATATTTTAGGATTTTTGCTCTGGTGTGCCAGTTTTAGGGTTTTTCCTTGACTGTTTATAGGACGCGAGAGAACTATCCATGGCATCGTATATTCTTCTTTGCCCACTAAGGATTCAGATATCAGTCTGGACGCTCATCATGTTGTCATTAACTGAGGCAGAATTTTGCCTTTTAGGCTTTGCTTGGGATGACCTCTCATAGCGCAGCATGTGGACTCAGATCTGCAATCGCTTTGAATGAAATCGAAGTCCACAATAAGAATCGCATCCCCAAATGGCTCGTGTGAAGATGCCTTCAACAAATCTATAATCACAATCAATTTTTTGCAGCTGACTCTCCATTTGAATATATATTTTAGGCATTTCTCTGTGTTGGATTTTTTATCATCTTTACAATTTGTGGATCTGATCAATTTTTTTAGTTCACAAACTCCCACCTTGATGATGTCATAAGGATTTTGCTTGCACCTATTTCCTCCTTCACCTACTAATGTCATGTTTGGTGAGAGATCTATAGAATGCCCATGACAACAACACTCAACACCCAATCCTCCAGTATTGTGTTACAGAATACTCACATTTTAGAATTGTGCTTTTACTCCTAGAATCCCTTTCTCAGCGAAGAGAAACTTGAAAATTTCACCTGATAGAGACTTTGATTTCGGCAAAATAGTTATGATAAGTAATCCTATCACCTAGTATCGTTATCACCATAAGAGGATTGAGTGTGAGATTTCATTGAATTTCAATGATACATGTTCTTTATATAGCCTTACGTTAAGAAAGGGAGATGTTGCACAAATCACCAAAATCTCGAATTTGATCTTGGACATAGCCTTGACCTCCCTTTCGTTCCTTCATTCCTTATACTCCAGGATTTTTTGTTGGATTGGAAACTTGTGGTGAGAGCACTACAAGCGCGGTTTTTATAATTGAAGCCCATTATTTCCTTCCTTTATACATTATGTAGGTTTATCCGAGCACCTCAAACAGAATAATTCATATAGCTTCCACTTGGAAGATGTTTCTTCTCTGAAAACATAGCTGATGTAACTAAATAGACCAAACTCTTCTATTAATCATGTTCTCCAAAAGATCTTATTTGACAAATATCTTGTTATTCATGCTCCATTTTTCTTGAAATTTATGGAAGCTTTAAATATTGAACCCACAGAGATATTCCACTAAGTTGACCAAATAAGTTAACTTTGATTGATATTTGTTTTTGACGTAATCCAGACAAATAAAGAGGAAAATCTTCAGATTTTTATGTGGAAACAAATATCTTTCCAATGCCTTCAAATTGTGTTGGAAGCCACCATGTTGTGTGCTCACTTCCTCCTCCAATCAATTTATGCACTTTTATAGGTTCTCCTTATTTCTTGAGACCTCTGGTTCCATGTAGCATTTTAAACTTTTGCCTCTAATGGATCTATAATGCCCTTAATCATAATCTGATTTTCATATGCTTTATTATGAGTGTGAAATTCCTTTGGATCATTGCCACCTACAATGATATCAGGTTCTTTTGATTTTTCTCTAAATGAAGGAATGGGTTCAATTCATTAATGGCATTTGTAGTAGTACTGCTATTTCTTGAAGCTTATGCATTGTAACCAAAATAGGTCAAGTGGCCTCTAAAATCACTGCAAAAAAATGATCAAACTCTTCCTTGGGATCAGGAAAGTGCATCAATATGTTGAGTTATGCTAAGGGAGTATAGCTATTAGATAGATTGGCATAAATTTATCTAGATTAAAAATTGTCAATGCTTAAAGTTGTACCTTTAGCATTTTCTAAAAATTACACTTGTCAAACTCAACTAAAGCCCACCAATTTTCCCTTCTGAAAAAATGTCAAACCTTCTCTAGGGAAGTTGTAACTTTGATGATTAGCTCATTTAGGCATGGTGAAATTATGTGCAAGAGGGATTTTCACCAAGCATCTTCATTCACTAAATATCAAACATCAAAGTTGATCATTTTACAGCTGTTATGGAAATGCAGTCTTCAAACTGAGTAAAATCCATTTGGATTTGATTTTGAAAAAATATCAAATGATGTTTTGAAGCTCTGAAAATTGACATGGATGCACATTGGGAGGGGGAGAATCAAGAGCACCAATTGGTTTGTCATGAAACCCTTTCAGTTGCTTAATATTGTTCTCCAAAGTTGACCTACTTGGTAGATTTTACTATGTAGACAACAAACCTTCGCAGAACCCTTCAACTTGGCCTTTTGAAATCTTGTCAAAACTTATCATAGGAAGTTGAAATATGGTGTGCACATTCCCACATGTTAGATAAACATGTTTGTAAGGTGATTTTACATGTAATTGAATTGGATTCATTTTGAAAATTGCCAAAGTGGGCCATTTGAGTAGATTTTTCAATTGTACTTCTGAGTGCTAAAATCAATTTTCCATCATGGGAACCTAAAATTTTGTAAAAAATTGTATGAAATTTTAGGCTCAAAAAATAGGTATTGAAAAGTGGTCAACAAGTCATGAAAGCTATTCAAGTCAACTAAGACCTAATTCAAGCTCAAAGACATCATTCAGTCCATTTTCTGCAGATTTGGATTTGTCAACTTGACAAGCAGACAAGTATAGATTTGGACTCGCAGAGTTGACTTCATAATTTTTATATTTCTATAGGTGGATTGATAATCCATCATTTGTGAATGATTCCCACTTCCAAGCTAGAGAATTCTTTTTCTTGAGGTTTTCAATTCCCAACATCCTAAAACCTATTTTAGCAGAATTTACCAGAAGGACTAATTAACCATCTATGGTGAATGAGTCCTAGTGGTCATCAATAGTGATTTATGAAACATTATAGAACCTTCCAACATCATCATTCTACATCTAGGTGCACTCCATTCAATTTCATTAAGTTTTGTTTTCATTTTTTATGTTTCGAGTTCATTTATGCATATCATACTGTGTTTTCAAACACTTCATATTTCTTAGGTTTTACATAAATAATCAATCCATTTTATCAGTTTGTTGCATTTAGATCATTTAATTTAGGTATATTTTTATTGTACTTGCATTAATTTGAGTGAACCACCTAGATTTTGTGGGGTCTATCTCTCTCCTTTAGGTGAAAAACCCTAATAGAGCAAGAGAGTCATAGCACCTTACACCCAAAAATCTATGGTTCATTTTGGTGAACCTACATATTGAACATTATCTTTCTAGTTCACATCTACATTTACATCCTAGTACTCATTACATTAGATTTTGCATTAATTTGTATCATAGGGTTTACAAAATTGCATTAGTGAATATCTCATATAGATTTCATTTTTGCACTTCAAAACATTAAAAATACTAAAATTATGCATTTGCATCCTAGTTTTGCATCAAAAAAGCATCAAAATCATTTTAAATATTTTGAAAAATCACAAAAAAATTCACCCCTAGATTTATTCATCACCCTGGGTGAATTAGTCCAGTTGCACTTTCTGCACAGTAATTTCTATCATTTTCACAATGCTTTTTAAATTTTTGTTTTATGTTACTGCATTCCTATTTCAGTTTATAGAATTTTTGTTATTTTCATTTTATTATTCCTACTTTGCATTGCATTTTCATCCACCCTACCTTTTGTGGTATTTGTATGAGTGTTTGGTGCCTATTGATAATACTTTAGTGAGAAGAAGTTCCTGACTCATGGCTTCTCACGATAGCACATTCGTTGTGGACCTTGGGTTATCTAGAGCTCCTACTCCTAGTATTGACAATGGTGCATTAGGCATGGATACTACCACTAGTACACCTTTTCCTTCCTGTACAATGCAAGTTGATACATCAAATGATCACATTCTACAAGACAAAGTCATTAACATTCATGAGGATTTAGCATATTTGGAACAAAACTTGTGTCTTGAAAACATTTCAACCACTGCGATTCCTACTATAGAAAACATCCATCGAATTCTCAAAAGTGATGATGGCTTAGATGTTATGAAACAAATTGTTGAGATATATAAAAAACATGCTTCTTCCAAATCTAGCACATCTCAACTAGCAAACATTGTGGTTAGACAAGGAGGACCTCATATTCCTCCTCCTTCAACCATGGCATCTATACCCACCTATACCACTCCTCAAGTTACAAGAACCATGCAACAATTTAGTCATGTGACTCCTTCCACTATTCCAACTAGCATTCCTAGTTCTTTTGTGGCATCGAATGTTCCATCTTCCACTACCTTCACCCCTATTAGTGTCCCTTTCACTTATCATAACACTACATACACTCCATGATCACCACTATCTCTTCCACCCCATACCACTTATACAGATCCCCTCATCACGCAACTCTTTCACAAAATTTCTTCCATGCAACAAAAAATATCTACCATAAACCAAAGCCATAATGCACCACCCACCTATTATGTTTGTAACAGTTCATTTTCTTTAGAAATATTAAGAAAATTGATGCCACAAGGAATTGAGATGCCTAGGTTTGAGAAGTATGGAGGAAAAGGAGACCCTACTAATCATGTCAATTCCTATACCGCCTTATGTATCGATTTTGTCCTTGACGATAAAATGTTAGCTAAAATATTTCCTAGGACTTTAAAGGATACCTCCTTGTGTAAGGAAAATTAGATGCGGAAGCAACTCTCCTACCATAAAAACCTCAGGGAAGAATGTAGACATACCTTTTAAAATTACAATTACAGTCTAATTAAGATGGACATGAAAGAGATAACAAAAACAAAGTATTTGACACACACATATGGACACCAAAATTTACGTGGGAAAACCCTTATGGGAGAAAAACCCACCACACCAAGAGAAATAAGTTTGTATTATAGTAATGAAGATTACATACAAATATCAGACTTATCTTTTTGATGTCACATTTCGGCAACTTTCACAATGATCAAACTTGTAAGGAGCCTTCAAGTTACAATCTTTATAGAATAGAAATCACTTTGATTATACAACCACACAACAATCTGTCGATCCTTCGAATCATCTAACCAAACATCATCTACAATCTCTGAGTATAACCATGTCGCCCCTGTTTGTCGAGCTTCCTCTCAGAACTGCCACAATGAACTGTCTTCCAACGGTTTCCATTTAGCTTCTCTGATTGCTCCACGAGATGCCACATAGGAAAGTCAAATGGTCAAAAGGAAATCAAGCTGTGTTGGCATATCGGTGAGACACTGACCGTGTCTCCCTGATGCCAACACAGTCAGCATTCGATATCACCAAGAGTCCTTACAATCGACAAGAGGTTGCATCCACTTCCTAGTTTTCCTTTCGGCAAGACTATCGCTCTTCGGTGAGACCACATATCGATATCCTAATTCACACTGAAGAGTCATTCTGTTGGCATGACATACTGCTCTTGCCAGGAGGTTACATCGATGTTCAACAGTTACTTTGAAGTATTCAACAGTCGGTAAGACTATCGTCCTTCACTGAGGGTTCTTACCAAGGTCTTTATGTTATATCGAGCACCAAACAATTGGCAAGACTTACCACTCTCGCTGAGACATCAGAGTGAATACTTCATGTTATTCTGAAGTGCCCAAATGATCGGTAAGACCTACCACTTTCGCCAAGAGGTCATACCGATGCCTCCAAGTTACACCGAAATGTTCCACTGTCCGCAAGAGAATCAGCCTTCGGCAAGACTTCTTACCAAGGCTTCCACATTACCCCGAGACCCCAAGAGTATACCATCAGTGAGACATATTAATACTATCACTAGGAGTTCTTAGCGAAGCCTCCGTATTACACCGAAGACTCCAAGTGTAACACCGTTGGTGAGACTTCCAATATTCGATGTGACATCATATCAAAACAAGCCTTCCAATGAGAGTTTCCCCGATGACTTCAAACTAAACGTTGTCGGCGAGACATCCACTCATCGCCCAAACTTCATACTGAGCTACCATAGATTATCTCGATGAATCCAATGTATAACCATTTGGCAAGACTTGTGCAAGGTCACAACGACCTATACAAAACATAAGGCTACAAATCTGCTCATTGGCTAGACATAGAATATGTCACACCGACTTGGTTCCAATAGAGGTTTCAGCCTGTGGGATTGAGACACATATTTCCAACAATCTCCCACTTGACGAAGATCACACAGGCACCTCCAGGGCACAACGAAACTTACTGAAAATCATGGGCACTAAGGCCCATTGAACTGGCACACCACCTAAACTTGTCTATGCTCATTGGCTTCATCAATGCATCTACAACATTCTCTAGAGTATCAACTTTTTCAAAACTGTCATTTCCATCCTCCACCATATCTCGTACAAAGTGGTACTGTACATCTATATGTTTCATCTTGGCATGGAAAGTAGGATTCTTTGCCAGAAAAATTGCACTCTGACTGTTACAAAAAATAGTTATTTTTCCTGCATCAAAACCAATGTTAGAACACAAACATTTTAACCAAACTACTTCTTTACAAGCATGAGTAGCTGCCATGTATTCAGCCTTTGTAGTGAACAAAGTGACTACAGCCTGCCGCTTACTTATCCAACTCACTGCATCACCATTCAACATGAAAGTATATCCACTGGTGGACCTCCTACTGTCAATGTCCCTTGCCCAATCAGAATCCACATAGCCTCGAATACTGAGAGTCATTTGTGATTCAACCAAGTTCTCGTGGTAACACAAAGCAAAATATGAAGTGCCTTTCAAATATTTGAAAACTCTTTTCATAGCATCCCAATGTGTCCTTCTAGGATTAGCCATAAACCGACTAAGAACTCCCACTGCTTGGGAAATGTCTGGCCTTGTACAAACCATTGCATACATAAGACTTCCAACTGCACTAGCATAGGGTACGCTGGTCATGTCCTCCATCTCAGTAGGAGATTTTGGTTAGTCTTCAACAGATAGCTTTGTTCCCTGCAAGACTGGAACAACTTCTCTCTAGAACAGTCTTGATATGCTTACTCTGACTGAGCCAAAGTTTTATACTATTCCTATCCCTAGTTATCTCCATCCCTAGAATATACCTTGCTGCACCAAGATCTTTCATTTCAAACTTAGCAGACAACTAAGACTTAAGATCAGAAATCATCAACTTACTATTGCCTATGAACAACATATCATCAACATAGAGAGCAATAATAAAAACTTGATCACTTTCAACTTTGTAATAAACACAATGATCATATTTCGATCTCACAAATCCCAAAGACAATACAAAAGTATCAAATTTTTGGTACCACATTCTAGGTGACTATTTTAACCCATACAGAGACTTCTTTAACTTGCAAACTAGTTTCTCTTTACCTTTCTCCACAAAGTACTCAGGCTGGGACATGTAAATCTCTTCTTCAAGATCACCATGAAGAAGTGTTGTCTTCACATCCATCTGTTCGACCTCTAAGTCATACGCTGCTGCAAGTGACAAAAGAAATCTGATAGATGTCAACTTAGCTATAGGAGAAAAAATTTCCCCATAATCAATTCCCTCTACCTAGGAATAACTCTTCACAACCAACCTTGCCTTATATTTTTCCACACTACCATCCAAACCAATCTTTTTTTTAAATACCCATTTACAGCCAATAATTTTTTTTCCTTTAGGCAAGGGCACCAAACTCCAAGTTTCATTTTTTTCTAATGATGCCATTTCTTCATTCATGGCTTCCAACCAAGAGTCTGAATCAGACATTCTAAATGCCTCTTTTACAGTCCTAGGTTCATCAGTGCTAGAAATCAAAGCATAGGCACAAGTAGAATCTATCAAAGAAAACCCATACCTAACATGTTCCTTTCTTTCACGAGTTGACCTCCTCACTTGCTGAGGTTGAGGTTCTTCTTCTTCTTTAGAACTTTTAGAACTGCTTGAGCTCTCCTCAGTTTCACGTACATTTTGAATTTTGAATTCCTTTTTCTCTGGTGTAGGAGGAATTGCAACTACATCCTTATTATTTTCTGACTTTGTCTTTGACTACAGATCCAAGGTAGAGGGCTCCAGCTCATGAAAGATTACACTTCTACTATATACAACCTTCTTTATATCAGGATTCCAAAGCTTGTATCATTTTATGCCAGCGCTCTAGCCAATAAAAATACATTTAATAGCTTTTTTCTTCAATTTAGATCTTTACTAATATGGAGCATGAGCATATGCCTCACAGCTAAAAACATGAATGTCTTAAAGAGGGCTTCTTACTAGACCACGCTTCTAGAGGTGTTTTCTCAACAAGAGCAGAATTTGGAGAATGATTAATCAAGTAACATGCAGTAGCAACAGCCTCAGCCCAGAACTTCTCCTCCAAGCCAACACTACTTAGCATACTTAGTGCTCTCTCCATCACTATCCTATTGAACCTTTCTGCAACTCCATTTTGATGTGGAGTATAAGGTGTAGTCTTATGTCTTTTAATCCCATGGTCTTTGCAACACCTTTCAAAATCATCAGAAAAAAGTTCACCACCATTATCAGTCCTTAAGCATTTAATTTTTCTTCCAGTTTGATTTTCTACAAAGGTTCTTAAATTCCTTAAACCGACTGAACACTTCTGATTTACTTTTCAAAAAGTAAACAAATGTTCTTCTCGAATAATCATCAATAAACGATACATAGTACCTTGACTTAGACAAAGAAGAAACATTCACTAGACCAAATACATCATAATGAATATAATCTAGCAAACCAGAAGATTTATGAGGACTGGAATAAAAAGAAACACGGTGTTGCTTTCCATATATATAGTGTTCACAAAATTCAAAATCAAGGTTACAATCTTTAAGCCCCTCAACCAGGTTTTTGTTCTTCAAGGTTTTTAAACCTTTTTCTTCTATGTGGCCTAGCCTATGATGCTAGAGCATAATCTTTTCTACTGGAAGTTTAACTTCCATAGATTTTATTCAATTAGGAACATTTCCTTCTTTTCCTCCATGAGCAGCCTTCTGTGACTTTACAGAGACATTGTTACATTGAACATCATGTGCATCTAGCTTGTACAATGTACCAATACAGGCACCCCTTGCTAGCACCATTGAGCCTCTAGTCATCTTGCAACCATTTCCAGAGAACGTGACTTGCACTCCAATATCATTCAGCTTACTAACAGACAGTAGATTTTGAGCCAAACCTGGTATATGCATAACATCCTTGATTCCCTTCATTCTGCCATCAAGGAATTGGATTCTGACTCTTCCATAGCCAACAATCTCTAAAGTTGAGTCACTTGCCAAGTACACCTTTCCACCATCGTATTCTTCATAATTTGTAAACCAGTCTCTATGAGATGTCATGTGGAAAGATGCCCCTGAATCAATCAACCAGACATCATCTAATGCATGTGTAGCCAAGGCTGCAATGAAGGCATCTCCATCACTGTGAGAAGAATCATTATCAGAAGAATACTTCTTCTTCTTCTCCTCTTTACAATCCTTTTAGACATGACTAGGTTTCCCATAGTGCTAGCATTTCACCTTGGACTTTGATCTCCCCTCTGATTTTGATTTATATTTCTTGTCCTTTTTTCCTTTCTCTTTCGACCTTCCTCTAACAACCATGGCCTCCTTCGCCATCTCAGAAGATTTCCTTCTCATTTCTTCTGATAACAAAGAAGCAACAACATCTTCCATCTTGAAGATGTATGTTGTACTCCCAATAGCCATCACAAGGTGATCCCATGAATCTAGCAAAGAACACAATATCAACATACATCGATCCTCTTCCTTAATTTTCACACCAACAAATGTTAATTGTGCAATCAACATATTGAATGTGTTTAAATGATCAGCTACATGACCTCCTTCCTACATTCTCAAAGTATACAACTTCTTCCTTAGGAATAGTTTATTCACCAAGGACTTCCTCTGATAAATAGATGCTAGTCTCTTCCACAAGGAAGATACAGTCTTCTCTTCATGTACATTGAGAAGAACAGAGCCTTATCAGCCCCTTAGACTTTTTATCTACAAGGTCCCAATCTTCTTGCTTCATGCCTATAGGCTTCACTCCAAACACAACAATCCAAAGATCATGATCCACTAAGAGATCCTCCATTTTGAGTTTCCATAACTCAAAATTGCTGGCATTGAACTTCTCTATTTCAATCTTTCCTGATGTGCTTGCCATCTATATCTATAATTAGAAATTGAAAAACTTCTACAAGACTCCCACTAAATTGAAATTGACACAAAAAACCCAACGTACCCACAAGGATAACACAACTTGCCAGGCTCTGATACCACTTGTAAGGAAAATTAGATGTGGAAGCAACTCTCCTAACGTCAAAACCTCAGGGAAGAATGCAGAGATACCTTTTAAAATTACAATTACAGTCTAATTAAGATGCACATGAAAGAGATAACATAAATAGAGCATTTGACACACACATATAGACACCAAAATTTACGTGGGAAAACCCTTACAGGAGAAAAACCCACCACACCAAGAGAAATCACTTTGTATTACAGTAATGGAGATTACATACAAATATCAGACTTATCTTTCTGATGTCATATTTCAGCAGCTTTCACAATGATCAAACTTGTACAGGAGCCTTCAAGCTACAATCTTTATAAAATATAAATCACTTTGATTAGACAACCACACAACAATCCGTCAATCCTTCGAATCATCTAACTAGACATCATCTGCAATCTCTGAGTATAACCATGTCACCCTTGTCTGTTAAGCTTCCTCTCAGAACTGCCACAATGAACTGTCTTCCAATGGTTCCCATTTGGCTTCTCTGATTGGTCCATGAGATGCCACATAGGAAAGTCAAATGGTCAAAAGGAAATCAAGCTATGTTGGCATATCGGTGAGACACTAACCCTGTCTCCCTAATGCCAACATAGTCAACATTCGATAGCACCAAGAGTCCTTACAATCGACAAGACGTTATATTGAGTTCACCCATTGCATAAACTTTAGTTTTCCTTTTGGCAAGACTATCTCTCTTCAGTGAGACCACATATTGATATCCTAATTCACACCGAAGAGTCATTCTGTCAGCAGGACATACCGCTCTTTCTAGGAGGTTACATCGATGTTCAATAGTTACTCTGAAGTATTCAACAGTTGGCAAGACTATCGTCCTTCACTGAGAGTTCTTACTGAGGTCTTTATGTTATATCGAGCACTAAATGGTCGGCCAGACTTACCACTCTCGTTGAGACATCACAGCAAATACTTCATGTTATTCTGAAGTTCCCAAATGATCGGTAAGACCTACTACTTTCGCCAAGAGGTCATACTGATGCCTCCAAGTTACACTGAAACATTCCACTGTCGGCAAGAGAATTAGCCTTCAGCAAGACTTCTTACCGAGGCTTCCACGTTACCCCGAAACCCCAAGTGTATACCATCGGTGAGACATATTACTGTCGCCAGGAGTTCTTAGTGAAGACTCCATGTTACACTGAAGACTCCAAGTGGAACACCGTCGGTGAGACTTCCGATATTCGATGTGATATCATATCAAAATGAGCCTTCCATTGAGAGTTTCCTTGATGAATTCAAACTAAACGCTATCGGCGAGACATCCACACATTGCCTAGACTTCATACCAAGCCACCATAGGTTATCCTAATGAATCCAACGTATAACCATTCAGCAAGACTTCTGCAAGGTCACAATCACCTGTACAAAACATAAGGCTACAAATGTGCTCATTGGCCAAACATAGAATATGTCACACTAACTTGGCTCCAATAGAGGTTTTAGCCTATGGGATTGAGACACATATTTCCAACACCTTGTCGTGGTTTTCCTCTTTACCCAATCATTTAATTAGTTCATTTAATGAACTTGTTAATGCCTTTATAAGTCATTTCCAAGTCCATATGACTCCTAAAAATACAATGGCTAATTTAATGAGGTATAAGTAAATTGTGGATCAAAAAGTAATTAATTTTATTTCATGCTATCAGTTATTGTATGCTCAAATAGATTTCAAGGCTCCTTATTCACATCTCCAAAAGATGTTTATTAAAAACTTGCAAACTCACATTCAAGATAAATTGACCATGATGAAATTTCCTTCTTTTATGCATTTATGCACAACCCGTTGTGACTATTAGAACTCAGTTACTAGTTGAGATGCAAAATCCACTTCTAGCCAAGCTAACAAGTCTGAAAAAAGAAACCAAACCAACTCACAAAACTTTAGAAAACTAAACAAAGGCTTCTTACAGTTCAATCCCCCTCCTCCACAACCATCTCAATCTGTCAACAATGAAGTAACCACTGTTAAAGCTGCCATACCTTTTACTTATGGAGACTCGAAGAGGTAGATTACCCCTTTACTTGATACTCTCCATAACACAATGAATCAACTACTACAATAGTAGATGATCACTTTTCCTACAGTCAAACCACTTGATCCTACCAAACATTTACCCCCCACCTTTAAACCTAACACATATTGTCATTTTCATCACCAAAATGGACATGATATAGAATAATGCAAGTGTCTCAAATACCTCATGCAAGACCTCATTGACTCTGGTTGTCTATCCATTGTGGGTGTTAATAACCAAGGTAATAATTTTGTCACCCCTCCCAATTAGAATTTACAAATTTTTACCAACCCAATGCCTAAACACAATGTTTCATTTTTCAAAGCTAGTGCACTTTCAAACACTGATGTAATGAATGTTGGTGAACAACATGATCTTACTCCAAATTTTACCCATGTTAATCCTGATGGCACTTTCGAATTTTGCAAAATTCTAGTGTGCTCGTGTTAAAACCCTAAGAAATTTGACCTAAAAATCTTTTGTAGGGTTCTTATATGAGGATTAGAGTTTTCTCCATGTTTAATCGCTTGGTTTTCTATTATGTCATTTACTGGTATTGCCTATTGTCAGTCACAAAGAATCTTCTCATGCATGTAAAATATCATCATGTGATTGACCTTTCTCGTGTCTAGGTTTGAATTGCCTAATTTCTACATCCATTGTATCATATGATTCATAAATATTCAACCTAATATTCTCATGTCACCCTAGAGAATTCCCCTCTTTTAGAACAATTAATGTACATGTGCATAAAAGTTCCCACTTATGTCCTGATGGCCTTCATATTTGTATCACTCATCGCTGATTTATTCATGGATTCACACTTTGTAATAGTGATGAACGATGTGATCGCTAGATCACTAATATGTTTTGAATGAAAAATCTCACATCAACCATACGTGATAAACCTTACAATGGTTGTAAAATCTTTTCATCGTTAATTGCTTGCAAAATATATGAGGAGAATTAGCGATGAACAAATGCTACATGTTATACTTCATTGCTCATCACTGATTTATTTTAGAACTTAAGTTCTAAATTGGTGATAAGAAATGGAGGAATTTTTAAGTATTTTATCTCCCGCTAATGTGATATGATCATACAAGTGATATTTTTAATGTTTGTTATATGCAGGTTGTACGTGTCCAAAACTAGTACTGACACCACATCTCCGGTTGCGGATAGAGTATTAAGAGAATAGCATGAATTAGCGATGTGCGACGAAAGGATAAATGTGACTAGAGGTTAGGCCATAAAACTAGGAGCTAGAGATCATCACCAGGATTTGTACATCGCTAATGGAGTCGAGTGAAGATAAAGTAGATCGGCGACAAGCGATGACCATAAATGAAAAAGGAAATGTGGCATGATCCTGGGGATTTCGCATAAGATCAGAAAGGAAATTAGCAGGGAAATTGGAGAACCGTCGATAAAGTCTTATAGTAGGATGATCTGATGAACTGAAAATCATCACATAAATAGCTTCATTGCTAAATGATACCCTAAATCTTGGGGAGAATCAGCAATGAAGCATATAAAGAAAGTTTCTCTCCAAGAAATTGGTCCTATGTACTTCACTGATATTAATGAGAAGCATGAATTAGGTTGGTGATACATTCTAATTGTCATATTAGCTATGATTAATCAAAGTTAGAGGGGAACATGGCAGCATTTGAAATAGCCTCGTTGTTTTCAAGGGGAATGTTGATAATGGTAAAAAAAAATTGCTCATGGTCACCTTAGATGAAGTTTTAATTGCTCTAAGATGAACGGTCCA
Source organism: Sequoia sempervirens (assembly GCA_007258455.2). Classification (NCBI taxonomy): domain Eukaryota; kingdom Viridiplantae; phylum Streptophyta; class Pinopsida; order Cupressales; family Cupressaceae; genus Sequoia; species Sequoia sempervirens. The sequence goes on along the minus strand of VDFB02000007.1, from coordinate 103,374,257 downwards.
GATGCAAAGCCAAGCTAATAAGTTACCAATTTTCTCGTTTAGGAATTCTGAATCATTAATTCTGCATGCTCAAATTTTCTATTTAAATGTAGGTTGATCACTGTTTATTCACACTATCTTTTCAGTCTACAAAAGAAGTAAGGTGTGTATAGTAGAGGTGGTTGAGGTTTCCTAATTAGAGTTTCATTGTCTTCATCTTGAGAATTGGTATGAGATTAGGTTCTTTGGTCTATTTAGGATTTTTGTTGCTTGAGTTATCTGCAATTGTTGGGATTGGGTTGCTTCTTTTGTGCATCTTAAGTCTAGAGCATTTTTAATTATCTCTTTGCTAACTCTAGAAAAAATGGGAAAAGCTGGTGCATCATTTCCACCTGTTAGGAGGTCTATTTAGCCAAGTATGTTTGAATGCCATGAAGACATAGCTGAGCGAGAAGCCATGGCTTCTTCTAATTTTTCAAAGGGTAATAGGAGGGCTAGGGGCCATAAGAAGAACTCAATTGTGCAAAGTACATACTATTTAAGGAATAGGACACTTCCTGATGAAGTGGTCGAATGTAGAGGAAAGGAACTAGCACTGCCAGTGAAGAAGGCCAAGAAGAAGGAAAAGAGCTACAGAGCCCTCCTAGGTAAGCATAACTCTCCTATCATGCTATCAGACTCACCTTCGGATGTTGAAGTTGATACCGACTTGGACTATGGCTAGTACCTACGTTCCCTGGTACCATATGGGAGCTTTGATGATGACGTACTAGTGATACTGCCAATTGCATTGAGGACAAGGAGTGGTCGAACATTTTAGGATGCTAACAACTCTGAATAGGGCCACTTCCTATTTTAGTTTTTGGTGACGCCATGGTTATTGCATAGGAGGTATTTGTTCTCATATGTCTGTGGTGTGTCTTTTTTTTATGTTGATGTGGATGGTCTTCCAGTTGATATGAACCTAATCTTTTTGTTCCAAACAATAAATGTTGTGGCAATGATGACTAATATCCTACACTTTTTTTTTGGCTCCCCTATTCTGAAATGATTATGTATGAAACTGCCTAGGGAGTCCATTGAGTAGTTAGAATTAGGACTTTTGAAATGAACTCAAATGAAATTAAAATTGTAATTCAGCTAGGTGCTTGTTGCTCTCCTATTTATATAAAGTGGATTTCATGGTTGAAAAGAAGAGTTCAAAATTTTGAGTCTAGAAACAGTCACAGTAGATACTAAGCTCAAATAATAGAATAAAATGTAAATAGATACTCTAATGGATATATCAGAAGCAAGTCTAAGATGAAAGTTATACTGTGTATGAATCTTAAATATGTTCTACAAAGTAATACCAGAAATTGAAGAAGAGTTTTAGTTTTAGAATATTGTTCTCCTATGTATTCTCTTTCAAGTTACGAATGAAACTTGTTAATGACATCTTCATTTGTCTTTTTTCATTTCCATAGAATGTATGAATTCATTTTATGCTTCAGTTCAAAGAATTGATTAAATGTTGAAATGAGCTCACTAGTTTGTGATAAAAGAATATAGGATTTAGTAAGGAAGTAATATTCTATAGACACAGTGAATTAGATGTAACAAAGTGACACTCTAATGGTCCACGAATTTCTAATTTTCAATCAAAATTGTATTACCAATTGATTACCAGTCATAACTTGTTTTCTGCCTTTGATAAAGCAACAATCATCTTATTAGTTTATCTTATGGTTAGTTGAGCTAGTATCGAATTGGGCCTAAGGTTCAAGATGAAGAATGATTCAAAATACTTCAAATTACAATGTTTGAACTCTATGTATGAAGGATGACTTCTTGAAAGTAAGTAAAACTCCTATCTAAGGTTTTCTGAGCTTTTGATAAGGTGATTTTCATGGAATAGTGCATCTGTGTGAAGAAATACTCTTGACTGAGTGTGAAATATTATGAGTATATATGGGATTACCCTTCCTGGGCCTCACAGAGCTCGAAGAGAAGAAGTAAAGTAATAATTACTCTAATTAAGTGTTTTCCAATCCTCAACCTAGTTGATAATTGGGTCATGGAAAACCCATAGGCTAGGACTAAGATTAAGTTTGGTTCTAGAAAAATAACCAACAAATCCTATGGATGAAATTGTGGGTATGATAGATGTTATCCCTTGTAAGGGACCAACTAAAAAATCTCTTGATATTACTTTTTCTTCTCACAATACACTTAAAAAACTTCTCAATGGTCATCTTTACATAGCCGAACGCATCTATGATAAGCCCACCAATGGGATATTGATAGATCCCACGGGTGGTGAGAACATGATCATAGAGTAATTTTTAGTATTACATGATCTTTATCAAGATGATTATGAAAAACCAACAACATGGATTAAAACACATACTGGTTATGTGTGCCCTACGATCGGATTGATCATACTCCCATTATACATAGGACCTAAAGCATTAGATGTAACATTATCTACCATTCCATAGTCGAATCAGTTTCATCTGACTAGGTCATCCTTGGCTTGGATTGATAAAAGTTGTCCCTTTAGTCATTCACAAATGTTTGAAGTTTCTACTTGACAATGAGATATTCATTGTACACCATAGTGGCTTTAATCCATTGTCTTCTAAAGGTAATTTTTCCTTGGAAGCCTTCTGGCTTGAACTTGTGGAACCCATCACCCCTCAAAATGACTTCTTTTTCATTTCCTATCAAAATTTCAAAGCCAAATGAATAGCTGAATTGTCTCTTTGCCACATGTCCCCATCCACTTTCGACACTCCTATCCTAGATGATACAATGCTTCAATTGAATCCTAACCTGAACAAACATTACAACCTTCAGATCAACCAACAATAAAAACTTCACCTTCCTCCTCTAAATTCCCAAGAGATAATGAACCCCATCCCATCATGCCTCCTCACATTAAACAAGTTTATAGAGAAAAAGAGAAAGTGATTGAAAAAGAAAAGGATCCTATAGTGGATCAACCTACTCTTACCCCTAAACAACTTCAAAACAAAATTAAAAGAAACCAAGGTGCTAGAGAGTGTAAGTGTCATTGTTGTCTCCTTGCTCGTCAATTACATGTAGAAGAAAACAAAGAAAATCAAACAAAAGTAATACATCACCAACCTTCTCCTCCTAACCCACCACAAGATAGTACAATAAAATCATCACAACAAAATGATTTGATACAACAATCGCAACTCTTGATACACCCTTCATTGGAAATTACCATTCATCCTCCTGTTGTGATCAACTTAGATGATGATGAGGAAACAACAAAAATTGATGATGAGATACATGATGAATTAAATAAATTGTTTCCTCATCTATGAGCTTCACTGAGATATCTCCTATCTAGAGTGATGAACTTGGTACTTCCCCTATTTCAGCTCTTGTAATTGTCCCTTTGGACAGTCAACCACCCTCACAATACATTGAACATGATTGGGAGGTAGATGACTTGTTAGATGGTTGACTTGCATTTTCCTTACTAGCCTTATCACATTTCATTTTATTTTCTTCTTTCCTTTTCCATGTGCATAATGTGATCCCCCGTAATATTTGTTTAATGTTCCCTCTCTTTGTGCACTTCCTCTATTTGTACCTACATTCTTCTATATGTCGTACTTTACCTTTTCTTTTTCACTTTTGTTTTGTGTTTTCCTTTTGGGGATGGCGCAAAGCATTGAGATGCCCTATGTCTCTTCCATGTTGACCCAAATGGCCCCTTTTCCTTTTACTTTGTCTTTTCTTTTATTTTCCTTTTGGGGATGATGCAAGGCATCAAGACCACAATGTCTCCTTCATCTTGACCCAAAAACTTTTCCTTTTCTTTTGCCTTTTCATTTTCTTTTCGCTTGTGTTTTCCTTTTGGGGACGATGCAAAGCATTCAGAACGCAATGTCTCTTCCATGTTGACCCAAAATGGACTTTCCTTTTTCTTTTGTTTTCGCTCTCTTTGTGTCATTCTTCCAATTCTATGTATTCAAGGAATGATGACAATTTCAAGCTCTTTACAAAACATTGCAGCAAGGAACATACTAACCCCAAATCCATAGATCCCTTATGTGTTTGGTGTGTTACTTTTTGGGGGAAATACCTCTTTCTTTTGTTCCTTTTCCTTCACATGAAACAACCTTACTTGAAAACATATTGCTTGGTAGAGGGGCTTTTAAAATTGGCTCTCAGGTCTTCTATCTTCTTGCATCTTTTCTTTGCTACTTTAAATAAATTTCCCACAAAGCAGTGTGTAGAAATTCCTTTAAATTGGGGCCATATATTGGCATAATTCATTTTGCATTTTTCTTTTTTCGTTCTTAGTGTAGCCTTGTTACTTCATATGATGTGTTTGTCACTTTTTGGATGACATTGGGTGTGATTTCCTTCATGAGCATGATCTATCTTAGCATACTACATTCCTCTTAGTGTCTTGATGTGATGCACTACATCCCCTAAGTTGTGAATATTCTATTCTTTGATTGGTCCTCTCTTGGAGACATTAGACACAATGTTCCCTAAGTTAAAGACCTCACATGAACTAAGCAAGAATCATTTCAACATTTCCTTTTCATGTTGCATTTTGCATTTAAATGGATACCTTACATAACACAACTTGCATGCCTGTGATGCCATCCTGTTGTTCATGAGTTCTAAGCATACGAAGCTTTGCTTGTCTCATGAAGCACGAACTGATATTTTTCCTTTGTTACGCTTTATTAAAGTTATCATGAGGTATAACTTTGATATGGTTGAGCGAGAAGCCAATTCTGAGGCACAACTTTCCCCATAGCCACCTATGTGTTTATGAGTACATATCGGTTGAGCGTATGTTTTTCACCTTTTGGGCCCTCTCACCTAGCAAATAGCCATGAGTTCCGTCACCCCAGAGTGAGTATGCATTTTCTTTTTCAAAAAAACATCCTAGATCTAATCCACAACTAGCTGGATAAATGATCGAAGCTTGATCTGACTTTTCCTCTTTCTCTTCCTTTTTTTTTCTTTCATATGTGTGTTCCTTTGTTCTTATGCTTAGTTTTCCATGGGATCTTCATTCTAGGGGCTTGATCGTTGTTATCTCCTCTCTCTAGCATAAGTACATTTGGACCCCTCTCGATATACATGGCTACTTTAGTGTGAGTTTGAAGCAAGTTTGACCTCTCACTAAAGTGGGGGCTAAATGTACCATAGAAAAATGGATCTTTGAAAATTTTAATGGTAATTTGGGTCTTTTTCCTATGATGCTTGACCTATTTTTCTTAGATTTAATGTTGTAATGTGACTTATACATTCACATTAGGCCTTGAATATTCAAATTATTAAGATTTTATGATGTCTTGTAAAGGTGTTTCAGAGTTTTGTAACACATGTCTACACTTTTCTAGAATCTTCTTATTATAATTCAGCTAAATATTCCCTTTTTATCCCTTACAAATTCTTATTTTAAATTTTTGTAAAGTCTTGTAACAAACTTTCATGCTTTTCTAGACTTGTCACCACCAAATACACCTTTCTTATGCTTTATTTGGCCCCTTTATGCACTTACAGGACTTAATTAAGTTTTTTTGAATATAAACCTGACAAATATCATTAAATGCAACTTAATCCCCCACTTACATTCCTTGAGTGGGGCCCATTCACCACGGGTAGCGAATGAGTCCCTCTTGGCACAAATTTCAAAATAAATTCAAATTTCTTTTAGGTTTTTATTCATTATAAACTTAAGTCAGCTGGTGATGTTGTATTTTGAGGAAATTAGGGCATAAATGTGTATAAATATATGTTTTCCCCTCATTTAACCATCTCATCAACTCATTCAAATATTCACTCATCAAAAGCATCATAGCATTCAAGATTTTTTCCATCATTTAATCAAGCAATTATCAAGCATCTTGGAGCAGCCATTGACATATCTTCAGACATAAACAATAATGGATTAGTGAGTTTATGAAACTTGCATGTTATTTTTTCATCATTCCCTTCTTATTCCATTTCATTTCATAGGGTTTGATTACCAAATTGGAGTTTGACCAAGGCAAACCCCTATACTCTAACCCTTAACCATTTTCCCCCTCTTTGCATGTGTGTTTGCAGGTCTTGTAGGTAGATTTTTCAAAGAGATACGTATTGAAAAGTGGTCAAAAATTCATCAAAGCTATTTAGGTTGACTAAGACCTAATTCAAGCTTGGAGACATTATTTAGTCCATTTTCTGCATATTTGGATCTATCAACCTGATAAGTAGACAAGTACAGATCTAGACCCGCAAAGTTGACTTCAAAATTTGTAGATTTATGTAGGTGGGCTGATTCACCATCAGTGGTGAATGAGTTCCACTACCAGGCTGGATAAAGTTTTTTATGAGGTTTTCAGTTCCCAAAATCCCAAAACCTATTTCAACAGAATTTACCAGAAGTAAGACTAATTCGCCATATGTGGTGAATGAGTCTTAGTGGTCAATAATAGTGATTTATGAAACATTCCAGAAGCTTCTAGCATCAACATTCTACCTCCAGGTGCACTCCATTCAATTTCATTAAGTTCTACTTTCATTTCTTTCCATTTCTAGTTCTTTTTTGCATATCACACTATGTTTTCAAATACTTCATATTTGTTAGGTTTTGCATAAATAATCAATCCATTTTATCATTTTGTTGCATTTAGGCATATTTTCATTGTACTTTCATTAATTTTAGTGAACCATGTAGATTTTGTGTGGGGTCTATCTCTCTCCTTTAGGTGAAAACCCCTAATAGAGTAAGAGAGTCATAACACCTTACACCCAAAAATGTATGGTTGAATTAGACGAAATAAAACTATCATAGCAATAATGTGAAATAGAAATAGCATAACAAAGTTAATTTCCACAAAATAAAAAAAAAATACTTAAGAGAAATAATTTGGGAGGTCCCTAGACCTGATGGTATCCCTATTGAGTTATATAAGAAGAATAGTGATTGGATTGTTGATGACCTTCTACATGTGTATGAAGAAGGTTTTGATAAAAAAATATTGCGCTTAGTATAAACAAAGGGTTAATTAATTTATCACTTAAGGAGGGTGATAAGACCTTGATAAAATAATTGGAGGTTTATTACATTGTTGAACTCATTATAAGAACCTAGAAATCACAAAGATAAAATAATAAGAAAAAATGAACAATTTTAAATCATGTATTAAGTTGACCCCAAATACAATGATGAGGAAACCTTGTATATGTAGGCAAGGAAGAGGCAATACACCTATTATGTAGATGGAAAATTACATCATGTTGTGGCACAAATAAGTAGACAAGTGTCTATATCTTTGTGAACCTTTGGATCACTAGGAATGTGCAAACCAACAACCTATTTGACCAATTCATCTATAAGATCCCATCGCATGTGGCCTTGTTGATCATATTAGTCATTGATGGTTTATGTCCTATATTTATGTTTTTTTTTGTTGGATAATACACATTAGTGATGATTGTTCCAATACATCAAAGATTTTCATATTTTAATTGTTAACTAACTAATCTTATCTAGCTAATGGTTGTGATTTTGTGTGTTAATTGTTAACTAACTAATCTTATCTAACTAATGGTTGTTTGGATTTTGTGTGATAGCAAAATGATTTTTATTCCTTGTCTACATAGGTATGCAATGATCAAGATGTTTAGTTATTTGTAATATTACTTTGTATATTATGTGAATTCAAATTTTTCTACCCCTTTGCACTTTGGTCTCTTAAGAGAATTCATTGGTACAATGTGTTGAACAACACAACTGAGAAGGGGGTGAATCAATTGACACATATTTATGTGAGCACCACAAATCTACAAAATAGCTTAAACTTCAAAACACATTAGCATGTTAGTTCAAACTGTGCAAATACCATAGTGCTCCTATGAGATAATCCATCATGTCTCACAATGTAAATAAAACTAATTAAGAACATAAAAGAGCATAATGGATACCTATCCCATATTGGATTAGTGCTACTTTGATGTGAAAAGTATCCCTTTCCCAACCCTTGACAAGCTTGATGTTGTAGATGATAATGGGAAAAATTAGTTCTCAATTCAAGAGAGTAACTTTGCATAAGATTGTAGATGGATTGATGAAAAATAAGCCCTCTATTTATAAAATTTAAAATGCTAAGAGTGTTCAAAATAGGGCAATGTGGGATAAATATTTGACCAATGAGATGAAGCCACTTGTCACCTTGTGATAGGTTGAGGAATGTGCAAGTTTTGGCCAATGTGCCCAAGAGGGGGAGATTCAAATTTGAATTTGAGAGTTAAATGTTGAGTTTGACCTTTGCAAGAGACATGTAAGAGCCATGTAAGAGCTCATAAATTATTTGTTGGATGTACATGTCAACTTGTTTTTGAATTCCAATTTGAGGGAATATGATGATTTTAATAAATCAATAAATTGATTTATTGGTGCAAGTGGGAAAAGCTAGAGATGTGATGGGTGGTTAGATTAGGTTAATCAGGATTAGATTAACTTAGATGATGATTAGTTGATTATGACATTCAACTTAAATGTTTGGGTTTATTTAAATTAAATGAGAAGAAATTGATCATTAGAGATTTAATTAAATAGCTTTGATATATTTAATTAAATGGAGATCTTTAGAAGATTAATTGATTTATTTAATAACCTTTAGGAGATTGATTAAATAAACTCGATTTATTTAATTGATGAGTGAATATGATTAAATTAAATATGAGTGATGTCAATTTCACGTGTCTACATTTTTTCCCTCTTTGAAGCAATGTACTTGTTGCATTGGTTCAAAGAATAAAGTTGTCGTGATCAAAATTGAAAATTTTTCCCATTTTTTTAGATGCCCCAGCGGAAAGAAGAACACTAGTACATTGCCCCCTCGAGAGATCGAGAGAAAAGATTTGATTTGAGGGTCGATATCATGATAAAGAGGTTCAAAATGGACATATGGATGGTTATGATGATGATGCAAATGAGATGGTTTGAAGATGCTTAGAGTAACCAATCTTTATTATCCTAAAAAACTTAAATGATGATAAAATGCATGTGAGATGGATGATCCGATGATGCCTATATGATTATGCAAATGTATGATTTATGCAGATGCTTAGACTAACAGATTTATATTATGATGATGATGCAAATGCAATGCATGTGAAATGATCGTTGTTTCCTATTATGTATGATATGAATGATATGTGGCATGCTAACGGTTTGTGGATGCAAGATGGATGCATTGGTGATGTTATGTTAGCATGGAGAGAAGAAAGAATAAATGAGCTGATGACAAAAGGATCCAACAATTCCATGATCTGACGAGACTTTATTAGAGATGATGATGATGATTTTCTTATCAAGGATTTGTATTTTTAAAGGGATATTTACCTTATGTTTGATAATACACATAGATATGATGCATCAAGGTATAAAGAACCAAGATGGCATTGTACCTAGTGCGATGGACTTTGACTTGACAAACAGATAGGAGTATTCATGTTCACACTTGACATATAGAAACCTTGCTAGGACGTACCTAACAAAGTAAGTATTCACCAAGTTATATTACAAGAATGTCCAACAAGCACAGTAGAAAAAATGATAATGATCGTTGCCCCATTCCTATCTCTCTAAATCCTTCATTCGGATATCATCGATAGGTCCTTGGAATGAGTGCAATAAGATAAATCAAAAGAAAAGATCAAGTATGCAAACAAGTCGATGTTCTTCATATCTCTAGCCAAAGGGATTTGTTTTGATAGGATAAGAATCCAAAGTGATATCCAAAATGATGCCCATTGTTGGAATGATATATCCTAGGACATGCATTGTATAGGTTGATTAATAGGCTGTTGATATAAGGTTGAATGACATGTGTTTGAAAATGATCAAGAGTTTGATTTTTTGTTTGACGTTTTCTTTTTCCATAGGATGAAGGTGATGATTAGTTTATTATGGATGACTGATTATTTCGAGTGAAAGCGAGCTGAGACAAATGGGGTTTTTTTAAATATTTGAATGTTTTTGATGTTTTTGGAATGTTTTGAGGCTATTTTGGGGTTTTTGGATTTTGATGTCTCGAGGGATGATCAAAGATGAGCCTTGCCTATGTTTAAGCTCAAAGACAATGTAGTTCGGGTACCATGTTTTTGATGTTTTCTAACTTTTATGAATGTTTTTGGATTTTTCGATGTTTTGGATGTTTTTGGATTTTTCGCACGATTTTGACAATTTGGATATGGACATGTGTGACGATATCAATTCTCTGTTTGGGATTTTGTTGAAAACCAAGCTAAGGTTGACTAATCAAATCGATGGATTGATGATGATGATAACATTGTTGAGGATACACAACAATGCCAGGATTTGATTGATCAAGATTGATGATGATAACATTGTTGAGGATGCACAACAATGCAAAGATAGTGTTAAGCAACACAAGGATATCCTGAGATGATGATTTTTTGATTGGATTTGATTGATCAGGATTAATGAAGCTTGATTTGGAACAAAAAATTTTTGAATGATTTAATGTGATGTTTGACATGCAACTTAGATGCAACTGATAGTGATTAGTTGGATTGATGTTCGATGAAAGATAAAGACTGATAAGGAATGTCTTCTTGTCAAAATGTGCCATGGGTTAGTGATTTGGATTTTTTCCCACAAGTGGTGGACCAATTTTATTTCACATTTTCCAATGTTCAGATCACCACATAAGTTGGAGGGTATAGATCAAGATTTATTCTTGAAGAAAGATGTAAATATCTATCCCCAGTGTCTAGCAATGTATGGAATGCAATGTGTGGATGCTCGGATAGGTGTATGGACGGATGGATTGTGGAGTATCTTGCGGTAAGATAAGGTGTTTAGATAAAGAATGCTCATTTGGATAATGCTTCATGGCTCAGATAATGTTGGGTAGGATGGGATCAATGAAAATGACCCATGTCAAGATGTTTTACTATAGGCATGCATAAAGTGTGCACCAAATTTTTTCCAAGATCAAGATAATTTGGACTATGGATGCAGATGGATAAAGATGAATTGAATAAATAGTTCATGGATGAATGGATTTATTATGGATAAGATGGATGGAATTATGGATGGGATGAGATGCTTTCTCCTAACGTGGTGCATGTAGATGCTCGATTCTACACATGATGCCTGTTTTCCAAGTTTTCATCATGGTACCTGTCCAAAGCGCCACCAAAGTGGTTTTCACTAAAGGACAATTTTTTTCTTTACTATTTTCAATCTTTTTTCTATTTTTTTTTTTTTTGCTTTTTTTTTTCAAAAGATTTTAAGCTCATGCTGGATCACAAGGTGGTGTTGCCGATGTAGATACCCCTGTCATAATGTGCCATTGATATCCTTCTTGACGAAGTTGCCTTCCTAAGATACGTGCACTTGAATGCAACTTTTGGGATTCTTGATCTACTTTACTGATATCAGGGTTAACTCTGTCTTTGTGCGTACATCATGATAGAGTGCCTTCAGAATCCTTATGATGAAGGGTCATTCCCAACACATTGTCAATGTGATAATTGGCTATCATGCATGCAGGCATGGATGAAATGTGTTTATGGGTAAAAGATGGAGTGGTTGATAGCTTGGAATCTTTGACTTTCCAAACTTGGGAAGATAAGCAATAATGGGTGGATACGAAAGTGTGTGTGGAATTAGGACCAACAACTTGATATACTTTGTATGTCACTTGAAAAGCCTACTTTTGCTTTTGTAGACATCTTTGATGGATACTTTTCCCTTTGTTATTTTTCCCCATAGTTTCTTTAACTGATGGAGTTTGATAGGGATAATCTTTTTTTGTATGTTTTGGTATCCATTTGTATTTGATTTGTCCATTATGCTTCTCTGCTTCTTTTTCTTTGATAACATTCTTCGTACTTTGATTCAATTCTTTCTTTTGAGGTTGGTCCCCATTCATGGATGGGGTGATGGGTGGATGAAGATTCATGATGTGGCTGGTTGTAGTATTGGCAATGGTTTCACCATAAATATTCTTCATGCTCCCTATGTTGATGCTTGTGTTAGATAAAGTTTCCCCCAGTATTGTGGTAGTGGCACCTTCGTTCCTTGATTTTGCTTGTTTTGAGGGTTCCTATTTAGAATGCATTCTCTAATAAACAACCATTGTAGATGATGTTATTTCAATTTGTTGCTCTGCTAACTATGAAATATCTTGTTCTGTCTGACCTGCTTCCTTGAGTGGATAATGTTGGATGTCTTCATACATGATATCTTCATTCTAGATTTTGGATATATCTTATTCTAATGTTGACAACTCTGTTTGGTTGTAGGAATCAATAACCTACTCTTTTTGTGTAATAATATCAAGGGTAAATGAATCATGTTCTGAATGAAGATTATCTACGTGTCCATCTGTAGAAAGAATCTCATGGGTAGATGGAGGAGTATGTGTTACATGGATATGATCATCTTGCATAGATAGGAGAGTGTCCATTAGATCATTGTAGTATCTTGTAGATATGAATTCTTGATCTTGAATGACTTTGGAATTGATTTCGACATGCCTTGGATCAAGTTCCTAACATGGGTTAGTTTCAAAGGATGGATTTCTTTCTTGGACATCATCAATAGTCATGGTAAGTGGTTCAATATCCTCTTGATATTTGAGTGAATTTGGATCAAGTGTCGAGTTGAGGATTCCTTCAGTATCTGAAACCATGAGGTCAAAGGGTGTCAACATGTCTTGGAAAGGACCATTGCTAGACCTTGGTGAAAGATTTTGATTATGCTTTGGAATAATTTTTTGAGATATCTCCTCTAACTCATCGGGTGATGTAAAGACATTTTCAACATGATCATTGGTCAATGGATTGTTGATTACAGGATCAAATAATGTTAACACTCTTTGGAATGGATCCTTGTTGGATATTTTCAAAGAATTCTTGTTATGATCAAAAAGTGACTCTTGATGTATGTTAATTTGTCTTCAGATGAGGTAGAAACATCTTCCATGTGTTCGTTGATGGATCGGTCTTGATCATGTGATTTGGAGTGATCGAGGTGATAGGAATGGTCAGAATGACTGAGGTGATAGGTTGTTGGGGGACCATATTTTTATTTTTTGGGATTGATGTTGTCATTTGATTAGATACCATTTGTCGGTGTGATGTCGATGGTATATTCAAAGGATTTGATGTGATGGCTTGATTGGTGTTTAGGGGGATGTTTTGGATGAGTGGTGGTAGTGAAGGTAACCCCATACCAAGAGGTGATATGGATGTTAATGGAAAGGGTAGGAGTGGTGGGAGAGTGAGTGGCATGCTCCCTTGGGGAAATGATGATGTTTGATTAAAAATGCCCCTTGGTCCAAATAAGTCACCTTCTCCTTGTGAGGTCATGGGGAGAGAGGTTTGTGGTGTTGCGTGAAATGATGATGATGGGTCATTAGGATTATGACAGGTGAGGGGGGCATATGGGTGTGATGGATTTTGAAAAACATTCATGTTATTTGCAAACATATCCATCCAAAATTTTACCAAGTGTGGATTTGAAATTTTCATGTTTGATATAGTTGTACTTGGTTTATTCTTATTTGGCATGTATGGATTTGGTGGGATAATGTTGTTTGTTTGAAGGCTCATGCATTGATTATTTGGTTACAATGTTGGACTTGGATTTAAATCTACCATTGAAAAAGGTGTTCCAAGGTTTAGATTGGGTAGACTCCCATTTTTTGTACCATTGAGGTTTGTAGGAGATCATGATCCCATGTATGGATTGTATACATGTATGTGAGTTTTGAAAATCAATTGGCAGTGCAAGGATTTGATAGTTTGGTTGACTTAGATTACTCATGGTGTATAGATCAAGTTTATATTCCATATTCCTCTTGTGTTTTGACCTTGTTGCAAAAGTGACCTCTAAGGTGTTTAGGACCAATGATGAGATGAATGATGAAAGGGGTGAATGATATGGGTCTTGATTTTTTTAGGAACTTTGGATCAATGCTAGACTTTAGGATTTGATTTTGACTGGTTTTGATTGGATAGTGAACTTGTAAACCCTAAGATGTTGGATTTGATCTTTAGGATAAACTTGTTCAAAGGATTTCTAATTTAATTAAATGTATGAGAAAGGATGCATTCCCATACACCTAACTAAATAAGGTGATTTTGATTTTGATGATTTACCCAAGTCTAGAATGGTGTTTTCCAAAGCTCTAAAGTTGCTTGTGGGATGGAGGTGATAAATGTTTTGGAATGGATGAAGTGTTTGATTGTGATCCTAAATGAACCTAAGGACTTGTTTACAAGGCCAAGGTTTTGAAGAAAATGCTTTTCCCTTCAAACCAAAAGATCAATGCTTGCTCAAAAGACCATAAGACAAAGATAAACAATCACATGTGTGGGGTTCAATTGATTTCATCTTGATTAGTGAATTGATTTTACCACAAACACTTTCTTGATTAGGTTTTGAAAACTAGATGTCTAATGTTTTAACCTCTTCTCATCCCATAAAGTGTATCATGTGTAAATCAAGGAAATCAAAGCAAAAGTTACCTATTGTTTACTTTAGTAGGAGAAAATTGAGATAAAATTCAAGTGCCTAGAAACCTCTAAGGATATGAATCCCAAGGGCAAGCAAGGGCACGTGAATTCATTCAAGGATATTTTCTTCTCCTAAAGGGTTTAAGATTTGGATGCTCATGTTAAAATTTTTGTTTTCCAATGTTTTTAATCAAGAAAAGTGTTTCAACTCATAAGCAATATAGCATCCTAGCTTAATTGGTACATTTTTCTTAGCGGGCTTGCCTCATGCCCTTCGTAGAAGAAGAGATGATTTTACATGCAACCAAGGAAAGAGTATAAAGGTATGTTAAGAATGAAGTCTTAACCTCTATACTTCAACCAAGATCGGACATGGCAAGTAACTTCTTGGAATTTAAGTTCCAATGCACCACTTTGATTAACTCGTTCAATGGATCAATTGGTCACTACAAACAAGGGTTTTATTTTGGACTTTCTGTTCATGGAGATTGACCCATACGGCGAGAGTCCCCTTTTGGATCCATCTCATCGGAGCCAACCGCATGATATTGGAGTTTATTCCAATACCCACATTTATATCCCGGCTGGAAATACTCTCAGGTTCAAAGTGTTACCAGTTGAGTCATTCCCTTGGGTGAGTACTTTTTCCCCAAGGCAGGCCCTCTAAGATAAACAAAAGTGAGTAAAGACAATATTTGTAACTCAATCAATCTTTGGCAACAAAAAGAAAGAGAATATATGCAATAATCCTCTTCTCACACTCACATAAGATATTGTTCAATTTTAAACCAAAAATAAAGTGTGGAGATGATCACTTTATCTCAACCTAAGATCACAAAAAAAGACTTTTGATTATCAAGATTGTTGTAAAGTGCAAGAGAAGAGCATGTGTCCTTTTTGATGATGTTATTTTAAGTAAGCAATCACAAAAACAAAGTTGCACATGTTCATTTTAAGTCCACAAAGAAATGATTTTGGTTCATTTTAAAGTACCAAAATGAGATATGAAAGTTGTTTTGTTCACTTGTTACCCCCAAACAAAATCTAGTGGGTTTTTCCTAAAATTCATTTTAAGCCCTTTTGTAAAAAAAATAAAAAAATGAAGTGTTATTTTTAGAGCCCAAAAGGATGTGAGTTGATTTAAAATAGAAAACTAAAGCATAGAATAAAATCTCTTTAAAGCAGGGCGGGGGCCCTAGCTCAGTTGGCTAAGTAATTCCGTTGCGGCTCTGCTGATCACGAGTTCTAGTCTCCCCCGTCCCGTGGTACTGGAGGGCGTGTCGCACCAGCGCCTCCAGTCACGTTAAAAAGTTTACCAGGCGCACTGCAGTTTATAGGGGGTCGTGCTACCCGATTCCTGCAGTCTAAAAAAAAAAATCTCTTTAAAGCATTTAAAAATGCTTTGTCAACTTTCAAATTTAATGCTCAATTCTTCAACTCCAATCTACTTGTGTTCTTTTATTCCAATGTGAGAGAAAAACCACCATTGTCTCTCGATGCCAACCTTCAAACATTACAAAACAATCACAAGTAAGATTTATGATAAGGAATCAATGCAACAATGCCAAAAAAAGGAAAAGGTCATCCTTGTCATGTAATGTCCCTACAAGAAAACATATAATGATGAGATTATAAAAATATAAAATTAGATTTTTATGAAAACCTCCAAGAAGTTGTATGATCTCTTTCTAATGCCTCCTCAAAACAATTATAGAAATTTCATTCAATTTCACACATCCATCTTCTCCATTTTTCTTTCAACTTATGATTCTTTTTAACAACAATGGTGTCATGTGATAGAGTACTCAGTAGAGCCTAGAAAAATACTATTACTACCTTATAACCCAAGTTGAACTTAGAAACAATAGATGTATTTATTAACAAACATTTAATGTGTTAACAAAATAGATATGTTAATGAACGTTGTAGCTGTTAACAAACTATGTGTTAATGAGACTATACTAACAAACTGTGTTAATGAGACTCTGTGTTAACAAGACTATGTGTTAACTAGACTATGTTAACAAACTATGTGTTAACAAGACTATGTTAACGAACAATGTGTTAACAAAACTATGTGTTAAGGAGACTATGTTAACGAGACTGTGTTAATTAACGTATATTTGTTAACAAAAAATTATTGTGTTAACAAACTATGTGTTAACAAGGTTGTGTTAACGAATGTATATGTGTAACGAACCAAAAAAATTGTTGTGTTAACAAACTTCCTACCTTCTAGGGCCATATGTGAGCACCACAAATCTACAAAATAGCTTAAACTTCAAAACACATTAGCATGTTAGTTCAACCTATGCAAATACCATAGTTCTCCTATGAGATAATCCATCATGTTTCACAATGTAAATAAAACTAATTAAGAACATAAAAGAGCATAATGGATACCTATCCCATAGTGGATTGGTGCTACTTTGATGTGAAAAGTAGCCCTTTCCCAACCCTTGACAAGCTTGATGTTAGAGATGATAATGGGAAAAATTAGCTCTCAATTGAAGAGAGTAACTTTGCATAAGATTGTAGATGGATTGATGAAGAATAAGCCCTTTATTTATAAAATTTCAAATTCTAAGAGTTAAAAAAAGAGCAATGTGGGATAAAGATTTGACCAATGAGATGAAGCCACTTGTCACCTTGTGATAGGTTGAGGAATGTGCAAGCTTTGGCCAATGTGCCCAAGAGGGGGAGATTCAAATTTGAATTTGAGAGTTAAATGCTGAGTTTGACCTTTGCAAGAGACATGTAAGAGCTATGTAAGAGCTCATAAATTCTTTGTTGGATGTACATGTCAACTTGTTTTTGAATTAAAATTTGAGGGAATATTCTCAAAAGATGCTTTGTTGAGAGAAAATGATGATTTTAATAAATCAATAAATTGATTTCTTAGTGCAAGTGGGAAAAGCTAGAGGATGTGATGGGTGGTTAGATTAGGTTAATCAGGATTAGATTAACTTAGATGATGATTAGTTGATTGTGACATTCAACTTAAATATTTGAGTTTATTTAAATTAAATGAGAAGAAATTGATCATTAGAGATTTAATTAAATAACTTTGATCTATTTAATTAAATGGAGATCTTTAGAAGATTAATTGATTTATTTAATAACCTTTAGGAGATTGATTAATTAAACTTTATTTATTTAATTGATGAGTGAATATGATTTAATTAAATATGAGTGATGTCAATTTCACATTTCTACACTAATTATTTCAAAAAATGGGTAGAGGACATTCCTCTTCGATCTACAATAGCTAAGGTAATATGTTGTTTCATCCTAGAACACATTATTGCTCGCTTTGGACTCCCTTCTGCACTAGTCTCTAATAATGGTACACCATTAAAGAATAATGATGTGAATAAATTCTTGGAGACCTTGAATATCCAACATTATTTCTTGACACCTTATTATTTAGAATCTACCAGTCAAACTAAATCAACTAATAAATTCCTTGAATTTTTTTTGAAGAAATTATTAATAAACATCATAGGGATTGGCACACATAATTACACTATGCACTTTGGGCTTATTGCACAAGTGTTCAATCCTCCATAGGAACCACACCTTATAACCTTGTTTATGGTACTGATACAATCATGCCCTTGGAGTTAGAAATCCTAACATTACGGATTTATCTCCAGGGTCTTGTCGATAATGACACTTATAAGGCACAAATATTACACCATCTTGAAATAATCGATGAACAACACATTAACTCTCTTGAACAACTTCAAGATTATTAGAAAAGGAAACAACACTATTACAATCTCAATGTTATCCCTTCCAAATTCCACAAGGGTGACTTACTTCTATCTGAATATCAATGCAATGTCAATGTTGACCCCAATGAAAGAGGAAATCCTAATTGGTTAGGACCATACATAGTCAACAAAAACTTTGGGTCTGGTGCATATGTTTTAATAGAACTCAATGGAAAACCTCTTAAGGAACCTATTAATGCCACACATCTTCATTGGTATTATGTATAATCCCTTTGAATAGTATGAATGATAAAGCGGTGTTGTTAAAGCTATTGGGTTGTATCAAGATTGGACACCTATTAGAAAAGCAAGTCCAAACCAGAATCTATAGAATCCTATCCCAAAATTCTAGAAATCCTCAGGTGGACTAAGTCACCATCTATGGAAAATTACTTGCACTACTAGGCCTAAAAAGTGGTTTTTGCATTTTTTGATACCCATTTGGTAGATTCTTGTTCTGGTAGATTTTCCCTGAAATTGGACTATCGCCCAACTTTGCGTAAGTGTCCTAGCTGGGTTAAAACTTAAATTTTCTAGAATTTTAGAAGTCTCGGTAATCTCTAGTCAACTCTTCTTCAGTTTCCAGGTGCATAATTTATGTTTAACATCTTTATTCTGTTCTTTATTGCATTCATTTCATCTTTTTGCATATCACAGTGTGTTTTCTGACACTTTGCATTTCTTAGATTAGCATCATTAAATCATTTATTTTTCATTTTTATGCATTAGTACATCATAATTAGATACATTGCATCCCATTTACATTAATATTGAGTGTAGAAATTAGCATTTTGGCCCCAATTCCTCTCCTTTTAGGTGAAAAACCTAGAAGAGTTAGAGGAACCTTTGGGTAAACCAAAATCATTGTTTACATTTTGGTGAACCCAACTTTTGATCATTTTTACTTCTTATTTCAAGAGCATCCTAGGTTTCATTTGTATTAGCATTGCATTAGGTGTTGCATTGTTTAAATTGCATCCTAGGGTTTTACAAATTTTGCATTAGTAAAAAGTTCATATAGCTTGCATTTTTGCAACATCCTTCATTGAAAACAACAAAAATTATCCATTTTCATACTATAGTTGCATTTTTGCATATAAAAGATATAAAATTGCATTCAAAATTTCTAAAAAATCATAAAAAATCCTTACTGGGATGAATTCACCACACTAGGCGACTTAGTCCTTCTGCACACTTTGCATTGTAATTTTTGGCATTTCTACATTTTTGTTTTCTATTACTGGCTCTTGTCATACTTTCTAGATCTATTGTTTATTGCATTTAGTTTTCTTTCATCATGGATTTTTTATTTAATAAATTTTGGATGTCATTAAAATCTTTAGTAGACATATCAAATTGTGCCTTTGGAACTAATCCTGATGACCTTGAGCTTCCTCATGCTCCTTCAACTCCTCATGAATTTCCTCCTCACATTGTTGATATCATTGGAGAAGATGATGATAGCATGAATAAGTTCTTAAACAAATTCCTTTACAACCTTGAAGCTAATGCATCCTTTTATCTATCCATAAACCAACAAGACCTTCCTATAGTCTCACCTCTTGATACATTTGGATACTTACATCCTGAAACAAATGAAGAACCTAAGTTCCCTCCAATAGGTGGACCTAGTTCCTCTACACAAGCAACTCCTCCACCATTCTATGATAACAAAGTTAAAAATACACTAATCAACCTTGAAGAAACCTATGAAAATTTCTTTACTATCTTAAGTAAACAAGGATGTGACACAACAACTAAACATAACATTCATCAACTTTTAGAAAAAAGACCAAAAAATGAGAACACAACAAGATTAGGCTATCAAGATCCTCCTCATGATAGCAAGCCTCTTGTAGAATATTGCAGACTTCATGATGATGGCACGGTGATGTTTGATGCCCCCCCCCTAGATTTAAATGTTCTCCTCCCTCATGAGAAACCCTTGCCTAATGACAACAACCACAAAGATGGAATCACTTTTGGTCCTACTTCACTAGACTCAATCCAACCTATGGGTAAACCTTTTCAATTTCCTTATCCTCCATTTGATAATGAAGAAGCTTTGCAAATACTCCTTCATCATGGTCTCATCACTCTCCCACCCCATACTAGAATCAAACTTGTCAAAGAAAACACAAAGCATTATGCCTATCACCGCACCCTTGGACATCATACTAATAATTGTAAAGCCTTACAACGTATATTGGATTTTTCTAAGGTTGTTGAACCTATTGAATTTATCGGATAGCCAGTACAAGTTACCCCCCCTATCATGTAATAGTTGTAGAACATACTCTTCTCACTGATACATGACCCTTTCCCATCACCTATCTTAGCTCATTCTTACCTTGCACTTAGTGGGGGAAAGAAGTTGCTAGCCTTGTCCTAGTGATGCATTTGTCCTTATCCCCTCGCTATGTTTTTCACCTTCTGCTTATCCCAATTGAGATTTGGAGGTGGATGACTCGCTTGACGATTGAATTTCCTATGCTTTACTAGTATGTTTCTTTTCTTTTATATGTGTGTATCGTGTTCCCCTATAACATGACATTTGATGTCCCCCCTCTCTTTGTGACATTCTTCTAATTGTACCTTCATTCTTCTCTATGTTGTACATTTTTTTTTTCTTTTTTTTTTTCTTTTCATTTTTGGGATGATGCAAAGCATAGAGACACCCTATGTCTCTTCCATGTTGACCCAAAAGGTCCTTTTTATTTTCTTTTTCACTTTTTTTTATAAATTCCTTTTGGGGATGATGCAAAGCATAGAGACATCCTATGTCTCTTCCATGTTGACCCAAATGGTCTTCCTTTCTTTTTACTTTTTCAATTTTGTTTTTTTTTTTCCTTTTGGGAATAACATAAGGCTTTGAGACCACAATGTCTCTTCCATGTTGACCCAAAACAAACTTTTTTTTCTTTTTTTTTCACTCTCTTTGTGTCATTCTTCTAGTTCTATGTGTATTTGGGAAATGATGATAGTTTCAAGCTCTTTAATCAAAACATTGCAAAAAAGAATATACCAACCCCAAATCCATAGATCCCTTATGTACTTGTTGTGTTCCTTTTGGAAAAAAACCCTCTTTCTTTTGTTTCTTTTTCATTTCCATGATGCAGCCTTACTAAGAAACATATGACTTGGCATAGGGGATTTCTAGGTTGGCTCTCATGTCTTGTTTCTTTTTGCATTTTTCATTTGCTACTTTAAATTAATTCCTCACAGAACGGTGTGTAGCAATTCCTTCAAAGTGGGGCCATACATTGGCATAATTCATTTTTCATTTTGCTTTTCTTGGTTCTTAATGTAGCCTTGTTACTTTATACGATTTGTTTGTCACTTTGTGGATGGCATTGGGTGTGATGTCCTTCATGAGCGTGATCTATCTTAGCATATTACATTCCTCTTAGTGGCCTGATGCAACACACTGTATCCCCTAAGTTGTGAATATGCTATTCTTTGATTGGTCCTCTCTTAGAGAGATTAGATAGAATGTTCCCTAAGTTATAGACCTTTCATGAACTTAGCAAGACTCATTTGAACATTCTTTGCATGTTGCATTTTGCATTTATATGGCCACCTTTCATAACACAACTTGCATGCTCATGGTGCCATTGCATTTGTTCACGAGTTCTAAGCATACAAAGCTTTTTCTTGTCTCATGAAGCATGAATTGACATTGTCTTTGTGGTGCCTTATTAAAGTTATCAAGAGGTATAACTTTAATTTGGTTGAGCGGGAAGCCCATTCCGAGGCACAACTTTCCCCATAGCCACCTTTCAGGATTTCTCACCCCGCAGACAGCTAAAAGTTTCGTGGCCTCAGAGTGAGTATGTTATGGACTTCTCACCCTGCGGACAACTAGAAGTTTTGTGGCCTTGGAGTGAGTATACTTGGGCCTTCTCCCCCAGTGGACAACCAAAAATTTTTGTCACCCAAGAACTTGAGTACACATTTCTTGTTGCAAACAAAGAGTCTAGATCTGATCCACAATAGGCTGGAAAAATGATCAAAGCTTTCATCCCTTTTCATCACTTTCATGTGTGTTCCTTTGCATTTATGTAACTTGATTTTCCATGGGATCATGATCCTAGGGGCTTGATCATCCCTCTTGATTATTGTTATCTCATCCTGCCAAGCACTAGTGTATTTGGATCCCTCTTAGTTGCTTGATCAGCTACTTTAGTGTGAGTTGAAGCAAGTTCATTCTCTCACTAAAGTGGGGGCTAACTGTGGACATTGGAAAAGTAACCCTTTTACTTTTTCTCACATTCAAGCCCTCCTAGTGGACTTTGGCTTGATTTTACCTAGATTTAATTTTGTAATGTGGCCAACACATTCACATTAGGTCTTGGACCCTTGTGAATCATTAAGACTTCTAGGATGTCTTGTAAAAGTGTTGTGAAGTGTTGTAACCCACTTTCACACTTTTCTAGTACCCTTTCATCATAATTCACTTAAATAACTTCTTTTTATTACTTACCAAGTCATATTTTTAAGTGTTGTAAAGAGTTGTAATAAACTCACACTTTTCTAGACTTGTCATCACTAATTCAACCCTTTCTCATGTTTAAATGGCCCCTTAATGCACTTTTCGACCATTCTTAAGTGTATTTTTGAGGATATTCTCATAAGACATCATTTAATGCACTTTAAACTCCAAAACCTAGTGAAATTGTCTTGGTCAGACCAAGTCGCCCCCTGGCGCGACTTAGTCCCATTGGGCACAATAATCAAAATAATTTTAATTTCTTGGAAAAATTCTATTCTCTTACCTTGAGGTTGGCTTGTGATGTGTTATTTTCAGGAAAATTAGGAAAATCAAGTATAAATAAGGGTTTTTCCTCTCAATTTAACACCTAATTCATTCAAGCATTCACTCATCCAGTCATTCAAACAATTATCAAGAATTCAAGCACTCTAAGAATAATCAAGTCATCCATTGGAGCACTTCATTACATATCTTCAGATTTCACCATCAAGGGTTTGGTAAGTTTATGAAATTGCATATTATTTATTTATCATTCTCTTCACATTTCATTTCATTTCATAGGGTTTGATTACCAAAGTGGGGTTTGACCCAACCAAACCCCTATACTCTAACCCTTAACATCTTTTTCCCCTCTTTACATATGTGTTTGCATACTTTGTATGCAAATTTGTCAAGTTTGGTGTCAAAAAGTGGTAAAAAATCCATCAAAGCCAACATAACCCTAGTTGGAGCTTGGAGACTCTTTTTAGCCTGTTTTATACAGAATCAAGATCAGACACCTATCAAAAAAGCAAGTATAGACCAGAATCTACAGAATCCTGTCCCAAAATTCCAAAAATCCTCACATGGACTAAGTCACCATGTATGGTGAATTAGTTCCACTACCTAGCCTGACAAGTGGTTTTTTCTTTTTTGGATAGACATTTGGAAGATTCCTATTCTAGTAGATTTTCCCCAAAACTAGACTAAGTCACCCAACTTGGTGTAAGTGTTTGAATTGGCTCAAAATCAAATTTTTGAGAATTTCATAATTCTCAATAATCTCTAGTCATCTCTTCTTCAGTTTCAAGGTGCATAGTTTCTTCTTAACATCTTTATTTTGTTCTTTATTTCATTCATTTTATCTTTCTGCATATCATAGTGTGTTTTCTAGCACTTTGTATTTCTTAGATTTAGCATCATTAAAACATTTAATTTTCATTTTATTACATTAATACATCATAATTAGATACATTGCATCCCATTTACATTAATCTTGAGTGTAGACATTAGCATTTTGGCCCCAATTCCTCTCCTTTTAGGTGATAAACCTAGAAGAGTTAGAGGAACCCTTGGGTAAACCAAAATCATTGTTTACAGTACATATCATCAAGATATATAATATCACCGAGGTCTATGGGTACTCAAACCCTTTGGATATGGTACTCATGATCCAGTAGTAGGATGTCGGGAGACGGTTGTATGTGATCATGATCATGATCCACCAAATCTAAGTGCAAAGTCTAATCCCTATATCCATCCAAGGGCTACCTGCTACTCCCTTGCTATCTGATCCCTCTTTTCCTATAGCCATGCTACCTCTACCTCTAGTCTCTCAACCTCTTTCAAATTCCAAGATGACTATCTTGTAGTCTCGACTCAGTGACTGTCTCCTCAGACTCTCATATGTTTCTTGTAATATCGCGAATGGCCTAAGTGACTTTGGATCCTACTCCACAATAGGTGGGGGCACATAATCTGAGTCCATATCCTCCTCTTTGATGGATGCTAGCACTATCTCTGTAGTTGCTTGATGGTGGAGCTCTTGCCAATCTAGTTGGAATTGTGTCCCTCAATCCCATAGGCCTAAACCTCTTAGTGAGCTATTTCGGTGTGACCACTGAGATGTCTGGCTGATCTGTTTAAGTGATCCTGAACTGTCTATGAGATCAGTGTGACTCAGCCTGATCTGAATTCTCCTTGTAAAGTTCCTTTAATTATATTGCTATGACTCTTGCCGATAGAGCTGGACATTATGAACATCGATGATACTTGGTCAGGGTGACGTGAAGGCTCAATAAGAGACTTAGCAATAGAGTGTGTCTGGATGATCTCCTTCATTGTCGCAACATCGGCAGTTTTTTATTTCCCTTATTCCTTCGGCTTTATCAAATAAGACACGTGGCGGTCGGCCATGATATCATGACCAATAAAGACCTTGTGATTTCTCATCACGCAATGGTGGGAAACTGTTGAGATCAAATGATGATTGATCAACAGTCATGCAAACTCATAGTTGGGAACTTTCTAACCGGCAGTGGGAGTTATGAAGTTTACATTTTCTCTAACTCGGCAACAATGGTATCGACTTGTCGCGGGGATTGGTAAATCCGTAACTTGTTTGTGGTGGCTATGAAGTTATCTTTTTTAGCGACACACTGACAGGTGTTCACTTTGGTGGGTCCATGCTAATGGATGTGGGGACCACTTGGAATTCTGGGTGACTTGTTGAGAATATTGTAGATTCCCAGCTTGATTCTCTAGAAATGCACAAGCAGTAAACACGTGTCATGGTGGAGACCATAAGTAATGACAAATAGTTCGGTGTTATGGTCAAATGCAGTGTACGAGTAACTTGGTAATCAAAAGGGCTAACTCGTGGATACCTAAAGTCTTCAGGATTTTTTTTATAAACTAAAGACTGTTAATATTCCAGGCCAATGTGGGATAATGTCGACGATTGAGCTTCTTGGCAGTTGAGTGAACTGAATCGGTTTGGACAGTAGATTCTTGGAAACTGAATATGTATTTTTTCCACGCATTGTATCTAGTAGAGTGGTTAGGTCATGAGGCTGGCTAAAAAGGCCAGAGCCTTGAGGCTGGCTGGTAAAGTCGAGGCCTTGAGGCCGAGCTAGGAGAGAGGAAGATTGAGGCAGGATTATGCTGTCGAAATATCTCCAGATTAAGCGTCTTGGTTGATCTCTCATGTTAATTTTCACTGTATACTTTTTGAGAGTATTGTAACAATGCAAAGGTTGTATGGACTGAGAGGTTGATCAGGGAATGTAAAAAGGAGATAGGGAAACAAAACAAGGTTGCTGCCAGTTTGTCTCCAGAATGAAACAAGGTGTAATCTTTGTGAAAAGGGCTAAGATCTTGAGATTGTATTGTAACTCTATTTGTTGTTGAATAATACAATGGCTTAGATATTTTGGAGTGTGGGGTTTTCTACCCGAAATGGTTTTCCACGCGTAAATCTATGTGTTCTAATCTTCTATACTATCTTTCATGTTTAATGGTTTTGTTTGTTGAATCTATTTATGCAAGTTGTTGAAATTGAATTTACATGTGCTTCTCTTAGAAGGATTAATGTGGGAATTAAACTATGTCTGATTCTACTTTGTGACATAGTTGTACATGTTCTTAAGGCAATATATTTGAAATTAAGGTTACCAAAATCACTACTATTATTGGAGGTTTCTCTAAGATGATAAAATTTTCCCAACAAATCTCTCGTAGCTCCTACAAGGTAGAAACAATACACAATCAGTACACATCATGATATATATATATATATATATATATATAACATAAGCACTAAAGTACATGCATAAAAATCAAATATCATCACCTATATTTCTGGTAGGTTGAGAAATATCAACCTCATCTGGTGTAGGGGGCATGGAAGATGTGCTATCCTCTCCATGACTGTGGGTACTGATGCCTGCTACAGTCATTGCTCATGGTCTAGTCATACGAATGGGTGAGGGCTCTCCCCACTCGTACCAATCCTTAGCTACTACAGAGCATCACTCTCAGTTAGAGGTGGCTCCTCCTCATCCTTCTCTAATCTTGGTGGATCCAAAACACCTAAAATTTTCATAATCTCAAAATTCAACTGAACTAGTATCATAAAAAAAACTCACTGACACAATCTTGATGCAACTTGAATAGGCTCAACAGGAGTCCATACATAGAAGTTATAAGTGGTCAAATATTTGTTCAAACAAGCGAATTAGGTGCCAATGCAAGGTTGAAAAATAGATCATCTCCAAATTAGGAAAAAGTAGTCTTGGATCAAAGGTCTCATCAATACAGTTCTGACGCCTTTAGAATCGCATCAAATGGAGTTTATATGAGCAAGATAGAGCCATTCAAAGTTTGCAAAAAACGAAGGTTGACTTGATAACATCAACAAGTATAGTCAGTAGTCAATGATGATGTGGACCAACCAGAAGATGACACACATCCTTTCCTACAGTGACAAGGTGGTAATAGGGCATTGATGCGGTCCAATTATAGGCTGACATGTGGCATTCTCTAGCAAATCATAGTTTGGCATGTATCAAAGCATTATCGTATGAAGAAGTGCCATGTGGCACTCTAAGTCAATCCCTCCTCTGTCAGCTGTATGTCTTAGCAAAATATTTGGATGGGGGATTCCAACCCTCAACCTCATAACACCCACTTTTCACTCATGTCATTGTGCCACAATATCTGCACTTGATTTTATATAGAGTGGTTTATTTTGTTATTTAAAATTTGCAAATTGCATATTAAAAATGGATGGGGTAGGGGGTCGACCACCTGACCTTCCCGCTCCCAAAATTCCTTCTCACCACTATGCCATTGTGTGGGCATGGGTAAAATACATGCCCATTTATATTTAAGGATGGTGACAAAGACAAATCCTTCATATTTAAATCTTTAACCTTTCGAATATTTAAAAGCCTAAATACATAATATAATTTAAGAGCTTAAATTATATTTAAAAGATAATTTCAGGTTTTTAAGGGGTTTCAAATGATATTTTTGGGAGATTTGAAGGATTTTAAATATATTTTCATGTTATTAAAGGGGGGTTTTATAGTAATTAGTTAACTTTCTTAAGTTCTATAAAGGTTAATGAACCTAGTTTACATTTTCAACGGTTAAAAAGAATAGTCATGCAATTCTATCTGGATCGGGAATAATTGTAATTAAGGTTAAATACATTTGGATTATAAACCTCTAATTATAGATCAAGTTTGGTATCAGAGCTTCGTAATGGGAAATTACAAAAATGAATGTTAACTAGGTTGAAATTGAAACAAGGAGAAGGTGCACTGGAAGAATTCAATCCAGAGATCAGAAAATGAAGGACATTTCCACGACCAAAGATGGCAACTGAACAAATTCCTATAGAGCTTGATGAGAAAACTTTTCAACAGGATTTTCTCAAGATGAATTCAATGGTTGAAGTTCTTTTCCAAGAGAGGCAAGAACGAAAGAAGAGAAAGGAATGAAAGGCTAGAAACAAGGAGGAAGTTGAATCCTCATTGAAAGAAGACAAAGGTAAAGGAGTAGGAGGTTGTCATGACCTTGCTAAACCTCCATCGCCTTCCTCTTCATCTTCTTCATCCTCTTCTTCTTCTTCGTCTAACTCTTCTAAAAGAAGAAAAACCTTGTACAGTCTAAAGCTAATACACCTTTGTTAAAGCTTGACGTTAAATTTGAATTGCCAACTTATAATGGAGAACTAGATGTAGAAAAACTTGATAATTGGATTAAGCAAATTGAAGTTTATTGTAGAATTAAGAAGTTTAGTGATGACACTTCAGAAATACAATTAGCTACTCTTCGCCTAGGAGGAAAAACTTTAATTTGGTGGGAGAGTAGAACATAGAAGGATCTAAGTCATTATGGAAAAATTATTTCTTCTTGGTTTGAGTTTATAGCTACATTAAAGAAACAATTCTATCCATTAGGGCATATGCAAAAAGCAGTAATGAACTAGCAATCATTAAGACAAGAGAAAGGTCAAAGTGTGCAAGAATATACATAGGAGTTTAGGAAGAGGGCTTTACTTTTGGGAATTCCATTATACACACAAGAAACTTTGTTAAAGTACATAGGTGGATTACATGAAAATTTGAGGCATACCATACTTATGTTTAATCCAACTAACATTGATGAAGTTAGTGTGAAAGCTATCTATTTTGAAACAAGATCAAGGAATAGCCATTACAATCTATTGATGAACTCAAGTAAGCACAAAGGAAGCAAGAAAGGGAAAGAGAAATCACAATGAACAACTACTGTAAAGAAAGAGGACGAGAAGCCTTATTGGTCACATTGCAAGAAGAAAGGGCATGAAGATGCAAGATTTTGGAAACTACATCCTGATCAGAAGCCAAAGTGGTTCAAGGATTGAAAGGGCAAGCAGAAGACCACAACTATTGTGTAGGATCTCGAATCAGGTTTTGATGATGCAATCAAGATCTCAATTGTGGGTATCAAAGGTAATATTCAGTTTGTCAGTACTAGTTCCTATGCTTCTTCATCAAAGTCTAATGAAGTACCTGTTGAAAGTAGAAGGAATGAATTGTTGCATATAAGGGATATTGCAAAACAAGGCAAGATTGATACACTCATAGATAGTGTATCACAAGTGAATCTAATCTCTGAACAAGTTGTTAAGACATTAGGATTAAAAACAACTCCTCATCCTAAGCCATGTCCATTGGGTTGGGTGCATTATAATGCTCGACTACATATGACAAGGCAATGTAAACTCTGATTTGCAATCACATCCAAGTTTGTAGATGAGGTAGAGTTAGATGTGATTTTGCTTGACATTTGTGTGATGGTTCTAGGTAGTCATTATTTGTATGATAGAAAGGCTATTTTCTATAGGGAACATAATATGTATCATTTTTTTAAGGATGGAATTGAATACATTGTAAAAGATCACCACATGAAGAATGATAGATCTCTTGTAAACAAAGGGCATATGAAGATTGTAAATGCAAGCAATGCTTTAAATCTCATGTCTATAATAGCTAGTGATACTAAGCATGAAGATGATAGGGTGCCATAGACAACATAGTGTGAGGATCAGTTGCAAGCACAGTTAAGCCTTTAGCCAAAGGTGGTAAAAGATGGTTTGAACAATTCATTTTCTAACAATGTTCATGTTCTGGATATTTAGCAAGTTGATAAATTTTCCTTCACATCAATTTATTTAGTACTATTGCTTGTTCTTCCACTAGTTAGCTCTATGTGGATGATGGATGTGATAGTGAATATTGATGAGAATATAGTTGATTGCATCAACAATGCTATTTCATTTTTCATTGTGTTTGTGATGGGACAGATGGTTAGAATTCCAATAGGCTAGACATATGGTACTGAGCAAGTGGGGCAACAATGCCCTAGCTCAAATTTTGTGTAAAAGTAAAATTTTGGTGGTCTGAAAGCTTCTTAATGGGGAGGAATGATCTAGGTGGATCCAGAAAACCTAAAACTTTCACAATCTCAGAATTCAACCGAATCAGCATCATCAGAAAGAACTTACTAACACAATCTTGACACAACTTGAACGGGCTCAAAAGGAGTCCGTACATAGAATTTATGAGTGGTCAAACAGGTGAATTAGGTGTCGATGCAAGGCTAAAAAATAGATCATCTCTAAATCAAGAAAAGTAGTCTCAGATTGAAGGGCTCATCAATACGGTTCTGAAACCTTTTGAATCATGTCAAACGAAGTCTATATGAGCAAGATAGAGCTAGTCAAAGTTTCCAAAAAAGGAAGGTTGACTTGATGATGTCAACAAGTACAGTCAGCAGTCGATGATGATGTGGACCAACCAAAATATGACATGTGTCCTATACAATGACAAGGTGGTAACAAGGCGTTGATGTGGTCCAATGACAAGCTAACATGTGGCATTCTCTAGCTAATCATATAGTTTGACACATGTCAAGGCATTATCGTATGAAGAAATGCTACATGGCACCCTAAGTAAATCCCTCCTCCATCGGTCGTAGGTCTTATCAAAATATTTGGTTGGGGGATTCAAACCCTCAACCTCATAACACCAACTTTTCACTCATGTCGTCGCACCACAATATCCGCACTTGATTTTATATGGAGTGGTTTATTTTGTTGTTTAAAATTTGCAAATTGCATATTAAAAATGGATGGGGTAGGGGGTTGACCACTCGACCTTCCCACTCCCAAAAGCCCTCCTCACCACCACACCATTGTGTGGGAATGAGTAAAATATGGGCCCATATATATTAAAGGACATCGACAAAGCCAAATCCATCATATTTAAATATTTAACCTTTTGAATATTTAAAAGCCTAGATACATAATATAATTTAAGAGCTTAAATTATATTTAAAAGATAATTTCATATTTTTAAGGGGTTTAAAAATGGATTTTTGGGAGATTTGAAGGATTTTAAAGATATTTTAATGTTATTAAAGGGGGATTTTATAGTAACTAGTTAATTTCCTTAAGTTTGTAAAGGTTAATGAACCTAGTTTACATTTTCAATGGTTAAAAAGCATACTCACACAATTTTGTCTGGATCAGGAATAATTGTAATTAAGGTTAAATATGTTTAAATGGTAAACCTCTAATTATAGATTATCCTCATCCTCATCCTCATCCTCTACCTCCTGGCCATCATAGTTAGGATTTGCATCCTCATCGTACTCATCATCAATGACACTAGTAAATATTTTTGTAGATCTGTATCGTGTATCCTTGGCCCTATCCTCTCTGTTATCTCCCTCATTTGGCAATGGTCCTACATCTCATATAGGCTCATCCATCGGATATACAAGAGTCGATCATGATACTGTCCACCACTCCTCATAATCCCATGTAGCACCGATGTCATCTGCGTCGGAGATTGGAGGCTGATCATGATTTGAGAAATCAGAGTTGCTCTTGACAACATGGTCTAGAGTGAGTTGTGCTTTATCACTTGGTCTCTAGGCAATCCCCACTAACCTCCTGAAAAAGGATTGTGCCCTAGGTGGTCTTTGAATTTGTCCAAACTGTCACATGACTCAATTGTAATAGAAGGGATGTACTACGTGATCATGTTGAGCAACCAAAAATTTGTCTAATTGTAGGCTTCTCAACTACCTTATGTGATCTGGCCACTACAATGTTAGTTGATAAGGTCTCTATAAGATCTCATCCTCCTCCAGTCAGTCAAATATCACTCTCCAAAAATGTAAATCCCAGTATTTCCATAACCGTCATAGAGGACAGCCAGAGGCCTAAGGATACCCCATTGTTGTAGCACACAGGAATCTGACAGGTCTGGTACACATAATATGCTCCATGCACCAAACCTGTAGAAGCATGCAGTGCACCATGTTTTCTACCTTCAAAAAACAAACCGACCAAGATCATGATGTAAATGTTCTAGGATATAGTGCCCCTAGGCATTTACTATTTGGTGCTCTACCATACTGCGTATCAAGTGAACTAGTCCTCCCTCAAGGTGCATTGCCTACCCATCTAGGATGCGTACTAGTGCCAATATATGCATCATGATCCATCTTAGAACTAGGTCTCATGAATACAACATCACCAAATCAATCCACCCTCTCACTCGCTCATCGTGCACTGGACCATCTAGAAAATATTGCATATTGGCCTTCTACTTGTAGAAAGTGTGATGTCTCTAGAAGTGTACTCGCTCTCCCTAAATAAGAACTCAGAGAATGCAATGCATGTCTTCCTGGGTAATTGTCATCTCACCTGTCGGAAGGTGGAATGTGCACGTGTTTGCATCCCAGTGCTCGCATAGCACCATCAACATAGCATCATGGTACAAAATGGGGGGCATGAGGTACACCTAGTAGATACCCATAGCCTACAGGTGCTATGTGTCCTCTGTTGTGAGCACTAGAGTTAAATCTCTAAGAAAACTCAGCTTCCTATCCCCTAGACATTGTTGCAAATGGGTGGGTACCTATAAAAAACATAAAAGTATGCTCAATAAAACATCTAATATCTTTAATTTTTACTTTACTCATCATGCAAGTGTAGTAAAGTTCATCTAGTGTTCTTTCCTAAATTCCCTAGACAATTTAGAACCCTTTTGGGACACTTCACGAAGAAATGGGACACTTTGCGAACAAATGGAACACTTCACGAAAAAAGGGGACACTTTGCAAACTTTTTTTTCAAAGATCCTATATTAACCTAGAAATGCATAAAAATCATTAAATAACTACATACTCACAAAGAAAAGGTAGTAGAATCGACTCACCTCATGATGACGCTCGTTGTGTGCCACTTGGTCTCGTAGCACGTCCAGTCTCACAAGCCTATAGTCTCATCTACTCAGCATCTTTCCATATTCTCTTATCACTATCAAACTACAAGAAGGTAAAATGAAATAGTAAGTGACAAATTACTTCACTTTTACCTATTTTAACTCTTTTTAATTATTTTAACTCTTTTCACTCTTATGTTTGAAATTAGGGTTTTTACTATCTTAAGAGTTAATAAAGTACATTTTACTCAAAACAACATAACGAGTGCTAGGAAACTTCATTTTCGATGTTGTTTGATGTGTTCGAATCATGTTTCCACACCCAACATCATCAATTGTCTATTCTTATGTGGCATGGTACTTGGATATGCCCTACAATATGATGTTCCTTATTCGATGTGGCTAGTTTGCAACCTTGATTCCACCTTCATAAAGCAAGAGGAATAAAGGGCCACATACATCTACCATCAAATTTGATTTCTAGAAGTTAGATAAAAAGGATTTTTGTATAACTAATGAATTTGTGTTGCAGGGTGCGGTTCCTAATGTTGTGGTTTTGCAAATAACTACACCGGGGGCTTCATTCTCCCATCTTTTGAATGAGTATCCCTTTATGAAGTAAAGTCTACTATTTAGAGTCCTTTAGCTTGCATATGCATGTAAACTCATATGGGAACTAAAGTGGGGGCTAAATGTGTCACCAAAAATTATATATTCTTGAAGAAAGAGGCAATTTTAAGCTTAATTTGGTCCTATTTTAGACACCCTTGAATTAATCACCCTTTAAAACAGTATTTAGAGGCCCCTAAGAATCATTATTTTAGAATTTAAGGCCTATTCCACTCACAAATCATACAAATCCTAGCAAACAACATCCAAATTATTCAATTCTAAAAAACCACCTAAAAAACTCCTGGTGGGACTAAGTCACCCAAGGTAGCGACTTAGTCCCTTTTGGGTGATTTTTCAATTTTGAGCAAGAAAATCACCAACTTAATTCAGGAAGATAGGGTTAGGGTTTTTGCAAGTCTTCAAGCTCACTTTCTGTCCAAGATATTGCATTTTCAAGGCTTGATCATGGATTCCTATTGAGAATCATGGAGAAATCTAGGTTGAGAAGATGCAACTACCCATCAAATCAAGCCTAAGGACTTGTTTTCAAAGTGATTCCATCTTACATTTTCTCTCTATTTTCAGCCTAAGGAAGGTTTGTATGTTATTAATATTCATTTCTAATGTGATTGAGGGTCTCTTGGAATGAGTCTTGCATCTTTCTAGTTTCATTTATGCATCTTATTCTTGCATGTTAGAATAGGGTTGTATCTTATTTCAAATTTCCTAGTCTTATACACACTTTGGGCTAGGGTTTTATGCAAATTTTATTATCTCTTTCAAGGTTTAAATACCAACTAGGGGTTTGACCAAGGAAAACCCCCCATTAGAAACAAAATTATACTATGTTTTGTAGGTCTAGAAAATCAGATTTTCTAGAATTTCAGAGACATCTAAAATCTTCTTTCTGTCCTTCATCAGTTTCCAAGTGCACAAATTTTTTTAGCATCTGTATCTTGTTCTTTATTGCATTTAATCTACTAGTTTTCATATCACAATGTGTTTTCAAACAACTTGCATTCCTTAGCTTTTGGTTTAATAATTCATTTCCTTTATTAGTTTACTGCATTTAGGCATATTTCATTCATATTTGCATTAGTCTTGAGTGGGGACATTATGCATTTTTGCCTACCTTTATTATTTTAGGTGGAAAACCCTAGAAGTGCTAGAGAACCGTGGGTACCAAAATTGGTGTCCACAACAAGACATCGAATCAATTCCAATAGGGTGCATTCCAATATGTAAAGGCTTCATTCTAAAAGATGACTACTGTATATGAGCTAAAGGAGGCTGCGTAGGAGTTTTTAAAGCCTATGAATCAAGGAAAGTTGATTGTTGTGAACCAAGAGAGCATGAGCCAGGAAGCAATGAAGTAATAATTTGAGGCTATGTACTAACAATTTGAGGTTGCACACAACTATGTGGGGGAGCATTAATAGTAAAAGGCTACTCAAATAATGTTGAAGGAAGTGATGAAGTGAGAGGAGGCTACAAAAGAACACTCGGTGGTGCATTAATAGGTGGATGTTGCAAATTACCAAGAGGAGGCAAAAAATTAACACTCGGAGTAACACCCTTTGTATTTGTATATTATTTCCATTAACAAACATATCGACCTCAATAAATTCATTCAAAGAAGTGCTTTATTTTTGCAAACCTGGGAAAAAAAAACTAATTAAAAAAACATCTTGATTGTGGGTAACTTTTCTTGCAATCTGATCCCAAAACCTAAATCCAAATTGATCCTCACCATAGCCAAGAAATATACATCTCTTTGATTTAAGCTCAAGTTTCATTCCCTACTCCTTAGGAATGTGCACAAAGACTTCCCAACAAAACACATGCAAATGATGATAAGAAATTATTTTCTTGAGCCATCTTTCCTCTGGGATATTGAAATCCAATCGAGATTAAGGAGCTCGAATGATCAAATACACTGTAGTATTACAAGTATTTTCCAAAAATTCTTTCCCCAATCTGACATTCAAGAGCATACACCGAGCTCTCTCAAGAATCATTTGATTCAACTGCTCAGTTGCACCATTTTCCTGAGGGTGAAAGGAACTATCTTAATTCTATGAATGCCATTATCTGCACAAAAATTGTCAAATTCCAAAGAGCTAAACTCTCCACCATTATGTATTAAGAGACATTTAATTTTGTGCCCAATTTGATTTTCAACCATAGCCTTAAAAGTTTTAAATTTTGAAGACGCCTCTAATTTTCTATTCAACATATAAATCCAAACTTTGCAATTGCAATCATCAAGATAGGTAACAAAATAGTTAGCACCTCCAAAGGAGGTTACCTCTGTCTGACCAAAAACAATCAGAGTGCATGAGCTCCAAAGGTGTAGACATCTTTTCATGACCAATCTTCAAGAAGTTGGTCCAACTCTGCTTGCCATAAAGACAATGCTCACATAACACCAAATCTATTGATTTAAGGCCTGCAAGTTGATCCCTTTGAAGCATAACTTCAAGTCCCTTTTTACTCATATGTCTAAGCCTTTTATGCCAAAGCTCTGAACCATTGTCCACAACCGTGATTACAACTCCCACTTCACCATTGCACTCTAAAACATAAATATTACCCAATTTGTTTCCCTTTGCAATCACTAAGACACCATTGGTTACTTTCCAATTATCTAAAGAAAATTTCACCTTGCACCCTTAAGCAATAAGTTGGCTCACTGATATTAAATTATTTTTAAGTGTAGGAATATGTCTCACATCTTTCAAGATCCATTTATTTCCATTTTTCAAAGATAATATCACATCACCTTTTCCTACAATTTCACATTCTTTATTATCTCCAAGAAAAACTCTACCGAACTTACCTTCTTGGTAGTTTATGAAAACACCCCGACATGGAGTAGCATGGAAAGAGGAACTGGAATTGAGCACCCATGAATCCGCAGTCATGTCACTTGCTGATAAAACCAAAACACCATCATCTTTATCATATGTAGTGTTTACTTCATTAATGCTCACCTTGTCTTGTCCCTTTTTGTAATTCCAACAATTCTTTTTTGTGTGACTCAGTTTGCCACAAAACCAACAAACACCATTTCTACCCCTGGACTTTGATCTAGGAGTAGATTTAGACCTCCTTCTATTATTATTTTTGCCTCTTTCTTGACTCCTTCCACTATTGTCAGTGCTTACAATAGTTAAGGTGTCGCTAGATGAGGGCTCTTGATTTTTCCTCCTCATGTCTTTTCTAAGAAGAGTGGCTACAACATTATCAAATTTTAATTTACTCTTGGTAGCCATGAAAGTACTAACTACCATCACCACACCTTCCCAGCAATTTAGTAAAGAACATGATAACAAAATTTCCTTAATTTCATCATCTAAATTGATACCCATCGAGATCAATTGAGTGACCAAGGTATTGAATTCATTGAGGTGAGTCAACATGATCCTACCTTCTCTCATTTTTAGGTTGTATAACTTCTTCATGATGAAAACCTTGTTTGATGCCAATGCCATCTCATGCATTGAAGAAAGTTTATCCCACAACACTTTTGATGTCTTCTCACCTGAAACATTGAATAAAACGTTGTTGGACAGTGAAAGAAAAATAGTTTCCCTTGCTTTCTTATCCAAATTCTCCCTCTTCATCTTTCATGGCACTCAGTTTGCTAGCTTTCCCTGCAATGCAAGTGAGAGATCTCACTTGATCAGTAGTGATTCCATTTGTACCTTCCACAATTCAAAGTTTTGGCCTGCGAACTTCTCAATCTTCCACTTATCTGCGTCATCCATAGCTCTGGAAATTCTTCACCAATTTCCAAAAGAACCGCTTCAGCACTAAGCTTCCTCACCAAGGTCTGATACCAATTGTTGAAAGAATTTATAGCAGCATAAATAAAAGAAGAATTGCAGAAAATTAAGAATATAATTTGAAAAACCAAAATGTAAACAAGAACACCGAATTTATAGTGGTTCGTCATAAATGATTACATCTACTTTAGAAGTAGGGGACACTCTTTCATTAATTTTGTAGCAATACAATTTACACAACAGCTCTGTGCATCATCGATATATCATCAACTATTCACTAACTCCAAAGAAAAAGAGGATACAAAAGATAATCCAGCAAAGGAAGATGAGAGGTCATCAAAGGAAGATTAAAGATCAAGAGACAGTGGTTACAGCCAAAAAAATGGATATGCTGATTGGACTTCACACGCACCAACATGTCTTTAGTGTGGAAATGAAAATTTTCTGAATTAACTTAATAAAATTCACTACAAGATATCATTCATCTAAAAAATTGAAATTTCCACAAACTAATTTAATAATAATTTGAAAAAAATAAATTCTCTATTTAATCATTTCTAATCTACCTATACAAATAAATAACGATCCATACCTATATAAATTTCCACATACCAGTTGTGTTTTTTCTTAAACTTATCTACCACCCTAATGTTTTTCCTTAAACATATCTACCGCCCTAAAATTTAGGGATTATTTGTGTTAAAATATTGTTTAATAAAAATCATTAAAAAATCTCTTTGACACTCGCTTAAACATTTTAAATGAGACCACAGCCTTATTCAATCGTAACGAAAAGCATATCACGGTCTAAACCAAACAAGTTCTAAACCTTTTGAAGCTCGACATTTTCAGCATCTTTCTCTTTTTCACCAGATATCTCCTCCAACGATCTACCCTTTGTTTCGGGTACCAGAAATGTGAAGACGAAGCCCAGAGCATTTGTGACTGCGAGTATAATGAGAGCCATCCTCACATGGGTAGGTTTTTTAGTTGAGAGTCTACCAATCCCGAATGCTCCAACAATGGCTCCGGCCTTTCCGCATGCGGCGGATATGCCGTGGCATGTCGAACGGAGCCTGGCTGGGAACACCTCCGCCGGGACGATGAAAGTGGTGCTGTTCGGACCGAAATTTGCGAAGAAGAAGGTGAATGCAAAGAGAACGACAAAGCCAATCTTGTTGTCCTCCTTCCAATGTTCGTACGGGAGGGCGAGGGCGAACATGAAGACTGTCATGAAGAAGAAGCCCATGAGCTGAATGGAAAATCTGCCTATGACGTCGATGAGGGCAACCGTGAACCAGTACCCGGGAACAGTTGCAAGCAATGCAATCTTTGCCTGCGCTACGGAGATCCTGTACACTTCTTCTATGGCGTTAACACTCTTGCCTGCTTTCAGCCACCCGACGGCCTTTAAGATGTCCTTCTGAAACAGATTTTGGCTATAGAAGGCGATGTCAAGAAGAAACCAGGTACTGGTGGTAGCCAGCAGATGCAGCCCATGGCGCTTCACGAATTGTGCCGACAGTAAGCCGTAGTCGGAATCAGTAGACCACACTTTTTCGGCCTTCTCTTCTTCGATGTCTACTTTGAGAACTTTGGACATGTCCGCCGCAGCTTGCTTTGCGTTCTTTGCGACCAGGGCGGTGAACCGCGCGGTCTCGGGCATTTTCGAGCGGGAGTAGAATGTGAGAGCGGCTGGCACGGCTCCGAACATGAGAATAATCCTCCAAACAAAGTCGGCCTCTGGAGCGGTCGACGGGTCCGGTTGACCAACCACGTGAATTGCATCGGCGTACGAAGGGGCCTTGAAATACGCCTTGAATGCCGCTGACACAATTATGCTCACTGTAGCGCCGCCAAGGATGCCGAAGCCCTGCATGGCGAACACTGCCGCAATGAAGGCCCCTCGGGTCTTCTGGTTCGCGTACTCCGACATGATGGTGGCAGACAAGGGATAGTCTCCGCCAATGCCGAAGCCCAGCCAGAATCTGAAGAAACACAGCGTGGTCATCACGGACTTGGGCGTGTGGCCCAAGGAAAGACCCGATGCTATGGAGCATATGACCATCACCATCAGTGTCAAGCCGTAAACTTTCTTACGCCCCATTTTGTCTCCCAGCCACCCGAAGAATAGCTGCCCGGCTAGCGTTCCGCATAAGGCAACCCCCAGGACGGCCGAGTCTACGCTGTAGGGCAAGACGCCAGGTTCCCCACTGCGTGGATCGTAATAATAAATGCGCCCGAGAAGCTTTGTGACGGTCGTTATGCAGAAGAGGTCATAGGCGTCCGTGAAGAAGCCCATGCCTGCTACAACGATGGCGGTGAAGTGGTACCATTGGGTTTTGGCCGTGTCCAGTGCATTCAACACCTCTAGGTGATCGTTCGCCATCACTTTATAACCGTCCAAATCTGCAAAAGTTTTAATGTCAGGTCATTTCACGCAAATGCAACAAAATACAAATATTAGCCAAGTGAGTTCAAGATGAAATTTGAGAAAGGCTAGGTAGGAGCATTCGAAGGGGTAGATTTGTCATAATTCTGATTTCTGCTCACACAATCTAATTTAGAAATCACTTCACTTGACGATAAACAATATGAATTGTAGAAACGTGATATCATTAATTATAATGTGTGTTTTTATCTTATGATTGCTGCAAACAAACAGACAGAAAGTCAACAGAAAGAAAATTTTGGGCTGGTTTTCACTCCAAATGTGGAAAGCCAGTCGACTGCAAACCTGCATGATATTTGCATCGAGCCATTCCTTTCTATTCCTTAAGGGTCCAAAACTGAACAACAGGGCAATTAAAAACAGAACAGCAGACAACAGACATCAAAACAGACAATAAAACAGGGTATATGGTCAAAAGAAATTTTTAATCTAGTACAATAAATCAGTATTTTATGTGATAAACAATCACATATTTCTATTTTTATTTTCTTTTGTTTTGGTGAAAAGTATATTAAAGAAAATGTAACAGATTATATTCTAATTTTTGAGATTTTAAATGGCCAGAGTCATTTTTAAAGCAAGTAGATGGAAAATCCAAATAAAGTTTACTCCTATTTTGAATCCTGTAGAAAATCAGAATAACTCAATTCATCACGATCATTGAAAGAATACAGTCCTTATTCTTATGTAATGTAGTCTTTATGGATAAGCTGAGAAAGCTTAGAGGATTTATCAGAACACTGCAATTGTAACTCGGAAATATTCCAGTAAGGATACATATTTATAATCTTTTGTTTACAAAATCTCTGAAAATTTTGGTTTCCTAAAACATTTTACAATATTTTTTTGTTTAAACTAAAAAATTTAAATAGTTCTTTTTTGTCATAATTCTGTTAGAAATTCTAAACATCCATATTTTTTCTAATATCTTTCAGACTTCAAGCAAATTCACCTCCAACAATTCATCTTCATGACAAATTCATTTCGTGAAAAATTCACCGCAAACAATATGATATGAATTGTTGGTGGTGAATTTTCCATGAAATGAATTTGTCATATCAATGAATTGTTGGAGGTGAATTTGTTTGATGGTGAATTTTCCTAGAGCCCATCCGTTGACATACCCAAATTAGCTCCTAACAGAAAACTCAACATAAAACAATGATAACATTCGTTAAAGTTTGCACATTCCTGCTGTTGTACACAAACAGGAAGTCGACAGATTTTACGCTTATTTTCACTTAAACCATTGTAATTGCAGATAAACAAATATTACCTTGGCTTTGGCTTGTAAAACTCGAGCACACAGAGATCGCTGCCCTCAATCGAAGTCTGAGAAATAAGAATATGTTTAAATTACGCTCTTATATTCTGCAATCTTTTGCTTATTTTGGGTCTTGTTCTTGTTCTTGGTTTCGTCGCCCAGCAGAAGAATGACCATACATTCCTGTCTTTTACATCCACTCTTCGTTCTTAACTATGGTTGTTTCCATAGATTTCTCAGCCACCTTCCTGTAAGAAATAAAACTTCATTAAGAAAGTATATCTTAAGATACCAGAGAATATTGTAGATGATCTATTATATGGCCTCTTTGTACAACAATTAAATTGCTTGCAACAGATATTCCGTGGTTTTGGAGTTATATCAGAATTGTCACATTTCGGAGCAGGTGATATTTCGTTATCTATTAAATATTTCAACCTTTCATTTCCAAAACACAAAAAAAATTATCTTTTCCGGCGAAGTTTTACCATCC
Source organism: Sequoia sempervirens (assembly GCA_007258455.2). Classification (NCBI taxonomy): domain Eukaryota; kingdom Viridiplantae; phylum Streptophyta; class Pinopsida; order Cupressales; family Cupressaceae; genus Sequoia; species Sequoia sempervirens. The sequence goes on along the minus strand of VDFB02000007.1, from coordinate 103,332,826 downwards.
AGGCCTGGAATTTGACTTGAGTTTCAAAATTCCATCGAACTTTTGGGGAAGCTGTATTTGTCTAGGTCAGGAATTTGAAGGTCAAGCTACCATGTTATTTTGAAATTTCAGGAGAGCTTCCATATTTGATAAACTTTTAATTTAGGTTCCATAATTATAGGTTCTCATATAAGTTCAAAGTCTATTTTTACTTTTACAGAAAATTGATATCGTTACAAGTTTAGATTTTATAACAATATTAAAAAGAAAATAATGTGTAAATATTATATTAATTTTCAAAAGTCTTCATAAATATTTTATTTTATTTTATTGTTTTTATATTATTTTTTGGGAGATAAATGTTGGATAAATTAATTAATATAATGATAAAATTTAAGAACTTTAGAGTTAGGATTAGAATAAAAAACATCAAATTAATTTTATTGAAATGAAATAATTAAAATGTAATTATTAGTTAGATTTGGGATAGAGAAATGCATAGTTTAAAATGTTAGGAATTAATTTCCTAATGCATTATAAAATATAATATTTTTAATACAAATGCTAAATAATATATAAATTGGTTGTACTTCACTATATTTTAAATTAACATATGTGGAATTAATCATCATATACATGGAACTAATTTAGTATACAAATTGTACTTGAAAATATAGAAGTTAAATGATAAGGAATTGACAACTCTAGTAGATGCACCTTAGCTCATTGAACTTGTGTTTAATGTGGGTTAGTGGTAAGATACATTATTTCAAATATTTCAAGGTAATGATCAATTTCTTTTTCTATTGTCAAGATCCTAGGTGGATCAATTTAGGAATGGTAGACACCAATTGAATATAGGAAGCCACTATGGAGTATGTCTAGGATGATAACACAATTAGGATATTTTCTAATGCTCTCATGTGAATGCTTTTTCATCTAGATATTAAATGATAACAATGAATTATAGCATGTCCTTATATACTTCTCTCTAGTTATAATGTCCTCATTTTAAGAAAAATCAATTTATGGAAAATTAGCCTATTTTTGGGGTTTTTCCACTGGCAATTTGATGAGTAAAGGAGAACCTTAGAGTTCTTGGAGAGAACATGCTCAATTTAGCAAATTTTTTTATCATAACATTGAGTTCAGTTGGTGGTGTGGAGCTCATTGATGTTAGTATTTCCATCCAAGATCATAACAACAAAAACCTTATGCTTCCACAAAAAAAGCTTGCACATAATGAGCCTAATTCACATAATCAAAGAGATTGATAGAAGAGTTGATTAAAATGTACAATATGAATTTTCTTAAATAAGAAAGTTAGTGAAGGTAGTCATGTGAAAACTAACTAACCCTTCAAAGATAGAGCACTTGTTAACTCACGTGAAAAGTGTTGTAGTGAGTGGCAAGTGATCATGCAAGAGGTGTAAGAGGTGTCTCACAAATTGAGAACACTTGTCTCAACCACATGAGGTGAGAAAAAACTCTAGAATTCCTCTAAGTGAGCTTAAGTGTAGTGTGAATAGTAATCTACTAAGTAGGCTAAAAGATAACTAGTTTAATAATACATCTTTTCACACTAATACCCATCCTTAAATAATACTTAGGGAGTAAGCTAAACACTAAAAAGATGAATCCCAACAACAAGGCCTGGTAAGGTACTCATGTACAATAATGATCTCTCACAAATGAAGAAAAAGGAGAAAACTAAATGGGAACAAAACTCCTCTCCAAAAAAGTGAAAGAGATGGATAAGACCTCCTAAAAAGATGTCCCTTGATGATAGGAACATGATGATGAAGAAATCCTTAAGCATGTCAAAGTTGCAAACTCTATCAAAGATGAACTAGTGCTTACTAGAATCAACAAACCTCCAAGAAATGTAGATCAAGATAAGAGATACAAAACATTGCATCAGTGAACATATAGAACACTAATCAACCATGAATACATCTAGATGCCTGTGAAGTTGAAAATACAAATAGTACTATGATTCTAGAGTACGATCAATAAATGCATAAGTGGCTTGTCTACACAACTAAAATATGCATCATGGTGCTCTACATAAGTACTAGAATCTCACAAAATATAATCCACTAAAATAATCCCCCATTTGAGAGATAAAGATAGAAGGTCTATGAGACCCCCTAAAGTAGAAGATTCCTCCATTGCTCCATTGAAAGAAGCATTAGCATAAAATTTTCATAATCCCCCCTTAATGCTAAGAGGTATAAGAAGATCAACTAAAATTGGGCGCGAAAGTGTGCAAGGAATTTAGACCCAGATTTTGGTGCAAAAGATGAATAAGAAACTAGGTGTGCATCAAGGCACACACACATGGGGTGAGAATCACAATGATTCATTGTTGTGATGACAAATCAAGGCAACACATGCATTAGCAAGAATCATGAGGATCCATTACTATGATGACAAATTAAGGCACTACACAACCCCCCATTATACTTTATAATTTAGTGTAAGTACAAAATTCCCTCCCTAAGGAACACGCATTCAACATTTGTGACACTTTATATGAGTGCATTTACAAACTTAATTGTTGTTTTGAATCTTTACAAGTTTATGTCATGAAGTGACAATGAAGATATAGATTAAGTATACATTTCAAACCTTGAAAAAATGACAAAATCATAAAATGAAAACACTCATTAAAAAAAAAAATAACCATTTGCAAGTTATTGCAAAACAAAAAAAAAATCCCCTCTTGTCAATTATGACCAAAAAATAAAAAACAAAACCTAGCCACTTCTTCACAAATTTGAATTTGTAACCAAACAATCAACTAATGACTAGTAAGTAATGGTTAAATACTACGGTGAGCATACAAAAAGGTTACAAAAATTGTGCCAAACTAT